>JAJSOF020000005.1:15491674-16226674 GCA_025594305.2 Periplaneta americana
TTCAGTTTATTTTCTGAATTTTTGCCTCTTCTGGGCTGAATTCAAATTTGTGCACTACGTCTAATGCGTTCAACGTCCACCGTTGTAATTCAATTTTCATTTTGGTATTTGATAACCTCTAAACGTAAGATTTTTTAAGGTCGTTCACATAAATTTTCCACAGCTTTTCGTTTGCATGCATTTCTTACTGTTTGTCGGTTGATTGTGCTTTCTTCATTGTAGTTATGGTTAAACTAACACTTGTTCAAATCACATATTTTTAATATTTCACCTTCTGTACAAACTTTATCTCGACATGTTTTAAATACATAGCACCACGTATAAATATTAGACTTGAATATATATTATGACTAGTGGCTTGTGCAGCCAATGCTGCAAACTAAGTTCATTAGACGTTCAAATAAAAATTTTTCATATTTATTTTCAATGAAAAATACCAGACATTTTGAAAGTTATTTTCTTCCATAATAATGAAACATACTCCCTCTGAATGGTTTTAATGCCAAATACTTTTTCTTGAACCTATGTATCCTATGTATCTTGAGTTTCAACACGAAAACGCAAGTAACAATGTCAGGGCGATCACTGGGTTTTTCATGTGGGAGTAAAGCAATAGCTATTTCAGATCATTGTGGATATTAAAAGTCAGGTTTGCTATGCTTTGAAACAAGCTGCTGCATCTTGTATAGCTGAGTTTGAAATGTAGAGGGTAAAATCATTTTATCCTGTTAATAAATCTTGCTGAAATGATTGAGAGACTACAAAATTTTGTAGGCCTCTTATTTTATCAGTAAGTAATACCGTCTTTCCTTAGGAACTGTAATTTTTGCGCTCTCTCGAGCCAGTACTGAAGAGAATGACGCATATAATTATCTACACCACACCGCCATTAAGTATATGAAAAAGATCCAACCCCACTTGATTAATAACTATAAAAATATTTGATTTTTAATAACAATGTTATTATCTTACGTAAGTTTTGTAGTTTTATATATATAATAGCCGCCACTCAGTAAATTATAGAAATGAAGATCTAATTTAACACATTCTCTATATTATCTACTTATATAACCCCACTTTCCTATCATCAGTATAGCATTAATATGTATAATTAATGAAAAATAGTCACATCATGGCATTAACTGTAATGAAATTTAATTTCTAATGGTAATAATGTCATAAAACCACTTCACGTTTTGTAGATTTCAATATCCAATACACAGCTGTACTCAGAAAATTACACACCACAGAATCAAACCTGTCAATTATGTTTAGTAAGTCTTGAAGTTTTTAATAAGCAATTGAATTTGAACTCTAAATATGTCAGCAATTCTGCAGGTCATGGCCTTCGTGTAATAGCTATTGTTTATTGTAGTGTGTGTTTTGTTTTATTCTGAAATCACAGCATCAAGTCTTCCGTAGTTGAAATGCAATTAGTTCTCAAAACTGAAGAAAGATGGATTTTGGGAAATAGGAAAATGATGTAGGAAAATTGGCATTTCACTCAAAACTACTATTTTTCTGAAAAACTATGGGTTCCAACCTTCAAAATGAGGGGTCATTTATTAAAATCCGTTCAGCCGTTTTCCAGTAATTTCCATTACCAGTTCAAATTATATATCGTCGGTTTCTTGGTAAAAGTGACCAAGTCCAAAATGCAAAATTGTTGGGAAAAGGCATTTAAAGGTTTAATGATCTATCCAAAGATAACTGTACTTCTTTACATGTTAGTAATAAGTTATTTTGAAGGTAAATGTGCTATATTATTAGTTTTTAATATAAAATTATATCTTAAATTGTCATAATGCTTGGAAGCCTTGGAATGTGACTTGGTCACTTTTACCAAGAAACCGACGATATATAGATGTAGGAATAATTGAAATTTGTGCACTAAAAGAATTGTTTATTTTTTTCACTTACCCTATCATAAATCGCATACCTATGGTGATCGCTGTGAAGAGTTATGTCGTATATAGTATATAGTGTATGTGTAAGTGAAGGTAAAAATAACATTTGTGCGAGATCGTGCGTATTTACTTGTTTTCCGCACAGAACCAATACGCGGTAAGTGTGAAATACCACATTCAGTATTCCCAACGTAACACACATAACAATTTCCCTCTTCTTACCGCTTAAACGCGACTTTCATTTTACTGCTTTAGGCTTTTAATATATTATTTTTAGACACGTTAACATAGTAATAATTATAAATTGAAACTTACCACTGCAATTTTACCTAAATTGCAATGTTAATTATTGTTTTTAAATATTTGCAAAAATTAAGTAAAGTCTACTACTCCACGAAACTTACTGCATTCCTGATACAAGTAACATTAAGGAAGCCGTGAAAAAATCAACAAGATTCCAGATGCCGATGTTATTACTGCAATATGTTATATAAATAATATTGTTAAAATATTAAAATGAAAAATAAATCATTACATAACCTTACCGTTTGTTTTAAGTTCGCATTTATAGACTGGGGAAAAAAAGACAGACGTATATCACGGCCTGCTGGAGTATAGTAAACACAGAAAACATTTTATAGCAACAATGTTGAAGAGAGATATTTTAGTTTTCCGAAGTTGGCGTCATTAAAACGAAACCAACATGGAGATTTCATTGCAACTAATTAGAAATTCGTCTTTCAGGTATGTAATAAACGATCTTCGCACAAAATAATGTACGATACACGAGCGGTATGTTTGTTTTCAGTTCTCGGAAATTAAAAAAACTCAACTACGTTTCGCTTTTTCAATCTTTTCCTCGACCATGAAAACGTCAACATACCGCTCTTGTAACGTAATATTACTATATTATTTTAACTTATTAATTTTAATAGAGGAGATATAAAGCTCCGTGTAAGCTTTCTATGTAGCATGAAATAAGGATAATAGCCAAATTTCTTTTCTAAATAAGTAAGAAAAAAAGGAGATGTAAAATTTGATGTAAATAACTTTTTACTATATTGCTGTTACTATGGTAATACATTAACATTGCATTCACAAAGGAAATGTTTTAATATGTTTTGTGTAGTCAACTGTCTGGAGACAGGTCTGAACCTCACAAGTGATACCAAGAATGCACCACTTATGAGGCAACTAGGCCAGGAGATAATGGGTTAGAGTGGCCAGTTCGTTTCCCCCTCCATTGCATACATCGCTGACTAGCTACATATTACACTAATCAGACTTCAGATGTATAAAAACAATTATTCTTCCTCTGACTCATATCTTCAAGTGAGATATCATCATCGTCCTTGCAGGTATTAGGCCTAGTGGCCTGTTACAGTCTCCGTCCATATTTTCCGGGGGCGTCCCAAAGATCGTCTTCCATGTGGTATATAGCGGAGAATTTGTCTTGGGAGTCTGGAACGGTCCATCCTATTGACATGGTTAAGCCATTTTTGTCTATAGTGGCTTGAGGAGTTCATAAATAGGTGTAATTTCCAATTCTTTTGTAATTAGTTCATTCTTTTTGTGGTCAAGCAAGCTGTAGCCGGCAGTCCTCCTTAGAAATCTCATTTCCGCAGTTGTTAGGAGTTGAACATCTGAGTTTCGGACAGTCAAGTATGTACTGCCTGAAAATAGATGTACATATCACCCAGAACGTCAATCAGAGAATTTTACTATATTGGATAAAATATAGGAGAGAATCCATAAACGATTAGGGAAAACGTGAGTGAGATGAGAATAAAGTGAAAGACTATCGAAACTTGTGTAGGGCCTGTACATAATAATGTAGGTTGTAATGTAAAATTAGGTATTTTATTTATGTTTTTTTATTATTGTGTTAAATTATATTGTGTATTCTTATTGTATTGTGTATAAAATTGTAAGCCTATTGTGTATTGTATAATTGTATTGTGTATTGTAAATATTGCTTATCATTTCTTTATTGTGTATTGTTTAATTGTGTATACCACTGCCACCGGGTGCATGCCCACTTACAGTGTAAATAAATACATACATACAAACAAAACACGGGAATTTTACTGGAAGCAAGTAAAGAGATAAGTTTGGAAGTAAATCCCGAAAAGACAAAGTATATGATTATGTCTCGTGACAAGAATATTGTACGAAATGGAAATATAAAAATTGGAAATTTATCTTTTTTGAAGAGGTGGAGAAGTTCAAATATCTGGGAGCTCCAGTAACAAATATAAATGATACTCGGGAGGAAATTAAACACAGAATAAATATGGGAAATGCCTCTTATTATTCGGTTGAGAAACTTTTATCATCCAGTCTGCTGTCGAAAAATCTGGAAGTTAGAATTTATGAAACAGTTATATTACCGGTTGTTCTGTATGGTTGTGAAACTTGGACTCTCACTCTGAGAGAGGAACATAAGTTAAGGGTGTTTGAGAATAAGGTGCTTAGGAAAATATTTGGGGCTAAGAGGGATGAAGTTACAGGAGAATGGAGAAAGTTACACAACGGAGAACTGCACGCATTGTATTCTTCACCTAACATAACTAGGAACATTAAATCCAGACTTTTGAGATGGGCAGGGCATGTAGCACGTATGGGCGAATGCATATAGAGTGTTAGTTGGGAGGCCGGAGGGAAAAAGACCTTTAGGGAGGCCGAGACGTAGATGGGAAGATAATATTAAAATGGATTTGAGGGAGGTGGGATATGATTATAGAGAATGGATTAACCTTGCTCAGGATAGGGACCAATGGTGGGCTTATGTGAGGGCGGCAATGAACCTCCGGGTTCCTTAAAAGCCAGTAAGTAAGTATTGGATAAAATATTTATTAATTTCATTATGATCTTTTAAAATTCGATAGGCTATACATTTCTCAATCTTTAACTATAATTTTGAAAATTCCAAGTCTTCGTCCATTTGCAAAAGGGGAATGTGCAAAATAACAAAATGTTAGAAAAGCGCAAAAGCTATAACCAAGTTAACAAATTAAAATGTTCATGTATATATATTTTTCTAATAAGATCACTAAGAATACCTACATCACAAAATTATAATGTACAGCGTGGTCCGCCGAAGTGGTGTACAAATTGAAAATGGGTCATAGTTCTCCTTAAAACAAATTCCCTGTGTTATTACTTTTGAGAAATGAACGGAAATATGAAATGCGATTTCGTTTTTCGATTTTTCTAAATACTAAATTATTATTATTATTATTATTATTATTATTATTATTATTATTATTATTATTATTATTATTATTATGCCTGTACGTAAAACTTAGGACCTATCACTATATCTTGATCCACCACACAGATTATGTCTTTTCAGTTTCCTTTTATAGGATTATAATTTTGTGATTAAATGATATTCATAATTAATATGAAATGAAAAGTATAATATGAACTTGTAAAATTAATCAAGTATCTTTTATTCAACATCATACTTTATTATTATTGACTTCTAGGGTAGAAATGAAAAGGACAGAATTTGTGAAATGATATTGTTCTTTAAATTTTGATTTTGATAAACTTTCAAGTCATGTAAAATGTAGGGTAAAGTTGCCTATTTCCGTGATACCCCTAATCCCGTGATACTTTTTAAAATTGAATGTCAGTCAAAGCTTTGCCGTTCGACCATAGCGCCAGATATATTTCTCGAAAGAATGTATCTTTCGCCTACTTTTGAGACATCGGTGAACTTCCTAGCAAGAAAAATCTATCACGAAATTAGGAGTATCACGGAATTAGGCAACTTTACCCTACATGCATGGGTTCTAAATAAAGTAGTGGCAACATTGCCGGGAATGGATCATGAACATTTGGGTGCCATACGAGACAACTGGTGATCGTAGTTTGAGATATTTTCGATGTATTGAATGATAAAATCGATTGCTGTGACAAGAGATGTTGTTTTTTGTGCGTGGATAAATGTAGAACACTATTTTTAACTGCTCTACCTCCATGCCCCCAGTGCCTTCATGGCATGTTGTGATTAAATGATATTCATAATTAATATGAAATGAAAAGTATAATATGAACTTGTAAAATTAATCAAGTATCTTTTATTCAACATCATACTTTATTATTATTGACTTCTAGGGTAGAAATGAAAAGGACAGAATTTGTGAAATGATATTGTTCTTTAAATTTTGATTTTGATAAACTTTCAAGTCATGTAAAATGTAGGGTAAAGTTGCCTATTTCCGTGATACCCCTAATCCCGTGATACTTTTTTAAAATTGAATGTCAGTCAAAGCTTTGCCGTTCGACCATAGCGCCAGATATAGTTCTCGAAAGAATGTATCTTTCGCCTACTTTTGAGACATCGGTGAACTTCCTAGCAAGAAAAATCTATCACGAAATTAGGAGTATCACGGAATTAGGCAACTTTACCCTACATGCATGGGTTCTAAATAAAGTAGTGGCAACATTGCCGGGAATGGATCATAAACATTTGGATGCTATACGAGACAACTGGTGATCGTAGTTTGAGATATTTTCGATGTATTGAATGATAAAATCGATTGCTGTGACAAGAGATGTTTTTGTGCGTGGATAAATGTAGAACACTATTTTTAACTGCTCTACCTCCATGCCCCCCAAGTGCCTTCATGGCATGTTACGGGGATACCTTTACCTTTTACCTTTTACCTAAAGCATGTTTACTAAACTTGAGCAGCGATCGTGGATAAAAATCGAGGTAGCCCGTGGTAGAAATGCACGCCAGTGTCATCAAAGGTTACTTGAAGGTTGTGGCAACGATGCACCACCGTATCGGACGGTTGCAAGATGGGTCTCTGCATTTCGTACTGGTTGGAGACAATCCAGCTTTCATATAGCATGATAATGCTCGTTGTCATGTTGCTACAGAGATGGGATTGGGAAGTATTGGAACATCCTCCGTATTCCCCTGACATGAGTCCTTTTGACTACGACTTGTTTCCACGGTTGAAAGAACCACTTAGAGGCAAGAGGTTTCCAGATGTTGCATCAGTGTTTCTTGCAGTAGGGCAGTCCATCAGACAGATCAACAGAAACAACCTCTCTAACGGCTTTAAACTGTTACCACGGATTTAGCAAAAGATACAAGAACATGCTAGTGATAATATTGAAGGGATATAAATGTATTTGTGCGAGATCGTGCGTATTTCCTTGGTTCCCGCACAAAACCAATCCGCGGAAAATGTAAAATTCCACATTCAGTATTCCCAACCTAACACACATAACAATTTCCCTCTTCTTACCGCTTAAGTGACATATTGATTTTACTGCTTTAGGCTTTTAACATATTATTTTTAGAGACGTTTAACATAGTAATAATTATAAATTGGAAACTTAACACTGCAATTTCACCTAAATTGCACTGCTAATTATTGTTTTTAAATATTTGCAAAAATTAAGTAAACTCTACAACTCCACTAAAGTTACTGCATTCGTGATGCAAGTAACATTAAGGAAGCCGTGAAAAAAATCAACAAGATTCCAGACTCATCATAGACTGGGGAAAAAAAGACAGACGTATATCACGGCCTGCTGGAGTATAGTAAACACAGAAAACATTTTAAAGCAACAATGTTGAAGATAGATATTTTTGTTTTGAAAATTTGCCGTCATTGAACAGAAACCAAGATGGAGATTTCATTGCAGCTAATTAGAAATTCCTCTTTCAGGTATGTAATAAACGATCTTCGCACAAAATAATGTACGATACACGAGCGGTATGTTTTATTTCAATTCTCGGAAATTAAAAAAGCTCAACTACGTTTCGCTTTTTCAAACTTTTCCTCGAACATGAAAACTTCAACATACCGCTCTTGTAACGCATATTACTATTTCCATCTAAGTTCGATAATATATTCGTAGTGACTATGTTGCCACCACTTTATTTACAACCCTCGCATATTGCGAACATTTCTTGTTTCAGTTCCAGATTATTATTTTACATTTTGATATCACGTATTTTGAAATATGCCTATGCAATGTGAATGAATATTTTTTAATTTTTTAATTATGTAATTATAAATAATTGATATTGAAAAATGCATGATTACACTTGTGATTTCAAAGAGATTTTTACACTCGTAATAAAATGTTTGCAGCGTATGGAAATTATTTGAAAGTTTTTCCACCATGACAGTTTCGTGACATGGCGGACCATGGAATTTTAGGAGGGATGGCCCGTAGCGGCGTAGGGGTGCAAAGAGGGCTTGATTCGTACTATATAATATACCTATCCAGTCAGGATGCTGGAGTTGCCATGGAAACCCAGAGAAACCCGTGGGTGTTGGGAGTTTCCTCCGGACCAGATGAGACCGCCTACCCTCCACCTCTCTTGCTAACACCACCCCCAGTTTCCACCCCGCCCTGTGACTCCCACACTTGCTCAAGTAAATTCATTTACTCTTCCGTACAAAAGTGACCCCAATGCAAATCCGGTTGACATTTCCGCTGCATGCATTTCTAACGATTCCTCGATATCCGTTTGTTGTTGTAATGAGCGGTTTTCAAACTGTGACAGGCGTGCCAAGCTTCATACGACACTGATACCGTGATGACTTGATGGTCTGTGGGTGCCGAGATCGATACCAGATACCATCTGTCCTACTAGAGGTATGATTTAGCTTCTTTCACTTTCGTTGAGGAAATTACTGGAAAGTCGTTTAGAAGTAATAAATTACGTTTTTTAATAACTAGGGCTAGCATTTTGATGAAATTGCATCTTTTTTCTAGTAAGCCAGAAACATAGCTGCTTTAGTATTGATATGTTAGAACATATTAAGACACTGGAAAAGATTCAAAAACGGGCTCTCAAGTGTTGTCGGAACAGCTCGCCATTAAAATGGGACACACTCAAGGACAGGAGAACGCGAATTCGATTATGCGCACTGTTCAAAACATGCAGAGGTGAGCCTGCCTGGAGAGAAATAAAAAATAGGTTGCAGCCGATAAATTACTCTTCAAGGAACGACCACTCATATAAATTGAGGAAAGAAGACAGAGGACGGACACTGGAAAGTTTTCTTTTCTCAATCGTACTATCAGGGACTGGAATGCTTTACCTGCAGACTTACTAAAGGCTTTACCAACAACCAAAAACGTATTTAAAAATAGGCTTAAGGACCTTACTAAGAGACGGTAATTATACACAGTATTTAAAGGGTGTAAATGATATTTTGTTATTGAAGTGTTGTATCAGTGAAGAATTATGTTGTGTCAGTGAAGTGTGTTGTGTAAGTGAAGAAGTATGTTGTGTCAGTGAAGTGTGTTGTGTAAGTGAAACGTGTTCCTGTCAGTGAAGCTTTATAGTTTATAGTGGCAGTGCAAAGTATTTGAACAGTGTAATGTTTTTGAAGTGTTAGTGAAATCAGGATAGAATCAGTGAAATGTGTCGTAGTTCCATTGGAGTGAGTGAGTTGACAGCGAAACGAGTGTAATGTGGAAAGGTACATGTGCAGATATGAACATATCATACTCGTGGGTTTTAGTTCGAACTTAGGTTTAATATACAAATTAGATTTATTTTAAATGTTATTTTAAGTGATCGTGCTTCATTTAATTTAGGATATTCCCTGTTATTATTATTATTATTATTATTATTATTACTATTATTATTATTATTATTATTACTATTATTATTATTATTATTATTATTATTATTAATTATTGGTGTATATTATTAACTGTATTTTTAATCAATAAGTTTATTATTGTCATTATTGAGTGTAATTAGTTACCACTGCCACCGGGTATATACCCATTGCAGTGTGAATAAATACACACACATACACATATTATGTGATAAACTGAATGTTTTAAGACATATTTGTTAGGACATTTTTTTTTTTGCATTTTTTGCCTGTTTAAACTCATAAGAGCATCTTTTGTGTTAGTCGGACATTTTTAAACATTTTCATTTAATTTTGGCCACAAATCCCCATTATCAATATAAAATAATGTTTATTTCCTTTGCTATTTTGGTTACATATTTTGTTCATTAATACCCTTTATTTTTTTACTTGGTTATTTAACGACGCTGTACCAACTACGAGGTTATTTAGCATCGATGGAGTTTATTTATTTATTATTTTGCTAATAATTGTAACATAAAATGTAATATATACAGAAAAACTTTAGCTCGCCCCTGAAAGAGTAGAACTCGTGCTCAGGGGCGGATTCCTGAATTGAAATTAATAATTTTATTATACAATACAATTTGTCTTATGTCTATTATGCAATTATAGTATATAAATTTAAATAGGCCTATATTAAAATTTTTCAATTTTTATAAAATCCATACATAGCTTTTTAAATTTAATACTAGAACTATTAGAATTGACAAGATTAGGATATTTAAATATAAATTTGTTATATATTCTTGGGCCTAAATTACTACTATGATTAAATAGGCCTACTGTAACAGTGTTGCATTTTGGTTCAAACAATCTTAAAGAATTCATACCTTTTGTTTCATAACTATGAGAATAAAATTCAAAATTATTTCGATTTTTATGTATGAATTTTATTAATAATATAATAAATTTGTCTTACGTTAAGTACATTAAAGTCTAAAAACAAATTTTGAGATGGAAAATCAATAGGTTTATGAAGACATATTTTAATTATTTTCTTCTGTAATAAATAAAGTGGATTAAAATTGGATAGTGGTGATAGTGATATGATATTTTGCGAGATAAGGCCGATGATCCTCCATAGATTACCTGACATAGAAGTAGAAAACTATTATGGATAAAAGAATACTCAAATCTAAATGTGTCATTTTTTTTTCAATAAGTTCATGGGGGGGGGCAACCGGCAACTCCCCTTTGCGTATGCCCCTGTATAACAGTATCTAACATTTTTTGTCCCTAGCTAATATTATTTAATACTTTAACAATGTAAACTTTCACTAAAATGAAACCAATTTTATTATATTTTCAATAAAGTTCGATGGAAATAAAGTTTTAACAAACTATGTTTCTTGGTAAATAGTGTGAGGATGTGATGGACAAAACTACTCTGAAGCAAGTTTCCGTCCAGAAGGTATTTCGTTTTCTCTTGTCATTGTCACTTTACCCTTCCTGTAAAGACCATTATGTGGTTGAAAAGGCACGTTAAATAATGGATTACAATTACAGTATTTTAATATAAAATTCTTTATGCCATCCTAGCATTATAAATAGGTTGTTACTACATCGAAAATCGTAAGTAATTGGCTTATTATAGCACGCTTGCCGATAAAAGCAAAGTCGTATTTCGTATGACGTAATACCGGAACGCTTGTCTATCTTGGTTATCGCTTCTACGCGCGACGTAACAAAAAATGAAATGCAGGACAAAAGGTAACGTATTATTTATTTCCAATCTTTAACAATTTTGTATCACTTTTCTAATGCCACATAAAACAGTTCTGTGGTTCAGAGAAACTAAACAGTAGAACCCCGATTTTCCGTCACTCTATTAACCGATTGACGGATTATCCGACTGTATTTCTCTAGTTTTTTTTTTTTTTTTTTTTTTTTTTTGCTACAGAAATATATGAAGTAGGTACTGCACATTATATTAGCACGTCTTTTCTAGAGAGTGTTATTACAAGCATTTACCCTTACACAGTATGGTCTATTGTTAGAGTTGTAAGCTTACTTTATAGACCCCATAACTTACATATGAAATGTCTTCCACGGGTATGAAAAGAAATCGTGTTAGGTATCGAAAAAAAAAAGTGCAAATCATTGAGAGGTTTGAGGAAAGAGAAACTATGGTTCACCTCGCATCAGAATACGACACTGGAGTTACAACTGTGTGCAATTTAATAAAAATTAAGGATAAAGTGTATAAAGTATGTAAGTCTATAACACCAGACCTCTACTATTCCTGTCTTTCCACAGACAGCCATTACAAGGAGTTTCCTTGCCCCTTAAAAACCCGTCGTAAATTAGTGAACTTCTGATCCTCTACCTAGCGCAGTGATGCCAAAGCAAGCGCATTTTTCTGACCTTGACGTCGTGCGCGGGCATTAAGCGCTAGGTATGCTAGGAGGAATAAGCAGCCTGTTGGATTAAGAAAACAGTGGTGCACAAACTTCAAACGGAACGTGAAATTTTATGTCGTTATTTTTATATGGCTTCTTTCTGTTTGTTATTTTCTATATTGTCTGTAAAACAAAAGTACTAACACCTATTTCTTAGCCTAATATTGCAGTTGTGTTTAAAACGTTAATAACATAATAAAGAGTAAAGAAGGAATATTCACACAAATTCCATAATAACTACAACTATACTGTACTAAGTGAATTAAACACATCATTAATAAAGAAAGTGTTATTCTGTTATCAGAATATTAAATTATCTCGAAATCTGCTGAAGCTATAGAGCTGACATTTTACCAACACATGGGCACGTATCTTTTGTTTGAGATGTAACAGTATTTGCTTTGTTAATTCATTTCCTTACAGACATTTTCCATGCGAATATTTTCAAATATTTTAATACACGATCTCCAGTAATACGTATTTACGATAAATTAGATTTACGAAAGCATTGTTTTAGTACCTGTAAGGCTACTAAACAAACTTATCTGAAAATTTCACTTTTCTGTAAAAAAGTTTAGAAAATATTCCTTTTGAATAAAAAAGCAAACTTGTGAAAAATGAACATTAAAATTAAAACTTACATTCTTATAATGCACTTATACTTCTCAGACAAATCTAAAAATTAACATGGTTACAGTTTTAATAAGTTATCTTCCCTTTATCCATTGAATCAGTGCTGGCCATCCCTGTATATAGCTCGACCAAGCGGCATATAGCACTTCTTTCGTCTGTCTCTTTCCTTTCCGCTGTAAAGTGCTCAGGCTCTCCTGGGCTCTAAAGCGCGCGCTTGCTCCTATTGGCATCAGTTGACATCACTGACCTAGCATGTTAAATACAGTACAAGATCATGGAGGAAAATACAAAAGTGTCAGTATTATTCACTGAATTTACCAACATCTTTTATGGTACGGATTATCCTATTTTTACGATTAACTGTTCAGTTCACGCCCTTCATTACCACGGATAATAGAAGTCCTACTGTATTAACAAAATAAAGGAACATTTGTAACATAACCTACCAGGTGTAACTAATCGATACGAACATATGAAGACAATTTGTCGGCTATGGATCCCAAACTGAATTTCTTTCATAATTTCTTCCTACATTTATAATGCTAAGATGCCATAAAGTGTTGTATCCAACTCGTGGATAATCTTATTCTGACACTCAGTATCGTTCGTGCGACCAACATTCACTCATGCTATTATCCAGTGGCGTATACTGGTTAAAGGGTTTGGGCTACCGCTGACCCTATTATTACACAAAATATATCTAACAATTACTTTAATTTTAATTACTATGGTAAATCTAATAATACAATATTATTACATTATGTTATATTATAAACTTTTTCTTTTGTAATTTCCTTGGGCTACCGCCGGTAGCCCCGGTAGCCCGCAAAATACGCCCCTGCTATTATCCACTTGTTGCATAAACAACTATTATTCATTCTCTAAAATTGCAAATAAGTATTAAATTTGCTTCTTTCTTCTTCCTGCGTCTAGACGCTGGGAACGGTTTTAGTCAGAGTTATTTTGTGCCACATTATAGAATAGAATGTTTTATTTTCGCTGCCAGAGTTAAGACCATAAGGCCTTCTCTTCCATTGAACCAGCCTTAATACAATACATATTTAAATTACGAATATTTACACTACACTTAACCTATAAGATAAAGTAATAACTTAATTTATGAGATAATTTAATTCAATCAGTTATAATTAAGTTGAGATAGCTAGTAAAATGATGACAATTAATTTAATATAAGTTTACTAGAATTATGTTATAAAGAGGAAAAATATAAATGTATTAATTTAATGAAATTTTTCCATTAGAGGTTTTGTATTCTATTTAGAGAAATTAATGGTAATAATAAGAATGGTCAGATATTAGTTTCATTATAAGTAACAAATATTAATCAGTAACGTTAACAAAATCATAAAACCTCTTAATATGATTTTATACTGGATTTTATTATTTATTTCCGTTAAAATGAACTGAATCACTGGAATTGCGTCTATCTTATCATAATTGATTAGCAATTACATATTAATAGTGCATATTTTAGAAAACGTGCGGATTTGTATGCCTATTTTTACATACATCCCTAGGCTCTGTTAATTAATATAAATATAATAAGTTTTCTGACAATTTCTGTCGTTTGTAATGGATTTTTTGTAAGTTCATATTAATAGCGTGTATATATTTTTTAAGTTTTATGCATGTGAATATACATTACTGTACTTTTTAAAAATATAAATGTTTTATATTTAATAACATGAAATTTATCACATATACTGTGTGTCTGACTCAAGCCTTTCATAAATTGTTTTAGGCATCATGCACAACACGACTAAGAGTGGAGAGACAATACTTTTCGTTGTTAAAATTCTCTAATTCGCAGCGCTTGTATTTTAGTATAAGTAACGACATAGAACAGCTAACATAATAAATAGACATAGGTTCAATGGACTGATTGATATGTTAATTCATGCGATGCGTGTGAGTACAGAAACAAACATTTATAATAGGATAGTTCATGGCTCTTATCTAGAGTGATGTGATCGTATGGATGTTTCGACTACCTAGAGGGTTTCAGTACTCGATTCTTTCTTTCTTACTTTTTAATTTCGAACTTCGATTTTCTATGATTCTACAGTATATATATATATATATATATATATATATATATATATATATAATAAAATAAAACCAATTGCCCTTCAATAAGGGTGACACAAAGATCCGGAAAACAAATACATATATAAAAGTTTACAATGAAAATACATACAATAAATTTGAAAAGAAAATTAAAGTGAATCATATTGTTATGTTATATTTTATTTAACGACGCTCGCAACTGCAGAGGTTATATCAGCGTCGCCGGATGTGCCGGAATGTTGTCCCGCAGGAGTTCTTTTACATGTCAGTAAATCTACTGACATGAGCCTGTCGCATTTAAGCACACTTAAATGCCATCGACCTGGCCCGGGATCGAACCCGCAACCTTGGGCATAGAAGGCCAGCGCTATACCAACTTGCCAACCAGGTCGACGTGAATCATATTACTTGAAATAGAGATGAAATTGCAAAATTTGAATTGATTCCTTTAGAATTTCTCTAAGGATTTTCTCAATATTGTAAAATGTGAATCCGTTTGATTTTAAAAGGTTATGGGTGTATCTGGATATGGTACTACGAACTCCAAAAAGAAGTCCGTGTACTGATGCATACGATGCATCTGAGTACAGAAACAAACATTTATAATATGCAGATCTCTAGAGAATAGTTCATGGCTCTTAGCTAGAGTGATGTGTTCGTATGAATATTTCGACTACCTAGAGGGTTTCAGTACTCGATTCTTTCTTTCTTACTTTTTAATTTCGAACTTCGATTTTCTATGATTCTACAGTATTCTACATATATACAGTATATATACTGATGTTATACTGCTTGCTAAAATAAGGAATGCAAGGTTCATAGATGATTCTCTTTTCATCATTAGTAAGTTTTAGCTGTTGTGCATGTCTTTCAAACCTGATAGTCGGGTCTAGTATTGTTCCTGTGTTCTTTTTTCTATCAATGACAACAATATCTGCTCGTCTTGTTGAATAATCTTCCGAGATACAATGCACTCCTTCATGGACTTCTAATCCTTGTTGTCTTAGGATGTCATACTACTTTAAGATGGAAATACGCAATCCATCACAACATCTTATGAACCAGAATGCTCCAAGCAGTCGCTATAAAAGCTAGAATTCTACAGTCGGTAACCATTCACCGAGTGTATATCTGAAGCTCGTAACAGCAAAAGTGAAAGATAGCCAGAGAAGAATTAAATATGAGATGTTCCAGCGAGTAAACTATGTCGATATCGTCCAACTCCGTGCGGGTTGTTATCGATCTCGTATGTCTTACATCAAATGGTCTGAATCCAACTTTTTTCTTGGTCTACCCAGATTTTGATGTTCTCATGGTAGTGTCACTAGGAGTGGAATATTCAAAATACTTACTTACTTACTTACTTACTTACTTACTTACTTACTTACTTACTTACTAGCTTTTAAGGAACCCGGAGGTTCATTGCCGCCCTCACATAAGCCCGCCATTGGTCCCTATCCTGAGCAAGATTAATCCAGTCTCTACCATCATATCCTACCTCCCTCAAATTAATTTTAATATTATCTTCCCATCTACGTCTCGGCCTCCCCAAAGGTCTTTTTCCCGCCTGCCTCCCAACTAACACTCTATATGTATTTCTGGATTCGCCCATACTACATGTCCTGCCCATCTCAAACGTCTGGATTTTATGTTCCTAATTACGCCAGGTGAAGTATACAATGCGTGCAGCTCTGCGTTGTGTAACTTTCTTCATTCTCCTGTAACTTCATCCCTCTTAGCCTCAAATATTTTCCTAACAACCTTATTCTCAAACACCCTTAATCTCTGTGAGAGTCTAAGTTTCACAACCATACAGAACAACCGGTAATATAACTGTTTTATAAATTCTAACTTTCAGATTTTTTGACAGCAGACTGGATGACGAAAGGTTCTCAACCGAATAACACGTATTTCCCACATTTATTCTGCGTTTAATTTCCTCCCGAGTGTCATTTATATTTGTTACTGTTGCTCCAAGATATTTGAATTTTTCCACCTCTTCGAAGGACAAATCTCGAATTTATGTAGTTCCATTTCGTACAATATTCTGGTCACGAGACATAATCATATATTTAGTATTTTCGGTATTTACTTCCAACCCTATGGCTTTACTTGCTTCAACTAGAATTTCCGCGTTTTCCCTAATCGTTTGTGGATTTTCTCCTAACATATTGAAATAAATAAATTAATTGTGATAAAATTCTCCGCTGTCTCTTCTTTAAAGATATGTTGCTGATTCCGAATGAAACAAAACAAATAAATTGCTCGTAATTTGAAGGATTGGATATAACTTGAGTATTAAGAAAAATATGTTATAGCAACTATAAGAAGAGCAAATGAGTGGATAAAACATTATCGAAGTCTGGAATAAACGTTGGAAAGGAGAAAGAAAACAAATAATTAACATAATAGATTGACAACACATGTTTAACATAAAACGAAGACTAAAATTTGTAATATTCATGTGATGATGTTAGTGAAAGTTATACCCATCCCTGATTCCGCCTAGGAACCCGTTAAATATCTCTCACATGTCTCGACTGTTATTTGGGTTGTCTAAACAAAAATGAACGGCTTAAATCAGACACCCTATATAGTGCATATTATGTTATATGTATATTAGTATTCGTGCTTCAGTATTTGATTATATAAATATTCGGAATTTAATTACAAATAGTTAATATTTAAACTGAATATAGGCCTATTAACTTTCTACAGCCAGTTACCGAATTTGGAAGTCACTGCAGATTAGTAAAAATCAAGGAATTAGTCAATAATTATAGTTACAATAAAATAACAAGATGATGGAGTTGTAGTAGACTTAACACCTAATTCATGTGTGATGCGGAGACGACGACGACGACGGTTGGGTTGTAGGTGGAAAGTTTGTGCGCTCCTTGTTATACTTACAAAATTGTATTTTTACATTGATAAGAAGAAATGATCGGAAGATTTTGCTGGGATCCCTTTCCTTCAGGAATAGTATTCTTTAATATGCAGTGAAACTAGAGAAGGAAACAATGGTAAAAGTCCTTAAAAATTCAACAGCTTCGGTCGGTTTGAACTAATGAATGTCTGATTCATAAGCAAGTGTTAATAATGAAAAAGGAAGAATGCCATGGTGATAATGATGACGGTGTTTGTGGTGGTAGAGATTATCAATCCCCGCTCTTATAGGAAATAAAAATTTGAAATTAAAATTTTATAATGTGTATTTAGTTTTTACTCATTTATAAAATGTCATTCGAGGAAGAAGAGTTTGCCACAAGACGTTATGTCTAATGCACAGTTAAGATACACATCTACGAAAAAATAATTTTACATTTTTATAATGTAATAACAACAATTTAATGTTTATCAGAACGTTTAATTGCATCATACAACCCTTTTTGTACAGCCTAGAAATATCTCTAAGATATTGAAACTTTAATACCAGTTATTTCATAGATGCACTTCTTGAATTACAATGACTATTACACTTTTACTACGTCACACTACTTTCGACCAATAAAACGGTACGAAAGGACGTCTTTCAACCTATCATGGCTGCTTATCGCACAATTTTATCGCGTCCCTAGCATTTGTTTAATTTTATCGCGTCCCTAGCATTTGTTTATTTTTATCACTACCCTAGCATTTGTTTCTTTGTTTGCCAACATTTCAAACTGCACTGGTCTGGACGTCAAAAAACAGAAAATTACAAACGACTCCAGTCGATGCACAGCACTTTCAAATATGACTCGCATTGGCATTCAAGAACAAGAATTAATAAAGATCACTGGTCATATATGAAGAGTACCATTCGGAAATCCTGAATAAGTTGCGGGATACACCATGTACATCAACGAGTTCACTTCTTTTACGCACACGTCCAATATAACATCAACTGAACCACCTACCACTAAAACATTCAAATTTGAAAATTGTACTTTCAATAATGGTTTCTTTTAAAATTATTCATGTTTATTTTTTATTTTATCATCGTTAATTAAAACGTTTGTTTATTTCATCATCCCTAATTAAAACTTTTCTAACACTTGTTTATATTATTTAGGTTATGTTTGTTATAGCTTCTGCTATATGATATTATGGATAGTCACGTATCAGAGATTGTTTAATACTAAGATTTATTGAAAATCATCTGTCAAATGACGTTAATTACTGGGATCCGGATGATTGAAATGAAATGCAAATGTTTTAATAAAAATGAAACTGAATCAAGAAAGCCTTTTTGACTAGTAACAGTCCACAAAGTTCAATGATGATTCCATAGTTGGCACAACTGATACCGGTAACAAGAAAACATAATCATAAAACACTGCTGCCATCTAGCGTAATGTTGAGATGGTACAATAATACATTTGAAGACAGTTGTATTTTCGTAAGTCAATTAATATTTTATTGTATTGGAGTACTTTGTTACTTCTAATCTTTATATACTTTCTTCTAATCGTGTAATAGTCAATTAAATCCCACTCGAGTTTTGATTTTCTCTAGATAAATCAAAACCTCTAGTGAGATTAGTGTTGAAAATTCTGTACTAGATTGTTTTACAAGTTATTTTTCAAGGAATAGAAACTGTTTTGTTTTCTTCTTCTTATTATTATTCTTCTTCTTCTTCTGTCGATCAAGCTTTAGGCCTCCAGGCCCATTCTAATCCTCAAATCTAGTCCAGTTAATGCTTACATGGTCTTTCCATGCTTCTCTTTCCTCTTTGAACATTGTTGAGAACCCTTTTTGGGAACCATCTGCCATCCATTTAGTCTGTATAATTTTCCAAAGGTAATATATATTTCTTCGTTCTTGGATACACTCTTTTAACACTTATGCAATCACTGATGAATTATAAGTTATTTGAATAAATAATAAGTACTTTACCTCTGATTGAGGTTCTGGCTGATATGTATATTATTATCACTCACGCAGTAAATCTCACTTGACGATATGTGTCAGAGGAAGAACAATTGTTTGTAGTGAGTTGTACCAGGAAATTGGGTGACTTACAGCTGACGGATCAACTCGAAGAGCAGATATCATTATTATAGACCGAAAAAAATATTGTGAACTCATTCTAGATCCCACAGTCCGTTTTGAGAACAGAGAGGAACAACCTAGAGAAGTCTGCAAAGAAAAACGGCCAATTTATCTGCCATGCTGCAGCGATTTGGGGACCAAATATGACATCAAGACATGACACGTTATAGGAATTATGACTAGGGGCTAGAGGCACAATCCCATGGGAGTCCTTAGAAGTCTTCCGAAAATTAAAAGTTCCTGACAGCACCCTGGACATGATATCCTCCACTGCACTGAAGTCGATTTTCATAATTAATCATCATTATATTCTTTATAAAATGTAATTTGTGTTGTAGCCTAAATTGTTTGTTGCATTTCCAATAAATTTTTCAATGATAGCCTACCTAACTAGGGTTTCTATTAAAGAAAAAATTGAATTAAATATAAATATTCATTTAGAATTGATTAGGAGGCCGATTATTAACCCCTAATTGGGACGGCTATCAGATATCTATCAGATGTCTGACTAGTGTAATACGAACTGTACCTAATCGGTGATGTATGCAATGGAGGGGGAAAGGAACTAGCCATCCTTCGCCATTATCTCCTGGTCTAGTTGCCTCATAAGTGGTGCCATGTTGGTGAGGTTCAGACTTGTCTTCGGCCAGTTGGCTTCTGAGTGGTCTTCTCTCTGACGGTTTTTCTTCTGTGACTTTTCGTTTCTGACGGGGCACTCATCACATGACCTCTTCATTTATATTATTTTTCCTGTTATTTTTTCAATTATGAATGTTTATGTAATTTAAAAAAAACTGAATTATATACAGAGAAAAATAAAAAATCTATTTTAAAAATCTAGATCGTAACTTAGAAATGATCGGGACGAAATTGAAACACAAACTGCTGAGCTATTTATACCCGAACCCACGCTTTCAGAAGTCGAAATTGCGATAGAAAATCTGAAAAAGTACAAGTCTCCAGGTATCGATCAAATTCCAGCAGAATTAATACAAGAGGGTGGAAGTGCATTATATAGCGAAATTTATAAACTTGTACTTGCTATTTGGGAAAAGGAAATTGTACCAGAACTATGGAAGGAGTCCATAATTGTACCTATTTTTAAAAAGGGGGACAAAACCAACTGTGGTAACTTTCGAGGAATATCACTTTTGTTGACGTCGTACAAAATTTTGTCCAATATTATTTTGAGAAGATTAACTCCGTACGTAGATGAAATTATTGGGGATCATCAGTGCGGTTTTCGGCGTAATAGATCGACTATTGATCAGATTTTTTGTATTCGAGAGATAATGGAGAAAAATGGGAGTATAAGGGTACAGTACATCAGTTATTCATAGATTTCAAAAAGGCATTTGACTCGGTTAAGAGGGAAGTATTATATGATATTCTTATTGAATTTGGTATTCCCAAGAAACTAGTTCGATTAATTAAAATGTGTCTCAGTGAAACATATAGCAGAGTCCGTATAGGTCAGTTTCTATCTGATGCTTTTCCAATTCACTGCGGGCTAAAGCAGGGAGATGCACTATCACCTTTACTTTTTAACTTCGCTCTAGAATATGCCATTAGGAAAGTTCAGGATAACAGGCAGGGTTTGGAATTGAACGGGTTACATCAGCTTCTTGTCTATGCAGATGACGTGAATATGTTAGGAGAAAATACACAAACGATTAGGAAAAACACGGGAATTTTACTTGAAGCAAGTAAAGCGATCGGTTTGGAAGTAAATCCCGAAAAGACGAAGTATATCATTATGTCTCGTGACCAGAATATTGTACGAAATGAAAATATAAAAATTGGAGATTTATCCTTCGAAGAGGTGGAAAAATTCAAATATCTTGGAGCAACAGTAACAAATATAAATGACACCCGGGAGGAAATTAAACGCAGAATAAATATGGGAAATGCGTGTTATTATTCGGTTGAGAAGCTCTTATCATCCAGTCTGCTGTCGAAAAATCTGAAAGTTAGAATTTATAAAACAGTTATATTACCGGTTCTTCTGTATGGTTGTGAAACTTGGACTCTCACTCTGAGAGAGGAACATAGGTTAAGGGTGTTTGAGAATAAGGTGCTTAGGAAAATATTTGGGGCTAAGCGGGATGAAGTTACAGGAGAATGGAGAAAGTTACAGAACACAGAACTGCACGCATTGTATTCTTCACCTAACATAATTAGGAACTTAAAATCCAGACGTTTGAGATGGGCAGGGCATGTAGCACGTATGGTCGAATTCAGAAATGCATATAGAGTGTTAGTTGGGAGACCGGAGGGAAAAAGACCTTTGGGGAGGCCGAGACGTAGATGGGAGGATAATATTAAAATGGATTTGAGGGAGGTGGGGTATGATGATAGAGACTGGATTAATCTTGCACAGGATAGGGACCGATGGCGGGCTTATGTGAGGGCGGCAATGAACCTTCGGGTTCCTTAAAAGCCATTTGTAAGTAAGTAAGATCGTAACTTACAACTCATGAGTATGACTTTTAGATCACATCTAAAATGTTCCTTTATCGATCTGAACATAAAACATAAAGATATTTGAAATGTCAACGTAAACCTTATTGCTATAAAATAGTTTCGAAACTTCGAATCCGAAACTTAATCGTGACTGACTTTATTTTAATTTAAACTGAATTCTTTTCCATCGTTATCTTTCAATTCTGAAATATATAGCGAAATTATAACACTTTTAGTTATTGATAGTATAAAGCGGATTATTAGTGTTGTGCAATATAGATATTGTTCTCAGCTTTCCAAACTCAGCTATTAAATGTCAAGTTCCATGAAGATTCTTGCAGTGGGAGGCAAGCAATTCTATGAGACGATCTGTGTTGGCGTGATGAACACAATAGCTTTCTATAACGCACTGAGATCACATCATAAAGCAGATTATGACGTCAATATTCTGTTTTCAATTTTCAATGATTTAATATTCTATTTCACTTCGCCTTACGGCCGGTTGTCAATCTGTGATTCTACAAAGAAATTAACCTTCATTTAAGCTTATATTAGACTTGTAGATGTATAAACGCTATCCCAAGAGCATTTCGTCTTGATATTAGACCAAAACTAATAGGCGAGTTTTCTCGTTTCAAGATTGTTGAACATCGTTTAACAGAAACTAAAAAAGAGTTTCATAATTTCATATTAACAACTGATATGTTACTCACCTTTCATCCCCACCAGCAAATTAAATAAATGCCGATGAAAGACATTGAATATAAGTACACAAAACATTTACTCGCCTAACAGAACATTAATTCTACCTATCTACAAATAATTCGTCTGACATCGTACTCTGCTAAAATCAAGCAGTTATGTCTCTAGATGTAAACTTATCTGATATCGTACTCCTCTATGATTCAAGCAATTGTGTCTATAGCCGCAAATTCATCTGATATTTTACTCTGTTGTGTTTCAAGTAGTTGTGTCTCTAGTTGAAAATTCATCTGATGTCGTACTCTACTACGAATCAAACAGTTGTGCCTCTATCTACAAATCCATCTGATATTATACTCTGTTGTGATTCAAGTAGTTGTGTCTCTAGTTGAAAATTCATCTGATGTCGTACTCTACTACGAATCAAACAGTTGTGCCTCTATCTACAAATCCATCTGATATTATACTCTGTTGTGATTCAAGTAGTTGTGTCTCTAGTTGCAAATTCATCTGATGTTGTACTGTACTACGAATCAAACAGTTATGCCCCTATCTACAAATCCATCTGATATTATACTCTGTTGTGATTCAGGTAGTTGTGTCTCTAGTTGAAAATTCATCTGATGTCGTACTCTACTACGAATCAAACAGTTGTGCCTCTATCTACAAATCCATCTGATATTATACTCTGTTGTGATTCAAGTAGTTGTGTCTCTAGTTGAAAATTCATCTGATGTCGTACTCTACTACGAATCAAACACTTGTGCCTCTATCTACAAATCAATCTGATATTATACTCTGTTGTGATTCAAGTAGTTGTGTCTCTAGTTGCAAATTCATCTGATGTACTGTACTACGAATCAAACAGTTATGCCTCTATCTACAAATCCATCTGATATTATACTCTGTTGTGATTCAAGTAGTTGTGTCTCTAGTTGCAAATTCATCTGATGTACTGTACTACGAATCAAACAGTTATGCCTCTATCTACAAATCCATCTGATATTATACTCTGTTGTGATTCAAGTAGTTGTGTCTCTAGTTGCAAATTCATCTGATGTTGTACTGTACTACGAATCAAACAGTTATGCCTCTATCTACAAATCCATCTGATATTATACTCTGTTGTGATTAAAGTAGTTGTGTCTCTAGTTGAAAATTCATCTGATGTCGTACTCTACTACGAATCAAACAGTTGTGCCTCTACTTACAAATCCATCTGATATTATACTCTGTTGTGATTCAAGTAGTTGTGTCTCTAGTTGAAAATTCATCTGATGTCGTACTCTACTACGAATCAAACAGTTATGACTCTATCTACAAATCTATCTGATAATATACTCTGTTGTGATTCAAGTAGTTGTGTCTCTAGTTGCAAATTCATCTGATGTTGTACTGTACTACGAATCAAACAGTTATGCCCCTATCTACAAATCCGATATTATACTCTGTTGTGATTCAGGTAGTTGTGTCTCTAGTTGAAAATTCATCTGATGTCGTACTCTACTACGAATCAAACAGTTGTGCCTCTATCTACAAATCCATCTGATATTATACTCTGTTGTGATTCAAGTAGTTGTGTCTCTAGTTGAAAATTCATCTGATGTCGTACTCTACTACGAATCAAACACTTGTGCCTCTATCTACAAATCAATCTGATATTATACTCTGTTGTGATTCAAGTAGTTTGTCTCTAGTTGAAAATTCATCTGATGTCGTACTCTGCTACGAATCAAACAGTTATGCCTCTATCTACAATTCCATCTGATATTATACTCTGTTGTGATTCAAGTAGTTGTGTCTCTAGTTGCAAATTCATCTGATGTTGTACTCTACTACGAATCAAACACTTGTGCCTCTATCTACAAATCAATCTGATATTATACTCTGTTGTGATTCAAGTAGTTGTGTCTCTAGTTGCAAATTCATCTGATGTACTGTACTACGAATCAAACAGTTATGCCTCTATCTACAAATCCATCTGATATTATACTCTGTTGTGATTCAAGTAGTTGTGTCTCTAGTTGCAAATTCATCTGATGTTGTACTGTACTACGAATCAAACAGTTTTGCCTCTATCTACAAATCCATCTGATATTATACTCTGTTGTGATTCAAGTAGTTGTCTCTAGTTGCAAATTCATCTGATGTTGTACTGTACTACGAATCGAACAATTATGCCTCCATCTACAAATCCATCTGATATTATACTCTGTTGTGATTCAAGTAGTTGTGTCTCTAGTTGAAAATTCATCTGATGTCGTACTGTACTACGAATCAAACAGTTGTGCCTCTATCTACAAATCCATCTGATAACGTATTCATCTATGATTCAAGCAGTTGTACCTATAGTCACAAATTCATTTGAACTATACTCTGTTGAGATTCAAGTCGTTGTGTCTCTAGTTGCAAATTCATGTGATGTCGTACTCTACTACGAAACAAGCAGTTGTGCCTTTATCTACAAATCCATCTGATATCGTACTCCTCTATGATTCAAGTAGTTGTGCCTATAACTACAAATTCAGCTGACATTATACTCTGTTGTGATTCAAGTAGATGTGTCTCTAGTTGCAAACCCATCTGATGTCGTACTCTACTACGAAACAAGCAGTTGTGCCTTTATCTACAAATCCATCTGATATCGTACTCCTCTATGATTCAAGTAGTTGTGCCTATAACTACAAATTCAGCTGACATTATACTCTGTTGTGATTCAAGTAGATGTGTCTCTAGTTGCAAATCCATCTGATGTCGTACTCTACTACGAAACAAGCAGTTGTGCCTTTATCTACAAATCCATCTGATATCGTACTCCTCTATAATTCAAGTAGTTGTGCCTATAACTACAAATTCAGCTGACATTATACTCTGTTGTGATTCAAGTAGATGTGTCTCTAGTAGCAAATCCATCTGATGTCGTACTCTACTACTAATCAAACAGTTGTGCCTCTATCTACAAATCCATCTGATATCATATTCAGCTATGATTCAAGCAGTTGTGCCTATAGCTACAAATTCATCTGATATTATACTCTGTTGTGATTCAAGTAGTTGTGTCTCTAGTTGCAAATCCATCTGATGTCGTACTCCACTACTAATCAAACAGTTATGCCACTATCTACAAATCCATCTGATATCGTATTCATCTATGATTCAAGCAGTTGTGCCTATAGCTACAAATTCATCTGACATACTCTGTTGTGATTCAAGTAGTTGTGACTCTAGTTGCAAATTCATGTGATGTCGTACTCTAGTACGAATCAAACAGTTGTGCCTCTATCTACAAATCCATCTGATATCGTACTCCTCTATGATTCAAGCAGTTGTGCCTATGATTACAAATTCATCTGATATTATACTCTGTTGTGATTCTAGTAGTTGTGTTTCTAGTTGCAAATTCATGTCATGTCGTACTCTACTACGAATCAAACAGTTATGCCTTTATCTACAAATCCATATGATATCGTACTCATCTATGATTCAAGCAGTTGTGCCTATAGCTACAAATTCATCTGATATTATACTCTGTTGTGATTCAAGTAGTTGTGACTCTAGTTGCAAATTCATGTGATGTCGTACTCTAGTACGAATCAAACAGTTGTGCCTCTATCTACAAATCCATCTGATATCGTACTCCTCTATGATTCAAGCAGTTGTGCCTATGATTACAAATTCATCTGATATACTCTGTTGTGATTCTAGTAGTTGTGTCTCTAGTTGCAAATTCATGTCCTGTCGTACTCTAGTACGAATCAAACAGTTATGCCTCTATCTACAAACCCATCTGATATCGTACTCATCTATGATTCAAGCAGTTGTGCCTATAGTTACAAATTCATCTGATATTATACTCTGTTGTGACTCAAGTAGTTGTATCTCTATATACAAGACATCTGATGTCGTACTCTACTACGAATCAAACAGTTATGCCTTTATCTAAAAAAAATCCGTCTGATATCGTACTCAGCTTCGTAGCAGTTATGCATCTAGCTACAAATTCATCTGATATCGTACTCTCCTATGAATCAAGCAGTTGTATCTCTAGCTACAAATTCTTCTGTTAATGTACTCTGTTATAATTCAAGTAATTGTGACTTACTTACAAGCCACCGGCGTGGCTCAGTCGGTTAAGGCGCTTGCCTGCCTGTCTGAAGTTGCGTTCGGGCGCGGGTTCGATCCCCGCTTGGGCTGATTACCAGGTTGGGTTTTTTCCGAGGTTTTCCCCAACCGTAATGCGAATGCAAGGTAATCTATGGCGAATCCTCGGCTTCACCTCGCCAAATACCATCTCGCTATCACCAATCTCATCGACGCTAAATAACCTAGTAGTTGATATAGCGTCGTTAAATAACCAACTAAAATTAAAAAAAAAACTTACTTACAAATGGATTTTAAGGAACCCGGAGGTTCATTGTCGCCCTCGCATAAGCCCGCCATCGGTCCCTATCCTGAGTAAGATTAATCTAGTCCCTACCATCATATCGCATCTCCCTCAAATCCATTTTAATATTATCCTCCCACCTACGTCTCTCAATGTTCTACATTGTTAACAATCAACGAGTGTATGCCTGATTCAACTGGTGCCAATGATTTGGAATTAATCGTGCTGTGGTTCACCATAATATTATTAAAAATACTTTAAATTAAATAAAAGTGTTAATCAGTAGAGGAAATGTTACAAATATGGAATACCATTTGTTTTTTCGTTTCGGACCCTACCTACATATTTTGAATACTGAACGTAAAGTATCGTCCTGTATATTTCTGAATGTCCCTGTGAACGGTACAGCGGACTTAGAAGTTCGTAGGATGTTATAAAATGTTTGAAAAAAAATAATTTCCTCAAAATCTAACATATTTCCTTCATAAAAACGTAGCTATAAATACGGGATACTGATAACAAGTTACAAGATGAACAAAGTTGCAAAGTAAAATGTTCTCTTCTAAGAAAGGCACAGAACAAGCATTCAGCATCTTCATTAGAAGGTGTTTTCCTAACCGTAATACTGAATCCAGATGAATCGTCTCTCACGTCTTTTTTAGAACTTATTTTATGGCTTCTTGCATTGACTTTTCATTCCAAAGTTTTCTAAGTTTATTAGAAGGTGAGGTTTTCCTCCTCCTACAAGTGCCAACACTAGTAACGGAACAGAAAACCAGGGTATAAAGATGGAATACTAATAATATTAGTATTTCATATTTGTGACATATTGATGTTGTAAGTCATAACCTCAAAACATATCATAATTTGAAAACGAAATCAATTAAACATACATTGCTATAAAGGCATATTATTTCTCTTAAAGAATATATATCAGTGATATTTTTAAGATTGAGGAATAACATTGTATATTCAAGAAAAGAACTTACCGCCAAAATTTTCACTTTCCTCAAAAACGCAATAATGATGAACGTTTCAACAGTTCAGCTTCTAACAGCAAACTAACACACTCCCGCGAAAGAGGGTATCAGTGCGTAGTAATTTGGAAGGCTTCCACTAGAATACGGAGTACATTTGTAACACTTCCTCCATTTGAAAAGTAATTTGTAAACAATGAATTAGGTTTTGTGTGCTTCACTTTTCATAAAGAATTGTTTCATTTTTAAATTCTGAGAGATTCCGACCGCGTATAGAGGCTACACATTATTTTTTTTTGACTGTTAATTGAAATCACAAATTTTGATATTGTGACTTGACATTATTTTGGGTGAAGTCATAGTATACTGTTTCAAGGCGTTTAGTAACATATTTCTGAACATTTACTGCTTGAGAATGGATATATTTCGGTATCACCAAAGAATGCAAAAGAAAAGAAGAAGAACAAGAAGAAGAAAATGTGTTGTGATCTGTAGATGTTTTTTGCAGGTAGGCATGGATTTTGAAGTCCAATGTATGATGTTTTGTAAAGATAAGGATAAAAGTATTCTTTTTCATGGTATGAAGACGCATAGGGTGCACGGAGGTAAAATTTTATGCTTCTTCAATAACTTTGGCAATAGAATAGTGGGGGGGGGTAGTCGACACCACTCTCCGACCTACATTTACCCCCGGGAAGACCTGGTACTAAATTTGACAGGAGGCTGGGGCCGTTCTGATATTTTGGGAATGGAAAATTGCCGCCGCCACTCGGAATGGAACGCGGAACCTTCCAATCAGTAGCCACTTGTTCTACCAATTGAACTATTTCGCCACCATAATGTTTTATATTCCGTATAGGTCAGTTTCTATCAGATGCTCTTCCAATTCACTGCGGGCTAAAGCAGGGAGATGCACTATCACCTTTACTTTTTAACTTCGCTCTAGAATATGCCATTAGGAAAGTTCAGGATAACAGGCAGGGTTTGGAATTGAACGGGTTACATCAGCTTCTTGTCTATGCGGATGACGTGTATATGTTAGGAGAAAATACACAAACGATTAGGGAAAACACGGAAATTTTACTTGAAGCAAGTAAAGCGATCGGTTTGGAAGTAAATCCTGAAAAGACAAAGTATATGATTATGTCTCGTGACCAGAATATTGTACGAAATGGAAATATAAAAATTGGAGATTTATCCTTCGAAGAGGTGGAAAAATTTAAATATCTTGGAGCAACAGTAACAAATATAAATGACACTCGGGAGGAAATTAAACGCAGAATAAATAATATGGGACATGCCTGTTATTATTCGGTTGAGAAGCTCTTATCATCCAGTCTGCTGTCCAAAAATCTGTCCAGCTTTCTGACCGGTTTCTCGAAGATGTGGATAAGTTAATTAAAAGTTCGATGAAGGAAATTTTATGTTTGCCAGGAGACACGCCCGACGCGATGTTGTACACCGAACGTAAATATAAGGGTCTCAGCCTTTTCAAAGCTCAATGGGAAGCATATTTACAGCATCTCAATATTTGCAACACATTATTGAGAACCTCGAATCCTCTTGTCGTTTCTACAAGGAACATAGTAGCAGAAAAGAAAGTATGTTCCAGGAAGTTAAAAATTCCACCTGAAGATCTGGATATAAGTAACATCAATGTCCATAAACTACGACAAAATCTTAGGAAACAAGAGTACGACAAATGGTGTGCGCTTCCACATAAAGGAAAAGGTGTTATTTTATTTCAAGAATATACTCCCGGAAATAAATGGATTTTTTCTAAGGAGGGTCTATCTTCCTCTGAATGGCGGGACGCAATTAAGATGAATGCTAACGTAGCACCAGTGAGAAGTCTTCATGGGAGATCCTTGGACGGTTTCCGTTGCAGATACTGCAACGAGATTGAAACCTTAGCACACGTCCTAGGATCCTGTCAGCATGGAGAACTCCTGAGAAATTCACGCCATCATAACATCCGAAAACTAATAGCACAAGCCCTTAGAAACAAATCCTTCGAGGTCCATGAAGAGGTGCACTGCGTTGCGTCTGAAGGCGGCGGAATTAGAAGAGCGGACATCGTGGCTCTAGACAAGACTAATAGTAAAGGCTTTATACTGGACCCAACTGTTAGATTTGAGATGAGCCAGACCCAACCATCCGAGGTCAACAAAGAAAAACAACAAATTTATGAGCCTACTATTCCGTATTTTCGAGAAAAATATCAGATGGAAGGCACCTGGGAAGTACATGGTTTAATGATCGGAGCGAGGGGCACCATCCCACGATCAACTGTAAACACTATCAAAACATTTGGAATCCATGACATCATTCCAAAAATAATTACTTCAACCATTAAAGGGTCTGTGGCAATTCTGAAAAATCATTTATACGGAATATCATAATACCCCCCCCTTTTCTATTCGTTAGTGTGTGATTGTTACAAATATATGTACAAATTTATTATTTCTTAAACTTAAGCTCCTAGTTCACATTTAAATTTGGCTCATCTATCTTACTGTAATCATTACTATTCTTATATGTGTGTTATTCTGTGTTTTTGGCAACCCAGGATGCCTGGGCAGACTATTTCTTGAAATAAATTATATATACCGGTTGTTCTGTATGGTTGTGAAACTTGGACTCTCACTCTGAGAGAGGAACATAGGTTAAGGGTGTTTGAGAATAAGGTACTTAGGAAAATATTTGGGGCTAAGCGGGATGAAGTTACAGGAGAATGGAGAAAGTTACACAACACAGAACTGCAAGCATTGTATTCTTCACCTGACATAATTAGGAACATTAAATCCAGACGTTTGAGATGGGCAGGGCATGTAGCACGTATTGGCGAATCCAGAAATGCATATAGAGTGTTAGTTGGGAGACCGGAGGGAAAAAGACCTTTAGGGAGGCCGAGACGTAGATGGGAAGATAATATTAAAATGGATTTGAGGGAGGTGGGGTATGATGATAGAGACTGGATTAATCTTGCACAGGATAGGGACCGCTGGCGGGCTTATGTGAGGGCGGCAATGAACCTTCGGGTTCCTTAAAAGCCATTTGTAAGTAAGTAATGTTTTATATTCCATATATAATGGGAGACACCGATATGCGCCACGGTCACCTCAATTAGGCCTAACCTTCAACATAGTACTAGGTGCGCCACGATTTCCAGTTCCAGGTAGTGTTAGATGCGCCAAGTTTGATAACCGCCTAATGACATAACATTTCCCTTTCAACTTTACCAGACTTACGACTGGTTACGAAATTAAATGAATTTAAATCCTGTCTGAATTCAACCTCGCAAATTTCTAGCGCAATAATTAACAATAGATCCCTATTAGAAACAACAACAACGAAATTTCTTGGCTTAAAAATCGATAATGTGTTAAATTGGAAAAATCATATTAAAGAAATTACCCCCAAACTAAATTCAGCTTGTTTTGCTATTAGATCTATGCAAAAGATAGTAAATATCAATACGTTAAAACAATATACTTTGCACACTTCCACTCAGTAATGAGTTTTGGAATAATATTCTGGGGAAATTCCACAGATAGTAACAGTAGGCCTATATTTCTATTACAAAAAAGAGTAATTAGAATAAGAGTAGGTGCCAAATCTAGGAAATCGTGTAGGACTATTTTTCAAAAAACTACAAATAATGCCCATGGCTTGTCAGTATATCTTTTCATTTGAAAACTTTGTAACTAATTGAACAGTTCATAGCATAAATACACGTCAAAAAATGACTTTCATACTCCATCGGCAAGTCTATCGTGCTATCAAAAAGGAGTACGTTATATGGCAGTAAAAATTTTTAATAGCCTCCCTATCGATATGAAAAATGAAACTCAAAACATAAGATTATTTAGGGCCAAATTAAAGAAGTACCTAATTTCTCACGCCTTCTATTCTGTAGGTGAATTCATGACATCCAAGAACACTTCATGAAAATGATACTAAAACTTTGTGTTGTACTAGTAGACTATATTGTAAATCTCGTCTGTATATATTTTATCTAGACTGTGACTATAAATTAAGATTTTATAATAGTATTACGTTTTTTGACTTGTTCCATATTCTAGCTGTAAGCAATGTATGAATACCATAGAATGTTAATAAATACAATACAATACAATTTCGCAGGGATGGTTAAAAATGATTAGTTATGGAGTCATCTTTAGGTGCAGAAGTAACCCCATAAAAGAAAAGTAAGCAACGGAAGGAATAAAAACAATATAACAAAGAAAAAGAAGATTAAAGAAGAATCACACTTCAGCCACAACAAAATGGCATGATGAAGTTCTTACTTGAAGTGTCAGCAACACCCATTCCAGATAGTTTTTTTTTTTGTTTCTTCTGAAAATTTATGTTTTTGGACTATGGTTGTTTTTCCAAAAAAAAAAAAAACCCTTCAATTGCTGGTATACATCTTAGTGTGATTAGTGAAATATGTTACTAGTCAGCGATGTATGAAATAGAGGGGGAAAGGAACTACCACCTTACCCCACTATCTCCTGACTTAGTTGCCTCATAAGTGATCCCTTATTGGTGTCACTTATGAGATTCAAGTGTCTTCGGACAGTTAATTAAAAACAGGAGAAAATTGAAAGACATAAGCGCACTAAAAGTAACATAAATTGCACAGCTATAATAGCGTAATAGAACGAATCATCAAAGACCATGTCGAAAATTATATCTATTCATGAAGAACTGCCATGTGGAATAGATTTTAGGCCAATCTATGTAAGATTTTGTTATGGATGAAAGTTGTTTCAGTTTTTAATGAACATATTAGAATATTCAGAGACCTTGACTCCCAAGAGACTGTACAATAGCATGAGTGATGCCTTATTGGCGTCACTTATGACTAGGGACCGGATTTTTAATGTAATTACATATTATATTTCTTTCAACCTAACCGTATATAAATAACAAATCTTTGCGAATCTTGTAATTACCATTAATATATTAAAATTTGATACAACATATTTTTATATATTTGCCCCATATTACATATTATGGCTTGGTATTACATAAATCTACATATTTAGGGGTTTTATTCATTTTTACTACTCTAAAAGGAAAAAAAAATGTTCGGCTGGGGAAGTTTACAATTTGAAATACACAGATTTAAAAAGCCTTTTTACCTAGGCCTACGTAAGAAAGGATATATTTCGGGACGAAACATAAGATTCTCAGTACCAGGAAGTAATAGAGGCACTGAACCCATACCACCCACTGTAAATATGAGTGAACAACTACCTTGCATTGTAAAAACCACTCTGAAAGTAGCGTTGTCTTCATGCGGTGGAGTGGGACGAGGACGACATGATTTGTCTCGAACTATAATTGTTCTGCACACGTCTTAACAAGCCGTTCCCATGCAATTTGCAACCTTACCCACCCTCTTCCTAATCCTTCCAGGGAAACCCGTGTCAAGTCTGGCATGAGCCGCAATAAAGTAGCCGACTTTTGAAAAGAAGCTGAAGTAAATGAACAAACTGGAAAGATGTTGAAAGATTGAAATAAATAGCTTTTCGGGTTATTGCTTGACCTGTTTATTTTAAATTTAGTAGACCTATAAGGAAATGGGATTTTCCGAGCAATTATTAAGTATGTTCTCGGCTGGAATAATCCTACCCTTCTGAATGAGACAGGAATGCCACTTTTCAAACAACAGTTTGTAAATGCCTATAGTTTGAAATTTTAGTAGGTACTTGTTTCTTACAGGGAGCAGCTAAAATGCATGTGTCCCACATGTCCTCTTATTTTCTCCTAATCCAGTAAAGCGAAACAGTGCTTGCAGTACTGTTGTGTCATTCATTTCACTCAGTTCTCTAGATTTAGTACTTACAGTATAAAGTGCAAGTGAGTTTATCTACTGCTTTTAACTAACTAAAATGCCCCCTGTATCTTCAACCCTAACGACTAAAATAAAATCATGGATTGCGATGGACGGAGCTTTCACTACAGATGGAAAAATAGTAATGTGTCAAGTGTGCGGTAAAAACGTCGGGTGCTCTATGAAATCACAACTGGAGAGTCTTACCTAGCCTATACCTGCCAGATATTAATATTAAATATTTTCATGATTTTACATATTTTGGTACATATTCAGCTTATTTTTCTTACATAAATATGTACATATTTCACACCTTGATATTACATAAAAATCCGGTCCCTACTTGTGAGATTCAACGTGTCTTCGGACAGTTAACTAAAAACAGGAGAAAATTGAAAGAGTTAAAAGGAGTAAAAGAAACTTAAATTGTACAGGTATAATAGCGGAATAGAACGAGTTATCAAAGACCATCTCGAAAATTGTATCTATTCATAAAGAGGTGTCAAGAGGAATAAATTTTTAGGCCTACCTATGTAAGATTTTATTATGGATGAAAGTTGTTTCAATTTTTAGTGAACATATTAAAATATTCAGAGACTGTACAGTAGCATGAGTGATGCCTTATTGGCGTCACTTATGAGATTCAACGTGTCTTCGGACAGTTGACCAAAACAGGAGAAAATTGAAAGAGTTAAAAGGAGTAAAAGAAACTTAAATTGTACAGCTGTAACAGCGGAATAGAACGAGTCCTCAAAGACCATCTCGAAAATTATATCTGTTCATGAAGAGCTATCAATTGGAATATATTTTAGGTCTACCTATGTAAGATTTTGTTATGAATGAAAGTTGTTTCAGTTTTTAATGAACATATTAAAATATTCAGAGACCTTGACTCCTAAGAGACTGTACAGCAGTACCATGGAGGAAGAATATTCCTAACGATTTATCTTTCGGACTTGCAGTAATCGATTTAAATTATAACTCAGTCGACAATGTTGATTTGAACTCGCGTGTGTACAAGAGTGGAATCAACGTCCTGCGCTTTCGATCGAATGCAGAACCAATTGACCACATGAGTGATAGTCTTGTTTCGTTGTTGTGTTTCCAGGTGCGAGCACCAGAGTGCGTGGGTGATGCCGCTTGCTTTCTCCCACGCTTTTCCCCAACAAGGGGCGGCTTTTATTGAGAGGTATATATGATACGGGGGTGGAGAACAGGAAGTTCGAAGGGGTGGCTGACGTCCCACGCACTGTGCACCAAACTTAATTTCTACACAAATACTGCCTCCAACACCCACCACCTCTGGCACCGCGCATGTGCCCCAGCGGGGCGGAGACCTCCAGGTAACAATTACAATTCCTGTATGAATCGCAATCCGACAACTTTGTGTTCGCTTGGAATTATCCACCCACTCACCCACTTTCTCTGCTTCTACCCTCGGGGCTCGAGTTCGTTTCTTGTTTGATCTAATAATGCCTTGCACAGTCTAGGAGAAATTCGATCCTGAAATCCTCTTTTCCCTCAGGCTGTCCTCTAACTAGTACCTTGGTTAATCATTCCTAGGATAACAGTTTTAAAAGCCTGAGATTTGCCTTGCATCTTAGCGACATCAAATATAATTTATAACAACAATAGTTTCTTTCAGATCCATTAAACGCTGTAACATTTGGAGGTTTGCTGCATTTCATTTTGCAGTTGTGTTTCCAGCTGTGTCCGCCAGACTCTGTTACGTGTGATTGAGGTTCTGGTCAGTGTTGCCAACTCAGAATTCCATTTACCGCTGCACAAGCTTAAAAAATCGCTAAACTACCCAATAGTTGAAAACTCCAGATTTTGCTTAACACATCACTTCCAAATTTGAAATACAAAGTATACAGTTTTAGGAACTGGAGGATTTTATATAAATATAGACGAAATTATGGAAAGTGTGTATCACTTTGTAATAAATATGGGAAATGCGTGTTATCATTCGGTTGAGAAGCTTTTGTCATCCAGTCTGCTGTCAAAAAATATGAAAGTTAGAATAGGCTATATAAAACAGTTATATTACCGGTTGTTCTGTATGGCTATGAAACTTGGACTCTCACTTTGAGAGAGGAACAGAGATTAAGGGTGTTTGAGAATAAGGTTCTTAGGAAAATATCTGGGGCTAAGAGGGATGAAGTTACAGGAGAATGGAGAAAGTTACACATCACAGAACTGCACGTATTGTATTCTTCACCTGACATAATTAGGAACATTAAATCCAGACGTTTGAGACGGGCAGGACATGTAGCACGTATGGGCGAATCCAGAAAAGCATATAGAGTGTTAGTTGGGAGGCCGCAGGGAAAAAGACCTTTGGGGAGGCCGAGACGTAGATGGGAAGATAATATTAAAATGGATTTGAGGGAGGTGGGATATGATGGTAGAGAATGGATTAATGTTGCTCAGGATATGGAACGATGGCGGGCTTATGTGAGGGCGGCAATGAACCTGCGGGTTCCTTAAAAAAAAGTAAGTACAGCAACACTGGATAAGGCAGAGAATGGACGTGGTTGCACCAAATCGAGTTAACATAAAACGTTAATATTTTATACTATCACAATAAAAAAAAGTGTGATAATACCATACAACACTCTGGTTTATGATTAACTAACAATGTTGTCCGCAAGTACATACAAAAACAATTCTAGACTAACATCTTTACAGAAAAATAACTTAAAATATCATCTCCCTCTACGGGAATCATAAAAAAACCGCCAAATAAATAGCTAGCCGCTGACGGTAAAACGGTCAGCTGGTCATAGTCCTGAAAAACCAGGTTTGGGCTCAAAATCGCGGTCGGGGCCACACTGGCTGTGTCTGATATGTACAGTCTTAGAAAAAGTTTTGTCGCACAGACACTTTACAAGTCCCAGAAAGGAGACAGTGCGCATAATCATAGGACGAGCAACCTGTTTCACAAGAGAAGGACTAGTTGAGGTATTAAAATTAGTTTTAATTAATATTAAAGGAGAAAAAGCGTCGCCAAAATCGAACCCGGGTGAAATCTACGTACCAAGCGCTCTCAAATCTCAGCTACGGAATCAAAAAGCCAAATAAATATCATCTGACGGTTTTTTTCCTTTGTGGCCTGATTCATAGTCCTGGGCAGTATTTGACACTTTGTATTAAATCAACTGCCATTATACAAGGAGCGCACTCAGTTGAGTGGCTTGATGGCAGATGCTTTATTCCCAGTAATGAGACAGTAATCTGTACAGTAATATCACTGTTGCTCGAAGAACTATTATTTTTGTTCCACAAGAGAAGGACTATCTGTTAAAATTAGTTTTAATTAATATTAGAGGAGGAAAATTCACTCCGGCGCCGGGGATCGAACCCGGATCCTTAATTCTACGTACCAAGCGCTCTCACCACTGAGCTACGGCGAAGTCCGATCTACAGCACCGGGTCGAATCTCTCTCCTATAGTGTTTTTTTCCCTTTGTGACCTGTCTCCCTAGTTAGGCATGTATGTTGACACTTTAGGCAATTTTTTTACTTTGGGTTATTTTACGACGCTGTATCAACATCTAGGTTATTTAGCGTCTGAATGATATGAAGGTGATAATGCCGGTGAAATGAGTCCGGGGTCCAACACTGAAAGTTACCCAGCATTTGCTCGTATTGGGTTGAAGCAAAACCCCGGAAAAAACTTCAACCAGATATATAAACACAATATAATATTTGTTATTCAGTCAAATGACAAATCAATGTAAAATAATGACTTATACAGGGACATCACTTTATTTTTACCAACATTTTTAACATTAACCTGGCTATACTCAGAAACACTGTTGTCCCCTTCCATTACAGGAGTTTGATGTTACTAGTGCAATATGTAAACAAATCATTTTACTAGGTATAGGAGGAGAGAAAAGCAGTGTATCCATTTATGTTGTAGGGAAATACGATATTACGATTTTCAGTTTGATCATCACTTTTACGGGACTTATCAAAATACAGTAGAGTAGTAACATTTTTTTTAACTCAACTTTTCAGGCGGCTATGTTCGTTATGTAATGTCTACTTTATTTAGCATATTAATTATTGATGTTAACATACAATATAGAGAGTGCATTTAAATTGAGGGGGTCATAAGTAAAGTGCTGTAAGTGCACTTAAGTTACTTTTGAGAAAATGGGGTTTAAATATTTAAGCTTTCGTAAAATCGGTGAAATTTTTATTTAAATTTTAATGTGTGATGCGATTAAAATATCCCTTTGCCAATAAAATTTTAGATACTTTTGCTTACACTGGATGCACTTAACTCATGTTATTACAAATGTCACTAGCATTCCTTTGCTTCTAGCCACCTCAATTCAAAAAAGCTAATCTGAATTTTTAAATAAGTTGGTGAAAATGGTTGCCGTTCATTAAAATGCAGGCTTCATTTCTTTACGCATATTATTAAAACCATTTTGAAGCATATTCTCTGAAATTGAATTTATCGTTTCTTGAATATAATTTTTAGTACGATATTATTAATATAGGTTCTTTCTTCTATAGAAAACGCAATCATATTTCTGAAACACACTATACACTGCAGTGTTTACTTCAGTGCTTGAAGACTTCGAATGCAACAGCGGCCGTAAGTTTGTGTGTCTGACGGGAGCAAGGACATTAGTGAAGGGGTGGGAGTGAAGTACATTCAGAAATGCAGGTACAATAAAAATGCAAGTAAAAATAAAATGATGTCCCTGTATTATATGGTCATTAAGTTTTATATACATGAGCTACAAATTGCAAACGTTTTCGCCCATTCAGGCATCTTCAGGCACAATTATACAATATCTCAATATCAAACTATGTAGCTATTACATTGCTAGTAGATAAACTGTTTAAGATTAATGGTGTACAAAACATCTCCATAATTAAATGTAATATTACAAGTCATAAATTAAAATAATGTTAAAAACCACGTAGTGTTGTAATTAAACTTCATAATATTCTGTGGAACTCTTGTTCAGTAGAGTCCAATGAGTGATGAATTATGTCTGAAATATATAAATAAATACGAAATAGAAATTGGAAATTATCAAATGTAAAAGTGTAATCGGAATTGGGTTGGATAAGTAAAAGTACTCACGTCGTTTGAACGTGGCAACTGTATAGATCACTATAAAACAATATGTTAAAAACCATGTAGTGTTGTAATTAAACTTCATAATATTCTGTGGAACTCTTGTATATAAAACTTAATGACCATATAATATAAGTCATTATTTTACATTGATTTGTCATTTGACTGAGTAACAAATATTATATTGTGTTTATCTATATTAATTGACAATCTGAGTATTTCCATCATGCTTTCTAAGTTCAACCAGATAACTTGCCCCGACCGGGATTGGAACCCGGGCCACTTGGTTTCGCGGTCAAACGCGCTGACCGTTACTCCATTTGGACCACAGGCTATATTAAGACAACTGCCATTATACAAAGAGCGCACTCAGTTGAGTGACTTGGTGGCTGGGATTCCACAGTAATATGCATGTAATCTGTACAGTAATATGCACTGTTGCTCGAAGAATCTACGTAAAGATTATTATTTTTTTGTTCCTACACAATATGTCTGTTATGGTAACAATTAATAGGCCTATTAGAGGAGAAAAATTCGCTCCGGCGGCGGGGATCGAACCCGGATCCTTAATTCTACGTACCAAACGCTCTCACCATTCAGCTACGCCGAAGTACAATCCACAGTACCGGGTCGAACCCCTCTCCTCTAGTGTTTTTTCCCTTTGTGGCCTGACTCCCAAGTTGGGCATGTATGTTGACACTTTATATTAAGTCAACTGCCATTATACAAGGAGCGCACTCAATTGAGAGATTGGTGGCCGGGATCCCCGGAGCGAATTTTTCTCCTCTAATATTAATTGTTACCATAACAGATATATTCTGTAGGAACAAAAAAATAATAATCTTTACGTAAATTCTTCGAGCAATAGTGCATATTACTGTGCATATTACTGTGGAATCCCGGCCACCAAGTCACTCAACGGATGTTATGAGATCAGAACATTATTTAGCACAGGGTGGCGGACATTTTGAACACTTACTACGAAGAGTGTATGTACATAAACAACATACAACATTTCTCAGAAAATACCATTTTTGTTGCTTTGTGAGGAAACATTAAAAGTTAGAAAAAAAACATTTCAGTAAAAGTTGTTTCTTTTTAAAAGTAGTTTCCAATGGCACCTTCAATGACCTATGTTCTAATTTGAAATTTCGAAGTTGACCACAAGTACCCCTACTTCCGGTTTGTTACGGGAAATGGTATTGTCACCAATCGATTCTTTACATAGGTTTCGATTATCGAATTTTTTTATGAACAACCAGTATCATATAGTTTTCGAGAAAAAGGGCTGATGAGGATGGTCTGAAACTCCCGGTATATATTCTTTGATTAATCACTCAACTGGATCTCACCTGAAACTGAAGTAAGTTTTGTAGATTGTTTACAAACAAGAAATAAATGAACTTCAATCATGACAAAGAAATCCGTTGTATTTTCGTGACTATTACACTCTTACTACGTCATACTACTTTTGACCAATAAAACGGTACGAAAGGACGTATTTCAACCAATCATGGCTGCTTATCGCACAATTTTATTGCGTCCCTAGCATTTGTTTAATTTTATCGCGTCCCTAGCATTTGTTTAATTTTATCGCGTCCCTAGCATTTGTTTCTTTGTTTGCCAACATTTGAAACTGCGCTGATCTGGACGTCAAAAAATATAAAAATATATATATATATATATATAATTACAAACTACTCCAGTCGATGCACAGCAGTTTCCAATATGACTCGCATTGGCATTCAAGAACAAGAATTAATAAAAATCACTGATCATACCTATGCATCTTCTGAAATCCGATTTACAAATAAATGAAGAGCACCATTCAGAAATCCTGAATAAGTTGAATACACCATGTAGGCCTAAATCAACGAATTCCACTTCTATTACGCATACGTCCAATATAACATCAATTGAACCACCAACCACATTCAAATTTGAAAATTGTACATTCAATAATTATTCCTTTTAAAATTATTCATGTTTATTTTTTATATCATCGTCGTTAATTAAAACTTTTCTAACACTTGTGTATATTATTTAGGTTATGTTATAGCTTCTGCTATATGATATTATGGATAGTCACATATCAGAGATTGTTTAATATTAAGATTTATTGAAAATCATCTGTCAAGTGACGTTGATTACTGGGATTCGGATAATTGAAGTGGAATGTTGCATTTTAATAAAAATGAAACTGAATCAACAAAGCCTTCTTGACTAGTAACATTGCCATCGTGTATAATAGATCGAGAACTTCTCGACGAGAAGGCATTGCTCACTACTGCCATCTAGCATGCATCTAGCGTAATATTTGTGATGTTGAGATGGTACAATAATACATTTGAAGACAGTTGTATTTTCGTAAGTGAATTAATATTTTATTGTATTGGAGTACTTTGTTAGTTCTTATCTTTATATACTTTCTTCTAATCGTGTAATAGTCAATTAAATCCCACTCGAATTTTGATTTTATCTAGATAAATCGAAACCTCTAGTGAGATTACTGTTGACAAAAACTTCCAAGTCCACCATTTAAAAAAATTATGTACGAAAGAGAACCAACAGGAATATTGATAACCACATAAAAAACCTAGTAATTTCCTAAATTATCGTGTAAAAATCAGTTTGAAATTAATGCACATTCAATTTTTGTGGTAAGTTTTTTTTATCCCCTGTAAAATTTTCATTTCCGGACCTCACCGGTTTTTGCACCGAGATTTTCAATTGAGAGCATGTAAGCACTAGACCACAGTCTACTATATACAGTCGCGAAGCTCAATATGTAGTAAAAATGCAAACATGGGTAGTTGCCCACCACTAGGATCGCTACTATCGCCTCATCATCGCAGATCTCTCTCCTAGCAGACGACAAAATATGTTACACTTTCGTTGTCGTGTTCTTTTGGAAAAATTAACACCTTCCTTCCATTACTGAAATATTAAATGCATACAATTAATTTATTATTTTAATGAAGATATTAAATTCCACCATAAACTCGAAGATACCTGCAAGAAATAAGTAATATAATTTGTTTGTGCAAAACGAACTGAAATTTACTATAATAGCTTCACTCATTCAAGATTATAGCGATAATTAACTATGAAACCAATAAATATTAATTTGCATTTCCCTTTACAACAATAATAATGGAAATATGAATTAATGGAGTAACTTACGTGTACCGGTACTTGTAGTGTAGGCTTACTTAGTTAACAATAATAATCACACCAGAATTGGAAATAAAACGTGATCAATAAATTTTATTGTAACAGACTTTTTCTACGTGTCTAGTAAAGCAACAAATAAAAATAACAACAAAATTAACAGCTATAATTAAAAACATATCCTTTGAAAAAATAGGCCTAAGCAATAATAATCCCACCAGAATTGAAAATAAAACGTGATCAATAAATTTCATTAAAACAAACTTAATTTTTTTACGTCTTTAGTAAAATAACACATAAAAATAATAACAAAATTAATAGCTACAATTAAAAATATATCCTCTGAAAAAAAAGTAGACCTAACCTTTATTTCTCTGGAAATGTAGCAGCCTATGACAGAACTTTAACCGGTATCTAATGTCCTTTTGGTTAGACTGAAACATTTCATTGTGAAATTTAAGGATATAATGTATTCTAACAGCAAAGAACTTCAAAATTAAGAGTTTTGTTTCTGCACAGCATTCTTGTGGAAACCCAGGAACCTTTCTGAATCTTTCGGAAATTGGACAAAGGATAACTCTGGCCTCTTTCTCTTACTGTTGCTACAATTTATAGCACTACAAACGTCTCCTCCTTGTCCCATATTATTATTCCAATTATTATATTTTAGCCATTAACATTTTCATTACAACAAATAACGAACATTTCACAAGTATCAATGTGAAATACGCAACGAGCTAGCACTCGATAGAAATACGACACAGTCCAAAGTCGACCATGGACAGTCTATTGTTTCTAGTTGCTAACCGCTTGGAGCGCTTTATCACGAGATGTGCAAAAAAACACCTCAAGCTTCGCGACTGTATATAGTAGACTGTGCACTAGACTGTGTGTTAACCGCTGTTCTTTGTGTGTTACTTTCGTTCTTGGATTCAGACTTACTTTCCTCTATGATAATATCGAAGTTTCAGCAATAAATATGAAAATGAAAGTCAGAAGATCATCTTCCAGAATGTTCCTTGTGACTTTGAATCTCTGGAACATCAAAAACTTTTATTATTATTATTTTTAAGGTATTGTCTTTGCATATAGTCCGAATATCTGCGCTGAACTACATACAGAAGGGCGTAAACCTGCCGTTTGTCAAATAAACTTGCAACGCCACCTATAAAATTTTACGGTATACTCTCTCCCTAGAGACGTGCATATTACATCCCAGTCTTATACCAAGAGAGATTTGTGTACCCTTCAGGATTCTGTACTCCATAACTTTGATTTTCTTAAAGTTACGAGCTTCTGAACTTCACAACAGCCAGGGAACGGTCATCTACGAGTACATAATCATTTTCATTCACGGCATTCTAGTTTGGTCTCAGCTCAGTCATCTGTTGTTTCTGACTCAACTAATTAAGATTTCGTTTTCGATACATTCTGTAATATTTGAGATGAACAAAGAGACAAAGAATTTTGTGAATATTTTAAAAACTGGCTCAGTTACATGAATTTTAGTAAAAACCTATGCGAGGGTTTTCTTTTCTTAAAATTGTGCCCCCTTTTAATTTTCAAACTCTTTTGGCAGTGAATTTAAGGTTCCACTTACTGTCTTCCTCCGACGAGTTTAGCGCTGGGACCTGAGGTACTCTTGCTATCGGTGCGGGGGGGTTGCAGGTAGGTTCTTTTGTTGCTACAGCCAAGCCGAGCCGAGCGGAGTGGGAAGTATTAATCGTCCAAAAATATGCAGTCTTCAGTTTGTAGTGGTGTGTGAATATTTCATATACATATTGTTTACCTAGGCCTATATGGTTTTTTTATTAATATATTAAATATATTGTTGCAATTTTTGCTCAAACATCTCCCTGATGTTAGCTATGTTAATATTATAATATGAATTACTCATATTAAATATTTCTACGTTACAAGTCATTTTTAAGGAAACATGCTGTGGAAAAGTTTTTGGTTTCATTCTATTGGAATTTTAGATTATGTGTGATTGGTATCGTGAAAAACAGATTCCTATAATGTCACGCGAAAATCATTTGTTAGTGATATCTTAAAATACAAATCAAGTAGTTTTACTTCTCAAGTGAGTTCAGCAGTACAGTATATTTAAATTGATTACTTTACAAATTAAATTCATACGATGAAAGTGTAATGGAACGGAGAAAAATTCTCTCCGGCGCCGGGATTTGAACCCGGGGTTTCAGCTCTACGTGCTGATGCTTTATCCACTAAGCCACACCGGATATAATCCCGGCGTCGGACAGAATCGTCTCAGATTAAGCTCCAACTCTTGGGTTCCCTCTAGTGGCCGCCCTCTGCACTACGTCATAGATGTCTATGAATCTAGGACCGAAGTCCACACATGTGCTGAGGTGCACTCGTTATGAGTGACTAGTTGGCCGGGATCCGACGGAATAAGCGCCGTCTTAAATCACGAAGTGATTTACGCATGTCATATATATTATTTTAATGTACCGAAGTACATATGATTTTTTCTCCGTTCCATTACTCTTTCATCGTATGATGACGCAGAATATCTGCATGGAAATATCATATGTACTTCGGTACATTAAACTTAATATAAATTAAATTCAGTTCTACTAATCACTAAATTTTATAGTATGATTCCTCTTTTCATTTATGTTATTGTAGTTTTATTATGATTTTTCTTTTTATTTATTTTATTGCATTTGTATTTCTAGTGGTGTGAAGGCCTTAACTTCACCAGAATAAATAAATAAATAAATAAACAAAGAAACAAATAAATAAATAAATAAATAAATAAATAAATAAATAAATAAATAAATAAATAAATAAATAAATAAATAAATAAATAAATAACATTTTCTACAATACTTTCCTTCCCTGAACACGTAAGTACGAATGGTTGTATCTCTATCTCGCCAAAAATACGTTAGAAAACTAATAGGCATACCGCTCTCGTAAATTGAGCGAATGTTTTCAGTATGATTGTACTTCCTTCCAGGCTGCCGCTGTCACTGTCCCCTCCCACTCCAGTACCGCGCTAGACTAGTCGGAACCGCATTCCTCTCAGCACTAAACTCCTCAGAGGATGACAGTACTTAAACATGTCGTACCAAAAAAATGTAAAGTATTAAAGAAATAACAAAGCAATTTCACCATCCTCTCCCGTTAAATAGCCATTTAAATCTATGAATATCGTAAATAAATTATTGAGGATCTGACATTATTCTACCATATCGTGGTTCTCATAGCCTTATTTTCGTGTTTGACATGGAAATAGAATTTACGAAGAAAAAAATTGTGATTATGGTGGTAAGGTGGTGAATAAGAAGGCGATTTTAAAATTTGGTCCATTGATCTATTCGAGAAATAGTATAAATCAATAATTGTTCGCAGAAATGCTGCTTCGGACTCATGTTAAATGCGAGTTTAGGCTTGCAGCGTGGGAGGTGTCGGCAAACAATCGATACTGTGTCGGTATGTGGAAATAAAACTCGCGCGTTTGCACTTGACTAAGGCTGCGATGTCTGAGCCTGCCCGTCTCGCCATTAAATGCACTTCACTGGTTCCATGCAAGGCTCTAATTATCCACCTGCTCATTTATTTGTATTTATTTTTATTAATGTTCTTATCTAATCTCTTTTTCACTCCTTAGCTGCTCCTCTTAGCTTCCTTTTCCATTTCTGTCTTCCATTTGAACAGAGTTTTCTATTATTCTACAGTTCACTGAGCAAGGAGCATCCTGCTGTATGGCAAGTATCAATTTTGACAGATTTATGGACTTAGTATATGTCACATCCGTTTCACCTTTTATTATTATTATTGCTTATTTATGACCTTTGGATAAGCCAGAAGTTCATTGCCCGCCATCGTCCCTATCCTGAGCAAAATTATTCCAGACCCTAACATCATATCCCACCTCCCTCAAATCCATTTTAATATCATCCTCCCGTCTGCCTGCCCATCTCAAACGTCTGGATATAATGTCCTTAATTATGTCAGGTGAAGAATAAAATGCGTGCAGTTCTGCGTTGTGTAACTTTCTCCATTCTCCTGTAACTTCATCCCTCTTAGCCCCAAATATTTTCCTAAGAACTTTATTCTCAAACACCCTTAACCTCTGTTCCTGTCTCAAAGTCAGAGTCCAAGTTTCACAACCATACAGAATAACCGGTAATATAACTGTTTTATAAATTCTAACTTTCAGATTTTTTTGACTATAGACTAGATGACAAAAGCTTCTCAACCGAATAATAACAGGCATTTCCCATATTTATTCTGCGCTTAATTTCCTCTCGAGTGTCATTTATATCTGTCACTGTTGCTCCAAGATATTTGAATTTCTCCACCTCTTCAAAGCATAAACATCCAAATTTTATATTTCCTTTTCACGAGACATAATCATATACTTTGTCTTTTCGGTATTCACTTCCAAACATATCTCATTAATTGCTTCAAGTAAAATCCCGTGTTTTCCCACATACAAATAATGTTTAAGGAACCCGGAGGTTCATTGCTGCCCTCACATAAGCCCGCCATCAGTCCCTATCCTGTGAAAGATTAGGCTACTAGTCTACTAAATGTAGTGAAGAAAAGAAAGACGTCAGTAACCGCAGGATTCTACCGTAGCTTTGGGAGACACAATTATCATTGCGATCCGTGTTGCGGTTCAAAACATCTCATTTTCAAATTCCATTTCGTGGTTGTATTATTGTCTCATAATTGTATTTCGTTTGCTGTTGCACCCGACCTTGCTTAGACTTAAATTGGAATCCTTAGCAATTAATTCTCACTGTTCACTTTTATTAGCTTCTTCCTGGACTCAGTCCCACACCTGTGAATCATATTGTTATCCCGAACACAGTTCTTAATGGTTGGTGCGAAGCCAAGGTCGCTTTGTTAATTGTTGCACGTTATTGGAAAGGTAGGATGCACAAATTACTTTACTTCGTACCAGGATGATTAAAGAGTTAAGAAGGGAAGCGTTAAACGTATTTCCATGAATTTGGAGAGCTTTCAGGTAGAATTTGGTTTACTGTCGTCCTTGAAATGTTTTGTTGAAGATCAAACAAAAGACGATGCTTCTGAAGGAAATTAGTAAATTCTTACAAAACCATACAAAATTGAGAATTCCTTATTGCTTTTTTAGCAAAATGCAACCCTGTACTTTCATGGTGTCCTAATGTAATGTGGTGAAAAATTTGGATAAATATAAGGATTTCTCACTTTGCACACCATCTCCAAAACTGCTGAATACAAAATCATAATTTTGTGTAATTATTCTTTCTCTCCGTCTTGATTATTTTTATGTCATTTACTTGATCACTCTTCCTTTTTTTCTTTTCGTCATTCATACTTTCTGCCTGTCTATGTTTCTTTGTTCGTTTCATCGTCCCTTCTTCCTCTCTTTATTCCTTCTTTTCATGCTTTCATTTTCACTATTTTATTATTCTCTTTTTTTTTTCTTCCGAAGTCGACCTGGTTGGCGAGTTGGTATAGCGCTAGCCTTCTATGCCCAATGTTGCGGGTTCGATCCCAGGCCAGGTCGATGGCATTTGAGTGTGCTTAAATGCGACAGGCTCATGTTAGTAGATTTACTGGCATGTAAAAGAACTCCTGCGGGACAAAATTCCGGCACATCCGGCGACGCTGATATAACCTCTGCAGTTGCGAGCGTCGTTAAATAAACCATAACATTAACACTTTTCGTCTGAATTTCTTCTTTATTTTATATTTGCTCACAGAAAGTACAGGCTGATCCGTTTGGGTATGGATAATGTTAATTTATTATTATAAAGCCATTATGATAGTAGGAAATAGTAATATACGTTACAAGAGCGGCATGTTGAAGTTTTCATGTTCGAGGAAAAGTTTGAAAAAGCGAAACGTAGTTGAGCTTTTTTAATTTCCGAGAATTGAAAGAAAACATACTGCTCGTGTATTGTACATTATTTTGTGCGAAGATCGTTTATTACTTACCTGAAAGAGGAATTTTTAGTTAGTTGCAATGAAATCTCCATCTTGGTTTCTGTCCAATGACGGCAAATTTGCAAAACAAAAATATCTATCTTCAACATTGTTGCTTTAAAATGTTTTCTGTGTTTACTATACTCCAGCAGGCCGTGATATACGTCTGTCTTCCCCCCCCCCCTCAGTCTATAAATGCGAACTTAAAACAAACGGTAAGGTTATGTAATGATTTATTTTTCATTTTAATATTTTAACAATATTATTTATATAACATATTGCAGTAATAACATCGGCAAGTTTAATTTTGCCGGTCAAGGAGATTTTTTCACGGCTTCCTTAAAGTTACTTGCATCACGATTGCAGTAACTTTAGTGGAGTTGTAGAGTTTACTTAATTTTTGCAAATATTTAAAAACAATAATTAACAGTGCAATTTAGGTGAAATTGCAGTGGTAAGTTTCCAATTTATAATTATTACTATATTGAACGTCTCTAAAAATGATATGTTAAAAGCCTAAAGCAGTAAAATCATATGTCACTTAAGCGGTAAGAAGAGGGAAATTGGTATGTGTGTTAGGTTGGGAATACTGAATGTGGAATTTTAGACTTTCCGCGGATTGGTTTTCTGCGGAAACCAAGCAAAAACGCACGATCTCGCACAAAATTTCTTGCTGGTTATATTATGATTAAAAGATGGCAGTTTCCGTATATGACAATCAACAATGCATAATCTGAAAGGACAAATGAAAATCGTATTTGATTAAAATGGCTACTACAAATCAACAGCGGGCACAATGTATTCTTTGGTATGCTAAATATTTGAGAGTATTAAAAGAATTCAAAGGGAATTTCGACGTTAGTATGCTGTGCGTAATGTATCTAAATAAGATTCCATAATGTTGTGGTATCGAACATTTGTAGAAACAGGTTCTGTGTTTAAAAAGAAACATACAGGAGGTCGCAGGCGAAACTCATTACGAGAAGTAGCTATCTCTTGGCTTGGTCCCCAAATTCCCCAGATCTAACCCCTCCTGACTTCATCGTTTAGGGTTTTGTTAAACACATCTACTCACAGAAACCCAGGAACATTGATGATCTGAGAGTAAAAATTACTCAAGCTTTTCAACAAATCACTCCTCTTATGTTACAACGGACATGGGCTGAATTGCATCACCGTTATGAGTTGTGCAGGGTGCGCAATGGGGGTCATGTTGAGCTCTGAGGAATCTCCCATCTTTCATTGTTGTATGCACAAAGTTTCAACAAATAAAGTTCAGTAATAAATGTTTTACGGTGTTTTTATTTTATCCATACCCAAACGGATCACCCTGTATTTATTATGATTTACAGATTTATTATTTATTTCAATTTAAAACGTCCTCAACAAAAAAAAGCCTTTAAAAACATCTACAGGACTTACTATAATAAGTTAGTACAAGCATATTCATTTCGCAGAATTCCATAAATTAACATAGTTAATCGTAGTGCTTATTTTGCTATAATATTACTTGTATATAGAATTCTCACTTCTTCGTATTATTCTTATTCATCATTTATTTTTATTTCTCGTTGCATTTCGTATTCTGAAGAACTATTTCGTTGCAAGAAATGGAATACGATAATTTCACGAAAATACACAGCGCTCCTGACGTCCAGAAAGTCAGTTCTGGTAGGCCTATACCGTCTGCCTGAATATCCTTATTTCTAGAGCTTTTACAGTTCAAAACCGGACGAATTTAATTAATGTTCAGTGTCGAATCATTTCTCTGGAAAGTGTGCACATGAAACATAATAGCTCTTACTAGTACTTGTAAATAAATGCCTTTTGTTAAAAAAAAGCTTAATTATTATTTACTTAAAATCATCTCTACTTTCTCTTAGCTTTTATATGAGTCGTGGTGCCAAATATGAACAATTGACAGCATAATATTTTCAAAAACGTTGAAATCAGATAATTCAATGCGCTCTATAGAATTATGCTTTGAAGCGTAAAACTTTCAGATTTTTTTTCTTAATTCTTAAGCCTATGCGCTACTGAAAATAGTCGAACTTCGACAAAATTTTATAATTTTTTTTTTTATTTTTGCGCTAAAAATGTGTACGATTGCATTAAAATTTTATCTCGGTATCTTAATTATAAGTATACTTTTATTTAATAGGTAGAAGTTGTGTTAATGCACGAATTATCTGTAACCAAATCTTTAAATTTAATTATCTTTAAAAAAAATAAATTTTCTACGTTCCCAACGACAAGTATTTATTTTATTTCTCAGTGGTTAAAGCTAGAGTGATGAAACTTGGCTTACTTATTCTTTAATGTCTCTGTTGTGTAATGGAGCATTTGATTGACTGTATTCGACATAACTAGAGAATTATACGTAAAGCAGTATTATTTTTTATATTAATGTTTGAACACTGAAGAAATAATATATTTTTTTAGAAATGAACAAATTAGAGTAGGCTATAGGGCGTTTATAAAAATTGGAAATTTATCCTTTGAAGAGATAGAAAAATATAGAAAAATTCAAATATTTTGGAGCAACAGTAAAAAATATAAATGATACTCGGGAGGAAATTAAACGCAGAATAAATATGGGAAATGCGTGTATTTATTCGATTGAGAAGCTTTTATCATCCAGTCTGCTCTCAAAAAATCTGAAAGTTAGAATTTATAAAACAATTATATTACCCTTTGTTCTGTATGGTTGTGAAACTTGGACTCTCACTTTGAGAGAGGAACCAAGGTTAAGGATGTTTGAGAATAAGGTGCTTAGGAAAATATTTGGGGCTAAGAGGGATGAAGTTACAGGAGAATGGAGAAAGTTACACAACGCAGAACTGCACGGATTGTATTCTTCACCTGACATAATTAGGAACATAAAATCCAGACGTTTGAGATGGGCAGGGCATGTAGCACGTATGGGTGAAACCAGAAATGCATATAGAGTGTTAGGTGGGAGGCCGGAGGGAAAAATACCTTTGGGGAGGCCGAGACGTAGATGGGAAGATAATATTAAAATGGATTTGAGGGAGGTGGGATATGATGATAGAGACTGGATTAATCTTGCTCAGGATAGGGACCAATGGCGGGCGTATGTAAGGGCGGCAATGAACCTCCGGGTTCTTTAAAAACCATAAGTAAGTAAGTGAGTGAGTGAGTGAGTAAGAGTAGGGCATTACTAATGCTCCATTGCACAATATGCAGTCATACAGAATAGCTGTACGTAACGATCCCAACAGTAGGTTTTTTCCTTTCTCTCCTTCTTTCCACCTGAAGACGAAGGGAGAACCATCCTTCGAAACATTGTGTCTTAATTTTTTATTGTGACAACCAGCAATGGAAAAAGTCCAAACCTCTCACCTAAACAACAATATGCAGTGCAAATCAAGATTTCAGGTGTAACTCCCTGTAAAGTTGATTTGAACAAATTTTCCCTCGAAATTATTCAACAATATGCAGTGTTACCTTTAAGAAAAAATTAATTAAAGAATTATTATTATTTTATAAAATAGGATTTTCACTAAGAAAATTAAGAAAAGGAATGAAATAAATATAATTTTTAGTGTTTTTGAGAAAAGATTGAAATTTACAATGTGTCATTATGATATTGATATGCATATTCAGTAAAAATTTCAATTCTCTAGCTAAAAAATTGTGGATTTTAGAAATCCCAGTAGCGGAGCCCCTAAATATCAGTTCTTTAGTGACCAGATTATGGAAATATAATTTAAATCAAAGCGATGGACCAGGCTATTAAGTTGTTAGGACACAAGCGAACGTTCTCCGAAAGAAAAAAATATATCTTAATATCGTTGAGGAGAATATGGAATTAAGGGATGTCCGGGATTCGAACACACACCCGATCACGCTCATCTTAAATACCTGGCTCCTTATTACCCCATCTCAGATCTCTCTGTCTCGCAGCGTGACATGCAGGAAGTATCGTGAGTGCCATTTCCGGTGGTGCGACTTCCGGTCGAAAGCCCCCCCTCCTCTCCCGGATATCCGGCGGATGACATGCCTCATCGCTATTATTCGGGGCTTATTGAAATACAGTGGCCAGCCAGTAATGTGCAAGACGGGTCGGCTCCAGCACCTGAGGAGCCATGGCAACCGTCCCTCAAACAGATGCCGGTCGCAAGGAGCGCAGATTTCAGCACTGCCTGAAGAAGATGCGACTCACGAGGCCGGGCTATCGGCTCGGGTTAAAATACTTGCAATAAAGATGAAATGTATTTTGTGCGAGATCTTATAAAACTTGGTTTGCACAAAACCAATTCGCGGAAAGTCTAAAATTCCACATTCAGTATTCCCAACCTAACACACATAACAATTTCCCTCTTCTTACCGCTTAATGACATTGATTTTACTGCTTTAGGCTTTTAACATCCTATTATTTTAAGAGACGTTCAATATAGTAATAATTATAAATTGGAAACTTACCACTGCACTGTTAATTATTGTTTTTAAATATTCATTAATCCAGCAAACATTAATAAACTCTACAACTCCACTCCCTCAAATCCATTTTACTGGATTATCTTCCCATCAAGTAACACTAAAAGGTGAAAAAATCAACAAGATTCCAGACTCATCATAGACTGGGGAAAAAAAAGACAGACGTATATTACGCCCTGCTGGATTTATAGTAAACACAGAAAACGTTTTAAAGCAACAATGTTGAAGATAGATATTTTTCCATTTTGCAAATTTGCCGTCATTGAACAGAAACCAAGATGGAGATTTCATTGCAATTAATTAAAAATTTCTCTTTCAGCTATGTAATAAACGATCTTTGCACAAAATAATATACGATGCACGAGCGGTATACTGTTTTTAAATTCTCAACTAAGTTTCGCTTTTTCAAACTTTTCCTCGAACATGAAAACTTCAACATACCGAATCTTGTAACGCATATTACTATTAAATCGTGTTTAAAACTACGGTTGTATCATTTTTTTCGTTAACATCTGTTGGTTTGAAATTTCCCGATTAGGTCTTGTAGCCTATTTTTAAAAATTAACACATCCAGTTGTTGTTCTAATAAACTGTAACTATCCTATTCTAATAATAATAATAATAATAATAATAATAATAATAATAATAATAATAATAATTACTGGCTTTTAAGGAACCGAGGTTCATTGCCGCCTTCACATAAGTCCGCCATTGGTCCCTATCCTGAGCAAGATTAATCCAATCTCCATCATCATATCCACATCCCTCAGATCCATTTTAATATTATCTTCCCATCTACGTCTCGGCCTCCCCAAAGGTATAATTCCTCCGGCCTCCCAATTAACACTTTATATGCATTTCTGGATTCGCCCATACGTGCTACATGCCACTGCCCATCTCAAACATCTGATTTTAATGTTCTAATTACGTCAGGTGAAGAATACAATGCGTGCAGTTCTGTGTTGTGTAACTTTCTCCATTCTCCTGTAACTTCATCCCTCTTAGCCCCAAATATTTTCCTAAGCACCTTATTCTCAAACACTCTTAACCTATGTCCCTCTTCAAAGTGAGAGTCCAAGTTTCACAACCATAAAGAACAACAGGTAATATAAATGTTTTCATGCTCGACCATGCCGAAATGTAGTAATTATACACCTGATGTAGCAGCCCTTTAATGGACCTCATTATAGTACACCTATTCATTAAATTTCAGGTTTTCCACCAATAGAATTTATATTTTTTGAAAGCGCAAGTATCGATTATTTTCGGATATGCAATCGAAAGACAACTAGCGAAACGTCAGGGAGGCTGGAAATCCAATACTGTCGCAGACAAGGTTATGTTCTGTTACTATAATAATTAGCGTTAATTGTAAATAATATTCAAACAAATTCAATCTGTCATCTCGTTTTTCCATGTCTAAATCAATTTCCAGGTTATATCAAGATTAATGTTCATTTTACTCTGAGCAAGATTATATCAAGGTCTCCATCATGACATTTGTTCCTGGAAAAAATCAATATTTTCGCGTCAGCGCACATCTCACAATTTACGAGATATTGACAAGGTCACTTCCGCTCCCCAGTCAGATAAGAATAATATGAATACTTATGAATAATTTCAAGTTAGAAATATGGTCGAGCATAAAAAGTCGTATGAAACTTGCCTATAATGCGATGAAAGATATGTACTTCGGTACATTAAAATAATATATCTTGCCCCAAATGGTAATTAAGACGCTTATTCTGAAAATTTAAACTATATTCCTCGTTTCATAAACATAGAGTCTTAATTACAACCATAAAGGCAACAGGTAATCCTAAATGTTTTATAAATTCTAACTTTCAGATTTTTCGACAGCAGACTGGATGATAAAAGCTTCTCAACCGAATAATAACAGGCATTTCCCATATTTATTCTGTGTTTAATTTCCTCCCTAGTATCATTTATATTTGTTACTGTTGCTCCAAGATATTTGAACTTCTCCACCTCTTCAAAAGATAAATTTCCAATTTTTATATTTCCATTTCGTACAATATTCTTGTCACGAGACAATAATAATAATAATAATAATAATAATAATAATAATAATAATAATAATAATAATAATAATAATAATAATACTGTATTGCCAGACTAAAGATACACGTTGATTTTTTATATTATATAAAAACACTCTAGCACCCACAGAAAGAGTAAGTTACATACTGGTGCTCAGGGGGACATTCCACATAAAGTTAATGTTAAGACATTTTATTAAATAACAGACTAAAAAGTAAAAACAAGAAAAAAGAAGAAGGAAAAACACAGAAAACACAATAATTGAACTTTAAATTTTTCTGTTAACAGCAATTTTTAATTGATTTTTTAAATAAGGAGCATTAACAAATTGCGTGTTTGGGAATTTATCTATTATATATAAAGCCTTGGACTGAAGTTGCTACTATGATTATATGCTACAGTTGTAGTACATTTAGATACTGTCATGCATATGTTGCCTGATCTTTTGGTTATATATTTATGTGAATATAAATTAAATATGTTTCGGTTTTTATGTACGAAATTCAGTAATACATTGTTATAAATTTGATGGACGTCAAATACTTTAAATTCTGAATACAGCAGCTCTGAAGGATAATCAATAGGTTTATTAAGGCATATTTTTATTATTATTCTTCTCTGTAGCAGAGTTATTGGCATGAGGGAGGTACTATAAGCACTACCCCATCCTATAATGCCGTATTGTAATATAGCTTGTACTAATGCGAGGTAAACCAGTCGTAAAGTATGGACAGGCAAGTAATTTTGTAGGATGACAAAATAGTGAATAGTTTTTCTTACTCTTTTGTATAGAAAAAGAACATGTTTATCCCAACGTAAATGTTGGTCGATTATTATTCCGACATATTTAACTTGAAATTCATTTAGAATAGGATAGTTACAACTATTTTTTTTACTATCCAATTTAATTAACCCTATTTCACACTGAGGTATATTAGGGTTATAGTTGGCATCAAAATACATATTTTATAACTAATAAACAATAGTAAAGTTATAATATAAAATAGTCGTCACAGTTACAATTCACATGAATTATGTAGAAGAATGCACCTTAATGAAAAATGGATCCTGTTAAAGATTAAAGAGATGTTTGAGGAATAATCAATGCAAAAGATATACAAGACCGTCTAACCGTTTGAGAGTAAATACACGACCTGAAAAATATAATCAATAGTAGATTAATATAACAAAGTTTCACTTTCACTTTCAAATTAATACTTAATTCATGAACAATGGAACAGTTAAGAGTAATAAAGGGATGTTACAAGCAATGATTTACGGTTACAAGTTACATACGTGATTCAGGAACAAGTACAGTAATTAAAATAATAAGATAAGTAATGACTTACAACTAACGAATAACGAAATTCTTGAAGGACAATATACAGGGTGTTTAAAAAATGCGGGGCATAATTTCAGGTATGTATTTCCCACATGTAGACAATCAAAATAGTTCATTACAACATGTGTCCGGAAATGCTTCATTTCCGAGTTATGGCCTTCACAAAATTGAAATTCACCGGAACGTTTTTCTTTCCGCAGGTCGTTGTCATTACAGAAGATGTTCAAAATGTCCATCTCCTGCTTGAATACAGACCTCACATCGATGTCTCATTGACCTGCGAACACGATCCCAAATTCCAGTAGTATTGCATATGTCTTCAGAACATGCCACAATTCGATTCCGAAGGGATTCCAAATCAGGCACCGGAGACGAATAAACCAATGATTTTAAATGGCCCCACAAGTAGAAATCGAGAGGGTTCAGATCAGGTGAGCGTGGAGGCCAAGCAATTGGGCCACCTCTACCTATCCATCCATCAGGAAACCTTCGATCCAAGTACCGGCGAGTCGTACGACTGAAGTGTGCAGGAGCGCCATCATGCAAGAAGTGAATGTGTTGACGATTGATCAGTGGAGTGTCTTCTAAAACATGAGGTATGGTTCCGGTGAATTTCAATGTTGTGAAGGCCATAACTCGGAAATAAAGCATTTCCGGACACATGTTGTAATGAACTATTTTGATTGTCTACATGTGGGAAATACATACCTGAAATTATGCCCCGTATTTTTGAAACACCCTGTATAATAGTAGGGGCAATACAAAAGATTTAAAAACAAATGTAAACAGTAAAGGAATAGTAGAAAAATTGACTTAAAATTACTAGTTAAACATATTCTTTTTAAAGCAATAGGTAACAACAAAGAGATACTAATAACAATACACTGGCTGTAGTTCCAGATTAAACACATTATTTTAAAAACAAACACGCAAAGGATCAATAGCTATTTTCAGGCATTATATATATTTTACCATGACTTTAATTCACATCTTCAGTTACAACTATTAGAAGAACAATTGTATGTATGAATTTTTTAAACACAAGAGCGAATCAAGAGATTTCATACCAACAGATGTTAACGATGGTACAACCGTAGTTTTAGAATGTTTTAAGACAAGTATGTTGGAATGAACCAATTTTTAGTCAATGTGAAGCCATTATTTGCATTATTTGCATTCCAATTTTTACCAAATGAAATTAATCAAGTTAAGTATCTTGGAATAATAATTGATCAACACTTAATTACGTTGGGATAAACATGCTCTTTTTCTGTGCTATAGATTAAGAAAAATTATTCACTATTTTGTCATCCTACGAAATTACTTGGCTGTCCATACTTTACGACTGATTTACATCGCATTAGTACAAGCTGTATTACAATACGGCATTATAGGATGGGGTGCCAATAACACTGTCACAGAAAAGAATAATAAAAATGTCTTAAGGGAAGACTCCACTGAAAATCATGAAAATTTTCAAAAAAACAATTTTATTAGCTATTTCATTTCTTTAGAATATATATTTTCATACGCCAAATGGATTTATATAAAATCTGATTACAAATGTGTTTAGTTTTTTTTTTTAATTAAGACTGTAAGGGGACGTGGCATTTGTAGAGCTCTCAAAATTATTTTTTCATGAAAGAAATCTTTTTTACAAATTTCTGATTACAAATGTTATAGCTTTTTGTTCTAAAGTTGGCTCCCTGAAGTTCATAGATGAATGTTGCGGAGGAGAATTTTAATTTACATAAATATTCATTTTACTTTCAAATCCATTTCTCAGTAACTTTATTTTTCTTGATTCAACTTCAACTTTGTTATACAAAATATTAATCAATCTGGACGAAATTTTGACTGCAAGTATTTATGAAGTAGCTGCATGTTTCTAAGCATTTATTTTGTGAGAAATGCTGCTAGTTTATTTTATTAATATTTTCTCATGAATAATATTGATTGATTGATTGATTTATTTCTTCTTCTTCTTTTTCTTCTTCTTCTTCCCTTCAAGTATTAGGCCATATGGCCTGTTACGATCTCACAGTTGAATTTTCAATCCAGCGCTTCTTTGGACGACCGAGAGATCTCTTCCCGTTTGGACGATAGTGGAGCATGACTTTTGGGATTCTATCTCTACGCATGCGATGCAGATGATTTATCCAGTTGTTCGATAATGTTTTACGTGATTAATTACAGGTTCCAGTTGTAATTCTTCCATTACATCTTCATTGCGTTTGTGATCCCATTTCGTATATCCCGCTGTATATCTCATAAATTTCATTTCATTAGCCGTCATTCTGCTTTCGTCTTTCTTCCTCAATGTCCATGCCTCACTGCCGTAACAAAGTACAGGTCTCGCCAAGGTCTTGTAAAGGCGAATTCGAGTATGCCTTTGTACTAGGGAAGATCTCATAATATTGTTAATTATTCCCATTGTTTTGGTGTAGCTTATTTAGAAATTTTCTGTGAAATGTCTACTTCATCGAAAAAAGATAATGTGTATCCGAGATATGTAAAAGAATTTATCCTTTCTAATATTTTTGAATCTAGACATATTTTGCTAGGCACAGGGTATTTTCCGCAGAAGGCCATAATTTTAGTTTTTTCTTTATTGATTTTCATATCATATTTAATTCTAATTTTGTTAAAATTAAAAATTGAACGTTGTAATTCATCTTCTGGGGATGCCATCAGAGCTAAATCGTCTGCAAAAAGTAATGAATCTAGTTGTAAATGTCTATTGAGTTGTATATATCCACGAGACAATTGTTTCCATTCTCTAATTATTTGGTTCATATATATAATAAATAGCAACGGTGAAAGGCCGCAGCCTTGTCTTACTCCTGTATGAATTTCTGTCCAATGCGATAATTTATTGTCACACCTTACTGCAATTAGATTTGTTTTATAGATGTTGTATATGTTTGTATAAGTTGTTGTGGAACATGGTCTGTGACTAATACATTTAATAATTTATTTCTATTCACCCTATCAAATGCTTTTTCCAAATCAATGAAAGCGATATGTGTTTCTAAGTTGAATTCCCGGTATTTTTCCATCAATAATTTTAATGTAAAATATCCATCCCAACATGATCTTCCCCTTCGGAAGCCATTTTGTTCTTCTCCGAAAAGTGTTTCATAATGTTTTTACAATTTTTTCTTGATTATGCTGGTAAAGATTTTATATCCTGTATTTAATAGACTGATCCCTCTGTAGTTGTCATATTTATTTATTTATTTATTTATTTTTACTTATATTGAATGTGCTGTACAACAGCCAGTTGCCAATTACAGTTCAGCACAAAGTTTATAACAAAAACATTAGCAATAATTTACAATAAAAGTACAAAGAAATAATTAAAATAATGGCAATTAAATAAAATGATAATTGCAAATGAAAGAAAGGAATCATATAAATGAAGAATGGAATCATAATAATAATAATAATAATAATAATAATAATAATAATAATAATAATAATAATAATAATAATAATACACAAAATTTAAAATAGCGATAATGTAAACTGTAAACAATTTTAACATGGTCCCTTTTGACAAAATTCTGAGTACGCCACTGCCTAGTGATATTCTCGTTTTCTGCTGTAATCACCTTATCTTCATTTCCCCACTATCACATTATTATTATCACTCAATAAAAGTGTCTAGATTTGTCGACCAGCATGATAAATCGATACATAACAACATCTTTATATCTGACTAAATATTTGAATACAGATTAAGAAAATCTTAGTGAAATATAATTTTATCCATTTAGTCATCCAATGATTTATTTAATTAATTATTCGTTTAAGTAGTAATTGTAATTTATTTAAGCCTGCAATTACGTTTTTACTCTTATTAAATTATTTATTTATTTAATTTATTTATTTATTTATCCTGCCATATAATTATTGATATATTTAATAATTATTTTATTAATTCACTACTTTATTTATTTGTTTCCTCATTTATATTATTTGTTTATTGATTTAATTATTTTTACATTCTTCGATTGGTTTACTTATTCTTTTTTTTATTATTTTACATATTTAATAACAAAAATCTTCTATTAGTTTATGTTTGTTGTTCAGTCAATTGTCCCAAGATAGATTTGAACCTCGTGACACCAATAAGTCATCGCTCATGAGGCAACTAAGCAGGAGATAATAGAATAGAATAGAATAGAATAGAATAGAATAGAATAGAATAGAATGTTTTATTTTCGCTTGGAGAGTTAAGGCCATAAGCCCTTCTCTTTCTCTCAACCAGCCTTAATCAATGCAATATATATTTAAATTATGAATATCAATTACAAAACACTAAATATTCTCCAGCAATATTCTTCAGTTAAGTTTTAACGACTAGTACATGCTTATTTAATTTGAGATAAAGCCCATACGAAAAAGTAATAATTTAATTTATGAGCTAATATGATACAGTTCAATCTATATGCAATATAAAATTATAATTAAATTGATTTAGTTAGTTTCTTAAATTATAAAAATTAATTTAATAGTAGTTTACTAGACCTTTGTTATAGGGAGCATAATATAAATCTAAAATATATCGATATAATGAGAATAATGTTAATGTAATGACATTTTTGCCATTTAGAAGTTTTGTATTATATTTAGAAAAATAATAATAATAATAATAATAATAATAATAATAATAATAATAATAATAATAATAATAGTAATCCGTGGCGCTACAGCCCATGAAGGGCCTAGACGACCAGCCAGCTGCTGATCTCACGTCCACATGCCGAAGTAGAGGTGAACGATCATCCAACCAGAATGGAGGTATCGTGTGGTTAGCACGATGATCCCCCCAGCAGTTATAGCTGGCTTTCGCAACCGGATTTTCGCTACCTATCGCAGCTCCCCAAGTGCATCACGATGCTGGGTGGGCACTGGTCCCATACCCTGGCCGAAATTTTATGAGAAAATTTCTTTCCTCATGAGGACTGGAACCAGTGCGCATTCCGTAACGCGAGTCCTAGGCAGGATGCCTTAGACCACGACGCCACGGCGCGGGATATTTAGAGAAATAAAAGGTGATAATAAGAATGGACAGATGTTAGTTTTATAATAAGTAACAAATATTAATCAATAATTAATCTTTTAAGTAAGAATTTATGTAATTTTGACCTAAATGAAGTTATTGCCCAACAACCCCTTACATCACTCGGAAGCGAGTTCCAATTTCTAGCAACTGAAACTGTATAAGATGAAGAATATAAAGATGTCTTGTGGTAGGGTATAATGAGTAAATTGTTAATGATGAGACCTGGTACTTAGCTGATGATATGCGGATAAATTTTGAAAACGAGAAGCCAAATATATTGGGGTAGCGGTGCGCAGAATTTGAAATAAGATAACAAGAGAATGCAGGGCTCGTCGATCGCTTAGCCTTAGCCAAGACAGAGTTTGGAAAGACGGGGAAACATGATCATACTTACGAATATTACAAATATAACGGACGCACGCATTATGCACACGTTGTAGCCTGCTGCTCAAATTTGCATTTAGGTTACTTAATATAATATCGCAGTAGTCGAAGTGTGGCATCACGAGTGTTTGTACAAGGATTAATTTTAGTTTATCAGGAAGAAAGTGCTTCAGTCGCTTTAATGAATGAATAAGCGAAAATGTTTTTGGACGTTTGATTGACTTGTTCATTCCATTCCAGGTGACAATCCATATACTAAATTCCAAGGTTCTTCACAGTCGAGCTGTATGGAATAGTGATACTATTTACAATGCAATTATCGGTGACAAATTTTGTTTGTCACACTTCCATCTTTGATATTCTATTGAGATAGCCTGCGACTTGCATTTCAATTAAGTCCGTATGTTTTCGACCATAAGAAGTTTTAATTCAAGTCATCATTAACTTTAGCTATGGCAATATTATAGATTTATTAATTTGTCCTACAGAATAATATCTGTAATATTGACAATTAATATTTATTTATTTATTTATTATTTTGCTAATATGTAACGTAAATTATAAAGTATGCAGAGAAACTTTAGCTCGCCCCTGAAAGAGAAGAACTCGTGCTCAGGGGCGGATTCCTGAATTGAAATTAATAATTATACAATACAATTATAATTAATAATTATACAATACAATTTGCAATTATAGTATATAAATTTAAATTTATAATTTTTCAATTTTTATAAAATCCATACATAACTTTTTAAATTTAATACTAGAACTATTAGAATTGACAAGATTAGGATATTTAAATATAAATTTATTATATATTTTTGGGCCTAAATTACTACTATGATTAAATATTGTAACAGTGTTGCATTTTGGTTCAAACAATCATAAAGAATTCATACCTTTTGTTTCATAACTATGAGAATACAATTCAAAATTATTTCGATTTTTATGTATGAATTTTATTAATACAATATATTAAATTTGTCTTACGTTAAATACATTAAAGTCTATAAACAAATTTTGAGATGGAAAATCAATAGGTTTATGAAGACATATTTTAATTATTTTCTTCTGTAATAAATAATGTGGATTAAAATTGGATTTAAATGAGCTACCCCGTCCTATAATTCCATACATAATTACCGATTGAAATAAAGTTAAATAGTGGCTTGTGCAGCAAATGCTGCTGCAAACTAAGTTCGCTAGACGTTCAAATAAAAATTTTTCAGATTTATTTTCAATGAAGAATACTTGTCTTTTTGATAGTTATTTGCTTCCATAATAATGAAACATACTCCTCTGAATGGATTTTGTTAGGCCAGATACTTTCTCTTGAACTATCCAACTTCAGTTTTTGAGTTTCAACGTAAACGCAAGTATCAATGTCAGGACGATAGCAGTAGCTATTTCAGGTCATTGTGGATTGTAGGCAAAGTTTAAAAAAGTCAGGTTTGCTAAGCTTTGGAACAATAGCATTTTCGTATAGCTGCTGCATGTAGAACTTGAAATTAGAGCTTAAAATCATTTTATCCTACTAAGAGATCTTGCTGAAATGATCTGGAGACTACAAAATTTTCTAGGCCTCATTTATTTTATCAGTATGTAATACCTTTTATATCTTTCAGAAACTTTAAATTTTGTGCTCTGTCGAGCCAATATGAAGACAATGAACATATCAATATTACACTACACCGCCATTAAGTTATAAAAGAAATTATGGCTAATAAGTATAAAAATATTTGATTTTTAATAACAATATTATTATCTTACTTAAGTTTTGTAGTTATTTAGCAGCCACTCAGTAAATTATAGAAAAATCTAAATTAAGATATTCTCCATTTACTTATATAACCTCAAAACGTTTCACTTTCATGTCATCAATATTATGTACAATTAATGAAAATAGATACATCATGATTTAACTATAACAATATTTAATTTCATAATGATAATAATGTCATCAAACCACCTCAAGTTTGTAGATTTGAATATCCAATACACAGCTGTATTTCAGAAAATTATTATACACTGCAGAATCATTTTTAATAAAAATTGAATTGAGCTCTAAATATGTCGGCAATCCTGCAGGTCATGGCCTTCGTGTAATACTTATTGTTTATTGTAGTTGTTTTGTTCTGAAATTCAATCAAGAGGCGTGATTCGATAAAATTAGCTCTCAAAACTGACAACAGATGGATTTTGGAAAATAGGAAAATTATGTTGGAAAATTGACATTTCACTGAAAACTTCTACTTTTCCGAAAAACTTTGGGTTCAACACTTCAAAATGAGGGGCCATTTATTAAAATCCGTTCAGCCGTTTTATAATTTCCATTACCAGTTCAAATATATATATGAACACTTATTCATTTAAGGTAGCTTGCTCCGGCGCTGGGGATCGAAATGTTTCCTTATATGCATTGTAATCAGACCACTCAGTATAAAATAGATGTTGATTATGATTTTGATGAATTTATTGAGTTTTTTTTTGATTTATTTGACAATTTTGTGACATTAGACATTCAATTGTCAAATAATTAACGTTAGTCAATAATATGAGACTTGAAGGAGAGGGTTCGGTCCGGTGTTGTCCATTAACGTTCCTCAAAGCATCAACAAATCAGTGTGTCTTTTTCCTCTTAAGGCCGATCCGGCCGTTCAGGGATCCCCGGCGCCGGAGGAATTTTCTCGTCAAATATTAATTTAGTATGGCGTCATTAAGTAGTTGACAAGTATGGAGATAGATTTCTATATCGTCAGCATAAATATGGTGTCTCAGTATGTTAGATTAGGAGAAATATCATTAATGAAAATTTAATAAAATTATGGTAGTTTCAAATTTGTTGGGTACACTTGATGTTGAGGATATTGATTGATTATTTCTGAGTACATTGATAATTTGTTAATGTTTTCCATACTGATTTGAAAACAATTATTGTCAATCATCAGTGACAAGACAAAAGTGACATTTTCTTCCCCCCATATGCCACCAGGTTGTCATTTGACATTTCTAATCTCTCCTGGAAATGGCTTATTTGTAACTCACTTCTGAGATTTCCAGAAGGGAAACACAGGAACATTCCCTTTAAGGAAAAATTCCTGTGTTCTAATCGAAATCGAGTCTGGACCTCTGAACTGTGTCAGATGTTCTGACCACTAACCCATGAGGCTGATGGAAAGTAACTAGCCTTTAAAATCGACTCTGTGAAAAGATATTAAATCTGCATACTTAGAATATTTCAACAAACAAAATTTGATAACTTCTCAAGGAAAAAATGGAACTCTCTGCATCATAATGACAGTTAATTGTGATTTCATGAAAATCGTCTGTAGCTGCATTTAGATTCCATAGGCAATGATTGTTTGGCCAAACACCTGCATAGAATTGGAATATATCAGTCTTGTTCCCTAACTCCATTGTGCAACTCAAACAAGAAATGGATTCAACACCTCAAAATCTGAGCTTCAGTTAGATAATATCTTTGAAAAATATTAGAGTGCAAGAGGTCAAATGACTTTATTGTCAAACGCCTGGCATTAGAAAAAACAACATAAAATCGACAATATTGCAGTGATAGATGGTTCTGATTAGTCGAAATATCTAATTTAGGTCCGAATTCTGTCAACACTTATCGTAAGGAAATTAACAGTTGAATAAGTTCAATTCATAAATCCCACTGAAGAAATGATTGAATTCAAATAAGGTAGCTTGTGTCAGCTTAGAAGTGTTTTTATATGCATTGTAATAAGCTGATTCCATTATACAATAGATGATGATTATGATTTAATTTTCTATTGAGTTCTAGGAAAATGAAAATAAAAATGTGTTTCGGAAAACAAAAGATATATCAGAGATATGGAAAACCCTTTAGAGATGTACAATGGCCAACAATTTAAGAGGAGATATCGTTTCAACAAGAACACTGTTGTGGATATTCCGGTGTCTCTCATTGAAATTCACAATACAACTATGAGGCTTACCGTTTTCACTACTACTGAAAATACTGCTTTGAGATTTTATGCTACAGCATCATTTCAGATAGGTTTAAGTGGTATTTTTTTCGAAAGTATTCACGCTCCAACGAAGTGTTATTTGCATTTTCGTTTGTGTTCTATCCAAGGAATAATCTGTTAAAATTTTCGTAATTATACCACTTCCACTTTGTTTACAATAAAAATAACTGAAAAATAAATTAAAATGATTTACTTACAGGAATATTTCCGGAGTTTGCATTAAATTCAACTGCAATTTTGTCCCAATGTCAGTTTCTTCTTTTGGAGAGAACAATAGTTATCAGATTTTTACATTCGACGATATCTCAATATTTTATAACTAGTTATCTTAGCTCACTACTTTCTTCTTCTGTAAAATGCTTTCTCGAGATTTTGTATAATTTTTTTGCTCTATAATATTTACTTGTGTATTTGTGTACGATAATAATGCCGATTTAACAATTTGAAGGCGCTGGAAAACAATTGAATGTACGAAAGCGCTCACGTCTCGCCATGTTGCCATATTTCTTTCGATGTCAAGGGAATGCTCAGTGCATTATTAAAGAGTAGCGTCTCTGTAATACGATCGAAAATAAGTGCTAAGGAAACGCTCATTACTTAAGTGTTTCCTTATTTTATAAGTGATTATTATGAATTCGACCCTTAGACTCCATTTGTGACTTGGTACATGAATGAAATAATAAACGAAATTCAGACATTCGATAAAAACTTAAAGTGAATAAAACGATACATGCAAAAAATTATTGAAACACCTAGAAAGAGTGACGATTGAATTCATCTCTATAGACAGAAGGAACAAAATTATGATATACAAATAATAGTTAAAATAAATATAGTATAATATGTGTACTCTTGAATTTTACTACTGCGTACTCTTAGACCATATCTCGTCTAAGAGTTCGCATTTTGAGTACCTAATGTAATTAATTAATTGAATAAGAATTTAATATTATTTTAAGATTTTTACAATCTTCATGTTTTTGGAAACATTCTTCTATTTTCTATAAAAATTTCACATATATTAACTAAACCACTAATCCAAAAAGTGCCTATCCTATTCACGTTTGTTAAGCACTATTACCATACCAAATTTGTCCCCGATTAAAATATATGGGACCGAAATTCCGTTCAATGAATCAGTAAAGAATCTAGGTATTTATATGGGTAAAAGTTTAAATTGGAACATTCAAGTTGCAGAAACCAGCAAAAAAGTATTCTCATTAATACACTCGTTTAGGCGATTGAAGAATTTTCTACCCTTTTCCATGAAAAAAATGTTAGTGCAAACACTCGTGATGCCCCACTTCGATTACTGTGATATTCTGCTTACTGACCTAAGCGTTACTTCGGCGCAGAGACTGCAACGTGTTCATAATATGTGCGTCCGTTTCGTCTGCAATATTCGCCGGGCTGATCACGTAACACCATCCCTCGAAATGTTGTCCTGTCTCCGTCTAGAAGATCGTAGAAAAATCACTGTCTTTCCCTTCTCTTTCACATATTGCATTTCTCCACTCCTGTCTATCTTGCGTCTCGTTTTCAAAATTTATCCACCCATCATAACCTAGACACGCGATCACAACACTCCTCAATATTATCCATTCCCTCCCACCGAACATCCTCATATTCATCTTCTTTCACTGTGGCTGTTCCTCGACTTTGGAAATCCCTACCGAGTAATGTCAGGGACTGTCAGACATCAAACCAATTTAAGAATGGGCTAACGAAATATTTTTCTAACAATTCTTGTTAACAATAATAGCTGTTTCAGGTTTCTCAATGTTTAATGGTTATATATATCACAGATAAATATCTAAATTATCTCATTATTATTATTATTATTATTATTATTATTATTGTTTATTATTATTATTATTATTATTATTATTATTATTATTATAACTATTTCTTACCAATGTTTATTATTGTCACACTAACATTCCTTATCCAACTTTCATTATTTACTTTCATATTGTTTAATGGTCTAGATATTAATGTAATAACTATGTAAGCAATTGTATTCAATTAGAATTAGAGTCTGGCTGGGCGGAAGAGAAGGCCTACTGGCCTTAGCTCTGCCAGATTAAATAAATGAATAATAATAATAATAATAATAATAATAATAATAATAATAATAATAATAATAATAATAATACATAATACATACATACATACAAATGGCTTTTAAGGAACTCGAAGGTCCATTGCCGCCCTCACATAAGCCTGCCATCGGTCCCTATCCTGAGCAAGATTAATCCAGTCTCTGTTATCATATCCCACCTCCCTCAAATCCATTTCAATATTATCCTCCCATCTACGTCTCGACCTCCCTAAAGGTCTTTTTCCCTCCGGTCTCCCAACTAACACTCTATATGCATTCCTGGATTCGCCCATATGTGCTACATGCCCTGCCCATCGCAAACGTCTGGATTTAATGTTCCTAATTATGTCAGGTGAAGAATATAATGCGTGCAGTTTTGCGTTGTGTAACTTTCTCCATTCTCCTGTAACTTCATCCCTCTTAGCCCCAAATATTTTCCTAAGCACCTTATTCTCAAACACCCTGAACCTATGTTCGTCTCTCAGAGTGAGAGTACAAGTTTCACAACCATATAGAACAACCGGTAATATAACTGTCTTATAAATTCTAACTTTCAGATTTTTTGACAGCAGACTGGATGATAAAAGCTTCTCAACCGAATAATAATAATAGGCATTGCCCATATTTATTCTGCGTTTAATTTCCTCCCGAGTGTCATTTATATTTGTTACTGTTGCTCCAAGATGTTTGAATTTTTCCACCCCTTCGAAGGATAAATCTCCAATTTTTATATTTCCATTTCGTACAAAATTCTGGTCACGAGACATAATCATATACTTTATCTTTTCGGGATTTACTTCCAAACCGATCGTTTTACTTGCTTCAAGTAAAATTTCCGTGTTTTCCTAATCGTTTGTGGATTTTCTCCTAACATATTCACGTCATCCACATAGACAAGAAGCTGATGTAACCCGTTCAATTCCAAACTCTCTGTTATCCTGAACTTTCCTAATGGCATACGCTAGAGCAAAGTTAAAAGTAAAGGTGATAGTGCATCTCCCTGCTTTAGCCCGCAGTGAATTGGAAAAGCATCAGATAGAAACTGACATATACGGACTCTGCTGTATGTTTCACTGAGACACATTTTAATTAATCGAACTAGTTTCTTGGGAATATCAAATTCAATAAGAATATCATATAATAATAATAATAATAATCATCATAATTTAATAATAAAATTGGTCTTTAAGGGCGTCCGATTCGTCTTCTCCCTTGCGGTTTATAATAATATCGGTATGGAATAGTTGGTTCTATTATATATGTTCATGCCATTTATTCCTATATTCTGTGATATTATTATTATTATTATTATTATTATTATTATTATTATTATTATTATTATTATTATTATTATTACTCTTACTCTCCTTTCTCTTATTTTATTTAGTAGATTACTTACATAACATGAATTTATTTTGATATTTTGTATTCAATTCTTCGTTTTATTGAAGTCAGACATTTTACACAATGATTACACTAGCGTGCTCCCGTACCATTGACATCCTCCAGGACGTGCGGCGTGGAGCAACCTGTTAAGGTTTCCGGCATCTGAACCGCGGACCTTTACCGAGTTTGTATGAATGAACTGAGGAATGTCTGTCTAATTACATCCGTGAAAACTTCTCACGAATGCAACAATGGTGTGTGATATTCCCATGAGAACCCGACGGCTCCTCTCCATGCAACAGTGTGCCTGGTCCCGGCCCTCGGCTCCTTCCATGCGACCAGGTTCAGCACGGCCCCCCGGCTACTTAATCCGCAGCCTATAATATTCTGATTTCCTGAGGATGATGTACCTCGATATAGCAGTCGGGAACAGCTGCCTTTGAGCTGTTTCCAATGCTGTAATTATCTATATCATGTAGAAACTTGAATTTCGAAGAACATCATGTTTGAGAGGAGATATACAGTTTGATTTATCTTAGTCATAGGCTATTTTTGGTACATGAAGGTTAATAATAATAATAATAATAATAATAATAATAATAATAATAATAATAATAATAATAATAATAATAATAATAATAATAATAATAATAATCTATACTAATAATAAATCTGTAGCCGAAATTTTTCTGGTAATTTTCGATTTTCCAAAAATAATTGGTCCTGACATAGCCTATATAATTAACCACCCTGAAAACGAAAATCGCTTTTTTGAAATTTTTGTTTGCATGTCTGTCTGTCTGTCTGTCTGTCTGTATGTTTGTTACCTTTTCACGCGATAATGGCTGAACGGATTTCGATGAAAATTGGAATATAAATTAAGTTCGTTGTAACTTAGATTTTAGGCTATCTGGCATTCAAAATACATAATTTAAAGGAGGGATATAAGAGGGCCTGAATTAAATAAATCGAAATATCTCGCTTATTGTTGATTTTTGTGAAAAATGTTACATACCAAAAGTTTCTTTAAAAATGATTTTGTATAAGTTTTATTCTTTGAAAAATTTTGATAGGACTGATATTTAATGAGATAAATGAATTTTAAAATTAAAATAACTGCCATCTAAGGCGGTGTATTGAAATAAAAAACAAATGATTTCGTCTATAAAGGGCCTTGGACACAACAATCGAAAGCTATGAAAGATAGCCTACAGAGAATGTTTCTGTGTTTGTATGAAGTAATATCGGAAGCTAAATTAACCGATTTGTATAATTAATTATTATTTGATCATTGGAAAGTGTAGTTTCACAGGATGGACATAATGCTATAATGTTATTACAGTAACTTGTGAGTGAATCGAGGACAGGTAAGATTAAAATAGCTTCTTATGCACAGAAAACTTGATAGGCTATTGTGTGTATTCGTTTCCTGTATTTCTTAAAATAATGTTTATGAACATATTCATTTTTATCTCAGAGAATTAACGAACAACGAGAATGTATTGATCTAGTATGCAGTAATAGTACGTTAGCTTAGCAATCCATTATTTTATAATTCAAATTTTAACTATACTCAATTGAATCGTGTTAAAATACATAAAATATGTATGCAATAAATGCAATGCAAAAAAATTGGGTAATGAGCCAAGCAAATTATGTTGCGCTGTTGTAAAAGCTGTTCCTCCTGAGATTCAAGAGCTCCCACAACAAATTAAAAACTTTCTAATTCGAGTACATCCGTTATCAACACACTTTTACATAATATATAATATAATATAATATAATATAATATAATATAATATAATATAATATAATATAATATAATATAATGTAATATAAACATAATAATAAATCTGTAGCCAAAATTTTCTGTTAATTTTCGCTTTTCCAAAAATAATTGGTAATAACAATTAAGAAACATGTTAAAGGAAATCAAGATTTCAGGTATAATTCCCTGTAAAGTTGATTTGAATAATTTCGAGGAAAAATTGTTCCAGAGCCGGGTATCGAACCCGGGACCTTTGGTTTAACGTACCAACGCTCTACCACTGAGCTACCCGGGAACTCTAACCGACACCGATCCAATTTTCCTCTACATCCACAGACCTCAAAGTGGGCTGACAACCGTCAAGCAACCAACTTCGAGTGCACACTAACTCCGTGTGACTTAAATTGTGGTTCTGTTAACGAACAGTGACGTGTATTATGCAAATCAAGATTTCAGGTATAACTCCCTGTAAAGTTGATTTGAATAATTTCGAGGAAAAATTGTTCCGGAGCCGGGTATCGAATCCGGGACCTTTGGTTTAACGTACCAACGCTCTACCACTGAGCTACCCGGGAACTCTAACCCACACCGATCCAATTTTTCCCTCTATACCCGGCTCCGGAACAATTTTTCCCTCGAAATTATTCAAATCAACTTTACAGGAGTTATACCTGAAATCTTGATTTGCATAATACACGTCACTGTTCGTTAACAGAAAACCACAATTTAAGTCACACGGAGTTAGTGTGCACTCGAAGTTGGTTGCTTGACGGTTGTCAGCCCACTTTGAGGTCTGTGGATATAGAGGAAAATTGGATCGGTGTCGGTTAGAGTTCCCGGGTAGCTCAGTGGTAGAGCGTTGGTACGTTAAACCAAAGGTCCCGGGTTCGATACCCGGCTCCGGAACAATTTTTCCCACGAAATTATTCATGTTAAAGGAATTGTCATTGCACCAAATGAGTGGTCTCTGGATCAAAATGATCGCATTTTAATATTTTCAAATACAATTTAAATGAAATAACATATTAAACGATTTATCCTTCTATCAAACACGAATGTTCCTGGATCAAATGTCCTATTTTAATTATGTAATTACTTTATATTTATTTCTAACGGGTGCAGCGGAGCGCACGGGTACGGCTAGTAATAATAATAATATTTATCATAAAATTAAAATAATAATAATAATAATAATTTATTATTTTATTTATTTATTTAGAATATTAACGTGCAAAAACAATAGCACAAGGCCAATTACAGTTTAGCACGATACAAAACAGAACAAAACAACAAATGATGATGAGAATGAATGAAAGAAAATGGGAATTAGATGAAAATACAAACAATATAATAGTCTACATAAATCATTGTCCAAATGCAACAAAGGAAGATAGCAGAAATAATTATTAAAATTAATACAGCGAGATAATTAAAAATATGGCAATTAAATATAATGAATGACAAAATGAATAGATATCAAAAACAGTGCATACAAATAATTATTAAATTACAGTCAAATACAAATAAACAATAATGACAAATTGAATGATAATTACAAAAATACATGATACAGAAAAGCTAAAAAGAACACAAACGAATGAAGTTAAAATGAATATGCATAATATAAGAGTGACCAAACAACAAACTATACATTAAACGGATCTGAATTAATATAATGGAAATTGGCAGATTTAATGCATCTGACAACTGGAGAGAGAGATTTAGGCTTATAGGTATAAAAAATTTTATGAAATCTTACACCATTCGTAGGGGCCCGAAGGTAGATATTGCTTATGAAGGATTCACAATCAATATCACCCTTTAAGGCCTTACAAAAGAATAAGTAGTCAAGTTCAAGACGTCTAGCATAAAGGCTAGAAAAGTTAAAATACTTACAAGTACGCTCATAATTGAAAACAGATGAATTAGGCAAAAACCTGAAGGCACATAGGGACATAAATTTTCTTTGGATGATTTCCAATTTAGCCGAATCAGTAGAAGTAATAGAGTTCCATGCGACAGATGCATATTCTATTTTAGATCTGATTAATGTATAGTATAGAATTACAAGAGAATCTGGCGTAGAAAAAGAATATTATAGAACTTATAAGTCCGAGCATTCTAATGGAATGATTATAAATATGTTGGACATGATTATGAAAATGTAATTTGGTATCGACTAGAACTCCCAGGTCTCTATTATGTTGATATTATTAAGAGTGTAATTAAATTTAAGAGAAGTGGTTTTTCTAGAGAAGGAAATGACAAAAGTTTTCGATTCATTAATTTTCATTCCATTATCAGCAGACCATATCTCAATAGCATTTACTGTATATCATTTTGCAAGTTTACTCAGTCAGCCAGACTATTTATTTTGTCAAAAATTTTAAGGTCATCGGCAAATAAAAGGCAGTTAGAACTTATTCTTTTACAGATGTCATCTATAAATAATAAAAATAGTAAGAGGCCCCAAAGTGGAACCCTGTGGAACTCCGCATAAAGTAATATAAGGATCAGAATAATAATTTCCAAGTCTGACACAGAATTGTCTATCTTTTAAATAATTTTAAATAATAATAACAATAATAATAATATTTATCATAAAATTAATAAATAATAATATTTATAATAAAATTAATAATAATAATAATAATAATAATTTATATTTATCGTAAAATTAATAATAAAAATAATAATAATATTTATCATAAAATTAATAATAATAATATTTAATAAAATTAATAATAATAATAACAATAATAATATTTATCAAAAATAAAATAATATTTATCATAAAATTAATAATAATAATAATAATATTTAATAAAATAATAATAATAATAATAATAAAAACAAATAATAATGTTTATCATAAAATTAATAATAGTAATAATATTTATCATAAAATTAATAAAATAATAACAATAATAATAATAATATTTATCGTAAAATAATAATAATATAATGTTTATCATAAAATTAATAATAATAATAATAATAATAATAATAATAACAATAATAACAATTATAATATTTATCATAAAATTAATAACAATAATATTTATCATAAAATTAATAATAATAATAACAATAATAATAATATTTATCATAAAATTAATAATAATAACAATAATAAAAACAATAATAATAATGTTTATCATAAAATTAATTAGTAATAATATTTATCATAAAATTAATAATAATAATAACAATAATAATAATAATATTTATCGTAAAATTAATAATAATAATAATGTTTATCATAAAATTAATAATAATAATAATAATAATACACTTAGATCCCAGAAGCTTAAATGTCCATTATTGAAAGAAGCCACATATGTGAAATATCTGGGTATCATTATTGATCAAAATTTAAAATGGCCTCATCACATTACTTATCTTTGTAAGATTCGTAAAACAATTTATAATTCGTTTATGCTCGACCATGCCGAAATGCACTAATTATACAAGCAATGTCATTAAAGTACACCTACTCATTAAAGGTCAGGTCTTCAGCCAATGATAACTCAGCTTACATGTGTTCAGCCAATGACAAGTCAGCTTTGTACCGTTATAAAACCGCAAGTATCGATTATTCTCGGATATGCAATCGAAAGAGAATTAGCGAAAAGTCGGAGGCTGAAATCCAATACTGTCGCAGAAGGTTATGTTCTGTTACTATAATAATTAGCGTTAATTGTAAATAATATTCAAATAAATCAATTTGTCATCTCGTTTTTCAATGTCGAATTCAATAATCAAGTTATAATATTATAATATTATCAAGTTTAACGGGACTACATCAAGGTCAATGACATTATTGTTCCTCGGAAAAAATCAATACTTTCGCGTCTGCGCACATCTCACAATTACGACCTAGAACAAGGTCAATCTTGTTCAAATAAAATGTATACATCTGAATACCGGTAATTTCAAGTTAGAAATATGGTCGAGCATAAAAAGTCGTATGAAACTCGCCTATAATGGTAATTAAAAGCTCGTATGAAAATTTGAAACTCGCTTGCGCTCATTTCATAAACATCCATACTCGATCTTAATTACTATTATTATGGGCTCGTTGCATAATCTTTGATGCTACTTACAAAAACATTAGAGTTCTACGAAATGTTTATTTGGCAATTTTTCAGTCTATTACTCAATAAGACATAATTGTTTTGGAATACAAAAATTAATCTTAGTCCGTTAAATTGACTACAAAAACGAATAATTAAAATTTGTTTGAATAAACGATTCGATTATCCAACTAAATTAATTTATTCTGAATTTAATGTATTTAATATTGAACAAATTTATAAATATACTCTGTTAAAATTTTATTAGAAATCGTAATAAGTTTATATTACAGGCACATAATCATGACACAAGACGAAATAATAACTCAAAATTAGTAGAACCTAAATGTTTCACATCTTCTGGTCTAAAGCATAGCATTAATTTTGGCCCTCGGTTGTATAATGCTTTAACTAAATTACACCCAGAACTTCTAGCATGTAACCCACTAACATATAACAAAAGAAAATTAGAAACGTGTTAATATCTTCAATTTGATTAAATAAATTTATAGCCTTTTTGTATATTGAATTAATCAGCCTATATTATATTTGTATTCTATAATTTTGGAATTATATATTTTTATATTATATAATTTCAGTGTAGCTGTAATTTTAATTTTAGTTCCTATTTTATTTTACTTTGTATATTCTCTTATATGCCTATTAATATATCTGAACTGCGACCGAACACGAGCACTGTTCATTTGGTCCTCAGATTTTGTCAATATTACTGTATCTCCTTTTTTATATTGATTGTATTATTTTATTTCTATTTCTGTAGTTGTAGTTATATTCTTTAATCTGTATATTTAAATTTAAATAAATAATAAATTTAATGAGGGTAACAGAGAGGGTTTGGAATTGAACGGGTTACATCAGCTTCTTGTCTATGCGGTAGACATGAATTTGTTAGGAGAAAATCCACAAACGATTAGGGAAAACACGGAAATTTTACTTGAAGCAACTAAAGAGATAGATTTGAAGTAAATCCCGAAAAGACAAAGTATATTATGTCTCGTGACCAGAATACTGTACGAAATGGAAGTATAAAAATTGGAGATTTATTCTTCGATGAGGTGGAAAAATTCAAATATCTGGGCGCAACAGTAACAAATATAAATGACACTCGGGAGGAAATTAAACACAGAATAAATATGGAAAATGCCTGTTATTATTCGGACGAGAAGCTTCTGTCTTCTAGTCTGCTGTCAAAAAATCTGAAAGTTAGAATTTATACCGGTTGTTCTGCATACCTCTCATTGATTGGCAGAGTAATTTTACGTTAGCTAAATAGGCCTATCCGTTGCAAGATCCCCGGCTTTACTTCCTTTCCAAAGGAAGCCATGTCGAAAACTTTTACCGCCTTTTATAAATACATCGCTCTCGTCCGAATTTCAAAATTTGTACAGCAGAGTTCGTATAGGTCAGTTTCTGTCAGATGCGTTTCCAATTTACTGTGAGCTAAAGCAAGGAGATGCACTAGCACCTTTACTTTTTAACTTTGCTCTAGAGTATGCCATTAGGAAAGTCCAGGATAATAGAGAGGGTTTGGAATTGAACGGTTACATCAGCTGCTTGTCTATGCGGATGACGTGAATATGTTAGGAGAAAATCCACAAACGATTAGGGAATTTTACTGGAAACAAGTAGGTTTGGAAGTAAATCCCGAAAAGACAAAGTATATGATTATGTCTCGTGACGAGAATATTGTACGAAATGGAAATATAAAAATTGGAAATTTATCTTTTGAAGAGGTGGATAAGTTCAAATATCTTGAAACAACAGTAACAAATATAAATGATACTCGGGAGGGAATTAAACACAGAATAAATATGAGAAATGCGTGTTATTATTCGGTTGAGAAACTTTTATCATCCAGTCTGCTGTCAAAATATCTGAAAGTTAGAATTTATAAAACAGTTATATTCCCGGTTGTTCTTTATGGCTGTGAAACTTGGACTCTCACGTTGAGAGAGGAACATAGGGTAAGGGTGTTTGAGAATAAGGTGATTAGGAAAATATTGGTGGCTAAGAGGGATGAAGTTACAGGAGAATAGAGAAAGTTACACAACACAGAACTGCACGCATTGTATTCCTCACCTGACATAATTAGGAACATTAAATCCAGACGTTTGAGATGGGCAGGGCATGTACTGTAGCACGTATGGGCGAATCTAGAAATGCATATAAAGTGTTAGTTGGGAGGCCGGAGGGAAAAAGACCTTTGGAGAAGCCGAGACGTAGATGGGAGGATAATATTAAAATGGATTTGAGGGAGGTTGGATATGATGATAGGGAATGGATTAATCTTGCACAGGATAGGGACCAGTGGCGGGCTTATGTGAGGGCGGCAATGAACCTCCGGGTTCCTTAAAAGCCAGTAAGTATGTAAGTAAGTAAGTAAGTAAGTAATAATTAAATTTTACTCAAAATGACGTTCAACTTTTGTACATACGTATTGCTGCAGGTGAGAGTGACGAATTTAATCAATCGAAACTCAATAATCAGAAACATATTAAACCTCTTGTGTTGAAGACTGCTGTTTCGTGACGTCGTTATCTATCACAGAGCTTAAGACTCCAACACAAGCAGTTCCCGTTTAGAAGACGATACATTTGTAACAAGAGCTGCTTTGAGTGGGCGTGCTGTGACATTGGCCAACCGCCCACACCGCGTGTTAAGGCCTATAAACTTTTATGTCATGAAAGCAATACGAAGAATGAATAGCATTTATATCTGCGAAAGGTGAGCTGCACCAATAAAACTGTATAAATTATTTTCTCAGAAAGAAACGTGGATTTATATCTATCCGTATCCTTAATATACAATTTTCAACATGAATCAATTAAGACACGGAATAAATGGTATATATATATACACAGTGGGCCAAAAAAACGACACAAAATTAGAAATAATTTATTTTCGGAAATACTTACTTACTTACTTGGCTTTTAAGAAACCCGTAGGTTCATTGCCGTCCTCACATAAGCCCGCCATCGGTCCCTATCCTGAGCAAGATTAATCCAGTCTCTATCTTCATATTCCATCTCCCTTAAATCCATTTTAATATTATCTTCCCATCTACGTCTCGGCTTCCCCAAAGGTCTTTTCCCCTCTGACCTCCCAACTAACATTCTATATGCATTTCTGGATCGCCCATACGTGCTACATGCCCTGCCCATCTCAAACGTCTGGATTTAATGTTCCTAATCATGTCAGGTGAAGAATACAATGCGTGCAGCTCTGTGTTGTGTAACTTTCTCCATTCTCCTGTAACTTCATCCCTTCTAGTCCCAAATATTTTCCTAAGAACCTTATTCTCAGAAATCCTCAATCTCTGTTCCTCTCTCAAAGTGAGAGTCCAAGTTTCACAGCCATACAGAACAACCAGTAATATAACTGTTTTATAAATTCTAACTTTCAGATTTTTTGACAGCAGACTAGATGATAAAATTTCTCATCCGAATAATAACACGCATTTCCCATATTTATTCTGCGTTTAATTTCCTCCCGAGTGTCATTTATATTTGTTACTGTTGCTCCAAAATATTTGAATTTTTCCACTCTTCGAAGGATAAATTTCCAGTTTTTATAGTTCCATTTGGTACAATATTCTGATCACGAGACATAATCATATACTTAGTCTTTTCGGGATTTATTTCCAACCCTATCTCTTTACTTGCTTCAGGTAGAATTTCCGTGTTATCCTAATCGTTTGTGGATTTTCACCTAACATATTCACGTCATCCACATAGACAAGAAGCTGATGTAACCCGTTCAATTCCAAACCCTGTCTGTTATCCTGAACTTTCTAATGGCATATTCTAGAGCGAAGTTAAAAAGTAAAGGTGATAGTGCATCTCCTGCTTTAGCCCGCAGTGAATTGGAAAAGCATCAGATAGAAACTGGCCTATACGGACTCTGCTGTAAGTTTCACTAAGACACATTTTAATTAATCGAACTAGTTTCTTGGGAATACCAAATTCAATAAGAATATCATATAAACTTCTCTCTTAACCGAGTCATACGCCTTTTTAAATCTATGAATAACTGATGTACTGTGCCCTTATACTTCCATTTTTTCTCCAATATCTGTCGAATACAAAAATCTTATCAATAGTCGATCTTTTACGCCTGAAACCACACTGATGATCCCCAATAATTTCATCTACATATGGACTTAATATTCTCAAAAGGATATTCGACAAAATTTTGTACGACGTCAACAAAAGTGATATTCCTCGAAAGTTATTACAGTTAGTCTTGTACCCCTTCTTAAAAATAGGTCCGATTATGGACTCCTTCCATTGTTCTGGTACAATTTCCTTTTCCAAAATTGCAAGTACAAGTTTATAAATTTCGCTAGAATATTTCGTTTATGTGACGTCATTCCATTTTCGGCCAATGAAGTGTAATGAAATTTTGAATTCTACCCAATCACAGCCATACATCGCGATAATTTCTGCAGCTCGATTTGTCAATATCAATTTATAGCATCGTCGTTCTTTTGTTTATTCAGTGTCGCCAACTGTTTCCACGTAAATCGATGGGTTCCATTGTACTAAATAAGTGCGAAATCCTACTTTCACATCTACATCTTCATCTTCTAATTCTATGTCCATTGTATCTAAAGAAAATGACACTCCTTCATAACAATTGTTCCTTTAATTAATGTATTAATCAAGTTATTTGTAATTATACTATAAAATGTTTAAATTAAATTATGATTTCAGCAGATAATGAAAACGCATTTCTGTTATAATAAAAAGAGAAAAGCGCAGTACGTGTAATTAACATTTTAAACCTGTATGTCGCTTTTCTCAATTGGCATTACTGAATAACATTCAATTCCTTTATTGCAGTATCCGTTTTTCATCTATTTCGACTTTACAATGTCTGAATAGGTTAAGGATACATAAATGTACAATTATTAACATTTTGTGAGCGAATTTTAGGGATATATTATTTGCATTTTTAATTTATTCGCGAAATAGTCCTGATAAATGTCACTCGAGGTCTGAGAATACTATAGAATACACTGTTGGAAAAAGTAGACTTTAAAGATGAGCAGGATTTTTATTATGTTTTTGAGCCTCAATTAAAATCTTATGGAGGTCAGTACACAATGATGCGAAAAATGTGATTTTTGAAGACAATTTATTACTTCAAAATGTAGAACTGAATGTTGGTAAAATTAATAATATAGTTAATGATCTTTCAAATAATCAAAATTAAAAATAATTCTCTATGTGACCGTCATTTGCCCGCACAACCATTTGTAGGCGTCTTCCCCATTGTCCAATAGCACTCTATATAAGTCTTTTATCAAGCCGTCCCAACATTCAAGAAGGCGTTGTCTTAAATGTTCAATATTACGAATTCTTGTTTTGTAGTAAACTGCTTTCTGTAGTTGACTCCATACAGAATAGTCCATAGGATTAAGATCTCGTTTGAAACTCCAGCGGAAACCATCAGAGAATCTGAGAAATGCGATCTTTCACGCAATAATCTCTCAGGAGGGATATCATGTCCGTATCTTGCTAATCAATCGTTGTGCACTTGAAACAGACCATTCTCGCTGAGCGCAGTTCCTTACAATTTGACGAGCAGATAAATTATCATATTGGTGCAAATGTTTAATGAAAATCTTGTCTTCGTTCGTTAAGCGACCCATTATTCACAAAATGAGAACTCAAAACGGAAGAAAACAAATGATGATAGCACAACAAACGGCTTGGCCTGCTGAACTCATAAGACCATAATGCTTAGTTCGGCATAAACGATCGATTTTGCACTGCCTTACAAAAAATAAAAAATAATGTTTAATAAATGGTAAAATATTAAATATTACAGTACTTTCCCGTTCTACAAGGACTGTGAAATTTGCCTGTGAAATAAACTTTCAAGTGAAATCATTAACTACTGGAATATAACCATTTTAATTTTGTGCCTTTTTTTTTGGCCCTCTGTGTAAATACAAATAAGAATTAGACATTTCTTGATTAAGCAATTTTCAATGCTGACTATGAGTGTATGTAGTGTGTATTAATTAATGAGGATTAATTATTATATTAATAATTCAACTATCAACATAAAAATAGTAATAAGTGTGACAGTACATCATGTTTTATTGACTATTACACTTTTACTACGTCATACTACTTTTGACCAATAAAACGGTACGCAAGGACGTGTTTCAACCAATCATGGCTGTTCATCGCTACAATTTTATCACTTTCTTAGCACACAAGATTGTAACCTCATTCAAGAAATTAAATTACAACATCGCATACAGAACAAATAATACTCTACAAAAACATCTTAACACACAAAGAAATAAAAACAACCACACAGGCGTATACAAACTCAAATGTAACACCTGCAACAACTTCTACATAGGACAGACAAGCAGATCATTTCAAACACGTTACAAAGAACACATCACAGCCATAAAAAAATTACAATACACTTCCACATATGCAGAACACCTCACAAATGCTAACCACACCTACAGAGACATCAGCACAGGCATAGAAATTCTACACATCCAACCTAAAAGCCAGAAACTAAACACACTAGAACAATATTACTCTTGAAAACTGGTTAAGTGCAAATAGGCTTTATTTGAATTTAAAAAAAAACTGTGTATACGATTTTCACTAAACCTTTATTTTATTATATTATTCCGAAAGAATTAAAGTATAATGATTCTGTAATACAAAAAGTTGCATCAGTTAAATTTTTAGGTTTGATTGCTGATGAACATTTAACATGGGATAAGCATATTTTGGCTGTCTGTGAAAAAATTGCTCCAATGTCTGGTATTTTGAAAAGGCTTAAAAGATCTTTGCCTATATCTTGTCTCTTGAACACATATTATGATTTTATCCATTCTCATTTAAAGTATATGTCATTTATTTGGGTACATAATAAGAAAACTGCTTTGAGACCTTTACAAATTATTCAAAATAGAGCTTTAAGAAATTTATTCGGTTTTCATTATTTGACTCCAGTTAAATATCTATATCATATTTCTTTCGTTCTTCCAGTTGAATCAAGTATCAAATTAGGTGCTGCCATTTTCATGTACAAAGTTATTAACAATTTAATATAAAGTAATATTACATTTCAGTTTAATAAAGATATACATACTTATTTAACAAGACAAAAAGACAATATATATTTTTCTCAGCATAGCTCCGTAACTTATGGAACGAAAGGACTTAACCATTTTTAACAACTTTTAACCAACTTCCTTTAGAACATAGAATTTTACCAAATTGCCGGTGTTTTAAGAATTGTTTAAAAATTCGTTTTTGGGAAGATTATTTATTTTAATTCTCAGTTGATTTATTTATTTCATGGTTTCAAACTTTTTCTTCTTTCTGCCCAAAGCTTTATGTTATCTTACTATTTGTTCTTATTTTGCTTTCTTTCTTTAATAAATTCTTGTGCTATTGTTTGTTTTCACAGACTGCAGTTTCATGACTTTTTAAATTACATTGTATAACATATGTATGTGTTCTTGTATACATATGAGCTATACTCGCTGGGGCATACTCAATAAATTAAAAAAAAATATATATATATATATATATGAAATATACAGACACACAAAAACACACCCTAATGAAATTCTCAACACACAACTCAATTTCAGAACACACACACTCTTTGACTCCACATTACACTACACAAACACACCCTCACAGAAAACAAAACAAGAAACGGCAAGACCAGCAACGACCAGTTCTGAAGAAAACCAATAACAGGTCGAAACATGTAAACCAGGTACGATAGAATTTAATACGAAAAAGTCATATAATACATATTCCGAAAAAAAAAATGGCCTCGTGGAATGAGAAAAACGTTAAGAAAATAACCTGCAAAGATAAGGCTCTGTTACAAAATCAGTGCATTGATATGCACATACTATCACTAAGAAGTATACAATGTCAGTTCTTAGCATTGAAAACAATTTGTACCACAGACCACAGCAAGAAACTCTTCTTTTAACGAAGGAAATCGCATGGTGTATTCACTCACAAATTCAAAGCTATAGATCTCACAACTCTTCAAGTAGTTTCAAAAAAATCTCCTCACGATAATGCAAGAGTGCAGTGAACAAAATCTATGTTACTAGTGGCTTGTGCAGCAAATGCTGCAAACTAAGTTCATTAGACGTTCAAATAAAAATTTTTCAGATTTATTTTCAATGAAGAATACCACACATTTTGAAAGTTATTTGCTTCCATAATAATGAAACATACTCCGTCGGAATGGTTTTTTATGCCAAATACTTTTTCTTGAACGTATCCACCTTCAGTTTTTGAGTTTCAACGCAAAAACGCAAGTAACAATGTCAGGACGTTCAGTGGGTTTTTCATGTGGGAGTAAAGCAATAGCTATTTCAGGTCATTGTGAAAAAGACCCAACCTCACTTGATTAATAACTGTAAAAATATTTGATTTTAATAACAATATTATTATCTTACGTACGTTTTGTAGTTTTATATATAATACCTACTATATAGCCACTCAGTAAATTATAGAAATGAAGATCTAATTTAAGATATTCTATACATCTACTTATATAACCCCAAAACGTTTCACTTTCAGATCATCAATATAACATTAATATGTATAATTAATTAAAAATAGTCACATCATGGCATTAACTACAATAATATTTAATTTCTAAGGGTAATGATGTCATAAAACCACCTCAAGTTTTGTAGATTTTAATATCCAATACACAGCTGTAGTCAGAAAATTAAACACCGCAGAATCAGACCTCTTATTTTTAGCGAGTCTTGAAGTTTTTAATAACCAATTGAATTTGAGGTCTAAATATGTCAGCAATCCTGCAGGTCATGGCCTTCGTGTAATAGCCTATCGTCTATTGTAGTATGTGTTTTGTTTTATTCTGAAATGCAATTAGTTCTCAAAACTGACGAAAGATGGATTTTGGAAAATAGGAAAATTATGTAGGAAAACTAACGCTTCGCTGGAAGTTACTATTTTTCTGAAAAACTTTGAGTTCCAAGCTTCAAAATGAGGGGTCATTTATTAAAATCCGTTCAGCCGTTTTCCCGTAATTTCAATTACCAGTTCAAATTATATATATATAGATAGTACATCTTCTGCCATTTATACTGGTATAATTTCGTGGTAAATTTAAAAAGAAACATCAAGATATTAGCCATGTCACGAAATTAGCTAATTTTGCCCTAATAATGTATAAATTATAATGAAATATTCATATCAGCCCAGCATTAAATGGATCAGATGTATCTGAAAAATATCGGGAAGCCCGTAGGTGTAAGGCATCGTATTATCATAGCCAAGTGCCAGAGCACTGGAAACAAACAAATCATAATCGAGTGTATTTAGACGTCTTTTGACACGTGATAAGAGTATGACAACGAAAATAACAGCTCCTCATGGATGGAAAGTACATAGGCAAAAAACCTGAAATAAGAACGCTGATAAGATGATAAAATTGAAGATCTTAAATTATTATAAATCGCTATAGATTTAAACTAAATGTACAATTGGCTATTACATATTATACTCGTAATTATACATAGAACAATCTGGCGTTACATTGTTCAGCAGGGAATAATATGAATGACTTGGAAATGTGTTATTACTTAGAAGAACCCAAAAAGCAATGGTTTTAGACCAGCGGTGACCAAAACTTGAACTGCAGTGATTACATGCGACAGACAGCCTATAAAGTAAGGAGACGGAGGAAAGGTACTTGGCTTGAAAACTACAACCAGTGGTGGTTCCTGTACTAACATTTTGATCAATCCCGAGGATAAAAATCTCAAGCTTTGCTGTATCAGTAATGTCACTGCTGTCATCAAGGGCCTGTGAATAATATGCGGTTTTTCTTGCTTTTTTTTAAACTTCCTCTTGAATATAATCAGGAATTTTCTGAATTCTTCTCTTGATACTTAGTCGAGAAATTCGTAGTTTTTCAAAATTAAAAACTTCTTATGGACAAGTTATTTAAGCTGCTTTAATCATTACTCTTTTGAGAAATTCTGGTATATTAATAGTACATTATGCAACGAGCCTATAATGGTAGTAATTAAGACGCGAGTATGTTTATGAAACGAGCCTCTTAATTACCATTATAGTCAAGTTTCATACGACTTTTTATGCTCGACCATATTGATTTTTTCCTGCAATTGGTGAAATGAATTTGCGGGAATGTGCTTTGTGAAAGGCTGGAAGATGACGGTGAATTGATGTTAATTTGTGTGTTGTTTTTTTCGACTGAGTTCAATATTGTCTAATCTCGCGCTAGTTGTCTTTCGATTGCATATCCGAGAATAATCGATACTTGCGCTTTCATATTCCTACAATGGTATTTTCTGATTCGTGGAACACCTTAACTTTAATGAATAGGTGTACTTTAATGAGGTCCATTAAAGGGCTGCTACCAGGTGTATAATTACTACATTTCGGCATGGTCAAGCATAAAAGGCTTTAGAGGACGAGATATTTCAAACCCCATTAGGTAGCTGACTTCCTTACATTTATTTATCTCATCTTTCTCTTCCTGGCTATAATTTAAGATTTGTCAGTACCAGGCGTTTGACAGTTCGTTAGCACATAATATTGAATCAGTTTTTCTACAATATTATTATTAAATGAATAACTAATAATTAGTTACGCTCATCTAAAGATTAAGAAGATTAAAATTGAGATAAAACCTAATAATTTTATCATTCTAGGGAGAAGATCTAAAAAATATCAATATTCATGCACGTACAGAAGAATTATAGACACTCATACCTAGTGGTCAGTAATCTATACTAATAATAAATCTGTAGCCGAAATTTTTCTGGTAAATTTCGATTTTCCAAAAATAATAACATATATAATAATGAAACCAAAAATCGCTTTTTTATATGTCTGTCTGTCTGTCTGTATGTTTGTTACCTTTTCACGCGATAATGGCTGAACGGATTTCGATGAAAATTGGAATATAAATTAAGTTCGTTGTAACTTAGATTTTAGGCTATATGGCATTCAAAATACATTATTTAAAAAGAGGGGTTATAAGGAGGCCTGAATTAAATAAATTATCTCGCTTATTATTGATTTTTGTGAAAAATTACATAACAAAAGTTTCTTTAGACATAATTTCCGATAAGATTTATTCCTTGAACAATTTTGATCTGATATTTAATGAGATAAATGAGTTTTAAAATTAAAATAACTGAATAATGAAGTAATATCGGAAGCTAAATTAACCGATTTGTATAATTAATTATTATTTCACCATTGGAAAGTGTAGTTTCTCTAGATGGACATAATGCTATAATGTTATTACAGTAACTCTGATAATAATATAATGTAAATAATATAATATAATATAATATAATATAATATAATATAATATAATATAATATAATATAATATAATATAATATTATATTATATTATATATATTATATTATATTATATAATTTAATTATTGAAGGGTTCAGAACCATAGTGGACTAAACGCCATTTACTGAATACGTAGAAAACAAGAGTTAAAATTAAGTTATTACCATAATTCAATGAAACCTATAACAAGTAATATAAAATATACACATTAAATCTAAATGATGTCAATGTTCATTAAACTATGGTTGCATGTAATAAAAATTAGAAACATATTGTCATTGCACCAATGAGTGGTCTCTGGACCAAAATGATCGCATTTTAATTATTTGGATGTAATTTAAATTAAGTAACATATTAAACGATTTATCCTATCAAACATGAATGTTCCCTGGATCAAATGTCCTATTTTAATTATGTAATTACTTTATATTTATTTCTAACGGGTGCAGCGGAGCGCACGGGTACAGCTAGTAATAATAATAATAATACATTATTCAGCGTGGCAATTAATGTTTCTATATATTCCTAATTGAACCGTTGAGCAAAGTAAACATATTACATTTTGTCCGACAGAACAACAAAGAAGTTGTCCTTCTCATTCTTTACGAAACCACCTCTTACTGCTTGTAGAGACAGAGTTTGTAGAGATACATGATACCGCCACTGTTTGCCTTCAGTACGTGAATGAAACACACAGCAACGTACAGGAAACTCCTCGTGCCCGTTTGAATGTCTGCGATTACACGATGTAATCACGACACCCGCTTTGGTCACCGCTGTTTTAGATCCTACGATTTCCTTTGAGCGAGACACGAATCAGGCACTGCAGATAAATGATGACAAGCGAGCTAAATATGTACCTTGTCTTCCATACCTCAGTGAAAAATATGGCATTTCGCTTTACAACTGGGATGTTACAGGCTTACTATTTGGAGCGAGGAGTTGTTTATCAAAATTTACATGTGATATCCTTAAATACTTTAAAATTCCCTTTTATGAGGTTCAGAAGAGTGTGATGGAAATTCTGAAGGCCTCTCTTCAATTCCACACTATCATTAAATATGTTGACACATTAATTTTTGTTTTAATTTACAAATCGAATGATTATTTTACTCGTTTCATTTCCGTTTATCTTTTTATATTTGTTAATTCCGGATCCCAGTGGACAACCTCACTTGAGGACGGATGATTTGAAATAAATCTTAGTAGTAGTATTTTAAAAAGGCATATGACTCGGTTAAGAGAGAAGTTTTATATGATATTCTTGTTGAATTTGGTATTCCCAAGAAACTAGTTCGATTAAATAAAATGTGTCTCCGTGAAACGTACAGCAGAGTCTGTATAGATCCATTCTGTCAGATGCGTTTCCAATTCACTGTGGGCTAAAGCAAGGAGATGCACTATCACGTTCACTTTTTAACTTTGCTCTAGAGTATGCCAGTAGGAAAGTCCAGGATAACAGGCAGGGTTTGGAATTGAACGGGTTACATCAGCTGCTTGTTTATGCGGATGACGTGAATATGTTAGGAGAAAATCCACAAACGATTAGGGAAAATGCGGGAATTTTATTTGAAGCAAGTAAAGGATAGGTTTGGAAGTAAATCCCGTAAAAAGAAAGTATATGATTATGTCTCGTGACGAGAATTTTGTACTAAATGGAAATATAAAAATTGGAAATTTATCCTTTGAAGAGGTGGAAAAATTCAAATACCTGGGAGCAACAGTAACAAATATAAATGATACTCGGGAGGAAATTAAACACAGAATAAATATGGGAAATGCCTGTTATTATTCGGTTGAGAAGCTTTTATCATCCAGTCTGCTGTCAAAAAATCTGAAAGTTACAATTTATAAAACAGTTATATTAACGGTTGTTCTTTATGGTTGTGAAACTTAGACTCTCACTTTGAGACAGGAACAGAGATTAAGGTGTTTGAGAATAAGGTGATTAGGAAAATATTTGGGGCAAAGAGGGATGAAGTTACAGGAGAATGGAGAAAGTTACACAACGCAGAACTGCACGCATTGTATTCCTCACCTGACATAATTAGGAACATTAAATCCAGACGTTTGAGATGGGCAAGGCATGTAGCACGTATGGGCGAATCCAGAAATGCATATAGAGTGTTAGTTGGAAGGCCGGAGGGAAAAAGACCTTTGGGGAGACCGAGACGTAGATGGGAAGATAATATTAAAATGGATTTGAGGGAGGTGGGATATGATTATAGAGACTGGATTAATCTTGCTCAGGATAGGGACCGATGGCGGGCTTATGTGAGGGCGGCAATGAACCTCCGAGTTCCTTAAAAGCCAGTATGTAAGTAGCAGTATAATTACACACTTACTACAAATGACTTTTAGAGGACACTGAGGTGCATTGCCGCCCTCACATAAGCCCGCCATTGGTCCCTATCCTGAGCAAGATTATTCCAGTCTCTATAATCATATCCCACCTCCCTCAAATCCATTTTAATATTATCCTCCCATCTACGTCTCGGTCTCCCCAAAGGTCTTTTTTCCTCAAACCTGCCAACTAACACTCGATATGCATTTCTGGATCCACCCATACGTGCTACAAGCCCTACCCATCTCAAACGTCTGGATTTAATGTTCTTAATTATTTTATGTGAAGAATACAATGCGTGCAGCTCTGCGATATGTAACTTTCTCCATTCTCCTGTAACTTCATCCCTCTTAGCCCCAAATAATTTCCTAAGCACCTTATTCTCGAACACTCTTAACCTCTGTTATTCTCTCAAAGTGAAAGTCTAAGTTTCAGAACCATAAAGAATAACCTATAATATAATGTTTTACAAAATCTAACATTCAGCTTTTTTGAGAGCAGACTGGATGACAAAAGTTTTTCAATCGAATAATAATAGGCAATTATTATTACTATTATTATTATTATTATTATTATTATTATTATTATTATTATTGTTATTGTTATATTGACTACAATTAAATCTGGAACACAAGAGGACACTGTGAAAATGCTGAAAATGAAGAAAATAAACTTTTTTCATTTTTATGATCGTGATTATAGGTATTTGAGACTTTTAAATTATCTAGGCATATAATCAAATTTGACAAATATACGGTGCGTGAAGGAGTTCAGAGAATTTTTTCATGCTGTTTTTTCGACTTTAAAATTTTAAGCAATTCCTTGAATAAAAACAACTCCTTGAACAACAATTATTGTCAAATTGGTCTGAAAATTCTAACAGATTTCAATTAAATGTTGATAAATATAATTTTTTTGAAATATTAATATTAAGTTTGTTCGGGGCATATTTATTAAACTTACTGTAATGATAATTTCATGAAATTTAAAAATGTATTGTGACTTTATTTAGATCGAGCTCAAAAAGCCAATTCATATTTATTTCCATGGCTATTTTTGAGCTGTTGAGAAAATATGAACTAAAGATTTGAAAACATTGACGCAAGGGTCACACGTCTGTGGAGTAACGGTTAGCGCGTCTAGCCGCGAAACCAGGTGGCTCGGGTTCGATTCCTGGTCGGGGCAAGTTACCTGGTTGAGGCTTTTTTTCCGGGGTTTTCCCTCAACCCAATATGAGCAAATGCTGGGTAACTTTAGGTGTTGGACCTCGGACTCATTTCATCAGCATTATGATCTTCAACTCATTCAGACGCTAAATAACCTAAGCTGTTGATAAAGCGTCGTAAAATAACCTACTAAAAATGATGCAAGGAGCCTTTTTAGTGATGTCAATATAAAATATATTTAAAAATATAATTGTAAAACTGTTAGTCCTAATGGCACCAAATTTTGTACAGATGATAGTATTGTAGGCCTGTTTATGTGCTTTAATTATCAGAAAATTTTGGATATTTTAACCCGTAAATTGTCACAGTATCCTATAGGAGAAGTAGAGGATTGCTTGATGGGGTGAAGCACGGTGGGGACTTCGTGTGCTCCAGGACGCTACGGTAGCCGTGAAAGCCCAACAAGAACCTCAGAAGAAGCTTTGGTCTGGTCCTCCAAGTAGGGGGTTAGGCAAAGGGTTGGCACCCCTTTACTGTAAAATAACCCTCGCTACGTTTCCCCAGAATAATAATAATGAAGCCGGACGGAAATTTAGACAACGAAGGAGCAACCGCTGAAAGTGGAAACGCCTATAAATGTAAAAAAGTAAGTATCCTATAGGATACAACAGGTTAATGGGCTATAAATATAATTTGAACTGGTAATGGAAATTACGGGAAAACGGCTGAACGGATTTTAATAAATGGCCCTCATTTTCATGCCTGGAACCCAAAGTTTTTCGGAAAAGTAGTAGTTTTCAGTGAAATGTTAATTTTCCTACATAATTTTCCTATTTTCCAAAATCAGTCAGTTTTGAGAACTAATTTTAGAACAATTTCAAAACACACTACAATAAACAATAAGCTATTACACGAAGGTCATGACCTGCAGGATTGCCGACATATTTAGAGCTCAATTTTTAATTTGTTATTAAAAACTGATTCTGCAGTGTATAATTTTCTGAGTACAGCTGTGTATTGGATATTCAAATATACGAAACTTGAGGTGGTTTGATGAAATTATTACCATTAGAAATTAAATATTATTATAGTTAATATCATGATGCATCTATATTTTCATTAATTGTACATAATATTGATGCTATATTGATGACATGAAATTGAAACGTTTTGAGGTTATGTAAGTAAATGTAGAGAATATCTTAATTTAGAGCTTCATTTCTATAATTTATTGAATGGCTGCTATATATATAACTACAAAACTTAAGTAAGATAATAATATTATTATTAAAAATCAAATATTTTTATACTTATTAACCCAGTGGGGTTGAGTCGTTTTCATATACTTAATGGCAGTGTAGTGTAGATATTGATATGTGTCAATGTCTTCAGTATTGGCTCGAGAGAGCGCAAAAATTACAGTTCCTAAGGAAAGATCAAAAGGTATTACTTACTGATAAAATAAGAGGCCTAGAAAATTTTGTATTCTCCAGATCATTTCAGCAAGATCTCTTAGTAGGATAGGATAAAATGATTTTACGCTCTACATTTCAAGTTCTACATGCAGCAACTATACGAAAATGCTATTGTTCGAAAGCTTAGCAAACCTGACATTTTTTTAACTTTTGCCTACAATCCACAATGATCAGAAATAGCTACTGCTATCGTCCTGACATTGATACTTGCGTTTTCGCGTTGAAACTCGAAAACTGAAGTTGGATAGGTTCAAGAAAAAGTATTTGGTCTAAAAAAATCCATTCAGAGAGAGTATGTTTCATTATTATGGAAGCAAATAACTATCAAAAAGACAAGTATTCTTCATTGAAAATAAATCTGAAAAATGTTTATTTGAACGTCTAACGAACTTAGTTTGCAGCAGCATTTGCTGCACAAGCCACTAGTATGCTATAATTTTAATAGAACAATAGAAAATAACGGTAGGAAAATTAAAATTTCACAATATTATAATATTGTACAACATATAAAATGTGGACATTGCGATAGTTGTTTTCTTTACAGTCCGACAAGGTTTAATAAAGTCGTGTGAGAAATGGAGTTTTGCCAATTTAAGGGTTAATAATCATTTGTTTTTTCATTAGTGTCTCGTTAAATGGAATCAAGCTAAGAAAAGCATTGCGTGAAGATTCTTTTCATCAGTGGCGCAAATTGAAAAGTAAAGGTTTGGGAGTTGTTTTCTATTCTCACTGGAAGAAAGGTAAGAAGCTACAAGACTTCCATTGCATTTTTTCACATCTATTCCTCATACAGACGCCATTAAATACATAACCAGAAAACTGCACAACCATTGGCAAACATCATGGACAGAGTCATCATCCAACAAACTTCTGGCTGGTTAAATAGTACAGCATTGCAGAATGAAATATCCACTACATGAATTTTAAACGTCTAGACCAAGTAATAATCACCAAATTACTTTAGGTTTGGCCATAAAAGAATCAACACATTCTTATCTTTAGACAGAACTCCTGTCTCCAACATGTACCAATTGCAAACTTTTAGAATCTCTGTACGACATTTAATTTCTGAATGTCCATTAATCACCTTCATCGAGATCAACTCCATATACCAAAAGACTTATCAACAGTTCTAAACAACCCATCATTCAGTTCAAACTTAATTAAATTTCTGAAAGCTATCAACATTTACAAATGTATCTAAATGATTATTGTAATACAGTAAACTAATGTAAACTGTAAGAATTGTTTATGTAACTTTCTATTGTCGCGATATGACTTCCTAAGTTAAAGCGACAAAAATAAATAAATCAAAAAAAAAAAAAAAAAAGGTAATTCGTGGATCTCAACCAAAAAGGGACTTTCGAGCAGTCAGTGGACGCAAGCCATTAAGATGAACTGTAATACAATACCTGTTTTATAAATTCTCCCTTTAGAATTCTTGACTCAACCTGGTTGAGAAGATGCGACGAATAGTAAACGCTTTCTCACGTCTTGGGTTTCTGCCATCATGGAGAATTGCTACCGAATCAAAGACATAATTTTACGGTTCGAAGGTTCTCAATTTTCATTTCGCATCTTCAATCCGTCAGAATGCTTCCTATGAGGTTTATGAGGAGGTTGGTTGCATCTCTTCTGATGGCTCTACTAGACGGGCTGATATCATCATAATTGATCGGCAGAAGGATAAGGGTGTCATTCTTGATCCCACAATCCGTTTTGAGATGCATGAGCAACAGTCACAAAGAGTTGTGTCGCCTTGAAAAACAAGTCATATATTTTATCTTTGTTGTCAGCATCTTGGAGCACAATACCACATCACACATTGGACAGTTTTTGGGCTCATGTTTTGTCCCACTGGCCAAAGAAAAACTTTAAATCAATTAAACAATATAAAATTTCTGATACAACGATTGATGCCATAGGATCTAATTTTGATTAAAATCATCAACATTTCTATAATTAGTAATCATTTTATTCCCATCAAAATTTTTATTATAATATTCTTATCTTAATGTTTTTTTCTTTTTCTTTCCAAGTGTCAGAAAATTGTTTTGTTTACTTTATTATTCTTTATGAATATTTGTTTAGTAGGCCGTTAATAATCTATTGAACCCTTATTTGGGCGGCTTTTTATCTATCTAGAAGAAAGACTTAACAAATAAAATACCCAGAGGAGATCACAGAAATGTTGAAGGGAAAGAAAATCATACTTGTATTCACGCTCTATGTTCTCTTGGGGTCAGAGAAAGTGTGATTGAAGTATACGTGGTTGTTAGTGTATTTTACGTTCTTAATTTGGCCACAATGCTCCAACTACATTCCATTGCTGGAATACGAAGTGGCAGTGATGTTAAATATCTAATTGAGAAGCGTTCAGAAGTCTCTATTATATTCAATAAGCGAATCCAACGGATATTTCAATTCTGAGCCTTGTCACCGTCACCGCACCGCTGGGGGCGCTAGCCCTCACGCCACCGCGTGTAACGATCGCTGGGTGACGCCCAGCTCTCCAGGCAGCCGCTGCTTCGAGTCGGGATTGTTCGCTGTCTCATTGTTTATCCTTCTCCACAGCGATTTCGCTGTTATAAATATTGTCATGCAGGCATTGAAATTAAATCAATAACAAAATATAGGCCTACCTAACCTTAATGGCTTACAGTCGTGCAGAGGGGTATGGGTTGGAATCCTCATGAGTGCTATAAAAGCTATCTATACTAATAATAAATCTGTAGCCGAAATTTTTCTGGTAATTTTCGATTTTCCAAAAATAATTGGTCCTAACATATATAATTAACCACCCTGAAACCGAAAATCACTTTTTTGAAATGTTTGTTTGTGTATGTCTGTCTGTCTGGATGTTTGTTACCTTTTCACGCGATAATGGCTGAACCGATTTATATGAAAATTGGAATATAAATTAAGTTCGTTGTAACTTAGAATTTAGGCTATATGACATTCAAAATATTTTATTTAAAAGTTGGGTTATAAAGGGGCTTAAATTAAATAAATCGAAATATCTCCCTTATTATTAATTTTCATGAAAAATATTACATAACAAAAGTTTCTTTAAAAATAATTTCCGATAAGTTTTATTCCCTGCAAAATTTGATAGGACTGATATTTAATGAGATAAATTAGTTTCAAAATTAAAATACAATGCCATTTATGGCGGTGTAATGAAATGAAAACAAATGACTACGTCTATAAAGGGCCTTGGACAACAACAATCGAAAGCTATGAAACATAGCCTCCCCTAACAGCCCAAAATTCGGGAACTGGTTTGAGGGCGCAAGGAGGGCTGATAGTTTTGACTTCACTGGAAATGGATCTACTATCCACTAATATTTGTTTCGAATCGATTCCTGAGTGTCCCTTGGAAAGTATGAATTCGTATTTTGAAGCAAATTAACAAGGTGCTATTTTATTATTGCTATGAATGAGTTATTCATTTTATGTTATTTTATTCTATAAAGTTTGAAGTCAATGAGAAACATGTCAGATCCTTATTCTAGACTCTTTCCATGTAGAACGTTATTTTTGTCTCCAATGCGGCAATTTTGTCATTAGCATTGAATATAGCCTTCTTTTTCCCTTGTATGGATGTGCTGAATTCGTTATTTTGTTTTAAATGTGTGTCAAGTAACATAATTTGCACAACCATTCATAATCATTCAAATAATCTGCTAGCAAACACTTTAGGTCATTCAAAAGTGAAGACAACGCTTATCAAGCGACAACCAGCGCACCTCTGTGTGTAATAAATAACTAATAACAATGACTTGTGTATACTTCCCATATCTTCATACACGATTTTAAGTAGCCTACACTGCAAAGGTCGTGCCTTAACAAAGTTGATAATTTGGGCGACGTTGTCTAGTACTAGCTTTAATAATGTTGGTATTTTTTTTTTCGTTGCGAGGGCGTGTCGGTGTAGTGCACAATTTATTACTACTTCTACAGCTTTTTTCAAACTTTCTTGACCCTTGTAACAGTGCCAGCAACAGGACCTACCATGGTCTTTGCTTCATCTGTGCATACGTCAATGCAATTGTCTCATGGTATCGATGAAGGAGGATAGAACAGAGAAAAATTCTCTTCAGCACCATGACTCGAACCCAGGTTTTCAGCTCTACGTGCTGACACTTTATCCACTAAGCCCACCGGATTCCAGTTCCAATGCCAGATCGAATCCCCTCAGTTTAAGTTCTGTCTCTCAGTTTTACCTTTGGTGCCTACCCTCATGTACTGTATGACAGTGGCACAATTTCCAATGCACTATGTACAGAGGTACACTAATTACGAGTGACTAAGTGCCCGGGATCCGACGGGATGAGCGCCGTCTTCAATCACTAAGCGATTATTTATGCATATCATATTATTATGATGTACTTCGGTACATCATAATAATACCATGGTGTCGAGTTTTCAATGAAGACATCTATCAGGGAAAAAAATTCAGTACCGCTTGTAGAGGATGGCAATGCCTTGCAGAACAAAATATCTTCATGAAAAGAACCTGAAAATTCGTACCGCACAAACGTCATTAGCACAGCTAATTCGGCAATGTCCGTGGATTCGTCAAGTTGTAGCAAAAATTTCGTTTGACTGACACGGGAAATTATGGTATTTTTAACATCATTTGATAGATCCTGGATCCAATTACGCACAATGTTATTTGATAAGGGCACACTGGAGATCAAGTTTGTATTTTTTCGTCCACTATGCACTTCACTACCTTCACTAATAGTGGTTTTATAAGAATTTCGGCAAGAATGTCAGGTTTACCAGTAAGACCCAGGTCATGACTAACAAAGTACGACGCTTCCAGTACTTTATATTTATTTGTCTTTACATGAGATAACATTTTTGTTTGAGCTGCATGGAGTTCGTCACATATTCTTTTAAATTGTCTGCAGTTTTATTTGTGAAGTCAGGATGAGATTCGAAATGCTGTCTAAGCTTGGCAGGTAACATAGAAATATTGGGCAAAACTTTCTTACATTTCACACACTGTGGACGTCCATCAGCAAATTCAGTGAATCCCATATCCAAATATGAATCGCAATATTTTCGTTTTTTACTTCCTTTGGTTATCTCTACACTAGGCATCGTAAACTCTGAAGCAGGATCATGTGCAGCATATTCTGAACTCAATCCCAAATAATTCGCACTATCTTCTTCGAAAGTAAGGTTACAGCTGATGTTATCCCCCTTTGACTGAGCACTGATTGATGGCTGATGACTCTAGCAAATCTATTATTCCTGCTTCTATCTAGCAAGAAAAAATCAAACTACTTTCTGAGAAAGTACTATTCGCTTGATGGAAGTAGTTTACGTTTTTCGCACTAGCGACTAGATGAAAGCAGAAATTTTTGTCATTTTCATAAGTGCCGCGGTCGGAGCCCCTGAGACTAACTTGCGGAGCCCCAAGGGCTCCGCGGAGCACACTTTGGGAACCGCTGCTCTAGATGGACATAATGCTATAATGTTATCACAGTAACTTCTGAGTGAATCGAGGACAGGTAAGATTAAAATAGATTCTTATGCACAGAAAACTTGATAGGCTATTCTGTATATTCGTTTCCTGTATTTCCTAAACTAATTTTTATGACCAAATGAGTGGTCTCTGGATCAAAATGATCGCATTTTAATTATTTAAATACAATTTAAATTAAGTAACATATTAAACGATTCATCCTTCTATCAAACACGAATGTTCCCTGGATCAAACGTCCTATTTTATTTATGTAATTACTTTATATTTATTTTTAACGGGTGCAGCGGAGCGCACGGGTACGGCTAGTACTAATAATAAATCTGTAGCCGAAATTTTTCTGGTAATTTTCGATTTTCCAAAAACAATTGGTCCTAACATATATAATTAACCGCCCTGAAACCGAAAATCACTTTTTTGACATTTTTGTTTGTATGTCTGTCTGTCTGGATGTTTGTTACCGTTTCACGCGATAATGGCTGAACCGATTTATATAAAAATTGGAATATAAATTAAGTTCGTTGTAACTTAGAATTTAGCCTATATGGCATTCAAAATATTTTAATTAAAATGGGGATTATAAGGAGGCTTAAATTAAATAAATCGAAATACTTCCCTTATTATTAATTTTCATTAAAAATATTACATAACAAAAGTTTCTTTAAAAATAAATTTCGATAAGTTTTATTCTTTGCAAAATTTTGATAGGACTGATATATAATGAGATAAACGAGTTCCAAAATTACAATAACAACGCCATTTATGGCAACAACAATCGAAAGCTATGAAACATAGCCTATAGAAAATATTTGTGTTTGTATGAAGTAATATCGGAAGCTAAATTAACCGATTTGTATAATTAATTATTAATGCACCATTGGAAAGTGTAGTTTCTCTAGATGGACATAATGCTATAATGTTATTACAGTAACTTCTGAGTGAATCGAGGACAGGTAAGATTAAAATAGCTTCTCATGCACAGAAAAGTTGATAGGCTATTCTGTACATTCGTTTCCTGCATTTCCTAAAATAATTTTATGATCGAATGAGTGGTCTCTGGATCAAAATGATCGCATTTTAATTTTTTTAATACAATTTAAATTAAGTAACATAATAAACGATATTTCCTTCTATCAAACACGAATGTTTCCTGGATCAAATGTCCTATTTTAATTATGTAATTACTTTATATTTATTTCTAATGGGTGCAGCGGAGCGCACGGTTACGGCTAGTACGAAATAATTACATCTTACAACATACTTTTCTTTGACATTGACCTTTGTTAGATTCTGGTCTCTTTATTTCAGCACTTTTATTTAGATCTCAAATACGTGCCAAAGATATGGTTGAACTTTCCTGTGATTGAGTAAGCACCATAGGCGGAGATGGATCGATTTCCTTGGATTGTGGAGGGCTAAGTATTCTTATCACTAGGGAGCGGTTGTTGATGACCTAAAAACTACTTAAAATGATCATTAAAATGCCTTTAAACTAATGGAAAACTGACATTTAAATATTATTCAAATTACTCGCACCACAAATAATTAGTCACCTTGTTTCAATGACTGCCTGCAAATCTCGGGGAGAGGAGGCAACTTCCTGGAATTTGGCTAAGATAAAGGAAAAGAACATGCAACAAAATGAAGGTTTTAAGGGAAAACTACAGATTTTAATGAGATTTTACAATGTATTTCAAACAGGGGTGGTCCATGTCAGTGCCTTCATTATCTGTCTCCTCCTCCTTCCGCGCTTCACTTTTGTTACCAGATCTTCCAGATGAGTGAGTGTGAACGACAAAACAAATTGGGGACGCAGCGTGCATTATTGCAATCTTTGTGTTAAAGATACTGTCTACTACAGTACACATTCCTTCCGAACCACGTCCTGTCCAGTTCCCCCCTTCCAAACATAAATTCTAAATGCGATGAACGAGTAATGGAACGGAGAAAAATTCTCTCCGGCGCCGGGATTTGAACCCGGGTTTTCAGCTCTACGTGCTGATGCTTTATCCACTAAGCAACACCGGATACAACCCCGGCGTCGGAAAGAATTGTCTCTGATTGAGTTCCAACTCTTGGGTTCCCTCTATTGGCCGCCCTCTGCACTACGTCATAGATGTCTATGAACATAGGACCGAAGTCCACACATGTGCTGAGGTGCACTCGTTATGAGTGACTAGTTGGCCGGGATCCGACGGAATAAGCGCCGTCTTAAATCAATTCGTGATTTACGCATATCATATATTATTTCAATGTACCGAAGTACGTATGATATTTCCATGCAGATATTCTGCGTCATCATCATCAGCACGTAGAGCTTTTGAAAATCCGGGTTCAAATCCCGGCGCCGGAAGAATTTTCTCCGTTCCATTACTCTTTCATCGTATGATGACGCAGAATATCTGCATGGAAATATCATATGTACTTCGGTACATTGAAATAATATATAAATTCTAAAGATACCCTAGTACCGACAAAAGAATAGTAGCGGTCAAAACCCTCAATTAAACTAAGCTGTTGTCAAGCATTTTATATTACTTCCGTTGTGTGAAGGGAATCCTTCAGTGGAATGAGGGATGGACTTTAGAGTCTGTTCCAAACTATAAAACTCAAACTTCACTGTTATTCACTTATTCAATAGGTAATTACTACTGACCTATTTGATTAGAAAATGATTTAACAGACTTATCGGTAAAGAAGAAAGTAAAATGCATTTCAAATAATTTAAAAGTTCTTCAGAGTATTAAAAATGACCAAAAATGCCGAAAAAATATAAAAATGACGTATTAGTTCAAAAATGTAAAAAAAAATGCAATATAAGAAATTATTTGTTACGATGATATTAACATAGGAAGGATTTCTATATTAATAGGCATCGTCCTAATGTGAAAAATAAAAAGATGACTTTTCATCAACATCCGCCCCCTAATTATCACGAAAAAAGGCGAAGCGAACAAATATTAATCATCTTACAAAATCAGCGCTGAAACAGCACTTTAGTTCACATAAAGATCTTAGGTTCATTTATTCATTTACTGTTCTGCCCAAGGACAGTTCTTTCATTGCAAACTCTGCTTTTTCCAGTCTTTCCTATTTTCTGCCTTCCTCTTTGATTCCTCATATGATCCATATATCTTAATATCGTTTATCATCTGATATCTTCTTCTACCCCGAACTCTACTCCCGTTCACCATTCCTTCTAGGCCGTTTCTTCTCAGCCAGTGACCCAACCAATTCCTTTTTCTCTTCCTGATCAGTTTCAGCATTATTCTTTCTTCACACACTCTTTCCAGCACAGCTTCACTTCTTATTCTGTCTGTCCACTTCACACGTTCCATTCTTCTCCATATCCACATTTCAAACGCTTCTATTCGCTTCTCTACACTTCGACATAATGTCCACGTTTGTGCCCCATACAATGCCAAACTCCATACAAAGCACTTCTCTAGTCTCTTCCTTACTTCTTTTTCCAGAGGTCCGCAGAAGATGCTCCTTTTTCTATTAAAAGCTTCCTTGGCCATTGCTATTCTCCTTTTGACTTCCTGGCAGCAGCTCATGTTACTACTTATAGTACACACCAAGTATTTGAAGCTGTCCACTTGCTTTACTGCCTCATTTAGAATTTGCGAGTTTATCTTCTGTATTTTTCTTCTTATTTGCACTTATCTTTATCCCATACTGTTCACAGCTGGCATTTAGCTCCAGTAGCATATCCTTTAGTATCATCTCCTCTTCTGCTAACAACGATCTGCTAACAAAAATCAACGATATTTACTGAATTTGATATTAGTGACATTTTGCTACAATTAACTAAGCAAGAAATAAGTTTCAGAGGGTATAATGAATGTTTATGTTTTTATTGTATATATTTGATGATCTTTTTTTATAAGTTTGAAATGGTAAAGGCAATAGAAGGAATAACCCGTTTTCCACAAAACAAAACAAAACTTTTCAAATAAAAACGTAAGCTTTTCGTTACACTTATCAGTTTGAAAAGCATTATTGTAATTATTTGAACTAAAACTATTATAATAGAAAAATAAATATGCACAAGGGTTATTAGGTCCTTTATGTTTAAAGTAGCTCACATAAAAAATACTTAAAGTGGACTTATCCCCTTTATTATCCTTACACTTCATTTGTTATCACTTGTATAGTCACTAGTTGTAGGTTGAATGTCATCACTAGAGCTAGGAAATTGGTACCGAAAATATTAAGTTGTGCGAGCTTGGGCTGTATTTCTGTACACAGCTCTAAACTTCAGAACACTATGAATAAATGGGCAACGGAAGATTATTTTCACAATAAGTAAAACGCATCTTGATTCTAGATACTTTCTGTTTCATATTATTTCATCCGAAAAGTAGAAATCAATGCTCATTATTGTTCTTCTGTTTACAGAGTTGTAAATAGACTATTTAGATTACACTTTTTAAAAATAAATAGATAAATATATTTTATCAAAGTGGAGATATGTTTAGAAGTAAATAATATGGTATTGAAAGGATTGAAATTTCAATATTCACAATTGAAAATCAAATATATAAAATATATTTCGTCCCTGATGTTTCAACGTTTGTTCATTTAGAAATGTTTGTAAGTTTCTTTCGTCTATAATACAAGAAGATTATAGAAATTAATTATTAAAAGGCCTACTTGTTTTACACGTGAAAGTTGTGACTGGACACAGATAATGTATGTACTTACTTACTCACTTGCTGGCTTTTAAGGAACCCAGAGGTTCAGTGCCGCCGTCACATAAGTCCGGCATTGGTCCCTATCCTGAGCAAGATTAATCCATTCTCTATCATCATATCCCACCTCCCTCAAATCCATTTTAATATTATCTTCCCATCTACGTCTCGGCCTCCCTAAAGGTCTTTTTCCCTCCGGCCTCCAAACTCTATATGCATTTCTGGATTCGCCCATACGTGCTACATGCCCTGTCCATCTCAAACGTCTGGATTTAATGTTCCTAATTATGTCAGGTGAAGAATACAATGCGTGCAGTTCTGTGTTGTGTAACTTTCTCCATTCTCCTGTAACTTCATCTGTCTTAGCCCCAAATATTTTCCTAAGCACCTTATTCTCAAACACCATTAACCTATGTTCCTCTCTCAAAGTGAGAGTCCAAGTTTCACAACCATAAAGAACAACCGGTAATATAACTGTTTTATAAATTGTAACTTTCAGATTTTTTGACAGCAGACTGGATGATAAAAGCTTCTCAACCGAATAATAACAGGCATTTCCCATATTTATTCTGTGTTTAATTTCCTCCTCTGTATCATTTATATTTGTTACTGTTGCTCCAAAATATTTGAACTTCTCCACCTCTTCAAAAGATAAATTTCCAATTTTTATATTTCCATTTCGTACAATACTCCCGTCACGAGACATAATCATATACTTTGCCTTTTCGGGATTTACTTCCAAACCTATAGCTTTGCTTGCTTCCAGTAAAATTCCCGTGTTTTCCCTAATCGTTTGTGGATGGATTTTCTCCTAACATATTCACGTCATCCGCATAGACAAGAAGCTGATGTAACCCGTTCAATTCCAAACACTCTCTGTTATCCTGGACTTTCCTAATGGCATACTCTAGAGCATGTACACTATGAATAAATTGTAGAAATTACAGTGATATAGTAAATCATAGTAAAACAAAATTATTTACACTGACTACTTGCTTCGTTAGTCTGTGCACATCACAATCAATGATTGTAATAATTTTAAGTATTTTAAGTGAAAAAAGTCTCCTTTCTGATAAAATACGTTCTCTTGTTTCGTAATGAAGAGCCCGCTTTCAAGTTCTTATATTAGAGCACTGATATTCAAGCGCCTAGGCTTGGTTTTGTTTTGACATGTTCGCTCAACAGCAGACCTGAACTGTGTACGCTGCGCTATACTCCGTCTTGCGGATTGCTCGGAGCCTCTAGGTATCCAAACACAGGACTCACAAATGATGAAAAATTTCTTGAAATAAATAGGTAAAACGGATGCCAGAGAACAGAACAACCAAGGGAGACACAAAATTGGGAGGCGGAAGAAAAAGAAAGAGAAGAAAAAAGAGAGACGAACGGTTAGCGCGTCTGGCCGCGAAACCAGGTGGCCCGAGTTCGATTCCTGGTCAGGGCAAGTTGCCTGGTTGATGTTTTTTCCGGAGTTTTCCCTCAACCCAATATAAGCAAATGCTGGGTAACTTTCGGTGTTGGAGCTCGAACTCATTTCACTGGCATTATCACCTTCATCCCATTCAGACGCTAAATAACCTAAGATGTTGATACAGCGTCGTAAAATAACCTACTAAAATAAAAAAAAATAAAAAAAGAATGTTGGATGAATGGGGGTACGAAGGAGCATGGAGGAAAAGGGAGATTCCGTGAACGAAAATCTTTGGCGAATGGTCACTTTAGGATGGAGAACCATTGTATAGTGGAATATTCCTTAATAATAATAATAATAATAATAATATTAATAATAATAATAATAATAATAATAATAGTAATAATAATAACAATGACAATACTAACAAAAATAATAATAATTAATAATATACTAATAGTCTAATAATAATAATAATCGATTAATAGTCTAATAACAATAATAATTTATTTACTTTATTTATTTATTTATAATATTAATGTGAAACAACAGCACAAGGCCAATTACAGTTTAGCACAAGATACAAACAAAACAACAAATGATGATGAGAATGAATGATAGAAATTACAGTGAGATGAAATACAATCAATATAATAGTCTACATTAATCAATTGACCAAATGCAACAAAATAAATAGCACAAATAATAATTATTAAAATTAGTTCAGTGAGATAATTAAAAATAATGACAATTGAATAGAGTGAATTACAAATGTATTAATGAAATCAAATAAATGAAGACTGGAATAATAATAATAATAATAATAATAATAATAATAATAATAATAATAATAATAATAATAATAATAATAATAATAGACTAATAGTCTAATAATAATTATTATTTATTTATTTATTTATTTATTTATTTATTTATTTATTTATTGATATTTGTGTGCTGGACAACAGCGTTTAGCCAATAGAAGTCCAGCACAGTGATACAAATAATACATTAAAATGAACAACTATGGTACAAATTAAATACTTGAGTTAACAACAAAATAAAGAACATAGACTACAATAATTTACAAGAATTAATACTAGGCCTATAGAATATTACGGAAAGGAGTTGATTCTTACTACCAATTTGTGTATAAGGATTATGCAAATAATATTAGCAAAGACATTGCCATGTCCTAATACTTCTATACATTGAATGGATCGAAATCGCCTACATGTAAGTTAGCATGTTTAATACATCTGGAGACCGGCGAGGAAGATTTAGAATTTCTAATATAGAAGAGTTTGTGATGTCTCATGTCCTTCATAGGAGAACGAAGGCTGACACTGTTTAAGAAAGATTGACAATTAATATCACCTTTAAGGACCTTACATAAGAATAAGTAATCGAGATCATGACGTCTGGCATACAGGCTTCGACATTTAAAGTACTCGCATTTTTTATCATAGTTATATTCAGAGTTATTAGGCAGGAATCGGTACGAACATAATTAAATAAATTTCCTTTGAATATTTTCCAGTTTTGCCGAATCAGAACTAGTAATAGAGTTCCAAACTACAGATGCATATTCGAGTTTCGATCTCACTAATGTATAGTATAGTACTAAAAGAGAGTCAGGTGTTGAAAAAGAATAAGTAATTGACCGAATTATTCCTAACATTCTTATTGCATGGTTATATATATAATCAATGTGGTTGTGAAAATATAATTTATTGTCAATTAATACACCGAGGTCTCTAATACAATCATTTCTGTTAATTAATACATTTTTTAGATGATAGTTATACTTTAGTGTAGAGGTTTTCCTTGAAAATGATAGGCCTATTACGTAAGTAATAAGTACGTAATAATAATATTAATAATAATATACTAATAGTCTAATAATATAATAATAATAGACTAATAGTCTAATAATAGTTATAATATTAATAATAATAATAATAATAATAATAATAGACTAGTAATAATAATAATAATAATAATAATAATAATAGACTAATAGTCTAATAATAATATACTAACAGTCTAATAATAATAATAATAATAATATACTAACAGTCTAGTAATAATAATAATAATAATAGACTAATAGTCTAATAATAATATACTAACAGTCTAATAATAATAATAATAATAATAATAGACTAATAGTCTAATAATAATTTATTTATTTAATTATTTATTTAATTATTTATTTACTTAGAATATTAACGTGCGAAACAACAGCACAAGGCCAATTACAGTTTAGCACAAGATTCAAAACAAAACAAAACAGAAGAAATTATGATGAGAATGAATGATAGAAATGGCAGTGAGATGAAATACAATCAATATAATAGTCATCAATAATCTTTGACCAAATGCAACAAAATAAATAGCAATATCTGACAATAATAACAAGTAAGGATATATCATGATAAACTCAAAAGGTGTATACTACACATTAAATGGATCCAAGCTTAATCCATGCAAATTAGCATATTTTATACATCTGCAGACCGGAGAGAGAGATTTTGAATTTCTATTATAAAAAATCTTATAAAATCTTAAACCCTTAGCAGGAATACGAAGACTGATATTGCTTAGGAATGAGTCACAATCAACATCACCCTTAATGACTTTACAAAATAGTAATATACGTTTTAAGAGCGGTATGCTGACGTTTTCATGGTCGAGGAAAAGATTGAAAAAGCGAAACGTAGTTGAGCTTTTTTAATTTCCGAGAACATGAAAACAAACATACCGCTCGTGTATCGTACATTATTTTGTGCGAAGATCGTTTATTACATACCTGAAAGACGAAATCTCCATGTTGGTTTCTGTTTAATGACGGCAACTTCGGAAAACCAAAATATCTTTCTTCAACTTTGTTGCTATAAAATGTTTTTTGTGTTTACTATACTCCAGCAGGCCGTGATATACGTCTGTCTTTCCCCCCCCCCTCCCAGTCTATAAATGCAAACTTAAAACAAACGGTAAGGTTATGTAATGGTTTATTTTTCATTTCAATATTTTAACAATATTATTTATATAACATATTGAAGTAATAACATCCGCATCTGGAATCTTGTTGATTTTTTCACGGCTTCCTTAATGTTACTTGTATCAGCAATGCAATAAGTTTCGTGGAGTAGTAGACTTTACTTAATTTTTGCAAATATTTAAAAACAATAATTAACGTTACAATTTAGGTGAAATTGCAGTGGTAAGTTTCCAATTTATAATTATTACTATGTTAAACGTCTCTAAAAATAATATGTTAAAAGCCTAAAGCAGTAAAATGAATGTCGCGCTTAAGCGGTAAGAAGAGGGAAATTGTTATGTGTGTTACGTTGGGAATACTGAATGTGGTATTTCACACTTACCGTGTATTGGTTCTGTGCGGAAAACAAGCAAATACGCACGATCTCGCACAAAAATAAATAATCAAGATCTTTACGTCTGGCAAATAAACTGCAGCAGTTAAAATATTTACAGTTAATCTCATACTTATAATACAATAATAATAATAATAATAATATTATTATTATTATTCACGTGCTTGCTTAACCGCGAACCAAATAAAGTTTACGATCGCAGCTCAAGTAGTGCACTTACGCCGCTGTTGCACACAAACCGGTGCAGGAAGCAACCTAGTAATTAGAAGACTAATGATTTGAATACAGGCGGGCGGTTATGTGACCGAGCGGCGGGCACCCCGTCTGGTTTCCGGGAGACAAGTGCATCGGCCATACCAGGCCACGCAGTAGTCCGGGCTCACGCGACACCCGGAGGTCGGGGTTCCATCCTCGACACAGACTGTTTCCATCATTGTGAATTTTGATTATCTCCAATTTGTTATTTAGTACGAGTCGATGCGTGTTGGGTTAGGTCTGAGCATTCCACATCTACTGTCCATTTTCTACCGTACGTTTATGGACACCCCTCCAAAAGTGATGTTTCACTCCTGTCATTACCAGGGTTAGGATTTTGATGAAATTGCATCTTTTTTCTAGTAAGTCAGAAACCTAAGGTAAAGTACCCAAATAAGAGACAGGTTCCTAATATTATTATTATATTATTATTATGTTATTTAGTACTAGTCGATGCGTGTTGGGTTAGGTCTGAGCATTTCAGCTCTACAGCCCAGTTTCTACCGTACGTTTATGGACACCCCTCCAAAAGTGATGTTTCACTCCTGTCATTACCAGGGCTAGGATTTTGATGAAATTGCATCTTTTTTCTAGTAAGCCAGAAACCTAAGGTAAAGTACCCAAATAAGAGACAGGTTCCTAATATTATTATTATATTATTATTATGTTATTTAGTACTAGTCGATGCGTGTTGGGTTAGGTCTGGGCATTCCACTCTACTGTCCAGTTTCTACCGTACGTTTATGGACACCCTCCAAAAGTGATGTTTCACTCCTGTCATTACCAGGGCTAGGATTGTGATGAAATTGCATCTTTTTTTCTAGTAAGCCAGAAACCTAAGGTAAAGTACCCAAATAAGAGACAGGTTCCCAATATTATTATTATATTATTATGTTATTTAGTACTAGTCGATGCGTGTTGGATTAGGTCTGGGCATTCCACTCTACTGTCCAGTTTCTACCGTACGTTTATGGACACCCCTCCAAAAGTGATGTTTCACTCCTGTCATTACCAGGGCTAGGATTGTGATGAAATTGCATCTTTTTCTAGTAAGCCAGAAACCTAAGGTAAAGTACCCAAATAGGAGAAAGGTTCCGAATATTATTATTATTATATTATTATGTTATTTAGTACTAGTCGATGCGTGTTGGGTTAGGTCTGGGCATTCCACTCTACTGTCCAGTTTCTACCGTACGTTTATGGACACCCCTCCAAAAGTGATGTTTCACTCCTGTCATTACCAGGGCTAGGATTGTGATGAAATTGCATCTTTTTTTCTAGTAAGCCAGAAACCTAAGGTAAAGTACCCAAATAAGAGACAGGTTCCTAATATTATTATTATATTATTATGTTATTTAGTACGAGTCGATGCGTGTTGGATTAGGTCTGAGCATTCCACTCTACTGTCCAGTTTCTACCGTACGTTTATGGACACCCCTCCAAAAGTGATGTTTCACTCCTGTCATTACCAGGGCTAGGATTTTGATGAAATTGCATCTTTTTTCTAGTAAGCCAGAAACCTAAGGTAAAGTACCCAAATAGGAGAAAGGTTCCTAATATTATTATTATATTATTATTATGTTATTTAGTACTAGTCGATGCGTGTTGGGTTAGGTCTGAGCATTCCAGCTCTACTGCCCAGTTTCTACCGTACGTTTATGGACACCCCTCCAAAAGTGATGTTTCACTCCTGTCATTATCAGGGCTAGGATTTTGATGAAATTGCATCTTTTTTCTAGTAAGCCAGAAACCTAATTATACAGGGACATCGTTTTATTTTTACTTCAATTTTTATTGTACCTGAGTTTTTTAATATACTTCACTCCCACCCCTTCTACTATTGAAGTTCAACTGTCCTCCACACAGATCCAAGACCGCATATACAGTCATAGTAGCCTTACCGTCACAGTACGTTCCAAAAATATGTTCGCGTTTTCCAATGACGAAAGAGCTTTCAATATTGAATCATTTTCGCACAGGTACTGTCGTCCATTTGCCTACGTCGCATTTCGGTTTTCCCCACCAGCTTCTATTCGCCTCTCTGTAAAGGCTAGTGGCTGGGCTGTCTTAGCTCTTTTCTGAGAACATTAATTTCTGTTAGGAATTGGACATCTACGTAACATTATACCCATACAACTGTTTAAAATAACTTAAATAAAAGGGCCTCGTTAAGTAATTAACTGTCACGTGATTTCCTCCCTTTCTACAATCCTGAGGCATAACCACTTGGACGGACAGTAGATAGCATGTCTGAGTAATTTTATCTTTTCGGATCGAGCAGAAGTGAAGATTGAATTTACAGTACGTAAGGTACTCTTTTACAGAGTAGGTAAAGAATTATTTCAACATGAGTTACTAGTACGAAGGACGAAACTGGTAATTGGAATTACACAAATTAGAACTGAAGCCTGTATCGAAATGAACTGCCACCATTTTGAAAAATGTGTTTAAATATCCATATTATGATTATTTTTCAATTTAACTTCATTCTCTATAGCGTACGCTAATGTGCTATAGACAGTATAATATACACAGCATAATGAATACGTCCACATGGACAGCTCAGTTCGTGAGTAAAAACACTCATTGTTAATACTGTACTGTATTCTGATTAAACAAAAACCTAATGAAAATTATCAAACTCAAAACCGTGATATTTCCTAGTTTACGTAAATGGATGAACTGCTTTTCTTCCCTCCTATACCTAGTGAAGTGATTTGTTTGTATATTACGCCATCGAACTCCAGTCGTGGACGGGGGGTAGCAACCGTTGATCCAAAGGTATGGTCAGGTTAATGTCAGAAATGTTAGTAAATATAAAATGATGTCCCTGTACTTGTTTTTTTGAAAGATGGGACATGACAGTTTAGCGGCCGAGCTTGCAACTACAGTGCTGTGTTGCCAATATGGACTACCATGCTGCCAGCTGATGGAAGCTAACAACTGACGTTACGATGACTGACGTTAAAACATTCATTGACAATTGACGCGAAGGTAAGAAAACGATACAAAAATCGACAGAGAATCAAAGACGAAACGTACCAATACTAACATTGTGTGCACAATAAATGTTGCCAAGAGAGCTATTAAGCACTCGCCACGTGGGAACGGTAAGTTTGGCAACTCGACCGTTGTTGCCATAGCAACAGACCTACCACGCTATGTGGCATTCAGTTGTTTTTCCGATCGCAACGCTCCTGTCATGTCCCATCTTTAAAAAGAACAAGTATAGCTGCTTTAGTAGGTTAGGTTATTTTACGACGCTTTATCAACATCTTAGATTATTTAGCGTCTGAATGAGATGAAGGTGATAATGCCGGTGAAATGAGTCCGGGTCCAGCACCGAAAGTTACCCAGCATTTGCTCATATTGGGTTGAGGGAAAACCCCGGAAAAAACCTCAACCAGATAACTTGCCCCGACCAGGAATCGAACCCGGGCCACCTGGTTTCGCAGCCAGACGCGCTGACCGTTACTCCACAGGCGTGGACAGCTGCTTTAGTATCTATATGTTATGTGATAAACTGAGTGTTTTAAGACATATTTGTTAGGGCATTTTTTTTTTTGCATTTTTTGCCTGTTTCAACTCATAAGGGCATCTTTTGTTTTATTCGCTCATTTTTTAAGGCATTTTTACTTAATTTTGGCCACAAATCCCCATTATTAATGTAAAATAATGTTTATTTCCTTTGATATTTTCTTTACATATTTTGTCCATTAATACCTATTATTTTGTATAATATTTTAATCGTTTCTCTACACAAATATTGCCATTTTAACGTAGTTCACCCCACATAATGTATCAGTCCAACCGCCCCTTCAATATAGACTCCTCTATACCTGCTAGTTCGGGATAAGAGTGGCCTTGTGGTGGACTATATGGAAACTAAAAGTAAAGTAAATCCATGGCGCTACAGCCCATGAAGGGCCAAGACCGATCAGATGACTGCTGACCTCACGTCATCATCCCGAGGCAGAGGTGAACGATCATACATGGAAACTAGATCAGGTAAAATAATTAATTAAAAACATAAAATTCACTCTGTCACACGTTAAAAGTGTTAAAATTGTTAAAAAAGGTATTTACCTTCGACAGACGGCCCGTTTCGACGCTATTTGTCGTCGTCTTCAGTGTCTCTCAATGAATTAATTAAAGTGTACTACTTAGAAAAAATTATGTAAAATTTAATTTAATTACTAGTGTAAATATTTAGTACAAAGCCTCTTTTCCTACTAAGCCAATTATGTAAGACCAATTTTTAGGGAAACTTTAAGGGCTTTTTTCAAAGATTTTTAGGTCATAAATGCATTTTTTTAGGACATTTTTTCATGATTTATACGTCATCAAAATCCTAGCCCTAGTCATTACACTTATGTGAAACCCTCTAATGTTTATACACGGATCAAATGCCTATGAAAGGAATGAAGATTTTTGCTGCTAACCCAATCTCTCTATCTTCCAAAATGTAGATTATACAGGGTGAGTAAAAAGTATGGAACAATGCTTGTAACATTATTTCTAATTTTATGAAGGACCTATTTATACAAAAGTTGTAAGGTATCAAAGAAGTAATATTTTGAACATGTTTTCAAATACTATTCTTTTCATTTATAAAGGTTGTGTCAAGGAGTCTCTTTTTTTTTCAATGGCATCATGTACTTATTTCTGTATTCTGAACTTGTTTCATAACAAAATTATTTTTCCTTATATTACCTTTTAACTATTTTAACATTCTCCATGAAGATGAACTGTACAATCAGCATCATATTTCTTTGTTGAGTGAATTTGCTCTAGAAGTGTTGGCCTTTCCTTCAGGAAACTATAGAAGTCCATGCAAGACACATTTTTCAAAATATTAACATGGCCTTTATTGATTCATTATGGTGAAATCTGATGGAAACAATATAGAATTAATCAATGTTTCACGTGATTATTAAATAAAATAAAAGAAAAAGAAATATTTCAACAATAATTTAGGGAAACGGGACACTATTAAAAAAAACGGGACATTCGACATCCCGAGCATACTTTTCTCGGGACAGGGGACAAGAGGCTGAAAAAAAGGGGCAATTCCGTTAAAAACGGGACGTCTGGTCACCCTAATATAAAGGTAAAAATTGAGCCGATGTATGGTACGTTCCTGAGTAGCCCAGTCTGTAGAGCATTGGCGCGCTTAGCCAAAGGTCCCGGGTTCGGTATCCGGCCCTAAATTAAGTTTTTCCTTGAAATTATTCAAATCAGCTACCCGAAAGCCAGATTTGTGTATTTATATACAGGGACATCATTTTATTTTTACTAACATTTATAATATTAACCTGTCTATATCTTTAGAGAACCGGAAACACCGCTTGCTCCCCACTCCAAGACTGGAGTTCGATGATACTGGCGTAAAACACAAATCACTCTACTAGGTATAGGAAGGAAGAAAAGTAGTTCATCCATTTACGTAAACTAGGAAATATAGCGATTTTGAGTTTGATATTTTTCATTAGGTTTTTTCTTTAATCAAAGTACAGTACTGTATTAAGAATAAGTGTTTTTACTCACGAAGTGAGTTATCCATGCGAACGTATTCATTATGCAGTGTATACTGTCTACAGCACATTAGCGTACAATATAGAGAAAGAAGTTAAATTGAAAAATAATCATAATATGAATATTTAAACACAATTTTGAAAATGGTGGCTGTTCATTTCGATACAGGCTTCAGTTCTTTTGTGCATATTATCGCACTATAGACTATTGCATCTAATTCCAATTGCCAGTTTCGTCCTTCGTACTAGTAACTCACGTTGAAATAATTCTGTACCTACTCTACGTACTGTAAATTCAATCTTCACTTCTGCCCGACCCGAAAATATAAAATTACTCAGACATGCTATCTACTGTGGTTATACCGCAGGATTGTAGAAAGGGAGGAAATCACGTGACAGTTAATTACTTAACGAGGCCCTTTTATTTAAGTTAAATTAAACAGCTGTATAATATTACGTAAACTTCCAATTCCTAAGAGAAATTAATGTTTTCAGAAAAGAGCTAAGACAGCCCAGCTATTACAGAGGGGCGAGCAGAAGCAGGTGGGGGAAATCGGGATGCGACGTAGGCAAACGGACAGTACCTGTGCGAAAATATGATTCAATATTGAAAGCTCTTTCGTCACAGGAAAACGAGAACATATTTCTGGAACGTACTATACTCAGTAACTCAGTACTGCTTACTATCTGCGGTCTTGGTTCTGAGTGGAGTTGGAACTTCCTTAGTAGAAGGGGTGGGAGTGAAGTACATTCAAAAACTCAGGTACAATAAAAATTGAAGTAAAAATAAAATGATGTCCCTGTAGTTTGTATCTGGAGATGTAAAACTATGATCTATTTAACCCATCTACTGTTGTTGTTGTTTTTAAAGTTTTTATGTTCTGCAAGACATTACTCTTTGTACTGATTCAACTATTGTACTGTGAGACTACATAATCATATGAGTGCTGGTTCCGAATATATCTGCCCTTGCAAACAGACTTGAATGGAAGACTCATTAATTAACTTTCGAGGTTCAAGTTTTAGGTATGACTGTACTTTCATTCAGGGGAAGAACAATACTGATAACACTGTTACGAATATTCGAGCGGCGTACGCAGTGTCAGTTTAACTACAATAAAGATTATTTGCCAGGTCGTGTGACTATCTAATCAGGGGTGACAGAACCATACCGCTGGACCCGAATTACAGACTGACGAGGATGTAAGGTGAAATTTTATTTGTCACGACTTTGAAGCGGTAGCTCACTGGTCTTTTGTCCAGGTTCAAGGTCGTGATGAAATTTGTGGTAGAACAAAACAGATGTTGTAATGGATTTTTGCGGGTTACTTCCGTTCCCCATCGTCATTCCTCCAATACTCCTCACCTTTCACTGATTTTTTCTATCTACAAGACTTAAAAATAGACTGGTATCAAGTCTTGGGGAGGGTACGAGTTTTCGATGATGATACAGGAAGGGATTGCGGTTGCGAACCCTTGGATCTATCAGACTATTCATCTAAGGATGTGACCTGTATCTATCAGGGTTAAGGCAGGATGGTCTATCAGTCAGCATCGGATGCACGAATTTTACCTAGACCATCTGTTGGACACAGACAATCATCATATTACAGGGTGGAAGTGAAATTTCATTCATTCATTTATTTTATTCCATAGATCACATGAGCAATGAAGCTTTAAGATGTGGAACAAGTCAAAATTTTACAATATTACAATTACAATTTTTGAAAATTTTTACAGTTTTACAGTTTAATAATTTTCTACAATTTTTACAATTTTGTGCAATTTTTTACAATATTTTGGCGAGATGTAGTGACATGAGGTGAGGTCCGAGGATTCGCCAAAAAATTACCCGGCATTTGCCTTTTGGTTGGGGAAAACCTCGGAAAAACCCAACTAGGTAATCAAATCAAAGGGGTTGATGCCAAGGACTCGCCATAGACCATCCGGCTTCAGTCCCACGGCTGGGGAAAACCTCGGAAGAAACCACCAAAAGGGGGATCCAACCCAAGCCCGAACGTAGCTCCGGATCAGCAGCCCAGCGAGTTTGCCGACTGAGCTACATCGATGGCTCTACTAAAAACATACAATACATAGCCAATCAGATTATTAAATTTACAAACGCAAAAGATCATTCATCAGTTGAGCTATATGTATAATACAAAACAAGTAAGTTACCTAAATTTAAGGCATAAACAATTCAATCAGTTGTGATATACTTACAGAAATTGATAATACATATCATGAAAACTACTTCAAATTACAAACACAAACAATTTATCAATAGAGCTATACAGATTACTATTCAATTTAAATCATATACAATTCATCGGCCAAAACTATACAAATATATACAATACAAAGTAAGCAGATTAATTCAATTTACAAGAATACTGTACTTTCATTAAGCTATACAAATTTGTGTAATTAATATCAAGTAGATTAATTCAATTTATAATCATAAACAATTCATCAGTTGAGCTATACAGACTACTATACAATTTACAGCATATACAATTCATCAATTGAGCTATACAGACTACCCTTCAATTTACAGTAGGCCTATATACAATTCATCAGTAGAGCTACACAGACTAGAAATATCCTTGCAGATAGGAAGGGTCGATAAGGTACACGTAAATGAATAGAGAACAATGCTTGTAACGTTCTTATTTCTAATTTTATTAAGAAACTATTTATACAAAAGTTTTAGGGTATCAACGAAGGAATATTTTGAACATGTTTTCAAATACTATGCTTTTCATTTATAAAGAGTGTGCCAATGAGTCTGTTTTTTTTTAAATAGCACCATGTATTTATTTCTCCATTTTTGGATTCTCCAGGTCTCAGTACAAACAAAATCATATTTTTTTTTGCCATTTATAAACTATACTATGCATGTACTTGTCTTACGTACTCGCGTGAACGCACTTCTATGCTCATATTATAGGAAAACGTTTTTGTGAATTCGATTATTTTATCATCCTATTATGCCCTCCTAAGGAAATCGATCTTCGCCTATGCTTCTCCCACAATCTCTTTCTCTAAAAGTGCGTACACACTTAGCGAACGAACAACGAACGAACGACAAACGAATGCATTCGCTGATTGAAATTGGAACGTGTGTACGTCGCAGCAAAGGCAAACCGATCGTTTGGTTTGCCTTCGGAAGTGATCCGTCGCTTGTCGGTACATCAAAGGAAGTTGGTATTCGTTGTGGACGGGATTTGCCACTAGCTTGTAGTCCGTAGCAGAACGCAGCGCTTAGTTCAATTTCACTAACAGGATGTCGAAACTGGACGGTGGACGGAAGACGAGAGTTATAAATCTTATTAATACATATAAGGGGCAGGAAACTTTATGGAATCCCAAGCATCCTACTTACCACACAATAAAGTAAGAAAACATGATGTTTGGGAAGCTATTGGAAAAATGTTTAGCTGCAAGGTAGACGAGTCAAACACTTGCAAAATTTGAAAATTATTTTTGTTTATTTATTTCCAGTGGATACATATTTGTTGTTTATTGTATTGGAGCAGAAGTCAAAAAGAAAATTGAGTCCCTACTGACATCATTCCGGAGGGAAAGACAGAAGTCCATAATTCCCCATTCCAGATCTTTTTATGAAGTGTACGAGTCAACTTGGTTCGCGTATAAACATATGTCGTTCCTTTTGGACAAATTCACGCCCAGAAAATAATTCATTGGAACTGAAAAGTGCCTTTTCGTAAGCATGATGTGCATTCGACAAACACAGATAAATCTCTCTTTTTTAGTATTTTAAAATAATTATTGTCAGTAAGGTATCCGTATATTGAAACTTTCCCCTGTCTTGCAGTCGTAACTTAATAAAATATTCCAGTTCCTCAATTATAGCTGTACATATTTCTGGAACAATCCTAGTAATCAGCTGTTTCGACACTTTGAATAAATACATTAAACTTGTATACAAATCTCCTGTATCAAGATATCGAAGTGTTAATGCTAGCCTTTCCTGAATAGATATTGCTTCTCGCCAGCCTGTGTCTTTCTTGGAAATTTTTGGCCCTATTTTGCACAGTAATATTTCGAAGTCAGTTTCTGAAATGCGACAGAATTGTGAAACTGTACCGATTCCATTCGACGTAAATCATGAAGCAAGTCAGTTACTGATTGCGACTTTCTTAGAGTGGCGTCTGACACCATCGCCTCTTGTTTTTTAACTTTATTTTTGTTAAACTGCCTATAATAACAACGGCTGCACTTGCTATAATTATATTTTCGTCTGCCATTATTGCGGATAATCAGTGAACGTGAATGTTTTCTGACCATTTATGAATGATTTGTATTTTGCTCCAAAAAGCGAACGAACAACGAAATTTCGCTTCATCATTCGTTCGTTGTTCGTTCGCTAATTGTGTACGCACCTTAACACAGCCGTGACGAAAATGTAATCGTGCGCCGAGCCACTGTGTAACCTGCAACGTGCATAGCACCTATGGAGGGAGGCGGACACCCGAAGGGGAAGTGAAGCAACTGTCTGACTTATTAACGGATTTTCGTTTTCCTAACCTCAAGCACTTAAATATAATTTTCTACATTACAAGGCTACACACTAATGTTTAGTACGTGTAACGAAGAACGAAATGAACAAGAAAATATAGGACACATTATCACAACCTAAAATTAACTGTCTTCAGAATGTCTCTGCGACAGAGTTTCAAAATCAGGAATTATGTCACTTACTGCCAGTCGTACTTGATGACGAAGGTATTTGTCTGTCAGTCGTAATCTAAATTTGGTTTTTACTATTTTCATTGTTGAAAATAATTTTTCACAAACGTAAGTTGTAGCGAACATGGCTTCAAAAGAGCAAGCGAAAGAAGGAATGTTCGGATATTTATTTTTTGGCAAAGATTTGAAAAGTTCAACATTTGTCAAGTCCTTACATCTAGCTTTCATTTAACATTACATTGTAAATTTGAGAGTTTAAATTGAAGATCAAACCGCATTACGCGTACATCTGCTGAAAAAAGATTGACGTACAGAGATGATGGTGATGATGATGATAATAATAATAATAATAATAATAGTAATAATAATAATAATAATAATAATAATAATAACACTTAACCTTTTAATGTTTCAGCAGTAACAAATAGTAACTTTTAATGCCGTTTTATGTTATACAACCGTTTTCCTCGTAATACTTTTGAACAAATCATACATTTAATATTCTCATCATATTGGCAGCAAAAAAAAAAAAAATGCGTCCTCCCATCCTACTTGAACCTTTCGTTTTTATAGAGGTACATGGTTTCGAGAGAGACATTGCGACGATACGCCACTCGCAGGTCAGAGACAAATACAAATGGAACGGAGTTTGACTCCTGTGAGAGGATGGGGGTTGTGGGAGGTAGGAAGCAAAGGAAATGCACAGCTATCATTGCGAGCCACAATGTGATCGTGAGTCGCATTTTCGCCACGCTAACACATAGCTACCTCAGTCGACTTGTTTGGCGAGTTGGTATAGCGCTGGCCTTCTATGCCCAAGGTTGCGGGTTCGATCCCAGGCCAGGTCGATGGCATTTAAGTGTGCTTAAATGCGACAGGCTTATGTCAGTAGATTTACTGGCATGTAAAAGAACTCCTGCGGGACAAAATTCCGGCACATCCGGCGACGCTGATATAACCTCTGCAGTTGCGAGCGTCGTTAAATAAAACATAACATTAACAACATTAAAGGCTCATTCACAATGAAAATTAAACATAACGTAAACATTAACGTAAGCACATAAACATATGCTACAAACTTAAGTAGCCAAGGCCCATTCACAATGAAAATTAAACATAACGTAAACATTAACATAAGCACATAAACATATGCCACAAACTTAAGTAGCCAAGGCTCATTCACAATGAAAATTAAACATAACGTAAACATAACACGTGTGTGGAAACAAACATACCGAATCAACAAAACTACAGAATCTATTACATAAAAATGGAGAATCGCACAATGACTGACGATGTAGCTATTCAATTTATGTTTCTAATAACTGCAATGGCATCAGTATATGGCTTTCAATACTTGAAATCAAAGAAACGGAGATGTAAAATAATAAACTTTTCGTCATATGATTCCATTTTGCGCGCCTAGCTATCATCACGGCCAATAAGATCAAAATATTGCCTGTAGGCAAAGCCCATGAGATGTTAAACAAAAAGTGAAAACACGCTTTCCGCTTGTGTACTGTTTCCAAATCGCATAAACATAAGCATGAAAGTTTGGAGTTTGCAAACTTTCATGTTAACGTCTTATGACTAAGATTAAGTTTATGCTTATGTAATTCATTGTGAATGCTTTCATTAAATAACATGGACACAAGTCTACTATATACAGTCGCGAAGCTCAATATGTAGTAAAAATGCAAACATGGATAGTTGCCCACCACTAGGTTCGCTACTATCGCCTCATCATCGCAGATCTCTCTCCTAGCAGACGACAAAATATATTACACTTTCGTTGTCGTGTTCTTTTGGAAAAATTAACACCTTCCTTCCATTATTGAAATATTAAATGCATAAAGTTAATTTATTATTTTAATGAAGTATATTAAATTCCACCATAAACTCGAAGATACCTGCAAGAAATAGGTTAATATTATTTTTGTTTGTGCAAAACGAACTGAAATTTACTATAATCGCTTCACTCATTCAAGATTATAGCGATAATGAACTATGAAACCAATAAATATTAATTTGCATTTCCCTTTACAACAACAATAATGGAAATATGAATTAATGGAGTAACTTACATGTACCGGTACTTGTAGTGTAGGCTGACGTAGTTAACAAAGTGGGATGAGGTTAATCAATAATAACTACACCAGAATTGGAAATAAAACGTGATCAATAAATTTTATTGTAACAGACTTTTTCTACGTCTCTAGTAAAGCAACAAATAAAAATAACAACAAAATTAACAGCTATAATTAAAAACATATCCTTTGAAAAAAAAAGTAAGCCTAAGCAATAATAATCCCCCAGAATTGAAAATAAAACGTGATCAATAAATTTCATTAAAACAAACTTAATTTTTCTACGTCTTTAGTAAAATAACACATAAAAATAATAACAAAATTAATAGCTACAATTAAAAATATATCCTCTGAAAAAAAAAGTAGACCTAACCTTTATTTCTCTGGAAATTTAGCAGCCTAAGTGACAGAACTTTAACCGGTATCTAATGTCCTTTCGGTTAGACTGAAACATTTCATTGTGAAATTTAAGGATATAATGTATTCTAACAGTCACAAAGAACTTCAAATTAACAGTTTTGTTTCTGAACAGCATTCTTGTGGAAACCCAGGAACCTTTCTGAATCTTTCGGAAATCGGACAAAGGATAACTCTGGCCTCTTTCTCTTACTGTTGCTACAATTTATAGCACTACAAACGTCTCCTCCTTGTCCCATATTATTATTCCAATTATTATATTTTAGCCATTAACATTTTCATTACAACCAATAACGAACATTTCACAAGCATCAATGTGAAATACGCAACGAGCTAGCACTCGATAGAAATACGACACAGTCCAAAGTCGACGATGGACAGTCTATTGTTTCTAGTTGCTAACCGCTTGGAGCGCTTTATCACGAGATTTGCAAAAAATCACCTTAAGCTTCGCGACTGTATATAGTAGACTGTGGTTTTATGCTTACGTTATGTTTATGTTTAATTTTCATTGTGAATGGGCCTTAACATAGATACCTCAGGAGATGGAATGACACGTTAAACGCATCTACATTTGTACAGCCCTTGAGTGTAGTTAAAGCGCTCAAAATATTGATACAGTTTTTATCAATGACCGATTCAAGGAACACGCACGTTGTTCGAAGTGCAGTCAGAATGATAAAAACGTTAACGACGACATTGATAGTAGCACCTGACTCGGCAGCCATCTTGCCACTACGCACTCCCTACCAACGTGGGCGGGGGGCTTGCATAAATAAGTGAGGCCGCGGATCTTTTCTGGAAATTAGGGACAGCTCTGTGGGAGGAAGAGCCTGCTGTTCAAGGCCCTCTCAGACCACTGCCGTCTGGGAAGCATCAGCTTGACAAAAATGATTTCGTTCTCTACCCTACACAGATCTGTACTGCCGTGGATCGAGTGATAGCGTTTTTTTGCTGTAGAATACCCGGGTTCGATTCCAAACAAAAAGTGAAAACTTGATCTTATTTCCGCAACGACGGCGAAGAAGTGTGATTAAGATAGAGTGTTCAGATAAGACTTCTAGCACGAATCCTAAAATTCACAGCCGTAATAATAATAATAATAATAATAATAATAATAATAATAATAATAATAATAATAATAATAATTTCTGATATCGTTTAAAAGTGAATGAACAAACTTTTCATGCTTCCCCAACTACAAGGCAAATGCCAGGTAATAATAATAATAATGATAATAATAATAATAATAATAATAATAATAATAATAATAATAATAATAATAATAATAATAATTTCTGATGTCGTTTGAAAGTGAATGAACAAACTTTTCATGCTTCCCCAACCACAAGGCAAATGTCAGGTAATAATAATAATAATAATAATAATAATAATAATAATAATAATGATAATGATAATGATAATAATAATAATAGTAGTAATAATAGTAGTAATAATAATAATAATAATTTCTGATGTCGTTTAAAAGTGAATGAACAAACTTTTCATGCTTCCACAACCACAAGGCAAATGCCAGGTAATAATAATAATAATAATAATAATAATAATAATAATAATAATAATGATAATGATAATGATAATAATAATAATAATAATAATAATAATAATAATTTCTGATGTCGTTTAAAAGTGAATGAACAAACTTTTCATGCTTCCACAACCACAAGGCAAATGCCAGGTAATAATAATAATAATAATAATAATAATAATAATAATAATAATAATAATAATAATAATTTCTGATGTCGTTTAAAAGTGAATGAACAAACTTTTCATGCTTCCCAACAACAAGGCAAATGTCAGGTAATAATAATAATGACAATGATAATGATAATGATAATAATAATAATAATAATAATAATAATTTCTGATGTCGTTTAAAAGTGAATGAACAAACTTTTCATGCTTCCCCAACAACAAGGCAAATGTCAGGTAATAATAATAATGACAATGATAATGATAATGATAATAATAATAATAATAATAATAATAATAATAATAATAATTTCTGATGTCGTTTAAAAGTCAATGAACAAACTTTTCATGCTTCCCAACTACAAGGCAAATGCCAGGTAATAATAATAATAATAATAATAATAATAATAATAATGACAATAACAATTTCTGATGTCGTTTAAAAGTGAATGAACAAACTTTTCATGCTTCCCCAACCACAAGGCAAATGCCAGGTAATAATAATAATAATAATAATAATAATAATAATAATAATAATAATAACAATAACAATTTCTGATGTCCTTTAAAAGTGAATGAAGAAACTTTTCATGCTTCCCCAACCACAAGGTAATAATAATAATAATAATAATAATGATAATGATAATGATAATAATAATAATAATAATAATAATAATAATAATAATAATAATTTCTGATGTCGTTTAAAAGTGAATGAACAAACTTTTCGTGCTTCCACAACCACAAGGCAAATGCCAGGTAATAATAATAATAATAATAATAATAATAATAATAATAATAACAATAACAATTTCTGATGTCGTTTAAAAGTGAATGAACAAACTTTTCTTTGAATATTTTCCCAACCACAAGGCAAATGCCAGGTAATAATAATAATAATAATAATAATAATAATAATAATAATAATAATAATAACAATAACAATTTCTGATGTTTAAAAGTGAATGAACAAACTTGTCATGTTTCCCCAATCACAAGGCAAATGCCAGGTAATAATAATAATAATAATAATAATAATAATAATAATAATAATAATAATAATAATAATAAAATAACAATAACAATTTCTGATGTCGTTTAAAAGTGAATGAACAAACTTTGGCAATGCTTCCCCAACCACAAGGCAAATGCCAGGTAATAATAATAATAATAATAATAATAATAATAATAATAATAATAATAACAATTTCTGATGTTTAAAAGTGAATGAACAAAGTTGTCATGCTTCCCCAATCACAAGGTAAATGCCAGGTAATAATAATAATAATAATAATAATAATAATAATAATAATAATAATATATTTATTTATTTGTTTCAAATGTTAGTGTGCAAAAACAGCACAAAGCCAATTACAGTTTAGCACAAAATAAAAAAACAAACAAAAAAAAAAAACAGAACAAATGATGATGAGAATGAATGACAGAAAATGGCCGTGAGATGAAATGCAATCAATATAATAGTCTACATTAATCAATTGATCAAATGCAACAAAATAAATGGCAACATCAAACAAATAATAAAAGATATTAAATAACAAGTAAGGATATATCATGCATAAGCAAAATCAAATCAGATCTTGCAAATTAGCACTTTTAATACATCTGGCTATTGGAGAAAGGGATTTAAATAATTTAGTGAAGAAAATTCTTTGACCACGAAAACCTTTCACGGGAATTCTAAGGTAGGTGTTATGTGTAAAAGAATCAAATCAATGACACCATTAAAAGCATTACTAAAGAAAGTGTAATAAATATCCTGACGTCTCGAATACAGACTGGTACAGTTAAAATATTTACTAGATAGTTCATAATTTAAAGAAGAGGAGTTGGGTACAAATCTGAACGCACAAAGAGAAATGAATTTTCTTTGGATATTTTCTAGTTTAGCTGAATCAGTAGAAATAATAGAGTTCCACGCAACAGATGCATATTCTAATTTAGACCTCACTAAAGTATAATATAATGTAAGTAGTGTATCAGGGGAGGAAGAGGAATAAGTAATAGACCTAATGAGCCCAAGCATTTTTAGTGAATGATTAAATAAATGATCAACATGGTCATGAGAGTACAATTTAGAATCAAGATATATACCGAGATCCTTTATACAGTCCTTCCTGATTATGGCGCCATTCAAATAGAATAGTTAAACTTTAATGTAGTTGTCTTCCTAGAAAAAGAGATGACGCATGTTTTAGAAATAATAATTTTTATACTCTTATAATCAGACCAACGTTGAATGGCATGTAGGCTATATCGTTTTGAAGTAAATGACAATGAGCAAGACTATTAATTTTCCTAAATATTTTTAAATCATCAGCAAAGAGAAGATAATGGAACAGATGGGCTTACAAATAATAGGGCAAATTAGGGTCTGTTGGACAGTTGGGCATGTTGGACACTCTGTACTTTAACGTGTTACTTCGTCACTTGTTGGCACCACATTCTGCTAGAAGTCAATGACGGAAGTAGCCACGAGTGAAACCTACGACAAAACCATATTTTTCTACCATAAATTCCAGTTAGATTCCGTAGGATTTGAATCCGTTCCTTGGTGTAGAAAGCTGACGTTCTAACCATTCTTCAAACGGAGTATCCTTCATGCAAAAGCTGTTCATTTCCGAATTGAGGACCGTTTTTACAAAAATACAAAATTTGCAAAATTGAGATTTTGACGGATTCGTTAACATAAGGCAGACCTCTACATTATGTTCAAAGCGTCTTAGTAAAATTGGGTTATTTCTCTTCATTGTAATGTGTCAAAGTGTGATCGTTTTTTCAAAATTTGCTTTCTGCTATAAGTGAGAGATACAGCAAAACTTGCTTACTATAGTGTTTTGTCTCTCCTGTAAAATTCAGTTTTTTCAGTTAGCAAGTTTTGCAAAAACGGTCCTCAATTCTATTTGTACAAGCTCTTACTTGCTTCGCATATACCCACCACAGCATAACGTCTCCAGGGTTACGGGAAATGATCTTAATTTGTTTTGCCTTACAGCGACACACATCCGTACAGCAGGTAGCGACATCTGGCCCCCCAACGAACATCTCGGAATCCCGGAAGCGATAGGGTTCTTGGTCGCAGGATTTCCGCAAGCCCCCTACCCTTTCCCCGCCCCTACTTCCTTCCTATTTTTTCCCCACATTTGTATGACCCATTCATTTCATTGAACGTTTCGTTCATTCATTTTCACCATTGAAGTGTAATACTCAGCCGCCCAGGTAGCCTACTCACAACAGACACGCTGTTTGACATGCAGGAAGTGACTGATAATACTGCTCATTGAGTCGAGCGTGGCAGCCAGCTTTGAACCCTGACGGAATAGAGTCATCGGTGACACGTCTTACTGGTATCTGTTTACGATACAAGTGAAAATTTCGCTTTTTAACAACGGAATGAAAGATTTCTTGAAATTCCAAACAGCATTATGTCATCATTACTGATATCTAGGGTTAGGATTTTGATGAAATTGCATCTTTTTTTTCTAGAAAGCCAGAAACATTTCTGCTTTAGTATTTATATGTTATGTGATAAACTGAGGCTCGGTTTCTTCAACCTTTGTTAAATTATAACAGTGTGTTATTCCATTTTAACTGTAAACTTAACAGTTGAAGCATTTCTTCAACTACTGTTAGTACAAACAGACTGTTAAAACCTATGTTAATTTAACTGCCCAATTTCATGCAGTTAAATCATTTAACTCTCTGTTAGCATAGAAGTATCCAATATGGCTGGTGCGTTAGATGCTGAACTTATATATCTGCATTATTTAGAAAATGATATCTATGAATACATAAACAGAGGGGATGATTTCTGTCATTTGACAGACCAGAAGTTCATAAGAAGTTATAGGCTATTTTCTGCCAAGCCTCACTTTTCGCTTTCAACTTAGATCCGTTTGTTTGTTTATTCTCATTAATTGGTTTATACTGGGAAATAATTTCCAGCAGAAGGTTTCTTTCGAAAGCAGAGAAATTAGTCCCAAGATTTCTTTTTGTTCCAGTGTTTTCCATTTCATAACAGCAATACCAATACGCCGATCCACGCTATTGTGATACAGACGAGGAAAGAAGCAGAAATCAAACCTGAGAGAATAGAAAGACTTCTATTCTCCCTGAATCAAGCAACGGAAACAAGCGAGAATCGCAATTGTCAGTGTTCAGAAAACAGAAGTGAGTCTGTACTTGGTTAGGCCTATAGGTTATGGTTAAACTCTAGAATCTCTGGTCCTAACAGAGAGTTAACAAACAGAATGTTAAAATGTGAAATGTAAAGTCGAAAAACGCAATATTTTTAACAGCAATTCATACTTTTAACTTACAGTTAATTAACGCTATGTTAGGTGCATTTTAACAAAGATTGAAGAAACCGGGCCTGAGTGTTTTAAAACATATTACATTTGTTAAGGCATTTTTTGCATATTTTACCTCTTACAACTCATAACAGCATTTTTTGTTTTATTGGGTCGTTTTTGGGGTATTTTCATTTAATTTTGGCAGTAAATCCACATTATTAATATAAAAATATTTCGGAATATGTATGGTAAGACTTTTCTGTTTTAAATTTCAACGTATCTTGTTTACATGTTTCGACCTATTTATGGGTCATCTTCAGAACTGGTCGTTGCTGGTCTTGGCGCCTTTTGTTCTGTTTCCTGTGAGGGCGTGTTCCTGTGTGTATACAAACTCAAATGTAACACCTGCAACAACTTCTACATAGGACAGACAGGCAGATCGTTTCAAACAGGTTACAAAGAAGACATCACAGCCATAATAAAATTACAAAACACCTCCACATATGCAGAACACATCACAAATGCTAACCACACCCACAGAGACAACAACACAGACATGGAAATACTACTCATCCAACCAAAAAGCAAGAAACTAAACACACTAGAACAATATGAAATATACAGACACACGAAAACACACCCCAACGATATTCTCAACACACAACTCAACTTCAAAACACACGCACTCTTTGACTCTACACTATACCACAGGAACACTTCCTCACAGGAAACAGAACAAGTGGCGCCAAGACCAACAACGACCAGTTCTGAAGATGACCCATAAATAGGTCGAAACATGTAAACGAGGTACGTTAAAATTTAACACAGGAAAGTCTTACCATACATATTCCGAAGTGATACAGTGTTAAAAGTTGTGTAATCAAGATGTATAAAAATATTATTTATTTTCTTTAATATTTTCTCTACATACTTTTTCAATTAATACTCAATATTTTGTATATTATTTTAATCGTTTTTCTACATAAATATTGTCATTTTAACGTAGTACACCCCATGTAATGGATCAGTCAAACCACCCCTTCAATATAGACTTCTCTATGCCTGCTAGTTCCGGATAAGAGTGGGCTTGTGGTAGACTACGTGGAACTGCATCAGGCAAAATAATTAATTAAAGTGTCGTACTTAGAACAAATTATTTAAAATTAAATAAACTTGAATGTTGGTACTAGAATTTAATTTAATAATAATAATAATAATAATAATAATAATAATAATAATAATAATAATAATAATTTATTTTAGCTGGCAGAGTTAAGGCCGTAAGTCCTTCTCCTCCACTCAACCAGCAAAAAGTGTATATACATATGCATGAACTTACAAAGAATTCAACAATTTGATTTAGATGAGAATTACATGTATACAAGAGTTATTTACGAATTAAACAACAAAATACTATGAACTATTAATTAAACACTGAAATAAACTGTGTAGCAGAATTAAACTAAAATACATAGAATGTTAATATATTTCAAATAATATTAGATAATGGAAAGAGATTATTATGAGACAATTTTGAAAATACAGCACAATCAGGATGATGTCTAAAGAAAAAAGTAACAATGTAGTCAGTGATAGTTTAAATCAGTATGATTGGAGTGAAATGCTAATAAGGTTATCTTTTAAGCTGTTCTTGAAGGTGTTTGTTGTCTTGCAGCCCTAATACTTTGTGACAAGGAATTCCATTGACGCGAGGTGGATATTGTAAAAGATGACGAATAACAAGATGTTCTATGAAGAGGTATACTTAGCGTGCCACAGATAAGTGATCTGGTATTTACGTCGTGGTTAGAGTATAGATAAGAGAAACGACACGAAAGGTAATTTGGTGTTAAGATGTGTAGAATTCGAAAGAGTAAAGACAAAGAGTGTAAAGTTCTGCGTTCTTTAAGTCGGAGCCACGAGAGACTTGCGAAGGACGGTGATATGTGATCATATCGTCGGATGTTGCACACGTATCTGACGCACATATTCTGAGCTCGCTGTAACTTGACTGACAGTTCAGAACTTAGGTCACTTAACAAAACGTCACAATAATCGAAGTGCGGCATTACTAAGGTTTGTACTAGGCTAAGTTTTAGTTGCTAGGGCAATAAGTTTCTCAAGCGACTCAAACAGTGAATGGAGGAACAGATTTTTTTTATCGTTTCTTTAACTTGAAAATTCCAACCTAGATTATTATAAAAAAAGAAGCCAAGATTTTTTACGACAGATGAATAAGGGATTAGCGTGTTGTTAAGGGTAACAACTGAAAGATTACTGTTATTAAGGGAGTTAACTAAACGCTTATGTCCAATAATTATGGCTTGAGTCTTAGAATTTAATTTAATCTTGTCAATTCTAGTAGTTCTAGTATTAAATTAAAAAAGTTATGTATGGATTTTATAAAAATGAAAAAATTGTAAATTTAAATTTATATATTCTAATTGCATAGAAGACATAAGACAAATTGTATTATATACTTATTAATTTCAATTCAGAAATCCGCCCCTGAGCACGAGTTCTACTCTTTCAGGGGCGAGCTAAAGTTTTTCTGTATATATTATATTTTATGTTACAATTATTAGCAAAATAAATACATAAATAAATAATTAAATATGTAAGTAAATAAATAAATAAATGGAAGATCAATTTTTAGGGAATTTTTAAGGGTATTTTTTAAAATTTTTAGTTCATAAATGCATTGCTTTTAGGACTTTTTTCGTGATTTATAGGTCATCGCAATCCTAGCCCTACTGATATCACATTATTATAATCAGCTGCAACAAAACCTCCTCGAGATACCCAGTGGCGTAGCATGAAATTTTGAGCAGGGGAAGTTAACTCAAGTTGTCTTTCATGCAATATGAGAAAACGTATTACAAAAATACAGTCTTAAAATAAATAGTATTCAATTTCAAGTCAGCAGTCGAAGATTGGTTGGAACATCGTAAGTAACACCAATAAGGCATGACCTCAAATGAGACGTAATAAAATACGATTTCACGGTTTACACATATCTCTAACAAATAGACACGTATGTCATACTTAGAGGAATCACAATATTAGTATCATTACGTAAGTATGCGTCTGTCTTTTGGTTGTGTCCTTCATTGACAGCAAGGAGTCGGTCATTTGTTTTTAAATCACACTTTTGTTCGTAAGCCAGTCTTGATAATACAATTTTCCTAAAAATTCAAGTAAATTGGTGTCAGGAACTGTTATTTCGCTCATTATTTATTATATCAGCCACAATGCAACTAACACTTCAACTGAACACAACTGACGAAAAGGGGTAACTCGAAACTACTTATTTTAAATGTTAAAGCTAGCTTCTTTTCGAGCCTTGCGACTAGGGTAGTTTAAAAGGGATGGAAAATCCGCGGGGTGGATTACACAGAAGAAATCAGTCTGCTTGGAAGCTGGTGTGTGCAGGCTTCTTATGTACTGCATCACAAATAATCCTGAGCTGCCGCATCACAACATTTGACGCGTAAATATAAATTTATTAAAATTAATAAATAATTTTCTCCATAAACTGCCGGTTTATTATGAAATTATTATTAAATGGGGAAGCACCTTTTACCTTACATTGACGCTACGCCACTGGAGATACCTAAGCTTTACTCCGGCTTCACTTAGTTCACTGTTTTCTAAAACCGTTCACAACTCTACTTACACCACCACCACCACCACCACCACCACCACCACCATCACCATCATGGTTACAGCAGCATCAACAGAAGACGTTTAAGAAAATTCAATCCTGTCATTCCTTTCCGTTTTCCATAGCATAGTCGCCAAGAAGACCTACATTTACAATATGAAGCAATTCTGGGTATCGTAATATTGGGTGAATAGGGACGAATTTTTACAATTTTTTATTTCTTTGTGTCAAAGAATAAATATAAGTTTTAGAAGAATCTGCTGTCCGGGTAGAGGTGGGACTTTTCACCTCACCGCAACTTTCAGAAGGAATCTGCTGTTCGGGAAGAGGTGGGATTTTTCATCTCACCGCAACTTTCAGAAGGAATCAGCTGTGCGGGTAGAGGTGGGATTTTTCATCTTACCGCAACTTTCAGAAGGAATCTGCTGTTCGGGAAGAGGTGCGATTTTTCACCTCACCGCAACATTCAGAAGGAATCTGCTGTTCGGGAAGAGGTGGGATTTTTCATCTCACCGCAGCTTTCAGAAGGAATCTACTGTCCGGGTAGAGGTGGGATTTTTCATCTCATCGCAACTTTCAAAAAGAATATGCTGTCCGGGTAGAGGTGGGATTTTTCATCTCATCGCAAATTTCAGAAGGAATCTGCCGTCCGTGTAGAGGTGGGATTTTTCATCTCATCGCAACTTTCAGAAGGAATCTGCTGTCCGGATAGATTTGGGATTTTTCATCTCACCGCAACTTTCAGAAGGAATCTACTGTCCGTGTAGAGGTGGGATTTTTCATCTCATCGCAACATTCAGAAGGAATCTGCTGTCCGTGTAGAGGTGGGATTTTTCATCTCATCGCAACTTTCACAAGGAATCTGCTGTCCGTGTAGAGGTGGGATTTTTCATCTCATCGCAACTTTCAGAAAGAATCTGCTGTCCGTGTAGAGGTGGGATTTTTCATCTCATCGCAACTTTCAGAAGGAATCTGCTGTCCGTGTAGAGGTGGGATTTTTCATCTCATCGCAACTTTCAAAAAAGAAATGCTGTCCGGGTAGAATCTGCTCAGAAGGTGCTGTCCGGGTAGAGGTGGGATTTTTCATCTCATCGCAACTTTCAGAAGGAATCTGCTGTCCGGGTAGAGGTGGGATTTTTCATCTCATCGCAACTTTCAGAAGGAATCTGCTGTCCGTGTAGAGGTGGGATTTTTCATCTCATCGCAACTTTCAGAAAGAATCTGCTGTCCGGGTAGAGGTGGGATTTTTCATCTCATCGCAACTTTCAAAAAGAATCTGCTGTCCGGGTAGAGGTGGGATTTTTCATCTCATCGCAAATTTCAGAAGGTGCTGTCCGGGTAGAGGTGGGATTTTTTTCATCGCAACTTTCATCTCTGTCGTGTAGAGGTGGGATTTTTCATCTCACCGCAAACTCAGAAGGAATCTGCTGTCCGTGTAGAGGTGGGAATCTGCTGTCCGTGTAGATGTGGGATTTTTCATCTCATCGCAACTTTCAGAAGGAATCTGCTGTCCGTGTAGAGGTGGGATTTTTTTTCAGAAGGAATCTGTCCGGGTAGAGGTGGGATTTTTCATCTCATCGCAACTTTCAGAAGGAATCTGTTGTCCGTGTAGAGGTGGGATTTTTCATCTCACCGCAACTTTCAGAAGGAATCTGCTGTACGTGTAGAGGTGGGATTTTTCATCTCACCGCAACTTTCAGAAGGAATCTGCTGTCCGTGTAGAGGTGGGATTTTTCATCTCATCGCAACTTTCAGAAGGAATCTGCTGTCCGGTAGATGTGGGATTTTTCATCTCATCGCAACTTTCAGAAGGAAGTAGAGGTGGGATTTTTCATCTCATCGCAACTTTGAGAAGGAATCTACTGTCCGTGTAGAGGTGGGATTTTTCATCTCATCGCAACTTTCAGAAAGAATCTACTGTCCGGGAAGAGGTGGGATTTTTCATCTCACCGCAACTTTCAGAAGGAATCAGCTGTCCGGGTAGAGGTGGGATTTTTCATCTCATCGCAAATTTCAGAAGGAATCTGCTGTCCGGGTAGAGGTGGGATTTTTCATCTCATCGCAACTTTCAGAAGGAATCTGCTGTCCGGGAAGAGGTGGATTTTTCATCTGGCCGTAACTTTCAGAAGGAATCTGCTGTCCGGGAAGAGGTGGGATTTTTCATCTCATCGCAACTTTCAGAAGGAATCTGCTGTCCGGGAAGAGGTGGGATTTTTCATCTCATCGCAACTTTCAGAAAGAATCTGCTGTCCGGGTAGAGGTGGGATTTTTCATCTCATCGCAACTTTCAGAAGGAATCTGCTGAGGTAGAGGTGGGATTTTTCATCTCATCGCAACTTTCAGAAGGAATCTGCTGTCCGGGTAGAGGTGGGATTTTTCATCTCATCGCAACTTTCAGAAGGAATCTGCTGTCCGGGAAGAGGGGGATTTTTCATCTCATCGAAACTTTCAGAAGGAATCTGCTGTCCGGAAGAGGTGGGATTTTTCATCTCATCGCAACTTTCAGAAGGAATCTGCTATCCGTGTAGAGGTGGGAATTTTAATCTCACCGCAACTTTCAGAGGGAATCTGCTGTCCGGATAGAGTTGGGATTTTTCATCTCACCGCAACTTTGAGAAGGATTATGCTGTCCGGAAGAGGTGGGATTTTTCATCTCATCGCAACTATCGCCGCCTCCGGGGTTTGGTAGTTCAAAGCAAGTTGTTCTACTAACACAACTACTTGTCCCCCTAATAAAAGATGTATGTTATCCCATATTATTTGCATATGACACAAGTAATTACAGCCAATAACTTCAACACATTTCAATCTTCAACAGAGGCAATTCTCCTCCAAATATGTGACTGGTTCTCAGCCAATAAATTATTATTAAACTGTAACAAAACTAACATAATCCAATTTAAATCCTGCCCAAATTTAATCTCGCAAATTTCACTCGCAATAATTAATAATAGGTCCCTAATAGAAAGAACAAAAACCAAATTTCTTGGCTTAAAAATCGATAATGTGTTAAATTGGAAAAATCATATTAAAAAATTACCCACAAACTAAATTCAGCATATTTTGCTATTAGATCTATGCAAGAGATAGTAAATATCAATACCTTAAAAACAATATACTTTGTATACTTCCACTCTATAATGAGTCTAGGAATAATATTCTAGGGAAATTCCACAGATAGTAACAGTATATTCCTAATACAAAAAAAGAGTAATTAGAATAATAAGTAGGTGCCAAATCTAGGGAATCGTGTAGGACTATTTAAAAAAAAAACTACAAATAATACTACTAGCTCGTCAGTAGGGTAGAGGTTCGTAATATTGTGATACTAATAATATTATGATAGTACTTCTTGAGAAATTTCAACAGTTTCATTGAGCGAGAGTAGAACCGGTTTTGTGCAGAAAATTGTCCACGAACATTCCCTTAATAGGATGACGCAAAAAACCGATCTTCCTCTCTCTCAGTAAAATTGTAAAAATTTCTCAAAAAGAATTATTACAATATTATTAGTATCACAACCTTTATTCTATATTTTTTCATTAATAAGCTTCCTTGTATGTATTCGTGAAAACTTTGTAACTAATCCAAGAGATCGTAGCATAAATACGCGTCAAAAATGACTTTCATACTCCATCGGCAAGTCTATCGTGCTATCAAAGATGAGTGCGTTATATGGCAGTAAAAATTGTTAGTAGCCTCCTTATGAATATTGTAAAAAATCAAACTGAAAACATAAGATTATTTAGAGCCAAATTAAAGAAGTACAGTTTCTCACGCCTTCTGTTCTGTACATGAATTTATGATATTCAACAACGCTTCATGAATATCTCTGTCTTGTATTAAATATTCATACAAAACCCTTGTGTTGTACTAGTATATATTTCAACTACAGAGTGATTTATATAGAACTGACACATTTCTTTCTTTAATTATTCCGTTGGAAATTCATTCAATGACAAAATTTTAGCACCAAATTAAGCAGAATGTTCTGGAGTTTCGATTCCTTGTCACTAGATGCGCAGATGTTTATGTTTTATTCATATTGTTGGCAGCACTGACCAAATTTTAGCACCAAATTACGCAGAATGTTCTGGAGTTTCGATTCCTTGTCACTAGATGCGCAGATGTTTATGTTTTATTTATGGCAGCACTGGCAGCACTAGATGCGCAGATGTTTATGTTTTATTCCTATTGTTGGCAGCTGTTTTCGACATTTTGTGTCAACGTGAAAATGCAGTACACATTAAATCAACGACTCTTCCTTGTGAAGCAATACTGGATTACGAATTCAATTACAGCTACTCAAAGGGCATACCAGAGAGAATTTGGTGTTCGCAATCCTCCCAAAAGAAACACAATACTGGGACTTGTAAACAAATTGGAAACAACTGGATCTCTGGTGAGTGAAAAGGGCAAGCATCGTTCAGCTAGGCTTCCCACGGTTGTTGTTGACGTAAGAGCACGACTGGAGCAGTCACCCAAAAAATCATTAAGACGTTTGTCGCAGGAGACAGGGTACACCTACTCAATGTGTCAGAGAGCTGCGAAAAGTTTCTTTGACGACCGAATAATTTCCAGGAACCTGTGGCCATCAAGATCTCCGGATTTGACAACGCCGGACTTCTTTCTATGGGGTTACTTAAAAGACAGGGTTTACGCCACACGTCCCCAGACATTGGACGATCTGAAGCACAACATCACACAGGAGATTCAAGCTATTGACAACAGAGTCCTCCAACGAGTGGCCAGTAACATGGAACGACGTTTTGAGTTGTGCCTTATGCAGGATGGAGGACATTTTCAACATTTGCTATAGAGGTAAATAATCTCCCAAAATTCCTCTACATTTTAGGTATAATAAGTTGTTGCTAGCACAATTCGTTTTGAAACAATTAATGAAAGAATTGTGTCAGTTCTATATAAATCACTCTGTAGAACTAGATTCTGACTACGAATTAAGACTTTGTAGGACTATGAAGATTTTTTTTATGACCTGTTCTGTATTCTAGCTATAAAGCGATGAAAGAATGTCATGGAATATAAATATAATACAACACAGATACCTGCGACTGCGAAAAAAATACAATACTACACAGCTACGTGGTCACCTAAATAAGCATTTATGTACTGTATATTATCTGAACACGATTGCAGGTTTCATTGTTGCTTTTCATTATAATGATTTAATTAACTCAGTAGAGAATAACTTCTGTAGCTTAAAGGCATAATTAAATTGAGAACCGTGTAACTACCTCTAAAAAATCTGCATGCGTTTCTTATTCTCTGAATCTGAAGCTTGAATTCTGTGGTCACACCCGAACATTCATCTTTATTTAGACTGCTGGGGTGTGACAACACTCGCTTCCCACACAGCTTTTGAATTCCGCGGGAAATCCAGTCGTTAGCCAAGATGGCATGTCCTTTGGGTTGCCTACAAGCAAGGCGAGCAATGTTGTCTGTTGCATTTGTTCGTTGACAATGAGGTGACAATAAACAATCTGATTATATCACTTATGACCAGTTTGTCCAATTTTGCTTAACGAATGTTAAATTAACAGTCTGTTTATTTTTAACGCTTTGTTAATATATTTTCCATTTGTTCAACATTATTTTGTTTAAGATAACCAACACTTAACTATTTTCAAAAAGGCATATGACTCGGTTAAGAGGGAAGTATTATATGATATTCTTATTGAATTTGGTATTCCCAAGAAGCTAGTTAAAATGTGTCTCAGTGAAACATACAGCAGAGTCCGTATAGGTCAGTTTCTATCTGATGCTTTTCCAATTCACTGCGGGCTAAAGCAGGGAGATGCACTATCACCTTTACTTTTTAATTTCGCTTTAGAATATGCCATTAGGAAAGTTCAGGATAACAGGCAGGGTTTGGAATTGAACGGGTTACATCAGCTTCTTGTCTATGCGGATGACGTGAATATTTTTTTAGTTGGTTATTTAACGACGCTGTATCAACTACTAGGTTATTTAGCGTCGATGAGATTGGTGATAGCGAGATGATATTTGGCGAGATGAGGCCGAGGATTCGCCATAGACTACCTTGCATTCACATTACGGTTGGGGAAAACCTCGGAAAAAACCCAACCAGGTAATCAGCCCGAGCGGGGATCGAACCCGCGCCCGAACGCAACTTCAGACCGGCAGGCAAGCGCCTTAACCGACTGAGCCACGCCGGTGGCTGACGTGAATATGTTAGGAGAAAATCCACAAACGATTAGGGAAAACACGGAAATTTTACTTGAAGAAAGTAAAGCGATCGGTTTGGAAGTAAATCCCGAAAAGACAAAGTATATGATTATGTCTCGTGACCAGAATATTGTACGAAATAGAAATATAAAAATTGGAGATTTATCCTTCGAAGGGGTGGAAAAATTCAAATATCTTGGAGCAACAGTAAGAAATATAAATGGCATGTGGGAGGAAATTAAACGCAGAATAAATATGGGAAATGCGTGTTATTATTCGGTTGAGAAGCTTTTGTCATCTAGTCTGCTGTCAAAAAATGTGAAAGGTAGAATTTATAAAATAGTTATATTACCGGTTGTTCTGTATGGTTGTGAAACTTGGACTCTCACTCTGAGAGAGGAACATAGGTTCAGGGTGTTTGAGAATAAGGTGCTTAGGAAAATATTTGGGGCTAAGCGGGATGAAGTTACAGGAGAATGGAGAAAGTTACATAACGCAGAACTGTACGCATTCTATTCTTCACCTGACATAATTAGGAACATTAAATCCAGACGTTTGAGATGGGCAGGGCATGTCGCACGTATGGGCGAATCAAGAAATGCATATAGAGTGTTAGTTGGGAGACCGGGGAGGCCGAAACGTAGATGGGAGGATGGTATTAAAATGGATTTGAGGGAGGTGGGATATGATGATAGAGACTGGATTGGTCTTGCACAGGATAGGGACCGATGGCGGGCTTATGTGAGGGCGGCAATGAGCATTCGGGTTCCTTAAAAGCCATTTGTAAGTAAGTAAGTAAGTAAGTAAGTAAGTAAGTATATATATATATACACATTTTCTAAGTGAATATTTATTTATTTATTTATTTATTTATTTATTTATTTATTTATTTATTTATTTATTTATTTATTTATTTATTTATTTATTTATTTATTTATTTATTTATTTATTTATTTAACCTGGTAGAGATAAGGCCATCAGGCTTTCTCTCCCCCTCTACTAGGGGATCACAACTACAATATTAAGAATACAATTACAATTATAATTAATATTAAATTTACAAATACTCTACAATAAAATCAAAGTACTAAAAGATTGACTAATAAAAGCTAGACAGTTTATTGCAAAAGTTAAGAAGAGAGATTTTTTTTTTATTAACTGAGTAAAAATTAAACCTACTCTACGCAGTAAGAAAATGCTTAATAAGCTTGCTTTTGAACGCTACTAAATTCCGACAGTCTCTGATGTCACTGGGTAGGGTATTCCACAAGCGCGAGAGCGAGATTGTGTATGATGATGAATACGATGATGTTTTATGTGTTGGTATGACTAGTATGCGGATATTTTGCGCGCGTGTGAAGAGATTATGATATGATGACAGGTAACTGAAACAGGAGACAAGGTAGGTAGAAATGTTAAATTTTATGTTTCATTTAACGACGCTCGCAACTGCAGAGGTTATATCAGCGTCGCCGGACGTGCCGGAATTTTGTCCCGCAGGAGTTCCTTTACATGCCAGTAAATCTACTGACATTAGTCTGTCGCATTTAAGCACACTTAAATCCCACCGACCTGGTCCGGGATCGAACCCGCAACCTTGGGCATAGAAGGCGAGCGCTATACCAACTTGCCAACCAGGTCGACAGGTAGGTAGGTGTAGAGGTGTGAAGGACTTGGAAAAGGAGAACAAGAGAATGAAAATTTCTACGTTCGTTAAGCCGTAGCCAGTTTAGAGTTTGGAAGGATGGGGTAATGTGGTCAGCGCAACGGACATCGCAGACGAAGCGAACAAAAGAATTATGAATACGTTGTAATTTTTGCGACTGGTTGACATTGAGGTCAGTCAGTAGAGAATCAAAATAATCGAAGTAGGGCATTACTAGTGTTTCCACTAGTATTTTCTTGAGTGATAGCGGGAGGGATTTTCGAATGCTGTTTAAGGAATGTAGTATGGAAAGCACTTTTTGATAATGTTTATGTTCACCTTCGTACTTCAGTAACAAAAGAAACATTAATAATAATTGACGTCATAATACTTTCTTGTAGTTTGAAGTTTATAGATAGCTACATACATACATAGTTTACTGAACATACATAGTGTTTTGACAAATGGTAGGTAGCTTTCACTGCAAAACCAGCTTTCTCCAATCTTTCCTATTTTCTGCCTTCCTCTTAATCTCCGCATATGATCCATATATCTTAATGTCGTCTATCATCTGATATCTTCTTCTGCCCCGAACTCTTCTCCCGTTCACAATTCCTTCCAGTGCATCCTTCGGTATGTAGTTTCTTCTCAGCCAGTGACCCAGCCAATTCCTTTTCCTCTTCCTGATCAGTTTCAACATCATTCTTACTCATCCACTCTTTCCAACACAGCTTCATTTCTTATTCTGTCAGTTCATTTCACATGCTGTAACCTTCTTCACATCCACATTTGAAATGCTTCTAGTCGCTTCTCTTCACTTCTCGTAATGTCCATGTTCCTGCTCTACACAATTCCAAACAAAGCATTTCACTAGTCTTTCCTTAGGTCCGCAAAAGATGCTCTGGGTAGCTCAGTCGGTAGAGCGTTGGTGCGCTTAGCCACAGGTCCCGGGTTCGATACCCGGCCCCGGAACAATTTTTCCCTTGAAATTATTGAACTCAGCTTCACAGAGAGTTATACCTTTTTTTTAATTTATTTAATTTTATTTTATTTAAATTCAAATATACAGAATAAAGAAATATAATTACAAAACAAACAAAGAGAAATACAAATAAAATAATAGAAACAATATAAAAAGAAGATACAGTAGTATTAACAAAATTTGAGACCGAATGAGCAGCGCTCGTGCTCGGTCGCAGTTCAGATATAATATTAAAATAAAAAATAATAATATAAATAAATAAGTAAAATAAAATAGGAACTAAAATATAATTACAGCGGCAATGGAATTATATAATATAATATTAACACCAGAGAAGAATAATATCGCACATGAAAAGTAGGACTAATATATATTTCAAAATTATAGAATACAAATATAATATAGGTTGATTAATTCATACACATAGGCTATAAATTTATTTAATCAAATTGAAGATATTAACACGTTTCTAATTTTCTTGTTATGTGTTAGTGGGTTACATGTTAGAAGTTCTGGGTGTAATTTAGTTAAAGCATTGTACATCCGAGGGCCAAAATTTATGCTATGCTTTAGACCAGCAGATGTGAGACATTTAGGTTCTACTAATGTTGAATTAATATTTCGTCTTGTGGCATAATTGTGTTTTTGTAATACAAACTTATTACGATTTTTATGATAAAATTTTAACAGCGTATACTTATAAATTTGTTCAATATTAAATACATTAAATTCAGAATAAATTAATTTAGTTGGATAATCGAAACGTTTCTTCAAACAAATTTTAATTGTTTTAATAGCTAGATTTGCATTGTGCAGAATATTGTATGTGAAAAAATGGGACTTTGTAGACACGGGAAAGTAAATTCTGTGGCGGAAACAGTAGGCCTACAGTTGTTCTTTACACCACATATTATCATGAATCTGATACTAGTCTGTTTCAATGAGGCACTGCACACATTTCTTTTGCTACATGCCATGTAGTGTAATGTTTCTTGAATTACAGCAAATAAATAGCATTTGAAGTCGTAATTAATGGTTATAAAAACAAAATAGCATAATTTGGAAAAATAAAATAAAAAAAATTTGTGGGCCTCAGAGGGCCACCCCCCCCCCCCCCGTTGGTAATGCACGTTACAGATTATGGGTTGGTATTGCTAGTGTTAAAGAGTTACTTTGGTAACGATATTACAGTTATTAAATTGTAACTTTATAGATAACCAGAGTATTAAGGGGTTGTTGGACAATAGCTTCATTTAGGTCAAAATTACATAAATTCTTACTTAACAGATGAATTGCTGATTAATATTTTTCTTATAATGAAACTAACATTGTCATTCTTATTATTATTATCTTTAATTTCTCTAAATGATTTACAAAACCTCTAATGGCAATTACATTAATATTCTCATTATAGAAATAGAAATATATATATATATATATATATATATATATATATATATATATATTCTCCCGTCACACTTATATTAAGTTATTAAATAGCTATCTCAAAACAAATTAATTATAATTCATTGAATTAAATTAGCTAATAAAAAGACCTTTAAGGATTTATCTAAATTTAAATAAAAGCAAGATGGAGAACCAGAAATACATAAATTTTTATCATTTAGGCTGGAAGAGAATAGATCTGCCAGCGAAAATAAAACATTATTATTATTATTTTATTATATAGTTTATTATATATTATTATTATTAATTATGACAATGAAAAAATAATGTTGCCATACTGTAAGAAAATAGCAAAGGAAAGCGAATTGCTTGGGGAAAATTTTCTTTGTAACTTATTTGAACTGATACCCACAAGAATAAGAAGTGCTACCGGTACTAGTGAATGACAAGTCACTGTTTCTCTATCAATTTTAGTCAATAAAAGAACATTGAAGAAACATTATTGGTTTTGCGAGAAAGACCAGAATGCAAGTGAATCATTTCCGAAATCAGTGATCATTTAGTAAATGATAAAAAATGTATTAAATGTGTTCTGTTTATAGTATGTCGGATGTGACTTATTTGAACTGTTGTATCAGTTGAGTCAGAGTTTTGTCAGTGAAAGTTCCGATCAGTAATCATTTATAGCGTCAATGAAATGTGTGCTAAAGTGTCAGTGAGATGCGTCATAGTGCCACTACAGGGAATGAGATGAGAGTAAAGTGAAAGACTATTGAAACTTATGTAGGACCTGTACATAATTATGTAGGTTGTATTGTAAAATTAGGTATTTTATTTTATGTTTTATTATTATTGTGTTAAATTGTATTGTGTATTATTATTGTATTGTGTGAAAATTGTATATGTGTTGTAAAATTGTATTGTGTATTGTAAATTTTATTGTGTATTGGTTATCATTTTATTGTGTATTGTTAATATTGTATATACCACTGCCACCGGGTGCTTGCCCACTTGCAGTGTAAATAAATACATACATACATACCTACTCTTTCTCTATAAGTAATACTTTGTTATATATATTGTCGGTAATGCTGTACTGTGTTACATTTCAGGTGCCAGATATCTTGAAGACCGATCTTCCAGGAAGAAGAGTTTTCTACTAAGTCCAGACACTGCTGACTGCTGCTATCGTCAATCCCTCAAAACTACGGTAAAAATACGTAATTGGTGAGTATTGAATACTTTCTTAAAAGTCACTTTGACGCTATGGACTGACAATTATTTTGTGTATGGAATCTCTTATCTAGCTGTTAAAATGTTTGTGTTGAAATAAATAGATGCAGAAAAATTTATGGAACACCAAAATGTACGATATTGAATTGAAATATGCAAAGAAACATCCCTTAAATTTTATAAAATGACAGCCGTTTGAATTATATTGCGAAGATTTTATTTTGAATAATATGACAAATTAAGGTGAACTGAACTGGCAGGAATATACTTTATGCTCGGCCATGCCGAAATGTAGTAATTATACACTTGGTAGCAGCCCTTTAATGGACCTCATTAAAGTACACTTATTCATTAAAGTTCAGGTGTTCCACCAATCAGAAAACACCATTGTAGCAATATGAAAGCGCAAGTATCGATTTTTATCGGAGATGCAATCGAAAGACAACTAGCGAAACGTCACGGAGGCCGGAAATCCAATACTGTCGCAGAAGGTTATGTTCTGTTACTATAATAATTAGCGTTAATTGTAAATATTATTCAAATAAATTCAATTTGTCATCTCGTTTTTCAATGTCTAAATCAATTTCAAGGTTATATCATGATTAATGTTTATTTTACTCTCTAGATTATATCAACGTCAATGACATTTCTTTCTCGGAAAAAATCAATACTTTCGCGTCTGCGCACATCTCACAATTTACGAAATATTGCACAAGGTTAGTTCCGCTCCCAAGTCAGATAAGAACAACATGAATACTTATGAATAATTTCAAGGTAGAAATATTGTCTAGCATAAAAAGTCGTATGGAACTTGCCTATAATGGTAATTAAGACTCTCGTATGAAAATTATGAAACTCGCTTGTGCTCGTTTCATAAAATACTCGCGTCTTAATTACTATCATTATAGGCTCGTTGCATAATGTACTATTCTGAAATCGATATTTGGTTATGTCTGCAAAAAAAAAGTTGTCAAATTTTTATGTCTTCCGCAATTTACAAGTCTTTCATGTTATTTTAGATTAATTAAAGATCATAATTTCATGATTTATACAAATCATATAGAAAAAATTGTCTCAACTTTTCAATACCTTACACTTTTTAATGGTGTTGTATTATATCTTTACGTATTTGTATTTTTATAACAAACGAGTACTTTGATTGCTCAACATTGAACCTACCGTCCCTTCGGCGAGTAATGCGTCAAAACTGTAAATTAAGGCCTACTTAGCTGTCATAAATATTGCCCATCAGGGGCGTACGCAACGGGGGTTACGAGCTTTGAACCCTGCCTTGAACTTATAAAAAATGGCATATTTAGACTTGAGTATTTTTTTGCCCATAATCGTTTCCCCTTCTCTAATTTTTCACTGTCAGAGTAACAAAATCTACATCGACATAAGGCATAGTCCTTCTACCCTCCTTCAATATAATCCCTGTGCTTGGTGCTGCGGCATTTTCGAATTATAACAGTTTATCTTCACTATAGAGCACAGATCGAAGGCATATCTATCGCCTGGTACCTACCTTGTAGTTAGCTACAACTTTAGTTCCTTTTTCGTTAACAGCTGCCAGTGTTCAAAATTTAAAATTTAGCGATAAATATAGACTAATATACACAGTGAAAATTGTTTAGATCCCAAAAGTTGTAAATGTCCACCTTTGAAAGAAGCCACGTATGACAAATATCTGGGTATCATTATTGATCAGAATTTAAAATGGCCTCATCACATTACTTATCTTTGTAAGAGGCTTCGTAAAACAATTTATAAATTCGTTAATCTTTGATGCTACTTACCTATTAGAGTTCTACGAAATGTTTATTTGGCCATTATTCAGTCTATCATTCAATATGATATAATTGTTTTGGGTGGAAGTACAAAAATTAATCTTAGTCCGTTAAATTTACTACAAAAACGAATAATTAAAATTTGTTTGAAGAAACGTTTCGATTATCCAACTAAATTAATTTATTCTGAATTTAATGTATTTAATATTGAACAAATTTATAAGTATACGCTGTTAAAATTTTATCATAAAAATCGTAATAACTTTGTATTACAGACACACAATTATGACACAAGACGAAATATTAATTCAACATTAGTAGAACCTAAATGTCTCACATCTGCTGGTCTAAAGCATAGCATAAATTTTGGCCCTCGGATGTACAATGCTTTAACTAAATTACACCCAGAACTTCTAACATGTAACCCACTAACATATAACAAGAAAATTAGAAACGTGTCAATATCTTCAATTTGATTAAATAAATTTATAGCCTATGTGTATGAATTAATCAACCTATATTATATTTGTATTCTATGATTTTGAAATATATATTAGTCCTACTTTTCATGTGCGATATCATTCTTCTCTAGTGTTAATATTATATTATATAATTCCATTTCCGCTGTAATTATATTTTAGTTCCTATTTTATTTTACTTATTTATTTATATTATTATTTTTTATTTTAATATTATATCTGAACTGCGACCGAGCACGAGCGCTGCTCATTCGGTTTCAAATTTTGTTAATACTACTGTATCTTCTTTTTATATTGCTTGTATTATTTTATTTGTATTTCTCTTTGTTTGTTTTGTAATTATATTTCTTTATTCTGTATATTTGAATTTAAATAAATAAAATAAAATAAATAAATAAAGCTAGATCACTTACCCCCACCATAAGATTGTTATTATAAACTACGACGCACACATGCATTTGGTTTCACGAGATAACGAATGACCTGTATTGAAAGTTACTTGTAAAAGAAGAGGTTAACAAAATACCCATTTAAAGTTACAATTATAAGTAATGTTCTTCCTAAATAAAGACGAAGCAAACTGAAGCTTAAATTGATCGCAGTTAGAGATTTTCAAGTTGCAGTTATAATCAAAGTTCTTTAAAAATGAAATCTGCTTGATTAAAATATCGACCAGCCATAAACATGTTTTTTTCCGTAGACTATTACCCTTTTACTACGTAATACTACTTTGACCAATGAAACTTACCGAACGAGTGTTTCAACCAATCATGGCTGTTTATCCTACAATTTTTATAAGCTCCCTAGCATTTATATGTTTTATCACCTCCCTAGCATTTGTTTCTTTGTTTATCCACATTCTACTTTCAATATTTGTGCCTTTTAAAATTATTCATGTTTATTTCATCATCCTTAATTAAAACTTTTCTATCATTTATCTTGTTTATGTAATTTAAGTTAGACCTATGTTACAGTTTCTGCTGTATGATTTTATGGATAGTCACGTATCAGAGATTGTTTAATATATATTGATCATTGAAATGAAATGCAACTGTTTTAATAAAAATGAAACTGAATCCACAAAACCTTCTTAGACTAGTAATCGTCCATAGGGTTCAATGAAGACTGTATAGTTGACGCAAGTAAGCTCAGTATAACATACTACTGCCATCTAGCGGAATATTTGTAATGATCAAATAGTACGATAATACATTTGAAGACAGTTTAGTATTTTCGTAAGTCAATTAATATTTACTGTATTAGAGTACTTTATTTCTTATAATCTTTATATACTTTCTTCTAGTCGTGTAATAGTATACAGGGTGTTTAAAAATTTATTTGGGCATAATTTCAGATGTATTTCCCCATGTCGACAATCAAAATAGTTCATTACAACATTTCCGTGAAATAAAATACAAATATTGAAATTCATATCCAACGTTTTTCTTTCCGCAGGTCGTTGTCATTACAGAAGATGTTCTAAAATTGTATGAATACAGACCTCACAGAAAGTTGAATTTACATCACTGCTATTCTGACAGAACATAACTCGTGCAGGGTAAGTCAAAATAGATGAACAACGATTTGCAAATGATAAGGATACAATTGAATGTTCAACAGTCTGCCAATCGTATGAGGAACATTGACTTGCAACGCTACCCTTCGTGTGCTGATAGAAGGATGTTTTCATATTCACAGCCTCCAGAATCTCCTCTTTTACTTCTGGAGTTCTAGATCTTGGTCGTCCCCTTCCCAAACCAGGGGAATTAAATTTTCTATACTGCACAGACGGTAATGGAGACGTACAAAATCTTCCGATCTGGACATTGTCGCTGTGGGTATCTCTCCTGGTACAAACGACGAGCCAGCGCAGCATTAATACATTAATTAAATGAACAAAGTTATCTCTGCCAGCTCTTGATTTCATACAACATGTCGAAGTCTAACGCCTACCTACACAACACTGAATAATAGATGTCGGAATGAATTTCAGAGTGCCCTCTTAATGTCTCCTTTGACGGCAACGACCTGCGGAAAGAAAACGTTCCGGTGAATTTCAATGTTGTTGGCATAACTAACTAAATGAAGCATTTCCGGACACATGTGATAACTATTTTGATTGTCTAGTGGGAAATACATACCTGAAATTATGATTATTTTTGAAACAATTCAAATATTTCATTAGAGGTCTGAGATTTATTTGGGAAATGGAATGACCATATAAACGAATATTTATTATTTAATCCCACTATTTCGTGAATAAAATAAAAAATATAAACTAATATATCCTTAAAATTAGCTGCCAAATAAACACAAAATGTTTTTTTATTTATGAATTTTAACCTATTCAAACATTGCGAACTTTCGAAATAGATGAACAACGATTACCGCAATAAAGTTTTTTGAATGTTATTCAGTAATGCAATATTTTAAAAACAGGTTTAGAAATGTTAATTACTTATCTGCGAAGAATATTTTTGTTATTATAATAGAAATTTTTCATTATCTGCTGAAATCTAATTCAATTTAAAATTTTATAGTTAATTACAAATAACCATTAATACATTAATTAAATGAACAATTTTTGAAATGTCATTTTCTTTAGGTACACTGACATGGAATTAGAATTGATCTAAATGAGGGGTTGTTTCAATGGTGGATCATTAATGTTTAGGTGAGGGGTTTGGACTTTTTCCATTGCTAGTTGTCACAATCAAAAATTAAGACACAACGTTTCGAACAATATGGTTCTCCCTTCGTCTTCAGGTGGAAAGAAGGAGAGAAAGGAATAAACCTACCTACGTAACGATCCCAACATTAGGAATAAACCTAAACATTACGATAAAGTAGATTTTTCCTTTTTCCTTCTTTTTAAGATAGGGAAACCATATTTTTAAACTTGAATGTCTTAATTTTTTTAAAAGCAATGGAAAAGTCCAAACCCCTCATCTAAACAAAATAGAAGATGAATATGTAGATGTTGAAGTAGGATTTCGCACTTTATTTATACAATGGATTCATGCTCATCGATTTGCCTGGAAGCAGTTGGCGACACTAACTAAACAAAAGAACGACCATGTGATAAATTGATACGAGTAATAAATCGAGCTGCAGAAATTATCACGATGTATGAATGTGATTGGTTGGAATTCAAAATTTCATTACACTTCATTGGCCGAAAATGGAATGACGTCATATAAACGAAATAGTCATTAGTTAATTATTTAATCCCACTCCAGTTTTGATTTTCTATAGATAAATCAAAACCTCTAGTAAGGTTACTGTAGATAAAAATGCCAAATAAACACAATACACACTAGACTATGTTTTTTTATAAGTTTTTTGAGTTTGTGAATTACATTCGTAGACTTTTTGAGAGAGAAAGAGCTGATAGAGAACTGCATTAATTGTTTTTAAGAATTTGCATAATGCTGTTTATTTAATAAATAGTATAATGAGAAGTGGAATGAGTATTCGAAGAATATTTTGTATTATATCGTTTAATATTATTATTTCTTTACAGTATTAATATCCTGCACCACTGATGGCATGGAAGTGATCAAGTTTATTTATTTTCCATTTGCTTCCATTAATTTCTTTATTTTCCAGATAATTATCTCATGCAAATATCATCCTCAAAGAGAAATTGTTTCATATTTATTATTTATTAATACATCCGCCTGCCATAACAGATGAGCATATAGATCCGGAAAACAATTAAAAAAATGCATAATGCAACAGAAACAAAAATCAATACAATAGGTAGCAATCCTAGTACAATATGCAAATTAGAAAGTTTAAAAATTAAACATTACATAAATGATTATGTAAAATGCCTATAGATTTTTTTAAGATATTTAAACAAATATTTTTAATATCTTGGAATGTCATATCATATTGCTTTAAAATGTCAGTGGTATATTTATATGCCAATCCAAACAAAATACATTATTATAGTAAACAGTGATAATTTTTATTGTATATATTCAAAGGAAAACTTTAATTACATTAAATTACACAAATTAAAATTAATGTTGATTGTACAACATAAATTAAAGAACAAATTTCGTAGAATATTCTTTCGTTGTTATAAAAATAATTTTAATTACGTTATGGGCTGAAATTCTAAGAATTTTCTTTTAATTTCAGATTCGATGTCTCTGAAATTGGTAGGACTCCAAATTCTGGCCCGCAGATTGGCTGTGATAACGAAAATCGTTTCCACACCGGGGGAAGTGGGCATAATGGCACATGGCAGGGGCATCGCGCACATTATCAGCTGACGACAAGCTTGTAAGACATTTTTATCACTACTGTAACACATTCTTTTATGTTATAAGCACAAATTCAGTCAGTTTGTCTATAATCCCTTTCCCAATTTTAAATCCAGTAAACTAGAAATTTTGTATTCGTAATAATAATAATAATAATAATAATAATAATAATAATAATAATAATAATAATAATAATAATAATAATAATAATAATAATAATAACAAAACTTTTCAGTGATAAGTGTAAGAATATTACAGATCATGAGTTTTAATCGTAATAGTCTAATACAAACTTCTTTCTTTCTTCTGTTTTTTCATTATTTCATTCATGCCATGAAAAATTCATAAGTGCTAATGATGTACATTTTATTATTATTAGCTTTTGCAGTTGGACTAGCTGTAGCTGAGTAAATTAGCTAACGACATTTTTCCAAAAGGAAGTGAGGTTCGTTCCCGTATAGTATCTATGGGAGATATGATACTCCGTAATTACTGGATATATTTTGTTCAGTTACTTCCATTCCCTCTCCATTATTATGTATTTGCTCTGTTATCACCACAACAAAAAGTTATGACAGATTTCAGCTTATATATTTATGAAGTTTTAATGTATATTAAGAATAATGAGGAATGTTATTCAGTTACAAATGAAATAGATAATTATGAAACAAGAATTGCCTTTACTTGTAAAGTATCGTTGCATAGACTGACTACGACCCAGAATAATTAAGTATACATACTGATTCAAAGTCCTGCGCCGTGGCGTCGTGGTCTAAGGCATCCTGTCTAGGATTAGCGTTACGGAATGCACGCTGGTTCGAGTCCTCATGGGGAAGATATTTTCTCATGAAATTTCGGCCAGTGTATGGGACCGTTGCCCACCAGCATCGTGATGCACTTGGGGAGCTACAATAGGTAGATAAATCCGGTTACGAAAGTCAGCTATAATGCTGGGGGGGGGGGATCATCGTGCTAACCACACGATACCTTCATTCCGGTTGGACGATCGTCCACCTCTGCTTCGGTATGTGGATGTGAGGCAACAGCCTGCTGATCGGTCATGGTCCTTCATGAGCTGTCGTGCCTCGGACTATTATTATTATTATTATTATTATTATTATTATTATTATTATTATTATTATTATTATTATTATTATTATTATTATTAGACCTGTTATTTAAAGACTTTTAATATATTGCCTGTAAATAACAGGCATTTGACAACTTCAGTATTCAAACAGAAAATTAAACAATATTTACTAGCCAGACCATTTTATTCTCTAAATCATACCTGAACAAACAGCGCTCAACGAGCGTGCGCGCTCCTTAGGAGCGGGAGAGCCATGTTTACAGCTCCCGAAACGGAGAGGAAGATACGTCAGAATGATATAGACTTGCTATAGGTAGAGGAGAGGGAAACGACCACTCCGTTATCTAGTGGAGTGCAATGTGTATTCTCAGTAACTGTTTCACGTTGCTGACCTACTGCTACAGTACAGTATGGAGGAATCTAAAAGACGGAACATAACATTTAACGATTTACAGCTCGAACTTATTGATCTTCAATGTGACCTAAGAGCTAAAGATCGTTTGAATAATACTACTAGCCTGGTTGAGTTTTAAAGACTAAACATTAGCAATAATATCCACGACTACACAGGCTGGCTGTGAAAATGATTGCTATGTTTGGCTCAACATTTATATTTGTGAGCAACTGTTTTCTATAATCAACTTTAATAAAGGCAGACATGGAACATCTGTACCTGATGTTTCATTACGATCAGTAGGCTACTGTTCCTTTCAGCTACCAACAGTATAAAACCTCGTTTTGATGTACTAATAAATAAAAATATAAGACAATAATATTGTACATTTAAGTAGCTATAGAATTTGTATTATTTCTATAAAATAAACATTTCTTTATTAATTAATAATAGTCCAAGATAGTTTTGCAAGCACTGAACGGGAATTCATTTCATAAGCACTCGTAATAGTACTTCCTTTTTGTGTATATTTTGTACGAGATCACCCCTTCTTCACGTCCACACTTATACAGAGCGCAGCTAATATCTGCATTCCGCTCATGAGCTGTGAGCCGGCTCGGAGAGCGCAAACCTTGTGCAGGCCTGATCTAAATGAATGCTTTAAATCTATATTTGATTTTTAATCCATTGCTGTTTTGACGCTACCTATTATATTGTTTAATATTTAAGAGCTAATAGATATTATTATTATTATTATTATTATTATTATTATTATTATTATTATTATCATCGTTGTTGTGAAAAATGTATCACAAAATATTGATTCTGGGAACAACCATTTCTTACTCATGAAAAATTTAGGTAACGAAATCTTTCCCCAGGAATCTTTGTCAATCGCAAATTCACGTAATTTTTCATTCACTCTTACTGAGAAATCGCCAGTTGACTATGCTACGGCTTCTCTCTTCCGTTACGTACTGCAGACTATTGCTTTATTATGTTCGGTCTGTCGTTTTCTATACTTAGACTAACAAGAAAGTGAAATGGAATTAAAACTTAGTAATATTTAATAGAATGATTTATTAGACTAAAGATTTTCAGATTAATATTTTAATTAGCAAAGAATAAAATCTGACTTTTATGCCAGCAACGAATGACAGACATATAAAAATGACCATAATTTATCGAATTAAGAAAACTGTCAACCCTGTCAGCGAAGCAATTGCATTAGATGCAAGGCCGTAAAGTAATCAGGTTCATTGTATTATTTATGTCATCCAGGTTCAGTGGTCATTGTTACATGCAGTGCACAGATGATATTATTAATCCGTCCAGCAACTGCTAAAGAACGGTGCTGGGGAGTATTAATCCATCTATAACAGTTTTCAGTCGTCTGAAGCAGTTATTCATAGATTTCAAAAAGGCATATGACTCGGTTAAGAGAGAAGTTTTATATAACATTCTTATTGAATTTGGTATTCCCAAGAATCTAGTTCGATTAATTAAAATGTGTCTCAGTGAAACGTACAGCAGAGTTCGTATAGGTCAGTTTCTGTCAGATGCGTTTCAATTCACTGCGGGCTAAAGCAAGGAGATGCACTATCACCTTTACTTTTTAACTTTGCTCTAGAACATGCCATTAGGAAAGTCCAGGATAACAGAGAGGATTTGGAATTGAACGGGTTACATCAGCTTCTTGTCTATGCTTATGACGTGAATATGTTAGGAGAAAATCCACAAACGATTCGGGAAAACACGGAAATTTTATTTGAAGCAAGTAAAGCGATAGGTTTGGAAATAAATCCCGAAAAGACAAAATATATGATTATGTCTCGTGACCAGAATATTGTACGAAATGGAAATATAAAAATTGGAGATTTATTCTTTGAAGAGGTGGAAAAATTCAAATATTTTGGAGCAATAGTAACAAATATAAATGACACTCGGGAGAAAATTAAACGCAGAATAATATTGAAAACGCCTGTTATTATTCAGTTGAGAAGCTTCTGCCATCTAGTCTGCTGTCAAAAAATCTTAAAGGTAAAATTTTCATGATTGACAAAGTAATTAACGAAACATAAACAAGGAAAAGGAAACATACTCTTATTAAAAACTGAAACAAAATATGAAAAAGAGAAAGAAAAACAGAGAAATTGAAAATAAGGTGTGAAAGTAGCTTCAAATTAACTAACAACAATATTCTGTACAATATGATAACAAAGAATTCTGTATCTAGAGAAATTCTTATTGAAAATATCAACATTCGGATGAGGATGTGATTTATTGTATAATCGTAACATTTGGAAAACTGGGGAATTTTTGTGCGATTCATTATTTGCCTCGGTATGAAAAATAAATTTCGAAATTTTGTATTAAGCTTAGGTGCATATAATGTTATATAATGAAATAAATCAACACGATCCAACTTATCTATACTAATAATAAATCTGTAGCCGAAATTTTTCTGGTAATTTTCGATTTTCCAAAAATAATTGGTCCTAACATATATAATTAACCACCCTGAAACCGAAAATCGCTTTTTTGAAATTTTTGTTTGTATGTCTGTCTGTATGTTTGTTACCTTTTCACGCGATAATGGATGAACGGATTTCGATGAAAATTGGAATATAAATTATGTTCGTTATAACTTAGATTTTAGGCTATATGGCATTCAAAATACATTATTTAAAAGGGGGTTATAAGGGGGCCTGAATTAAATAAATCGAAATATCTCGCTTATTATTGATTTTTGTGAAAAATGTTACATAACAAAAGTTTCTTTAAAAATAATTTGCGATACGTTTTATTCCCTAAAAAATTTTGATAGGACTGATATTTAATGAGATAAATGAGTTTTAAAATTAAAATGACTGCCATCTAACGCCGTAGAATGAAATAAAAACAAATGACTTCGTCTATAAGGGGCCTTGGACAGCAACAATCGAAAGCTATGAAAGATAGCCTACAGATAATGTTTTTATGTGTTTGTATGATGTAATATCGGAAGCAAAATTGACCGATTTGTATAATTAATTATTATTTCATCATTGAAAGTGTAGTTTCTCTAGATGGACATAATGCTCTAATGTTTTTACAGTAACTTCTGATATAATATAATGTAATGTAATATAATATAATATAATATAATATAATATAATATAATATAATATAATATAATATAATATAATATAATATAATATAATATAACAATGTAATGTAATGTAATGTAATGTAATATAATGTAATATAATATAATATAATATAATATAATATAATATAATATAATATAATATAATATAATATATGTAATGTAATATTATATAATATAATTTAAGTTATTTGAAGGGTTCAGAACCATTTACTGAACACGTAGAAAACAAGGGTTAAAATTAAGTTATTACCATAATTCAATGGAAACATATAGCAAGTAAAATAAAGTATACACATTAAATCTAAATGATGTCAATGTTCATTAAACTATGGTTGCATGTAATAAAAATTAGAAACATATTAAAGGAATTGTCATTGCACCAATGAGTGTCTCTTGACCAAAATGATCGCATTTTAATTATTTGGATGCAATTTAAATTAAGTACATATTAAACGATTTATCCTTCTATCAAACACGAATGTTCCCTAGATCAAACGTCCTATTTTAATTATGTAATTACTTTATATTTATTTCCAACGGGTGCAGCGGAGCGCACGGGTACGACTAGTTGTTAATAATTTTATAAAGAAAGTTTAAAGATTGACATTTTCGTCTAATTTTCAAACTATTTGAATGGAAATGTTGAAGCATTGTAGCATAACTCTCATATGTAGGATAATTATTATAAAGTCTGTAATATAACCATTTTAGAAATTTATTTTGAATTTTTTCTAGTAACAGAATATATTTGTTAGTAACTGGGTTCCAGATAAACGCAGCATACTCTAATTAAGATCGATAATTAAGATCGAGCAATGGAATTATACAATAGTACATTATGCAACGAGCCCATAATGGTAGTAATTAAGACGCGAGGATGTTTATGAAACGAGCGCAAGCGAGTTTCATTATTTCCATACGAGCGTCTTAATTACCATTATAGGCAAGTTTCATACGACTTTTTATGCTCGACCATATTTCTAACTTGAAATTATTCATAAGTATTCATGTTATTGTTATGTGAGTGAGTGCAATAGCCTATCTCATGAATTGTGAGATGTGTGCAGACGCTAAAGTATTGATTTTTTCCGGGAAACGAATGTCGACGACCTTGATATAATCTAGAGAGTAAGATAAACATTAATCTTGATATAACCTTGAAATTGAATTCGACATTGAAAGACGAGATGACAAATTGAATTTATTTGAATATTATTTACAATTGACGCTAATTATTATAGTAACAGAACATAACCTTCCGCGACAGTATTGGATTTCCAGCCACCGTGACGTTTCGATATTTGTCTTTCGATTGCATATCCGAGAATAATCGAAAACCTGAACTTTAATGGATAGGTGTACTTTAATGACATGCATTAAAGGACTGCTACCAGGTGTATAATTACTACATTTCGGCATGGTCGTCATAAAATTATTATAGTTTTGACTTTAAATTTACAAGAATTTCTCATAACAAAATCTAAACTTTTATAGGACAAATTCTTAATATTATTAATATGACTTTGAAATGTAAAATTACTGCTAAATCTTTATGTATTGATACAGTATGTATATACACTTCTGGCAAAGGCACAATTCAATTAAAGAGTTCGTATCTTGTAAGACGGCCTTCTGTCAAAGTGCCGCAAGCAAATTTTAGTACAGGATGGCTGCAGAGGTTCTCCAGTTCAATGGACACGGAGTGAGTTTTTCTTCGAAGGAATTACTGTTGTGTGTATGAGCGCTGCGTGTAACTGAAACATTTCACATGTGACTCGGTTGTTACAACAAAATATAGTAGGCTTACTTGTCTAAAAAAATATACTAGATTGGTGTACAGTATCTTTATTACAACACTATTTTCCATCAACTAAGAAGATTAATGGGCCTATATCACTATTAATCTATCAAGAAAAATATATAAAGCGAAAATATTTAGTTTATTATGGCTTGCAATACTGTCGAAACGAAGTCAATAAGTACTTTCGAAAACTGCGTAGAAATTAATCTAAAAAATGAGAAAAACGAAAATATTTAGTTTCTTGTAGCTTGTAATACGGTCATAATGAAGTCGATGAATAACTCTTATTAAAGTCAAACTAAAGCCAATTATTACTTTTGAAAACAGCGTACAAATTAATCTAAAAAGATGAGTAAAACGAAAATATTTAGTTTATTGTAGCTTGTAATACGGTCAAAATGAAGTCGATAAATAACTCGTATTAAAGTCAAACTGAAGTCAATAAGTACTTTTGAAAACAGCGTACAAATTAATATCAACAAAACATAAATAAAACGAAAAAATATAGTATATTATAGTTTGTAGTGCGGTCACAAATGAAGTCAATAAATACTTCAGAAAACAGCGCAGATATTAATCAATCAACAACAAAAAATTATGTAGAGCGAAAATATTTAGTTAATTACAGCTTGTAATACATAAAAATAATTAAGTGAGAAAAGTAGTTTTGAAAACTGCGTAGAAATTAATCTATCAACAAAAAAATGTATAAAACCAAAATATCTAGTTCATTACTGCTAGTAATACGATGAAAATGAAGTCACTAAATATATTTTAATTAATCTATCAATAAAAATATATGAAATGAATAAATTTAACTTATTATAGAACGTAGTAAGGTCAAAATGAAGTCACTAAGTACTTTTTTAGAAATTAATTTATCAACAGTAATCTCACTAGAGGTTTTGATTTTATCGTTAAATCTATCAATAAAAATCAAAAATGAAATGAACGATTAGAAGAAATTTAAAGATTAGAAGTAACGAAGTACTCAATACAATAAAATATTAATTGACTTACGAAAATACAACTGTCTTCAAATGTATTATTGTACCATCTCAACATTACAAATATTACGCTAGATGCATGCTAGATTGAGAAATGCCTTCTCGTCGCGAAGTTGTCGAAATTAATACACGATAAAATGTTACTAGTCAAGAAGGCTTTGCTTGATTCAGTTTCATTTTTATTAAAATGCAACATTCCACTTCAATTATCCGAATCCCAGTAATCAACGTCACTTGACAGAATGATTTTCAATAAATCTTAATATTAAACAATCTCTGATATTGGCTATCCATAATATCAATAGCAGAAGCTATAACATAACCTAACTAAATACACAAGTGTTAGAAAAGCTTTAATTAACGACGATGACATAAAAAATAAACATGAATAATTTTAGAAGGAATAATTATTGAATGTACAATTTTCAAATTTGAATGTGGTTGGTGGTTCAATTGATGTTATATTGGACGTGTGCGTAATAGAAGTGGAACTCGTTGATTTAGGCCTACATGGTGTATTCAACTTATTAGGACTAATGGTGCTCTTCATTTATTTTAAAACAGAAGATTCATAGGTATGATCAGTGATTTTTATTAATTCTTGTTCTTGAATGCCAAAGTCATATTTGAAACTGCTGTGCATCGACTGGAGTGGTTTGTAATTTTATATATATATAAATTTTGACGTCAGACCAGCGCAGTTTCAAATGTTGGCAAACAAAGAAACAAATGCTAGAGCCGCGATAAAATTAAACAAATGCTAGGGACGCGATAAAATTAAACAAATGATAGGGACGCGATAAAATTGTGCGATAAGCAATGATTGATTGAAATACGTCCTTTCGTACCGTTTTATTGGTCAAAAGTAGTATGACGTAGTAAGTGTAATAGTCAATAAAAATATATGAAATGAAGAAATTTAGCTTACTATAGCATGTAGTACGGTCAAAATAAAGTCACTAAGTACTTTTTAAAACAGGGTAGAAATTAATTTACTTATCAATAAAAATATATGAATTGAAGAATTTAAGTTTATTATAGCACGTAGTACGGTCAAAATAAAGTCACGAAGTACCTTTTAAAACAGCGTAGAAATTAACCTATCGACAAAAAATATATCAAATGAAGAAATTTAGCTTATTATAGCGGGAAGTACGGTCAAAATAAAATCACGAAGTACCTTTCGAAACAGCGTAGAAATTAATCTATCAATAAAAATATATGAAATGAAGAAATTTAGCTTATTATAGCACATAGTACGGTCAAAATAAAGTCACTAAGTACTTTTTAAAACAGGGTAGAAATTAATTTATCAATAAAAATATTTGAAATGAAGAAATTTAGCTTATTATAGCACGTAGTACGGTCAAAATAAAGTCACTAAGTACTTTTTAAAACAGGGTAGAAATTAATTTATCAATAAAAATATATGAAATGAAGAAATTTAGCTTATTATGGTACGTAGTATGGTCAAAATAAAGTCACTAAGTACTTTTTAAAACAGCGTAGAAATTAATTTATCAATACAAATATATGAAATGAAGAAATTTAGCTTATTATGGTACGTAGTATGGTCAAAATGAAGTCATTAAGTACTTTTTAAAACAGCGTAGAAATTAATTTATCAATAAGAATATATGAAATGAAGAAATTTAGCTTATTATGGTACGTAGTATGGTCAAAATGAAGTCATTAAGTATTTTTAAAACAGCGTAGAAATTAATTTATCAATACAAATATATGAAATGAAGAAATTTAGCTTATTATGGTACGTAGTATGGTCAAAATGAAGTCATTAAGTACTTTTTAAAACAGCGTAGAAATTAATTTATCAATAAAATATTTGAAATGAAGAAATTTAGCTTATTATGGTACGTAGTATGGTCAAAATGAAGTCATTAAGTACTTTTTAAAACAGCGTAGAAATTAATTTATCAATAAAAATATATGAAATGAAGAAATTTAGCTTATTATGGTACGTAGTATGGTCAAAATAAAGTCACTAAGTACTTTTTAAAACAGCGTAGAAATTAATTTATCAATACAAATATATGAAATGAAGAAATTTAGCTTATTATAGCACGTAGTACGGTCAAAATAAAGTCATTAAATACTTTTTAAAACAGCGTAGAAATTAATTTATCAAAAATATATATGAAATGAAGAAATTTAACTTATTATAGCAGTAGTACGGTCAAAATAAAGTCACTAAGTACTTTTTAAAACAGCGTAGAAATTAATTTATCAATAAAAAATATATGAAATGAAGAAATTCAGCTTATAATAGCACGAAGTACTGTCAACATAAAGTCACTAAGTACTTTTTAAAACAGCGTAGAAATTAATTTATCAATACAAATATATGATATGAAGAAATTTAGCTTATTATAGCACGTAGTACGGTCAAAATAAAGTCACTAATTACCGTTTAAAACAGCGTAGAAATTAATCTATCGACAAAAAATATATGAAATGAAGAAATTTAGCTTAGTATAGCACGAAGTACGGTCAAAATAAAGTCACGAAGTACCTTTTGAAACAGCGTAGAAATTAACCTATCAATAAAAATATGTAAAATGAAGCAATTGCGCTTACTATAGCACGTAGTACGGTCAAAATATAGTCACGAAGTACCTTCTAAAACAGCGTAGAAATTAATCTATCAAAAAACAATTTATGAAATGAAGAAATTTAGCTTAATATAGCACGTAGTACAGTCAAAATAAAGTCACTAAGTCCTTTTTAAAATAGCGTAGAAATTAATCTATCAACAAAAAATATATGAAATGAAGAAATTTAAACTATAGCTCGCAGTCATAATTAATCTAAGTCCTTTTTAAAATGGCATAGAAATTAATCTATCAACAAAAAGTATGTGAAATGAAGAAATATAGCTTATTATAGCACGTAGTACGGTCAAAATAAAGTGACGAAGTACCTTTTAAAACAGCGTAGAAATTAAACTATCAACAAAAAATATATGAAATGAAGAAATTTAGCCTACTATAATTCGTAGAACGGTCAAAATGAAGTCTCTGAGTACTCTTTAAAATAGCATATAAATTAATCTATCAACAAAAAAATTTGAAATAAAACTATAGCTCGTAAGTCAAAATAAATCTGAGTACTTTTAAAATAGCATACAAAAATCTATTTGAAATGAAGAAATTTAGCTTACTATAGCTCATAGTACGGTCAAAATAAAGTCACTAAGCACTTTTTAAAATAGCGTAGAATTTAATCTATCAACAAAAAATATATGAAATGAAGAAATTTAGCCTACTATAGTTCGTAGAACGGTCAAAATGAAGTCACTGAGTACTTTTTCAAATAACATATAAATTAATCTAACAACAAAAAATATATGAAATGAAGGAATTTAGCTTACTATAGCTCGTAGTATGGTCAAAATATAGTCACGAAGTACCTTCTAAAACAGCGTAGAAATTAATCTATCAACGAAAAAATATGAAATGAAGAAATTTAGCTTACTATAGCACGTAGTACGGTCGAAATAAAGTCACGAAATACCTTTTAAAACAGCGTATAATTTAATCTGTCAACAATAAATATATGAAATGAAGAAATTTAGCCTACTATAGCCTAGTTCGTAGAACGGTCAAAATAATCACTGAGTACTTTTAAAATAGCATAAAATTAATCTATTTGAAATGAAGAAATTTAGCTTACTATAGCTCATAGTACGGTCAAAATAAAGTCACTAAGTACTTTTTAAAATAGCGTAGAAATTAATCTATCAACAAAAAAATATGAAATGAAGAAATTTAGATTACTATAGCTCATAGTACGGTCAAAATGAAGTCACTAAGTACTTTTTAAAATAGCGTAGAAATTAATCTATCAACAAAAAAATATGAAATGAAGAAATTTAGCTTACTATAGCACGTAGTACGGTCGAAATAAAGTCACGAAATATCTTTCAAAACAGCGTATAATTTAATCTGTCAACAATAAATATATGAAATGAAGAAATTTAGCCTACTATAGCCTAGTTCGTAGAACGGTCAAAATGAAGTCACTGAGTACTTTTTAAAATAGCATAAAATTAATCTATCAACAAAAAATATATGAAATGAAGAAATTTAGCTTACTATAACTCGTAGTACGGTCAAAATGAAGTCACTGAGTACTTTTTAAAATAGCGTAGAAATTAATCTATCAACAAAAAATATGAAATGAAGAAATTTATTAATAGCACTATCGAAATAAAGTCACGAAATATCTTTTAAAACAGCGTATAATTTAATCTGTCAACAATAAATATATGAAATGAAGAAATTTAGCCTTATTAGCCTAGTTCGTAGAACGGTCAAAATGAAGTCACTGAGTACTTTTTAAAATAGCATAAAATTAATCTATCAACAAAAAATATATGAAATGAAGAAATTTAGCTTACTATTACTCCTAGTACGGTCAAAATGAAGTCACTAAGTACTTTTTAAAATAGCGTAGAAATTAATCTATCAACAAAAAATATATGAAATGGAGAAATTTAACTTACTATAGCTCGTAGCACGGTCAAAATGAGGTCACTAAGTACTTTTTAAAATAGCGTAGAAATTAATCTATCAACAAAAAATATACGAAATGGAAATTTAGCTTACTATAGCTCGTAGTACAGTCAAAATGAAGTCACTGAGTACTTTTTAAAATAGCATACAAATTAATCTATCAACAAAAAATATATGAAGGGAAAATAGCTTAATGTTGTAGTAATTAAGTCAGTTATACTTTTAAAAAAGAAATGAATCTATCAACAAAAAATACATGGAATGAAACAATTTAGCTTACTCTAGCTCGTAGCACGGTCAAAATGAAGTCACTAAGTAGTTTTTAAAACAGCGTATAAATTAATCTATCAACAAAAATATATGAAATGAGACAATTTATCTTATTATAGCTCGTAGTAAAGCCTAAATGAAGTCAATAAGTACTTTTGAAAACTCCCTACTAATTAATCTATCAACAAAAAATATTTAAAATAAAGAAATTTATCTTATTGTAGCTCGTAGTAAAGCCAAAATGAAATCAATAAATAATTTTGAAAACTGCATAGAAATTAACCTATCAAAAAATAAATATGAAATGGGACAATTTATCTTCTTATAGCTCGTAGTAAAGCCAAAATGAAGTAATAAATAATTTTGAAACGAAATTAAATATTTGGACAATATATTATAGGTTGTAAAATGGTCAATAAATGAAAAAAAGCACAAATTAATCTATCAAAAAAATGAAAGTATTTTGGTAAACTAGGTCGAAATGAAGTCAATAAATTGTTCTGGAAACAGCGTAGTAATTAATCTATCAACAAAAATATATAGAGCGAAAATATTTAGTTAATTATAGCTTATAATATGGTCAAATTAAATCAGAAAAATAGTTTTGAAAATTAAGTACAAAAAATATAAAAGTGCTTGTAATTCTGTCAAAATGAAGTCAATAAATACTTTTTAAACCAGCACATAAATTAATCTATCAACAAAAAATAAATAAAACGAAAGTATTTGATATATTATAGTTTGTAATAGGGTTGAAATGAAGTCAATAAGTACATTTTAAAACAGCTTAGAAATTAATCTATCTACAATAAATAAATGAAACGAAAATATTTTTAAATTTTAGTTTTATATTCAAAATGAAGTCTTGAATATTTTGAAAACTATTATTAATATCAACAAAAATAAATTATTTAGTTTATATTATATTCAAAATATAAATAGTGCGTTTGAAAAGTATGTAGAAATTAATGTATAAAAAATTATAAAACGGAATATATATTATATTATAGCTAGTAGTACAGTCAAATAAAGTCAATAAGTACTTTTCAAACTATATAGAAATTAATCTATCTACAAAAAATAAATAGAATGAAAATATTTAGTTTATTATAGCTTTAGTATAGACAAAATGAAAATAATTGCTTTTGAAAACTGCGTAGAAATTAATCTATCAACAAAGAATAAAGAAAATGAAAATGTTTATTTTAATATAGCTTGGAATATAGTCAAAACAAAGTCAATAAGTGCTTTTGGAAACTACGTTCAAACTAATCTGTCGACAAAAAATAAATAAAACGAAAATATTTAGTTTATTCTACTTGCAGTACAGTCAAATTGAAGTCAATTATTGTTTTTAAAAACTACGTAAAATTTAATCTATCAATAAAAAATAAATAAAACAAAATATTGTTAATATTATATCTTGTATATCGGTCAAAATGAAATTGATAAGTACTTTTCAAAACTGTGTAGAAATTAATCTTTATACAATAATTAAATAAAACCAAAATTTTTTCTAACATTGCTAGTAATACAGTCAAAATGAATTCAATAAAAACTTTTGAGAACTGCGTAGAAAGTAATCTGTTGAAAACTGTCTAGAAAAAGATCTATCAACAAAAAATAAATAAAATAAAACATATTGTGAATATTATATCTTGTACATCGGTCAAAATTAAATCGATGAGTACTTTTCAAAACAGTGTATAAATTAATCTTTCAACAGAAATTAAATAAAACTGGAAAGTATTTAATTTCTTATGTATGATTTCCTAGAACCAAAATTAATAACTGGTCTCATCCATAGTCGTATTTAGAAATAGAAATATAAAGTATTTTTATTGGAGAAAATACTACATTTCCATAATTTTAATAAGATTATGCCCATTTGATATATTAATTAATTTTTCTTACCTGAATTCACTTCAGGGTAAAATAAATTTTGCCCAAAAAAAATGTTCACACTCCATCTACCTAAATATGTTGTGTGTATGTGTGTGTACATAGATAGCTTTTTGTCTTATAGATTGAAGCAAAATTTATATTAATCTGGTTACTACCAAATTACGTTATAAACATGTCAGAAATTACCCAAAGAATTAGAAATTTTCACACAATAATTTCCTTTCTATTTCAGAATACTTTTCTGTAAAAAAAAAAAAAAAAAATAAATAAAAAAAATAAAAAATTTACCCGGAAAATTAATAATTTTCACGTCATCTTTTTTCTTGTAGGCCTATTTGTATTATATTTTTTCGTAGAACAGTAATAAAAGTAGCCACAAGAATTGGAATCTCTTTGGAGAATAATTTTCCTTTTAACCCTGAAAACTTAATTGGAAACGGAATTTGTAATAACATTTTTTTTGTACGTAAATTTTCTCATTAAAATGTCAAATGTTTCCTGAAAACGGTAATTTTGGTCAATAAATTTTTCTTGTTAGAGATATTTTCTTCCGAAAACTCTAAAAAGTTAAAAAAATTCAATCAATTCGTTCTAAACAATTATTTATTATCTCTTCTCCATGGTAATATTTCCACGAAAAATTATCACAAATTAGACATTAAATTAAGTAAACATTACATACTTAGTTTTATATTTTGGTTGAATTCAGATACTTCAATTAAGTTGTGCTTTAAATTACAAAAAAACTAGTTAAATACTGCATTTTTAGCACAAGAAATTCCTGTGGGCGGGCTGTTTCAAAACCAAATAATATCAGCATGCCCATATATTTTGTTATCTTCGATGGTATAGTGGTAACATGCTTACCATTGGATCATGAGTTCTTGGATTCAAATTAGACGGAAGGTGATGAATTTTAAGGACAAAAACCTTAGTATGGTTTCCTTCAAAAGAGAAGTAAAACTGAGGTTTCCGTCTCCCTCATGAAGAGCTCCCAGCAAAAATTTCTGATTATTTCTTGCTCACGTCATGTTTAGAAATGCAAATATAAAAATCGTAAATTTGTTCTTTGAAGAGGTTAAAAAATTCAAATATCTTGGAGCAACAGTAACAGAGATACAGACTAACACACTCGAGAGGAAATTAAACGCAGAATAAATATGGGAAATGGGTCTTATTATTCGGTTGAAAAGCTTTTGTCATCCAGTCTGTTCTCAAAAAAGCTGAAAGTTACAATTTATAAAATAGTTATATTACCGATTGTTCTGTATGGTTGTGAAACTTGAAGGGAAAAAGACTTTTGGGGAGGTCGAGACGTAGATTGGAGGATAATATTAAAATGGATTTGAGGGAGGTGGGATATGTTGGTAGAGACTGGATTAATCTTGCTGAGAATGGGGACCGATGGCGGGCTTATGTGAGGGCGGCAATGAACTTTCGGGTTCCTTATAAGCCATAAGTAAGTAATATATAATGTGTTTCTAAGTATGCCACTGGTCTTGAAAAATAATTGTTGAGATATTTTACTGAAAAATTTAGCGACATATTTCATTTTTAAATATGCAAATTTTTAAAATTATTTTTGTTAACAACTCAGAAATTAATTGACTCATAGAAATGAAATTCACCGCTTCATTATCTGTCACACACACACACTGTGATTATGCGTACAAAAAAATCAGGGACATAGCCTTCAAAATGTAGAAAATAATAATTTCACCAATTACCTCCCTTAAAGGAGAACAGGTCGAAGAGGGTAGTCTGAGATTAAGCAGCTGTAACCGAATATATTTTATTACAGCTATTTTATTGTGCCATTCAGTTCATGCTCATTGAATAGAATAATTAATTTTATTTCTTTTAATATTATTTTTCGTTATTATTCTTATTTACCTCAAATTTAAATTAATGTCAACCGATTATGAAATCCACTTACGGATAAGAGAACTGAGATGGAAATTGAAGATTGGTTGTCATAATATAGAGTATGTTTCAACTATGTTTTGAATTAAGAATATTTAAATGTTTCGGCTACTGGTTCTGTTTTCAGAAACATAGTAGGCCCTACTTTTTTTCTTATATTCTCGGAAAGGATGCCAGTTTGTAGTACATATTTTGTATTTCTTAGAAATTTGCTATTAAAAAATTCTCAAATAATAAAAACTATAAATCACGACAGCTTTGAAGATCTTGACAGTTACACTACAATATAGTCGTACATCGAATATTAAATATTTTTGAGATCTGATTTGATAAACAAGTTTTAAGATATATTAGGCCTAATTATATTTATAAGGTATTGAAGGATAAAATATCATTTATTTCATTAGATTCTTCTTCAAGAATTCTGAACTTTGATGCGTTCCGAACCAATTTTTTGCAGCAAAATGAAACAATTTTAGACAGCCATAAGTTATCTGAAATCTCTGGTCCAGTAACCAGTTAAATTCAATACCATCGCTTAAGACAACATAGAAACAACACAAGGTACGGGAGACAAAAAAATAATAGCACTTCACTTTTTTGTCGGGAAACGAACCCAAATCTGTTGTATTCAAAATCGGATATCTTCCACGTCATCTGATGCGAAAAGTAAAGCATTTCTCATACTATATATAAAGTCAATGTCACTGCTTTATTGGATATTTTCTAAAATATGCATTAACTTGCTTTCAGCATGTAATAATAATTATCAGATAGAAATCTATTACATATAATTAAATTTATTACACATAATTTGTTGTCTTCATACTAAAATAACTACTAAAGAATATTAATCAATAATAAATACCTGTTAAAATATATTAAGTCTATTTAGAATGTACCACTTTCAAGGACAGTTTTATTGTAATATAAGAAGAGATAAACTTTCAGCTAGGCCTACCATTTGTGTTTTTCTAGAATACTTTTTACAAATTGTACAACTATGAAGTTGGAGAATTTATTGATAAATTCAAGCGATTAACCTTGATATTGATATGAAATTAAAGTTTCTGCAGCAGAATAAGGATCTTTTTCTGTTTGTAGATCGAAGTTTGGAAATATTCGAGATTAAGGGGAGAGGACGGTATTTTTTTTTACCTTTTTTCTATTTAGTGTAAAACTGTAATTTTTTCTATGTAGAGAGCTAATGGCTATAACAACTCAAGCAAATATAAATATTTCGAAAAAAATTATTTGGGGACCCAGATTTCAAAAAATATATGTACCTAATGCAGGATTTTACTAAAGTCGATATATCTAAGTCATTTTTTAAGATAAATTCAAACAGTTTTTACAATGTACTTGTAAAACCATGCTCTACAAATGTCTGTAACAAAATTTTAATATTAATGTCTATATTTGTAAAAGAGACAATTAAAATTTAAGAACAATTTTTTATTTCCTTTTTTGCAAACAGACAGACTTATTTTTAAAATGAAATTAATTAGAAAAATCTGTTACAGAGAAAAGTTTCTTCTAATAGTCTAGAGAATATGTGTTCTAAATTTCATGCATGTATTTTTAATAGTTGAGAAATTATATCCATTTTACTGGCAATGTAGCAAAAATATCAAGTTATCGGAAACAACAATCAAAGGAGCGTGTGATTTAAAACCCAGAACTCAGGAGCTTTAAAAATGATGTCTCAACATCCGATAAGGGCACAAATACTCACAAAATCTTGTGCAATATATTCTATACAATGACAGAGTATTTTAAGGGGAGGCAGAGTTGAATATTTCAAAATCCACAAAATTTATTCGATTTGTTTGAAATTGATCATGGATACTAAGTATGTTATTAGTAATGGACATACCAAGTTTCAACTTCTAAGTACAATAGTTCTGTAAATATTAATAATTTTATAAAACTTTATATCGTTTGATATAAAATGCTCCATGCACCATATTGTAAGAAATTTTCAATATTTCTTTTTATTTATATGTTCAGAGAAGGTATATAAATAATGATAAGTATTAGTTTATTATGGGAATAATATAGTAATACAGTTATCTTGGTTTTAATTTCATACTTTTAAAGGGCACAAAATCAAAAACTAACATCGGAATATCAAAATAAAGATAATAAAAATGGAAAAAACCAAATTTTCATTTTTTCTTCAGTTTTTGTTCAAAATTTCACCTCTGCCTCCCCTTAAAGGAAGAACATTTTTTTAAATTTACTCATATTTTTACTAAAAAATACAGTTCTCTGCCCTTAAGACCAAAGCAATTTATTTTCTTCTTAAACAAAGTTGCAAATCTAGGCATATTACGAATCTGATTTGATTATATTCAATGTGTAATAAATTATTGTCAGATAAAATGTTTAAATCTTACTTTTATATATAACAAATTGATGTGACCCTAGGAGTGACCTTGAAACATCGATTGATGGCCTTGAGGTGACCTTAAAAACAAACGTGACCTTGAATAATTGGATAACCTTGAAAGCTCATTGAACCTGAAAAGGAGTATACAGCAACTGAAATATTCATTATAGGGATGTGATGAAAGATCCAGTCTGTGTGTCCTGCTGATGCAGTGTCACATGCTGTAGGCCTAATTTGAGTTCGACGTCGAGCAGGTTGCGGCCCGGCGCTCCGGTGGAGAGGGATGCGGCGCCCAGTGCGTCGCGACGGCCAGCGTCAGCCTCCTCAGTTTTGGCCTATAACACTTCACAAGTGAATCCAGATGTCTAGCAAATCTGTGGTGTAGAGCATTAAATATTTCTCACCTGTCTATCGTAAAATGGATCATTCCATCACCTGAACTAGCATAATTCCCCCAGACTGGAAGTTGGGACTTAGTTCTTCGTGAATTTTATTCATTCAGTCCCGGGTTCTATCCACAAGTTTATTCATTATTCTTCTTTGCACTCACTCACTCACTCACTCACTCATTCACCACTCACTCACTCACTCACTCACTCACTCATTCATCAAATAATTTTCTATTCTATTTATCTATTTATCAGCCTGTCTGCCTCTGCCTGCCTGCCTGCTCACCTGCCTCTGCCTAACTGACTACTGGCCTTTGCCCGCCTCTGCCTGCCTACTTACCTCTGTCTGTCACTCTGCCTACGTCTACCTACCTGCCTCTGCCTGCCTGCCTACCTGCCTTCCTGCCTCTGCCTGCCTGCCTACCTGCCTCTGTCTACTTGCCTCTGCCTACCTGCCTCTGCCTACTTGCCTACCTGCCTCTGCCTACCTGCCTCTGTCTACTTGCCTACCTGCCTCTGCCTACCTGCCTCTCCTGCCTCTGTCCTCTGCCTACCTGCCTCTGCCTACCTGCCTCTGTCCTGCCTGCCTGTCTGACTTGCCTACTGCCTCTGCCTTACCTACCTGCCTCTGCCTACCTGCCTACCTGCCTCTGCCTGCCTGCCTACCTGCCTCTGTCTACTTGCCTACCTGCCTCTGCCTGCCTGCCTACCTGCCTCTGTCTACTTGCCTACCTGCCTCTGCCTGCCTGCCTTCCTGCCTCTGCCTACCTGCCTACCTGCCTCTGTCTACTTGCCTACCTGCCTCTGCCTACCTGCCTCCTTCCTGCCTCTGCCTACCTGCCTCTGTCTACTGCCTACCTGCCTACCTGCCTCTGTCTACTTGCCTACCTGCCTCTGCCTACCTACCTCTGTCTACTTGCCTACCTGCCTCTGCCTACCTGCCTCTGCCTACTTGCCTACCTGCCTCTGCCTACCTGCCTCTGTCTCCTTGCCTACCTGCCTCTGCCTACCTGCCTCTTCCTACCTGCCTACCTGCCTCTGCCTGCCTTGCCTACCTGCCTCTGCCTACCTGCCTCTGTCTACTTGCCTACCTGCCTCTGCCTGCCTGCCTTCCTGCCTCTGCCTACCTGCCTCTGTCTACTTGCCTACCTGCCTCTGCCTACCTGCCTCTGCCTGCCTACCTGCCTCTGCCTACCTGCCTACCTGCCTCTGCCTGCCTGCCTACCTGCCTCTGCCTGCCTACCTGCCCCTGCCTCTGCCTACCTGCCCTGCCTACCTGCCTCTGCCTACCTGCCTACCTGCCTCTGTCTACTTGCCTACCTGCCTCTGCCTGCCTGCCTTCCTGCCTCTGCCTACCTGCCTCTGCCTGCCTGCCTACCTGCCTCTGCCTGCCTGCCTTCCTGCCTCTGCCTACCTGCCTCTGCCTGCCTGCCTCTGCCTGCCTGCCTTCCTGCCTCTGCCTACCTGCCTCTGCCTGCCTGCCTTCCTGCCTCTGCCTACCTGCCTCTGCCTACCTGCCTCTGCCTGTCTGACTACTGGCCTTTACCTGCCCCTGCCTACCTGCCTACCTGTATTTGCCTATCTGACTACTAGCCTTTGCCTGTTTCTGCCTGCCTTCATATTTCATTTTCATTTCATTTATTATATTCCATAGATCTTACATTAACAATGAAGCTTTAAGATTTGGAACTAGTCAAAATTTATAAGATTACAATTACAATTTTTACAAATTTTTACCTCTGTCTGTCTATCTGCCTCTGCCTACCGTCTACCTGCCCATTCATCCAATTATCACCATCCATCTATTCCACTTCTTATGTTTCGCGGGATTTGGATGGTACTAAACATTCTATTGCAGAATTTGCAGCATTTTGAATATCTGAATCCTTGTTTGAACTCATTTTAACAGTGCTTGTTTATTTCTCCTAGTACCGCTGTTCTTCTGTTATAAACAAAAACCTATCGTGTTCAAAACTAATAAAACAAACATAAACGAATCGCCTCTCGCAGAAAGAAATTAATAATCATATTAGGGCATTCGAAAAGTCATTTCAAACTCAGTTTCGTGTCTCACTAAATTTATTTAGCTTACTTTTGACATTAAATACTTCAAATATAGTCTCCTCCCATGTCAACAATACGTTGCCAAATTCTTGGAAGAAGGCGGACTCCATCTGCAGCAGCATTTCTGGATATCTCTCTCACTGATCAATATAAAGCTCTTCGGATGTCAACCTTGATTAACTTGCCTACCTGCCTCCCTGCCTTCCACCCAACTTGAAATAGCTCAGTATGCCTCTAGGACTACCTCTCTCCACAGGCTTCTTGTAATGCCCTAAAGCACTGAGTTGAATGCTTTTCTTTTGCAACTTGGATTTTTATGAAGCACCTTTGTTCCTAATTTTAGGGCTGTATTGTTTACTACAAATCAGAAACAGCTACTGTATTATTACAAAATATGGCTACTTCGAGACTTTCAATGTGCAAATTTATGAAACAATCGCTGCTCTAATACGTAGTACAAGATTTTAGTGGTCACCGCTAGGAGCACTGATTTACAGCATTGTTGCCATTACTTATCGAAAGCCCAAGCTACACAAAAGAAATGTTCAAAACTAATAAAAATAATACAATTACTTTTATTAAAAAATTATTTTTTTATTAAAGTGGATAAAACGTTATGCGATATATTTATCGCAACTTAATATCACAATACTCGACTGGTTATCAAAATCGTATTTTAATATGAAACATTATGAAACTTATATCGCAAATAAGTATTGTTTGTTGCTATGCGTCCTTTGAACGAAACATTTTCACTTACTTCCCAGGGAACAGTATCACAACAATCTAGTATATACAGTCACGAAACTCAATACGTAGTAAATATGCAGCCATAGATAGTTGTTAACCACTAGGATCGCTACTATCGCGTCATTACAGACAATGCGAAATAGTACCTGCACTGTCTATTATTTCTAGCAACCTCAACAACTCGAGCTTCGTGACTGTATACGCCAGATTGTGGTATCAACAGTAATCTCACTAGAGGTTTTGAGAGAAAATCCAAACTCGAGTGGGATTTAATTGACAATTACACGGTTAGAAGAAAGTATATAAATATTAGAAGTAACAAAGTACTCCAATACAATAAAATATTAATGGACTTACGAAAATACAACTTTCTTCAAATGTATTATTGTACCATCTCAATATTACGCTAGATGGCAGTAGTGTGTTATGATTAGCTGTTTTCTTGTTATCAGTTGTGCCAATGGAATCTTCATTGAACTCTGTGGACGGTTACTAGTCAAGAAGGTTTTGTTGATTCAGTTTCATTATTATTAAAACATTTTCATTTCACTTCAATCATCTGATCCCAGTAATCAACGTCACTTGATAGATGATTTTCAATATATCTTAGTATTAAACAATCTCTGATACGTAACTATCCATAATATCATATAGCAGAAGTCATAACATAACCTAAATCATATAAACGAGTGTTAGAAAAGTTTTAATTAGGGATGATGAAATAAACAAGAAACGTTTTAATTAACGATGATGAAATAAAAAATAAACATGAATAATTTTAAAAGAAACAATTATTGAAAGTACAATTTTCAAATTTGAATGTTTTAGTGGTTGGTGGTTCAGTTGATGTTATATTGGACTGTGCGTAAAAGCCTCTGAACTCGTTGATGTACTTGTATCCCTCAACTTATTCTGGATTTCCGAATGGTGCTCTTCATTTATTTGTAAATAGGGATTCAGGAAGATCATAGCTCTGGCCAGTGATCTTTATTAATTCTTGTTCTTGAATGCCAATGCGAGTCATATTTGAAAGTGCTGTGCATCGACTGGAGTGGTTTGTAATTTTCTGTTTTTTGACGTCCAGACTAGTGCAGTTTGAAATGTTGGCAAACAAAGAAACAAATGCTAGGATATTGATAAAAATAAACAAATGCTAGACACGCGATAAAATTAAACAAATGCTAGGGACACGATAAAATTGTGCTACAAGCAGCCATGATTGGTTGAAAGACGTCCTTTCGTACCGTTTTATTGGTCAAAAGTAGTGTGACGTAGTAAAAGTGTAATAGTCACGATAAAATCCATTTACTTTCCTAAAAATAAGGTAATAACAGCATACTTATGGCATTGGGAGTGGAAAAACTATTATAACATTATTCGACGGTAACTAAGGAAACGAAGTTCTCTGTGGTTACTTAATATAGAACTCTAATGTAGACGTAAGTTTCTCTAGTATAAAAGTAATTCTTTTACAGCATTTTAACAAAATAAATAGCTGAAAACATTTTATAGAGAGGAATATAAATTTCAACAGTTCTGTAAAACGGTAAAACGTATATGCTGACATTCTATAAGGCGGTGGCCGTATCGATTCTTTTCTACTTCTCAGAATACTGGGCGTTAACTGAAAGACTACAGAGGAAACCGAAGGTGGCGGAGATGTGGTTTTTGAGGTCGTGGCATAAAAGGAAAGACAATATTAGAAAGGAATTAGTACTAACACGAGTAAATGAAATAATTAAAAAATGTAGAGAAAAACGTCTTGACCACGTTAAGTAGGTTATTTTACGACGCTGTATCAACATCTCAGGTTATTTAGCGTCTGAATGATATGAAGATGATAATGGCGGTGAATGAGTCCGGGGTCCAGCACCGAAAGTTACCCAGCATTTGCTCATATTCGGTTGAGGGAAAACCCCGGAAAAAACCTCAACCAGGTAACTTACCCCGACCGGGAATCGAACCCGGGCCACCTGGTTTCGCGGCCAGACGCGCTAGCCATTACTCCACAGGTGTGGACACCACGTTAAGTCTACAGAAAATACTATAACAAGATTCTCAGAGCGAATGTTAAACTACAAACTACAAAATAAACTACCAGAAAAACACTCCAAAGACCAATTGGATATAATCTCGTATTAGGCTAAGAAAAGAGGAAGAAAACATTTTATATGGATTTAGGGACTCGTTTCTTTATCGTTAACGAAATTCTTCGTGGACTTCCAGTTTTCTTTCTGATTACAATTGCTCCGAATCAACAGACATAATACGGTTCGTTCTCTCATCGTAGCTTAAGAATTTTGTATCAACTTTTCTCTCTTATCATATATATATATATATATATATATATATATATATATATAATTTGAACTGGTAATGCTGATATTATCAAAACGGATGAAGGATTTTAATAAATGACCCCTCATTTTGAAGCTTGGAACTCAAAGTTTTCAGAAAAATAGTAGTTTTCAGTGAAATGTCAATTTTTCAACATAATTATCCTATTTTCCATTGAAGTTTTTTCATCTGTCGTCAGTTTTGAGAACTAAATAAACTAGCCAATTAAAATTTCAGAATAAAACAAAACACACTACTACAGTAAACAATATTACAACGAAGGCTTTATTGTAAATGATCTGCAAGAATGCTGACATTTATTTAGAGCTCAAATTAAATTGGTTTTAAAACTTAACTTCGGTACTAAAAATAATTTACAGGTTCGATTCTGTGGTGTGTAATTTTTGGGCAGCTGTGTATTGATATTAAAAACTACAAAACTACAAAATGACATTATTGTCATTAGAAATGAAATATTATTGTAGTTAATGCCATGATGTGACTATTTTTTATTAATTATACATATTAATGCTATATTGATGATGTGAAAGTGAAACGTTTTGGGGTTATATAAGTAGATGTAGAGAATAACTTAAATAAGATTTTGATTTCTGAAAATATTTTACTCAGTGGCGGCTAATAGTAAATATAGTATAGTTCTGAAAGCTGTAAAACTTACGTAAGATAGTAATATTATTAAAAATCAAATATTTTTATAGTTATTAATCAAGTGGGGATGGGTCTTTTTCAGGTATATTTAATGAAAGACAATATTGAAAGGTGTAGATAAATGAAATAATGCAGAAATATGAGTTCTCTTCAGTAAGGCTCGAGAATACTATCTTTCATTATTACTACAAACTACAAAATAACTTTCAAAATGTCTGGTATTCTTCATTGAAAATAAATCTGAAGAAAATGTTTATTTGAACGTCTAATGAACTTAGTTTCTTTCATTTGAATTTTGTATCAAGCCTTTCATAATGGTTTATTATAGAGGAATTGCTACAAATATGGGATACCATTTTGTTTTTCGTTTTGAAATCTACATATTTGGGATATTGAACGTAAAGTATCGTCCTGTTTATTACTGATTGTCCCTGTGAATGTAAGATATTGTAATATGTTTGAAAAAATAATTTCCTCAAAATCTAACATATTTCCTTCATAAAAATGAAGGTACAAATATGAAATACTATTAACAAGTTACAAGATTAACAAAATTTTCAAAATGGCCTCTACTAAGAAAAACACAGAACAAACATTCAACATCTTCATTGGAAGAGTTTTCCCAACCGTAATACTGAATCCAGATGAATCGTCTCTCACATCTTTTCTCGAACTTGTTTTATGGCTTCTTGCATTGCATTTTCGTTCCACTGCTTTCTAAGTTTGTTGGAAGGTGAGATTTTCCTCCTCTTACAGGTGCCAACACTAGTAACGAAACGGAAAACCAGGGTATAAAGATGGAATACTAATGACACTAGTATTTCATATTTGTGACACACTGATGTTGTAAGTCATAACCTCAAAACATATCATAATTTAAAAACGAAATCAATTAAACATGCATTACTATAAACGTAGATTATTTCTCTTTAAGAATATACATAATTAATATTTCTAACATTGAGGAATAATAATATATATTCAAGAAAACATCTCGCCGACAAAATTTTCACTTTCTTCGAAAAAGCAATAATGATAAACGTTTCAACAGTTCAGCTTCTAAATGCAAACTAACACATTCCCGCTAAAGAGGGTATCAATGCGTAGTAATTTAGAAGGCTTCCGCTGGAATACAACACGTCTCAAGTCGTATATCACGCTATTTCACATTTTGTCCCTATTTCATATTTGTAACACTTCCTCTACCTTATTATTATTATTATTATTATTATTATTATTATTATTATTATTATTATTATTATTATTATTATCATAAACAACATCAGCCTTCGTATTCCTACAAAAGGTTTAGATTTCAAAAATTTTTATAACAGAAATTCTAAATCACTTTCTCATGTCTGTAGATGCATAAAATATGCAATTTGCATGGGCACAATTTAGATCCTTTTAAGGTATAGTTTCGTTTTGATTATTAGTATTTACTGTTCTTGTTATCTATTTTATTTATGTATGTTTTGTTTATTTAAGATATTATTTATTTGTTTTTGCACCTTTGTATCTTCTGTTTGTGTATTGTGCTGAACTATAATTGGCCTCTGGCTGTTGTTCAGCACACAAATATTATTAATAAATAATAAATAAATAAATAAATAAATAAATAAATAAATTAAATTATTATTATTATTACTATTATTATTATTATTATTATTATTATTATTATTATTATTATTTGGAGCAACTGTAACAAATATAAATGACTCTCGGAAGGAAATTAAACACAGAATAAATATGAGAAATGCCTATTGTTATTCGGTTGAGAAGCTTCTATCATCCAGTCTGCTGTCAAAAATCTGAAAGTTAGAATTTATAAAACATTTATATTATCAGTTGTTCTTTATGGCTGTGAAACTTGGACTCTCACTTTGAAAGAGGAACAGAGATTAAGGGTGTTTCAGAATAAGGTTCTTAGGAAAATATTTGGGGCTAAGAGGAAAGAAGTTACAGGAGAATGGAGAAAGTTACACAACGCAAAACTGCACGCATTGTATTCTTCACCTGACATAATTAGAAACATTAAATCCAGACGTTTGAGATGGGCAGGGCATGTAGCACGTATGGGCGAATCCAGAAATGCATATAGATTGTTAGTTGGGAGACTGGAGGGAAATAGACCTTTGGGGAGGCCAAGACGAAGATTGGAGGATAATATTAAAAATGGATTTCAGGGAGGTCGGATATGATTTTAGGAAATGCACAGGATAGGGACCGATGGCGGGCTTATGTGATGGCGGCAATGAACCTTCGTGTTCCTTAAATGCCATTTGTAAGTATTATTATTATTAATATTATTATTATTATTATTATTATTATTATTATTATTATTATTTTAATTGGTATTACTATTTTATTAGTATATTTTTCGTAATTCTTATTCTAATACTTGCCGTACCCGTGCGCTCCGCTGCACCCGTTAGAAATAAATATAAAGTAATTACATAATTAAAATAGGAAATTTGATCCAGGGAACATTCGTGCTTGATAGAAGGATAAATCGTTTAATATGCTACTTAATTTAAATTGTATTTAAATAATTAAAATGCGATCTTTTGGTCCAGAGAGCACTAATTTGGTGCAATAATAATCCATTTAACATGTTTCTTAATTGTTATTCCATGCAACCATAGTTTAATGAAGATTGACATCATTTAGATTTAATGTGTACATAAACTATATTTTAAGAAATACAGGAAACGAATATTCAGAATAGCCTATCAAGTTTTCTGTGCATAAGAAGCTATTTTAATCTTACCTGTTCTCGATTCACTCAGAAGTTACTGTAATAACATTATAGTATTATGTCCATCTAGAGAAACTACACTTTCCAATGGTGAAATAATAATTAATTATATAAATCGGTTAATTTAGCTTCCGATATTACTTCATACAAACACAGAAACATTCTCGGTAGGCTATATTTCATAGCTTTCGATTGTTGTTGTCCAAGGCCCCTTATAGACGAAGTCATTTGTTTTTTATTTCATTACACCGCCTTAGATGGCAGTTATTTTAATTTTAAAACTCATTTATCTCATTAAATATCAATACTATTAAAATTTTTCAAAGAATAAAACTTATCGGAATTCATTTTTAAAGAAACTTTGTTATATAACATTTTTCATGAAAATTAATAATAAGGGAGATATTTCGATTTATTTAATTCAAGCCCTCTTATAAGCCCCTTTTAAATAAAGTATTTTGAATGCCATATAGCCTAAAATCTAAGTTACTACGAACTTAATTTATATCCAGTTTTCATCGAAATCCGTTCAGCCATTATAGCGTGAAAAAGTAACAAACATCCAGACAGACAGACAAACTCAAATTTCAAAAAAGCGATTTTCGGTTTCAGGATGGTTAATTATACATGTTAACACCAATTATTTTTGGAAAATCGAAAATTACCAGAAAAATTTGGCTACAGATTTATTATTAGTATAGATGTTATTATCATATGATTATTATCGGTCTCTGTCCAAAATTGATGTAAAACTCACTTTTTGCTCTACTGTACTGTACCTAAGCACGAGCTCATGATCATTTCGGGTAACTTTCGTCTGCATCATACCATGTTAACGAAAATTTTGTATGAATTTAAATTCTGAATTTTTTTTTAATTTAGGGGAAAGCAGGTCTATAATAGCAGCTAGATAAGCCATGGTATCTTCGAAGTAGTCTTTATGATAAAAAAAACGCTTCAGAAACTCTGCATTGGACCACCATGAAGAACCTTTTGCCACCCAGTGGAGTAACAATTAGCATGCCTGACCTTGAAACGAGCGGGTCCGGGTTCAAATCCTGGTTAGAACAAGTTACCTGGTTGAGTTTTTTTTTTTCGGGGTTTTCCCTCAATTCATTAAAGTATATGTACATCTTTACATACAAAAAATTTTGTTTTGTATAATTTTGCTCTGTAAAATTTTTATACAATTGAGAATGGTACCAGAAAGAGAATAAAGTGAACAGATCCCTTGAAATTATGTCTAAATTGTTTTTAAAAATTATTTTGTTTATAATTTTGACATGCAACTTGAAACATGATAGCTCATGCAGTTTTTAACATAGAGCCATGGTTTTTTCACTCTTTTATAGCTAAAACTATTCTTTAGTGCCTGACATAGGGATATTTTTTTATTTTTATTTACATTAATTAAATATTACCATTTATGTAACTTACAATAATATTTTATGTTGCATAAATCATGTAAAAAATCCATAGAAAATGATTAATTATATTAATGTTATTTTATTCATTGTCAGGCATTGGGGGACATTTCAAGCTTCAAACTGACACCAATATCGTCTTGGTATCACCATATTTGACTGAGATATCATGTTTGAAAGAATTAAATATTCTAAAATTACTATTTACAGGAAATGAGCCACAAACTTTCAGGGCCTAGAAGACTCCATCATCATATGTCACCCCTTAAGCAGCTTCATGTCGGTCCTGTTTCAGCTTCTTTCTGCCTCTCAAATACCTCCGCCTTGTTTTAACTTCAGGTGTTGAATGTTTTTTTTTTTTTTTTTGGCATTTTTGTCCCTATTTCCATTGATGCAACAAATCCTGCGATGGTGTTTGTCCCAGGGTTTATGCCCATCCTCCTCAGAATTGTAATTTCTACTTTTGGACTCTTATTAAAATGACGTACAACATCATTGACACACAAATTTACAGTTTTATGACTAACAGTAAAGATTATAAATTACTTCATTATGTAAAAACGTGTTTTCAATCTAATGCTCATGCCCAGATATCTATGCATCTATTTCGGAACTAGAAAGAAGTTTATTTTACAAGTAATGCTGGACGAGGGGATCGACTGCTATGAAGATCACTCCAAAAGTAAGTGATCGTGGGTGATGACGCAGCATTTTGGAAAATGGGACTTATCTGAAAAACCATAAGCCATAAATCGAAAATTCTTATATCAAATTAAAGGGGAGAAAATTCTCTATTAAAATAGTTATATTTTGAAAATTCTAAATTTTCATCATTTTTTGCGTTTTATGGGTGTACATATACAGGGACATCATTATATTTTTACTAACATTTTTAATATTAACTTGCCTATACCTCTGGATGAACGCCGTTTGCTACCCCCTTCCACGACTGGAGTTCGATGATACTGACGTAATATACAAACAAATCACTTTACTAGGTATAGGAGGGAAGAAAAGTAGTTCATCCATTTACGTAAACTAGGAAATATTGCGCTTTTGAGTTTGATTATTTTCATTAGGTTTTTGTTTAATCAAAATATAGTACAGTATTAACAATGAGTGTTTTTACTCACGAACTTAACTATCCATTCGGACGTATTCATTATGCAGTGTATATTATACTGTCTACAGCACATTAGCGTACACTATAGAGAATGAAGTTAAATTGAAAAATAATCATAATATGGATATTTAAACACATTTTTTAAAATGGTGCCCGTTCATTTCGATACAGGCTTCAGTTCTAATGTGCATATTATCGCACTATAGACTATTGTACCTAATCCCAATTACCAGGTTCGTACTTCGTATCAGTAACTCATGTTGAAATAATTCTGTACCTCCTCTATAAAAGAGTACCTTACGTACTGTAAATTCAATCTTCACTTCTGCCCGATCTAAAAAGATAAAATTACTCAGACATGCTATCTACTGTCCGTCCAAGTGGTTATGTCGTAGGGTCGAAGAAAGGGAGGAAATCACGTGAAAGTTAATTACTTAACGAGGCCATTTAATTTAAGTTATTTTTAGCAGTTGTATAGTATTACTTAGATGTCCAATTCCTAACAGAAATTAATGTTCTCAGAAAAGAGCTAAGACAGCCCAGCCACTATCTGGCGAATAAAAACTGGTGTGGGAAACCGGGATACGACGTAGGCAATCGGACGACAGTATCTGTGCGTAAATGATGCAATATTGAAATCTCTTTTGTGACTTGAAAACGCGAACATATTTTTGGAACGTACTGTTTACTACGAATGTAAGGCTACTATGACTGTTTATGCGGTCTTGGATCTGTGTGGAGGACGGTTGAACTTCATTAGTAGAAGGGGTGGGAGTGAAGTACATTAAAAAACTCAGGTACGATAAAAATTTAAGTAAAATAAAATGATGTCCCTGTACATTAAGAGTAAATGCTGGGTAACTTTCAGCTTTGGACTCTGGACTCATTTCGCTGGCATTATCACTTTCATCTCACTCAGATTCTAGATAACCATAGCAGTTCATAAACCGTCGTAAAATAACTAACTAAAAAAAAATTATCGTTGTGGCGGAACAATTCGTCTTGCTGTTGAAAGGATATAGTAAATCACTTTGCACGCGATGTTTTTCATAGCATTTGCTACAGGTTGTGAAGGTGGTCCCATTTATTGAATGCTCCGTCCTGCGAGCAATTCAAATCTACCTATTATTGTTTTGCATAAGAGCGGAAGAAAGCAATTGGAAATCGGCCAGTAGAGTGCGCTTATGAAACAGTTGAACAGCTGAATTTACGTAACTCGGTGATCACTGCAGTCAATGAATATTACTAATATACTTTCAAGGCTTTACGATGCCTTAAACAAGTTGTCTTGTCATTCATATGTTTCTTGCAGTACGTAGAAATCGCACTGCCTCCAGCTGTCTTACGTTTCCAAGGAAACAGGAGACTTTTCACCATCACGTAAAATCGTCAACATCATAATTCATTTGTCATCTTCTTATTGGATTTATTAACTCCATGTAATATACCAGTCGCTGTCACTTACGTTGTTGCTTTCCGGCTACAATTGTTCGTATATCAGCAACATAGTCGAGATTTATTTCCTTTCTATATTGAGTGTGTGTCTAATATCTTGCGTTTGCCCCAATTCCTTAAGCGATGTAGTCTTGCATCACTCTACCCACATATTCAGTCTTGTTTAAGAATATGAGAAAATAATGTTCAGCAAAATGCTTCAACGACGTGCAAAAGTTTAACCTTCTGAGGACTGGATATATTTTGTTACATAGGCGACTATGTGGGATGTTTCTTCATCCCAACTGATTATTTGAGATAATAAGTATTTCTGTTCCTTTTTTTAAAGTATATTTGTTCACAAAAACATAAGGGGACATGGAATTCCTCAAGGATCAATATTAGGACCCCTACTTTTTCTGGTGTTTATAAATGATCTTGTCCCCCTAATAAAAGATGTAGGTCATCCCATATTATTTGCAGATGACACAAGTATAGTAATTACAGCCAATAACTCCAACACATTCCAATCTTCAACAGAGGAAATTCTCTTCAAAATATGTGACTGGTTCTCAGTCAATAAATTGGTATTAAACTGTAACAAAACTAACATAATTCAATTTAAATCCTGTCCAAATGCAACCTCGCAAATTTCTAGCGCAGTAATTAATAATAGATCCCTATTAGAAACAACAACAACAACCAAATTTCTTGGCTTAAAAATCGATAATGTGATAAATTGGAAAAATAATATTAAATAAATTACCCCCAAACTAAATTCAGCTTGTTTTGCTATTAGATCTATGAAAAGAGAGTAAATATCAATACCATAAAAACAATATACTTTGCATACTTCCACTCGGTAATGAGTTTTGGAATAATATTCTGGGGAAATTCCACAGATAGTAACAGTATATTTCTATTACAAAAAAGAGTAATTAGAATAATAGTAGGTGCCAAATCTAGGGAATCGTGTAGGACTATTTTCAAAAAAATACAAATAACGCCCATGGCTTGTCAGTATATCTTTTCATTAATAATCTTCCTCGTATGTAATCGTGAAAACTTTGTAACTAATTCAACAGTTCATAGCATAAATACACGTCAAAAAATGACTTTCATACTCCATCGGCAAGTCTATCGTGCTATCAAAAAGGAGTGCGTTATATGGCAGTAAAATTTTTAATAGCCTCCCTATCGATATAAAAAATGAAACTCAAAACATAAAATTATTTAGGGCCAAATTGAAGAAGTACCTAATTTCTCACGCCTTCTAGTCTGTAAGTGAATTCATGACATTCAATAACACTTCATGAAAATGATACTAAAACTATGTGTCTTTTCTAGTAGACTATATTGTAAATCTCATCTGTATATATTTCATCTAGACTGTGACTATGAATTAAGATTTTATAATAGTATTAAGTTTTTTGACTTGTTCCATATTCTAGCTGTAAGCATGTATGAATACCATGGAATGTTAATAAATACAATACAATACAATACAATACAATACAATACAATACAATACAAGGACAGTAAATGAGCCTCAATAATGAACACTATTGTAAAACCGAGACTACAAATAATGGTAACTAGCAACAATGTTTACAAACAGTCTTATTTATTATTAAATAAAATAAGGAGAAAAAACATTATACGGTTTAAGGCTGGTTCACAACAAACCGGGAACGAGAACCAGAATGAAAACGAGAAGCAGAGGACGTGAATATGAAAATTTTTGTTTCACAATAAACCGAGAACGTAGACGACTATGCATATCGATATGCATGTCAATAACGATATGTAAAGTCGATATTACGCATCCTGATGTTATTTGTGTATAATTGACCAATGGCGTTCTCTCATGAGTACAAGGCAGCCAACATAAACACAGGTTAACCAACTTCGACATTTCAACTGAAACATTTCATTAGGTACGGTACTATAAATATGCCCATGCATCTTTATTATCACAACCTATTTTAACGTAAAATAATTAGAGAACAAAACATTTGTAATGGAACAAAAATGAACACAAGAGTAGTTATTGAATTGAAGCATGAATATAGTATGTAGTGTGTAATACAACCAATGCAGTAATAAAATATGATTCACTTACGATCGGTGTTCAAAGATGCAGCTATTCTTCTATTTTCTCATCTTTATACGAGGCGCGCCGCTTATCGTAAACGTGAGGATTTTCCTCAACACTCAATATTAGAATCTCATAAAATAAAACTTGCTCCATGATGCACAGCACAGAACAAAATAATGCGTAGGTTATGTCACGGTCTTCTTGCTACAAAATATTCGACGACAAAGTAGCTTTTAGATGGCAATAGAATGAATCTAGTGGGCTGTGATCGGAAACGTGAACGCCGAAGTTGAAACTTGGCCAACTCTCCGTTCCCGATCCCGGGCTCCGGCAAGCTTTTCGTTAATTGTGAATGCTTACATTTAAATGTACACATTTTAATAATTTTACCGTTTTCGTTCCGATTCTCGTTTCCGGTTTATTCTGAACCAGCCTTTATTCTTTCTAGGCACTCTCAGTAACTGAAGATCAACAATGAATCAATGTGGACACTTAACTTGTAGATGGGGTGTTGAAAGACCCCACATTGTCTTTACCGTCACTTTCTAATTATTTTATTTTTTTATTTTTATTTTGAAATGTTTTGTATATTATTTATGTTGGTAGTAGCCTACCGGTTTTACAACATACACACATTTATTTATTTATTTTATTGCTAGTAAGTCTGAAATGAATACAAGTTAATAATGAATACAATGAAAGATAAACTAGCTCACTCCTAAATGAGTAAGACTCGTGCTCAGGAGGGGATTCCAATACAGACAAAAATAAACTTAAAATTGAGAGTGAATACAGATTAAAAAGTGTTTCATATGTTTAAACCCAAACTATAAATCCAATACAACATTTGTTTAATGTTGAAAACTTTGAAACGTTTAAACAACAATTCAGTTGGGTAATCTTTCTGCTTTTTTAAACAAATTTTTAATACTTTTTTCTGTGTTCTACATAACTGTTCTGCCCATGGGCAGGTCCTTCACTGCAAACCCAGCATTCTTCAATCTTTCCTATTTTCTGCCTTCCTTTTAGTCTCCGCATATGATCCATATATCTTAATGTCCTCTATCATCTGATATCTTCTTCTGCTCCGAACTCTTCTCCCGTTCACCATTCCTTCCAGTACACCCTTCAGTAGGCAGTTTTTTCTCAGCAAGTGACCCAACCAATTCCTTTTTCTCTTTCTGATCAGTTTCAGCATCATTCTTTCTTAACTCACTCTTTCCAGCACAACTTCATGTCTTATTTTGTCTGTCCACTTCACACGTTCCATTCTTCTCCATATCCACATTTGAAATGATTCTATTTGTTTCTCTCCATTTCGTCGTAATGTCCATGTTCCTGTCCAATACAATTCCACACTCCACACAAAGCACTTCACTAGTCTCTTCCTCAGTTATTTTTCCAGAAGTCTGCAGAAGATGCTCCTTTGCGGACCTCTAGAAAAACAACTGACGAAGACACTAGTGAAGTGCTCTGTGTGGAGTGTGGTATTACAATGTTATTTACATATTTAAATATGTTCCACATTTTAACTTATCGTTCAATACTTTTCAGCATGTTGCAGAAACAAACCACACTTCGAGACAGTTCGACAGTAAGTGATTCTCAACAATGAATCAATAAGTTAAAATGCGGAACATATTTAAATATTTAAATAATATTGTTCTAAAACCTAAAGGCTACTACCAACATAAATAATCTACAAAACTTTTGAAAAAAAAGAAAATAAAATAAAATAAATGGAAAGTGACGTTAAAGGCTATGTGAGTTGTTTCAACACCCCATTTACTAGTTATGGTCTTTTCTAAGAAAATAAAGTAACTCTCTTATATTTAACAGTTGGCATATGAAAAGTTAAAGCAATTCTGATACAATGAAAAAAATTTCATTACATAAGAAGAGCTTTTAATATGTTTTTAATTAAAACAAAAAACTGCGTCGGGGGTGTCGAACACCTCGCCCAGTTCTTATAAGGTTAAAACAAGTACCCCTACTGCCACTAATAATGACATAGTTGCTGGTGTAACCCAGGAGTAAAGAGCTGGCCTTGTAATCAGAGGCTATGTTCGGGCCTGGGTTCAAATTCCGCTGGGATTGATTATCTGGTTGGGCTCTTTGCGAGGTTTTCACAATGTAAGGCGATTGTCAGATGATCCATGGAGAATCTTCAGCCTCATCTCTCCAAATTACTCTCTCGCTGACACCAATACCAAGAAAGAAAGAAAGAAAGAAAGAAAGAAAGAAAGAAAGAAAGAAAGAGAGAAAGAAAGAAAGGAAGAAAGAGAGAGAGGGAGAGAGAAAGAAAGAAAGAAAAAAGAAAGAAAGAGAGAGAGAAAGAAAGAGAGATAGAAAGAAAGAAAGAAGGAAGGAAACAAAGAAAGAAAGAAGGAAGGAGAGAGAGAGAAAGAAAGAAGGAAGGAAGAGAGAGAGAGAAAGAAAGAAGGAAAGAAGGAAAGAAAGAGAGAAAGAAAGTTAGAAAGAAGGAAAGAAGGTAAGAAAGAAAGAAGGAAAGAAGGAAAGAAGGAAAGAAAGAAAGAAAGAAGGACAGAAGGAAAGAAAGAAAGAAAGAAGAAAAGAAGGAAATAAGGAAAGAAAGAAAGAAGGAAGGAAGGAAAGAAAGGCGAAAAGAAGAAAAGAAGGAAAGAACGGAAGAAAGAAAGGAAGGAAGGAAAGAAAGAAAGAAAGAAAGAAAGAAAGAAAAGTTATATTAACATAAGAAAAAAGGTAAGATGAAATAAATAAAAAAATAAACATAATTAAGAGAAAGAGAGAAAAGTAAAGGAGGAAGACCGAAAGCATGTAAGAAAGAAATGAAGAAATTATTACAAATAAGAAAAAAGAGTAGTCTAACAACAAAGAAATAAATGTTAGGGGAATGAAATAAAAGGAAGGAAATTCAATGATTGAGAGAAAGAAAGGATGAAAAAGAATGATTAGAAATGAGAAAAAGTAGTAGTTTAATAAAAAGGAAATCAAAGTAAAAAAAAAAAAAATAAAGACAGGAACGTACAATGGCTGAGAGAAATAGAAAGAAATAAAGGAAGAAAGAAAGCAAGTAGGAAGATAAATATTACAAATAAGAAAAAAAAGTAGTTCAATAAAAGAGAAATAAACATGAGAAGAAACAAACAAAAGAAAGAAACATAATATAATGATTGAAAGAAAAAAAGAATGGAAGAAAGAAAAAAATACATAAATAAAGGAAGAAAAAGGAACGATGAAAGAAAAAATCAAGAGAGAGAGAAAGTAAGTAAAATATTACAAATAATAAAAAGGAATACCGTAATTTAATAAAAGAGAAATAAAAGTCAAAAGAAACAAATAATAATTATAAGAACGGAACATACGATGTATGTATTTATTTAACACTGCAAGTGGGCAAGCACCCGGTGACTGTGGTACAAACAATATAAACAATACACAATAAAATTACAGAATGATTAAAAGAAAGAAATAAGGAAAATAGAAGAAAGGGAGAAAGAAAGCAAGAAGAGAGAGAAAAAATAAATAATAAGAAGATAACAAAAATTAGAAACGTGTAAAGAAAGAATGAAGAAATGAAGAAAAACAAAAGTAGAAAATGAAAATATTAAGTGGATGAAAAAAAGAAAAGTAAGCAAGGAAGACAGAAAGAAAGAACGGAGGAAAGAAAGAAAAGAAACGAAAACCTTAAAATAAAAAAGAAGAACATGAGAAAAGAGAAAGAAAAGAAAACGGAAAATAGAAAGGTAAAAACGCGAAATAATTAGACTTATATAAAGAAATGGATGAAATTAATAAAGACTTACGTACTTACTTACTGACTTACTGGCTTTTAAGGAACCCGGAGGTTCATTGCCGCCCTCACATAAGCCCGCCATTGGTCCCTATCCTGAGGAAGATCAATCCAGTCTCTATCATCATATCCCACCTCCCTCAAATCCGTTTTAATATTATCTTCCCATTAATAAAGACAGAAAAGGAAAAATACAGAACAACAGTTGGTAGATAGAATAGGTAATCAATGAAGAAGAACAAGAAAAAGAAGAAGAAGAAAAAGAAGAAGAAAGAAAATGAAAAGTGAAGTACGAAAAAAAAAAAAGGAATGTAAAAAGACAAACATCATAATCCATAATCGTAAACATCTGCGCATCTCGTGACAGGGAATCAAAACTCCTGCTTAATTTGACGTTAAAAACTTATGATTAAGTGAATTTCCAGCCGAACAAATAAATAATTTTCAACATTTGCAATAGAGGTTAGTAATCTCCCAAAGATACTCTACATTTGAGGTATAACAAATTGAGGCTAGCATCACTCGTTTCGAAATAAAGAAAGAAAGAAATGTGTTGGTTCTATATTAATCACTCTGTGTATTACAAATCAACGGCGAATTGAAGGGAGAGTATCGATACAATCAATATAAGGACAATAGTTATATGAAACAATATCTACCAAACGGGGAACTAACCCAAGCCCGAGTGCAGCTCCGGATCAGCAGGCTAGCGAGTCTGCCGTCTGAGGTACGTTAGTGGCTGTACAAAGAATACTCGTATACAATTCATAGCAATAAGATGATTCAATTTACGAAGCTTAATAATTATTCATTGCTATAATACATAGCAATTAAATTAATGGAATTTAAAAGCATAAACAGTTCAATCAGTTGAGATATACAGAAATATATAATACACATCATGCAGATTAGGCCTACTTCAATATGCAAGCATGAACAATTCATCAGTTGAAGTATACAGATAAATTTCAATTTACAGCATAATATATACAATTTATTTTATTTATTTATTTATTTATTTATTTATTTATTAACTTATATAACAGGGCAAAGCCCTGATTACAATAGATACTTACTTGCTTATTGGCTTTTAAGGAACCCATAGGTTACAATAGGTAGTACAAATATTTGCTTAGAACATAAAAATGGAGATCACATGAAAATAGAGAAAAAAACAAATACAATGCATATCATATCATATCATATCATATCATATCATATCATATCATATCATATCATATCATATCATATATATCACATCATATCATATCATATTATATATCATAACATGCCATATCGTATGGTATCGGATCGTATCGTATTATATATCGTATGATATGATATATTATCATATCGTATCTTATATCATATCATGTCATAGCATATCATATATCATATCATAGCATATCATATCATAACATATATCATATCGTATCATATCATATATCATATCACATCACATTATATCATATCATATCATATCATATCATATCATATCATATCATATATCATATCATACCATATCATATCATATCATATGACATCGACCCATCACATCATATGCATGCTGATGATTTTAAGACATTCAGTATTCTTATACTGTTATTATTTTCTCAGGTTATAATCCGGTGGTCATTTCAAATCGCCTCTCCTCGTAGGTAATGCATAGTCGACGATCTAGCAGAGCTGTGTTTGAAGCTGCGGAGGAAGTGGCGCTGGTTTCTTGCCTGGCGGCGGCCGCTGCTTTCTTTTCCCGCAGAACAGACTGCTGGACATTATGCCAGGCGTGGCCGGCCCACATCCGCTCCACGTTCACAAAAATTAATAAGTACCGGCGGGCTGCCCCCCAACCAACTGGCCTACAATTACATATCCTGCGATGCTCTTCACTACCACGGTCTTGTTTGTTTCTTACTTCATTCATAAACTTTTAATCTCTTCCTGACTGCAACGTACGTGGTAGGTAAACACAGTGGTTATGAACGGAAACTCAGTTAGTGGACGTCTTCTCACCAGAGGGCCGGGATTCTGTGCGTGGAAAACCCCGTTTGTAGTTTTATGCAGGTTGTTGCTTTCTCAGCAAAGACCGTATAGTATTTGAAGAGTCCACTGCAAGAATGATGGATGTCACTTTCTTGTCGAAAATGAACAAAGACTGTCAATGCATAGCTTAAGACATATAGAATGTACATACAGAGTTATATGGCATTAACACTGATAGTCATTGTCCAGTAATGATCGGAGAATCACAGTTAAGCTTTGAGCGCTAAGCATTTCAAACTTTCAATCGCTTCTCCTGCAAAATGTATTCCAAATGACATCCATCATTCTTGCAGTGGACTCTTCATTTATTTTTGTTTCCTTAAAATTATTCTTGTTCCATGATATTCCATTTAACATTGCTGTTGCTGATCTTCCCTTATTTATCCTATGCTTAATAACATCATCTTGTGTAGCGTTTTTATTAATTTTGACTCCTGAGTCCCTATAGGTCAGTTTCTGTCAGATGCGTTTCCAATTCATGTGGGCTAAAGCAAGGAGATGCACTATCACCTTTACTTTTTAACTTTACTCTAGAGTATGCCATTAAGAAAGTCCAGGATAACAGAGAGGGTTTGGAATTGAACGGGTTACATCAGCTGCTTGTCTATGCGGATGACGTGAATATGTTAGGAGAAAATCCACAAACGATTAGGGAAAACACGGGAATTTTACTTGAAGCAAGTAAAGAGATAGGTTTGGAAGTAAATCCCGAAAAGACAAGGTATATGATTATGTCTCGTGACCAGAATATTGTACGAAATGGAAATATAAAAATTGGAAATTTATCCTTTGAAGAGGTGGGAAAATTCAAATACCTGGGAGCAACAGTAACAAATATAAATGATACTCGGGAGGAAATTAAACGCAGAATAAATATGGGAAATGCCTGTTATTATTCGGTTGAGAAGCTTTTATCATCCAGTCTGCTGTCAAAAAATCTGAAAGTTAGAATTTATAAAACATTTATATTACCGGTTGTTCTTTATGGCTGTGAAACTTGGACTCTCACTTTGAGAGAGGAACATAGGTTAAGGGTGTTTGAGAATAAGGTGCTTAGGGAAATATTTGGGGCTAAGAGGGATGAAGTTACAGGAGAATGGAGAAAGTTACACAACACAGAACTGCACGCATTGTATTCTTCACCTGACATAATTAGGAACATTAAATCCAGACGTTTGAGATGGGCAGGGCATGTAGCACGTATGGGCGCATCCAGAAATACGTATAGAGTGTTAGTTGGAGGCCGGAGGGAAAAAGATCTTTGTGGACGCCGAGACGTAGATGGGAAGACAATATTAAAATGGATTTGAGGGAGGTGGGATATGAAGATAGAGACTGGATTAATCTTGCTCAGGATAGGGACCAATGGTGGGCTTATGTGAGGGCGGCAATGAACCTCCTGGTGCCTTAAAAGCCAGTAAGTCAGTCAGTCAAATATTCAAATTAATTGCAGCCTTTGATGATACCTATTCATCTTGCAAAACCAAATCTCTTGTATTTTCACCGCATCCCATATAGAATGTCGTTTCAAAATTTATTTTAATCCCCATTTATCATACTCTTTAATCAATTTTCTAAACATAGCCTATATTCTGTATATAATACCCTAAAATATTTGAAAGATACAATACATAAATCAATTTATTAAAATGTAGTAGTCTTTAAGGAAACATTAAGCTTATTTTATCAGAATGGAGTACATTTCGTCATTTTTTACTTCGTCATTATACAATGTACTTACGCACAAAGCGAAAGCTTTGTGAAGTTGCAAAAAGTCAATTTCTGCTTTTCCACAGGAGTAATTCGTACGTCCGCTAAGTGGATAGCATGGTCACTTCCCAACCAAGCGGTCCGTGATTGGATTCCCGATGTGAGCCATGGAAGATCTTCTGTCCATGAGATGGCATGTTTGTCCCTTGTCGTGTGCTGTCCTGTGTTGTCTCAGCGATGGTGCTGCGCCGTGCCGACATACGACCAGAGAGACCCACAATGTGTGTTTGTCAATAGCTATAGTTATATGTCTATTCTCCCTTATAGTACATTGGATTGTAAGTTGGTAGGAAAGAGGACGTAAAATGAAGAAGAGAAAGAGTAACACTGAAGATGGTTCTACATACCAAGCGCTCTGACCACTGAGCTACGCCGAATTCAATCCACAACACCGGATCGAACTCTCCTCCTACAGTGTTTCCCTTTGTGGCCTGACTCCAAGTTAGGGATATATGATGACGTTTTTATGTCCAAGTCAACTGCCATTATACTAGGAGCGCACTCAACTGAGTGACTTATTTGGCCGGGATTCCGCAGTTAAGTGCACAGTAATCTGTACAGAAATATGCACTGCTAGCTATAAGAATATTAAAGACTAGCCGTACCCGTGCGCTCCGCTGAACCTGTTAGAAATAAATATAAAGTAATTACATAATTAAAATAGGACATTTGATCCAGGGAACATTCGTGTTTGTTAGAAGGATAAATCGTTTAATATGTTACTTAATTTAAATTGTATTTAAATAATTAAAATGCGGACATTTTGGTCCAGAGAGCACTCAGAAGTTACTGTAATAGCATTATAGCACTATGTCCATCTAGAGAAACTACACTTTCCAATGGTGAAATAGTAATTAATTATACAAATCGGTTAGGCCTAATTTAGCTTTCGATATTACTTCATACAAATACAGAAACATTCTCTATAGGCTATGTTTCATAGCTTTCGATTGTTGTTGTCCAAGGCCCCTTATAGACGAAGTCATTTGTTTTCATTTCATTACACCGCCTTAGATGGAAGTTATTTTAATTTTAAAACTCATTTATCTCATTGAATATCAGTCCTATCAAAATTTTGCAAGGAATAAAACTTATCTAAAATTATTTCTAAAGAAACTTTTGTTATGTAACTTTTTCACAAAAATCAATAATAAGCGAGATATTTCGCTTTGTTTAATTCAGGCCCCCTTATAAACCCTCTTTAAAATAACGTATTTTGAATGTCATATAGCTAAATTCTAAGTTACAGCGAACTTAATTTATATTCCAATTTTCATATAAAACAAAAATTTCAAAAAAGCGATTTTCGGTTTCAGGATGGTTAATTATACATGTTAGAACCAATTATTTTTGGAAAAGCGAAAATTACCAGAAAAATGTCGGCTACAGATTTATTATTAGTATAGATTTTATTAATTTTTCCTACAGAATAACATCTGTAATATGGCGTAGCTCAGTGGTCGGAGCGCTTGGTACGTAGAACCAAGGACCCGGGTTCGATTCCCGGTGCCGGAGCGAATTTTTCTCCTCAAATATTAATTATCAATATTACAGATGTTATTCTGTAGGACAAATTAATAAAATCTTTAATATCCTTAAAGTAAAAAAGTTTGTTAAAAATCACTGTTAGGTTGAAAACTCCCTCTATTTGGCACCTGCCAAAATCCTTCAATTTCTTAAAATGGTTATAGGGGATTTTGAATCTATAGGATTCATTTGTCCTGCATCCGACTTGTCAACCAGAAATCACAAACCCGAATCCTTCTCGAGGAGTCGAAAATTACCATTACTCAACTTCAGTTGGGCCTACTTCGATTTGAGTGTAATGGGTGAAGTTTTACGACTAGTGATTGTTTCATATTTTGTGGAAAAGACTATTTTTATCACGACATATATTTAAATATTGACTATTGACTCGGCGCGCAATCTGTAGAGAGTATTAAAAGAGTGTCGATTGTGTTCTGTTCAAACAGAAAATGGCGTATCATGTAGGTCATGTCAACTGATATGATCCTCAGAATTTCGTGTTCCTTTGCAGTTCTCATCCTTTCAAGTTATTTTCCGTGCCCATCTTTAGAATCTTTTCCATGGTTAGTAGTTTAATATTACACCATTTTAAAATGCCCATCTCTCCTTTCTTCTTTCCATGAGAATAATGGCCGATTTCTCCAAGTATTGTTAGAACATTTAAAGAATGTTAAACTCTAAACAGTTTGTTAAATACAGTTTTTTCATGTCTTCAACACTAGTTTGGCTTAACAGATTGTTAAGTGTTTGTTAACTTTAATGGCCGGTTTTTCCAAGTATTGTTAGAAAATTTAACGACTGTTATATTCTAAACAGTTTGTTAATTAATAAAATTGTATGTTTTCAACACCAGTTTGGTTTAACAGATTATTAACAGTTTGTTAATTTTAAATGTAGGATTTCCGCCAGTTAACTCGTTTAACAGTTAGCTAAATATGGCCGATGTCTCCACAGCTGTTCGAACAGAAGTTGCGAAATTAATATTTTGTGTCTCTCTGTAGGGAATGTTTAGCATATGACTGGTAATATAGCATTTAAAAAATACTTTGGACTGTTTAAATACATCTGTGTTATTTTATTTCTTTCGTATTTCGTATCCATAATAGCAATGAGGAAATATAACCTTACTTTGTAATTATTATTCAGCACGTCACCTACAACTTTCATTTGTCAACTGTTTGTTTATGGAGCGTGGCCTACTATAATAGGTTGTCATTTTATGTAAGTTTCATGACTCACTCTATAATATAGAATTTAAAGCTTAATTTTAGCCTATCAAAAATTGTCTTACATGTGTAGAATCATTACCAACTGCTGTTGAATAGTTAAAATAGTGCTAACAGACGTTATAGTTAAGTGTTGGTTATCTTAAACAAAATAATGTTGAACAAATGGAAAATACATTAACAAAGCGTTGAAAATAAACAGACTGTTAATTTAACATTTGTTAAGCAAAATTAAACATTACTTGGACAAACTGGCCATAAATGTAAGATTTTAAGCAGTTAACTCATTTGACAGATAGTTAAATATGGCAGATGACGCCACAGCTGTTCAAACAGAAGTTGTGAAAATAATATTTTATGTCTCTTTTTAAGGAATGTTTCGTGAATGACCGATAACATAACATTTAAAAGACACTTTGGAAAGCTAATATAGGGAAGATAATCTTCAAAAGTGAACTGATTGTCATATTGGCTGCTTATTTTGATACTGAGCTAGTATTTATTGAATATTTAGAAAATGTGGGATCTCAACGTTCACGGTAACTAGGAATGATGATTTATATACTATGCATGATACTCAATTTGTGACAAAATAGATTTTCAAAACAAGTAGGCCTCAAAATTTACAAGAAATGTAAACCAGACTTGAAATCCTACAAACAGAAATAGACCACTTACTCCAATTCAGCATCTACTATTTACTCTTGATTGTATGATACTGGCTCTTTCCAACTTATTATAGCCAATGTCAAGAGTGTTTCAAAATGCACAGTGAGTATTATACTAAAACGTTTTCAACAAAAATCGCTTCTTTGAGAAGTCATCTATTAGCATTTGTACTATAACCTCACTTTTAAAAATAATAATATTCAATAGCAGACAACTACAACTTTCAATTGTCTTCTTCTTTATCGGCCATGGCCTACTGTACCAGATTATGATTTTATACATGTTTCATGGCTTACTCTACAATACAGAATTTAAAGAATAATATCAGCCAATAAAAAATTGCCTCATATGTGGAAAATCATTACCAACTGCTATTGAGTGGTTAAAATAGTGTTAACGACTATTATAGTTAAGTGTTGGTTGTTTTAAACAAAACGATGTTGAAGAAATGGAAAATACATTAACAAAACGTTAAAAATAAACAGGCTGTTAATTTAACACTAGTTAAGCCAAATTAAACATTTCTTGGAGAAACTGGCCATAAGAGTTTTAACTTGGTTTCAATAGTTTCAGTTTTCATTTTAAAGAGTAAGGATGTAATACTCATTTGATATTATATCTGTGCTCACAGACGTTTCTGGAACTAACCCACCGCTCTGCGTCACGACATATGATCCCCATAGAAACACACTTGCTAGCGCCTTCTTCAGAAATGAGTTGTATTGTATTGTATTTATTAACATTCCATGGTATTCGTACATCGCTTCACAGCTAGAATATAGAACATGTAAAAAAAATCTTAATAGTACTATAAAGTCTTAATTATAGTCACAGTCTAGTTGAAATATATACAGAAGTGTTTTACAATATGAACGGCTCGGGTGTAGAACATGGTAACTGACATTTTGATCAAAAATGAGATATGTAACGTTTAATATGGTATCTTACATTCTGCGTCTAGTGCAATAGTTAGTTTTCCAGCATCTCAACAGATGGCAGAAGTATACAAATTTTTACTTTCCTGGTAACTATACCAACTGTTGAATATATAAATGTTTACCTGCCTATAACTTCAAAACACTAAAACGTCACTTATCATGTTTTACTCCCGAACCGCTCATATAGTCTACTAGTACACTAGAACCTCTATTATCCGTAGTAATGAAGGGGATGGGCTGAACGGTTAATCGAAAAATCGGATAATCCGTACCATAAAAGATTTTCGTAAATTTAGTGAATAATAACTTATTTACACTTTCGTAATTTTCTCCATAGTCTTATATTTAACACGCTCGGTAGTGAATCAGAAGTTCACTGATTTAAATCTGGTTGACGGGTTTTTAAAGACCAAGGAAACTCCTTGTAATGGCTGCCTGAGGAAATATGTGAATAGTGGAAGTCTCGTGTTATAGATTTACATACTGTATACACTCCAATCTCGTATTCTGATGCGAGATGAGCCACAGTTTCTCTTTCCCCAAACCACTAAATTATTTACACTTTTTTTTCGATACCTAGCACAACAACAAGATTTCTTTTGACACCCGTAGAAGACATTTTAAGTAGGCCTAGAAGTTATACAGTATGACAATTCGAACAGTAGACCATACTGTGTAATAACAGACTAAAAAAAAAATAACGTGCTAATACAATGTACATTACTTTATATATTTCTGTAGAAAAAAAAAAAAGCAAAAGAAAGACACACGGATAATCCACCAATCGGTTAATAGAGTGACGGATAATCAGGATTCTACTGTACAACACAAAGTTTTAGTATCAATACTTAATACAACACAAACGCTTTATCAACATCTTAGGTTATTTAGCGTCTGAATGAGATGAAGGTGATAATGCCCGTGAAATGAGTCCGGGGTCCAACACCGAAAGTTACCCAGCATTTGCTCACATTGGGTTGAGGGAAAACCCCGGAAAAAACCTCAACCAGGTAACTTGCCCGACCGGGAATCGAACCCGGGCTACCTGGTTTAGCGGCCAGACGCGCTGACCGTTACTCCACAGGTGTGGACTAAAGCGTTATTGAATGTCATGAATTCACCTACAGAATAGAAGGCGTGAGAAATTAGGTACTTCTTTAATTTGGCCCTAAATAATCTTATGTTCTGAGTTTGATTTTTTATATCCTTAGGAGGCTATTAAACATTTTTACTGCCATATAACACACTCCTTTTTGATAGCACGATAGACTTGCCGATGGAGTATGAAAGTCATTTTTGACGCGTATTTATGCTATGAAGTGTTGAATTAGTTACAAAGTTTTCACGATTACATACAAGAAAGATTATTAATGAAAAAATATACTGACAAGCCATGGGCATTATTTGTAGTTTTTTTTAAATGGTCCTAAACGATTACCTAGATTTGGCACCTACTATTATTCTAATTAATCTTTTTGTATTAGGGATATAGGCCTACTGTTACTATCTGTAGAATTTTCCCAGAATATTATTCCAAAACTCATTACCGAGTGAAAGTATGCAAAGTATATTGTTTTAAATGTATTGATATTTACTATCTCTTGCATAGATGTAATAGCAAAACATGCTGAATTTAGATTTGGGGTAATTTATTTAATATGATTTTTCTAATTTAACAGATTATAGATTTGTAAGCCAAGAAATTTGGTTGTTGTTGTTTTTATTAGAGACCTATTGTTAATTATTGCGCTAGAAATTTGCGAGGTTGAATTTGGGCAGGATTTAAATTGAATTATGTTAGTTTTCTTACAATTTAATGCTAATTTATTGACTGAGAACCAGTCACATATTTTGAAGAGAATTTCCTCTGTTGAAGAATGGAATGTGTTGGAGTTATTGGCTGTAATTACTATACTTATGTCATCTGCAAATAATATGGGATAACCTAAATCTCGTATTTCAAATGGCTAGCAGGTACACAAATTGGTTAAGCTAATAACTGCGAAAGATACATAATTTTTATAACTTGGAACAGTAGTTAGCTGTAGGGTATGCACAAAATATTGTTATCACACTGTATTACAGTGCAGGTTCTAAAAATCCAGCTAATGTTATATTTAATTTAATATGAATTGAAGAAATATTTCATAATAAGGTGATAAAACCGGCGAAATGAGTCGAGCGTCCAGCGCCGAAAGTCACCAAGCATTTGCTCTTAATGGGTTGAGGGAAAACCCCGGAAAAAAACCTCAACCAGGTAACTTGTCCCAACCAGGATTTGAACCCGGGCCCATTCGTTTCAAGGTCGGGCATGCTAACTCTTACTCCACAACGTTGTGCTCTAAGAAAATACTCCCGGTACTCATTTTCATAGCGGTTGAGTATATCCCGGGGCCATAATGTGGCGGAAGGATTAGATCAATGTAGAAAATCGATGACCTGATCGGGAATCGAATCCATAACGTTCCTGATTGCAGAGCAACGTCTCAACAGCGACGCTACTGTGCGTTCTCCGATATGAACTGTATCGTCCCATTTTCAGATTGTTCTATGTAATCACGAAGAAATTATCTATTTTTTTTTGTACTAAATAGGCATCATGTGTTTTCGATTTTAAATGAAGGTGATTAGTTATATTTTGTGCTAATTATTAAATTTGTTTCATGTGCATCAATTCCGGATAAATTGACTTTTAGATACTGAATATGAACAAAACCCACTCTATAGTTTAACATAAATCTCTTTATTAGAGACAGCATACTCAAAACCAATATATTCCTGTAACAGCGACACTGAAAACGCATATTTCAGTGAAATTCTCGACATACTTTTTGTAGCATCACAGTACAGTACAGTCTAGCTTTCATTAATCAGGTATTCTTGTCGTACTTTAATTTTTATTGTAATTGTAATTGTAAATTTAATATTAATTGTAATCTTATTGTTCATGTTATAGTTGTAATCCCCTGGTAGAGGGGCAGAGAAGGCCTGACGGCCTTATCTCTACCAGGTTAAATAAATAAATACTACTACTACTACTACTACTACATCCCCTTTAAGAGGAATGTACGCCTTGAAAGAGGTTTCACTTACAAAGGAAGGGTTTAGGCTCGAACAGGAATTTTTGGTTAAAAATTTGTACAGACGCTTACCTCACAATGGTGATGAAAACCGTAAAAGCATTCATTTGTGTAACTCTCCGTTTGGTTGGTATTGGTCAATACACTTCTTTAAAAATGTAGCCTACATGAGCATTCCCTACAAAATGCATGAAACAGCATGGAGCAGAGCAATAAGCACCAGTGGCGTAGCGTCAATGTAAGCTAAAAGCTCAGCTTCCCAGTTAATAATAATTTCATAATAAACCTGCAGTTTATGAACAAAATTATTTATTAATTTTAATACAATTTATATTTATGCGTTAAATATTGTGATGCGGCAGCTCAGGATGATTTGTGATGCAGCAGTAAACAAGAAGCATGCACACACCAGCTTCCAAGCAGACCGGTTTCTTTCATTCATTCTTCTGTGTAACCCACCCCGCAGATTTTCCATCCCTTAACTAAACTACCCTTGTCGCAAGGCACGGAAGAAGCTAGCTTTTACATTGAAAGTTTCCGAGTTATCCCTTTCGTGAGGGTTTGTTCAGTTGAAGTGTTAGTGTGCATTGCGGCTGATATAATAAATAATAATAATAATAATAATAATAATAATAATAATAATAATAATAATAATAATAATAATGATTTATTTTAGCTGGCAGAGTTAAGGAGAAGGCCTTCTCTTCCACTTAACCAGCAAAAGTGTATATACATATGCATGAACTTACAAAGAATTCAACAATTTGATTAAGTGAGAGTTACATGTATACAAGAGTTATTTACGATTTAAACAACAAAATACTATGAACTATTAATTAAACACTGAAATAAACTGGGTAGCAGAATTAAACTAAAATACATAGAATGTTAATATATTTCAAATAATATTAGATAATAGAAAGAGATTATTATGAGACAATTTTGAAAATACAGCACTATCAGGATGATGTCTAAAGAATGAAGTAACAATGTAGTCAGTGATAGTTTAAATCAGTGAAATAACAGTTCCTTACACCAATTTACTTGATATTTTAGGAAAATTCTATTATCAAGACTGACTTACGAACAAAAGTGCGATTTAAAGAAAACAAATGACCGTATATATTTGTTAGAGATATGTGTAAACCATGAACTCATATTTTACTACGTATCATTTGAGGTCATGCCTCATTGGTGTTACTTACGAGGTTCCAGCCATCTTCGGACTGCTGGCTTGACAATGACTGCTATTTATTTTAAGACTATATTTTTGTAATACGTTTTCTCATATGTACATGAAAGACAACTTGAGTTAGCTTCCCTGCTCAAAATTTCATGCTACGCCACTGATAAGCACAACATAGAAGCAACACCTGAAAATCTTCTGAACCACACTCCAGTGCTGAAAAGTCAAATGCCACCTGAATTACATTTTTGAAGTCCGAGACTTGTTCAGATTCACGTAACCAGCTGACTGCCAGGAATACTGAAGCATAGGGCGGTATACTGGAGCAGACAACTGGTTATGAATAACAGAGTGCATTTTCATTATAAACACTCGATTTCCCAAGTTAAGTTCTGGATTCTCAGCAAGAGTACTTATGTAATCTGTTATTCTCCTTGTATATATTTTGTATTTTCTAAGGAAATAGATATTCAGAGGCTGGATATATTTACGATGAAAGAGTAATGGAACGGAGAAAAATTCTCTCCGGCGCCGGGATTTGAACCCGGGTTTTCAGCTCTACGTGCTGACGCTTTATCCACTAAGCCACACCGGATTCTACCCCGGCGTCGGAAGAATCGTCTCAGTTTTAAGTTCCAACTCTTGGGTTCCTCTGGTGGCCGCCCTCTGCACTACGTCATAGATATCTATGAACCTAAGACCGAAGTCCACACAGTGGATAAAGCGTCAGCACGTAGAGCTGAAAACCCGGGTTCAAATCCCGGCGCCGGAGAGAATTTTTCTCCGTTCCATTACTCTTTCATCGTATGATGACGCAGAATATCTGCATGGAAATATCATATGTACTTCGGTACATTATAATAATATAAATAATAATATATATGGATATATTTAGTTTTTTTAGGTGGAATGATCATACATTCCATGTCTTAGCCTTGGAATGATTCATTTATTAAGGTTGCGTCCTTGTACGCATTCAATGACTCACACAACAATGTACACTTTTGATCAGCTGCAATATTTTCAGACAGAACGTTGGAGAAAAATGTTCTTAAATGGGCTTTAGACATTTTACCACTCGCACTAGCTCTAGGCTAGGCTAGGCTTACGGGTAAGGTGTCCCATCCCCTCAACTTGTGCAGTGCTCTCCCCACCCCTCAACTTGTACAGTGCTCTAACAGACAAACCACACATTACACAAACGAATGCTTTTGGGAGCTTTACAGAGATGTAAAGATGGGCCTGTATACAAATTTTGGATGCGAAATTCCTGTTCGAGCCGAAACCCTTCCCTTTTTAGTATGTCGCCTTCGGAAAGTGACATGGGCTAACAGCCTGCTTAGCGATGAGTGAGTGTTTCAGCTTTGTGCAATACAATTGGCCACTTTTACATTACATTACAGATGTGACTTATTGACTTACATATTTCACATATTTTAAAAAGGTTTCTAGGCACGTGATAGATTTCATCTCTATCGATAGAATTGAACGTTATGTACATTGTTTTTTTCGTTCATTTTTATTAGCGAACGACTGTTATTTTATGAAACTAAAAAGTCCAACCATAAAGTCGTTTTTTGAAATGGCTGCGGATTTACGAATAAGAAAGAAAGGAATGTATATTATTAGTCTATTATTGCAACATAAGAATGACATAAACGCGCATCTACTTATGAGTTTATTCCAGGACTGTTTTAAAGTTGGTCTCGAGATAGTGTGGCAATATGTTGTTGTTGTTGAATTTTCTAATGCCAGGCGTTTGACAATAAAGTCATTTGACCTCTTGCACTCCAATATGTTTCTAAGATATTATCATGGCCAGCCACTGAAGCACAGATTTTGAGGTGTTCCGAATCCATTTCTTGGTTTGAGTTGCACAATGGGCAGTTAGGGACTGATATATTCCAATTCTATACAGGTGTTTGGCCAAACAATCATGGCTTGTTCCAATCTAAATGCAGCTACAGACGATTTTCGTGGTAAATCGGGAATTAACTGTGGATTTTGATGCAGGGAGTTCAATTTTTCCCTTGGGATTGAGTTATCAAATTTTGTTTGTTGAAGTCTAAGTATGTAGATTTAATAAATCTCTTCACAGAGTAATACGTAGATTTAGTAACAGGTCTGTAAGTAGCAGTGCTGCCCTTCTTTGCTAAAGCATCCGCATTCTCGTTTCCCAGGATTCCACAATGGGATGGTATCCATTGGAATACAATTCTTTTATTGAGTGATATTAATTGAGAGAGCATTTTAGTTATTTCTGCTGTTTGAGATGAAGGTGTGTGTTTAGAGACTATTGATAGAATAGCTGCTTTGGAGCCTGACAATATAACTACATTCTTAAATTTATTGATGTGGCATAGAAGATTCCTGAGACTTTCACTTATTGCAATGATTTCACCATCAAAACTTGTTGTTCCATATCCAAGAGATCTATAAAGTGAGAAGAGACAGCACGTAACACCTGCACCGGCACCTTGTTCTCTGGAGATCAAGGATCCGTCGGTGTTAGAGATATTGTCTCTTCATTATCTGAGCAAAAGCGCATACATTAGACATGGAAAATAAGGCCTACAATCGACGTGTTATTACGTTCCACTTTCTGAGAAATAATTTTTAATTTTTATTCCCGGGAATATTATTAAAACGGAATATTTTATAAAACTACTTTATCTGGTACCAATACTGGGAAAAGTAGGTTATCAAAATGCCATGTTATGAAAATACAGCAGTGGAAGTAAAATTTGTGTAATGTGTAGTAATCTCACTAGAGGTTTTGATTTAGAGAAAATCAAAACTCGAATGGAATTAACTATTACACGATTAGAAGAAACTAGGCTATATAAAGATTAGAAGAAATAAAGTACTCTAATACAATAAAATATTAATTGACCTACGAAAATACTGAACTGCCTTGAAAATATATTATTGTACCATCTCATCATTACAAATAATCCGCTAGATGGCAGTAGTCTGTCATGATGAGCTTTCTCTTGTTACCAGTTGTGCCAACTATACAATCTTCATTGAACTTTGTGGACGATTATTGTCAAGAAAGCTTTGTTGATTCAGTTTTATTTTTATTGAAACAGTTGCATTCCACTTCAATTATCAACAGTAATCTCACTAGAGGTTTTGATTTATCTAGAGAAAATCAAAATTCGAGTGGGATTTACTTGACTATTACACGATTAAAAGAAACTATATAAAGATTAGAAGTCACAAAGTACTCCAATACAATAAAATATTAATTGACTTACGAAAATACAACTGTTTTCAAATGTATTATTGTACCATCTCAACATTACAAATATTACGCTAGCTGGCAGAAGTGGGTTATGATTTCTTGTTATCAGTTGTGCCAACTATGGAATCTTCATTGAACTCTGTGGACGGTTACTAGTCAAGAAGGCTTTGTTGATTCAGTTTCATTTTTATTAAAACAGTTGCATTCCACTTCAGTTATCCGGATCCCAGTAATCAACGTCACTTGACAGATGATTTTTCAATAAATCCTAATATTGAACAATATGTGATATCCAAAATATCATATAGCAGAAGCCATAGCATAACCTAAATAATATAAACAAGTGTTAGAAACGTTTTAATTAGGGATGATGAAATAAACGAAAAAAGTTTTAATTAAGGACGATGAAATAAAAAAATAAACATGAATAATTTTAAAAGAACAATTATTGAAAATAAAATTTTCAAATTTGAATGTTTTAGTGGTTGGTGGTTCAGTTGTTATACTGGACGTGTGCGTAAAAGAAGTGAACTCGTTGATGTGCATGGTGTATTCCTCAACTTATTCAAGATTTCCGAATGGTGCTCTTCATTTATTTGTAAATAAGGTTTCAGGGAAGATGTACAGTTATGACTAGTGATCTTTATTAATTCTTGTTCTTGAATGCCAATGCGAGTCATATTTGAAAGTGCTGTGCATCGACTGGAGTGGTTTGTAATTTTCTGTATTTTGACGTCCAGACCAGTGTAGTTTGAAATGTTGGCAAACAAAGAAACAAATGCTAGGAAATGATAAAAACAAACAAATGCTAGGGAAGCGATAAAATTAAACAAATGCTAGGAACGTGACAAAATTGTGCGATAAGGAGCCATGATTGGTTGAAAGATGTCCTTTCGTACCGTTTTATTGGTCAAAAGTAGTATGACGTAGTAAAAGTGTAATAGTCAATATAAAACATTTTTGATTAAGCATTGGATTTCCTATCTCGCACCGGACGAGAGAAGTTATGGACAAAATTAATATATTGGACGAGATATGAGTTGTATGGAAAAGATTGGACGAAATGTCCTGGAGGTGTCGATGAAATTGGTGATAGAGAAATGGAATTTGGCGAGGTGAAGCCTAGGACTCGCCATATATTACCTGAAATTCGCGTTACAGTTGGGTATAACCTCGGAAAATACCATACCAGGTAATCAACCCAAGCAGGAATCGAACCTACATCAAGGTTCAGCTCCAGATTAGCTCTGAAATATGTATCACAGCTTAAAATAAACCAAGCCAAGAAATACACGTCCGGTCCATATGATATGAAGGTAAATCGCAAAGTTTCTCTTAGGAATCGAAATCGGTTTCGCTAGATTTGTAATTGGGGCCGCTACCACTTGAGTCTCGACGGAAGAAGCGTTTGCAAGATAACAGATGAAGTAGGTTTACTCTTAAAATGTTTTGTTATCTGTACACACAACATGATGTAATATGTGTTTCAGTGTTCTATAATGTTCGTGTTAAGTGGTTGGGAATTGACTTATCTTCTTTACTTCGTGGAAAGTACTCCTGAATTTATTTTTAGGGGACTAATACTGAACTCGAAAATATTTACGGACTCAAAACCATGTTGTTTGGACCCATAGTAGCTTCTTGTACCGTCTTCTTCTTATGATGTTGACGAACTATTACTGATATCTCGGAAGATATTAATTTTAGGGTCCATGCTTATTAGACTTGATTTTTGCTTTGATGAATACCACCTCTCAGAATATGGAATGTTATTTTGTGCGAGATCGTGCGTATTTGCTTGTTTTCCGCACAGAACCAATACGCGGTAAGTGTGAAATACCACATTCAGTATTCCCAACGTAACACACATAACAATTTCCCTCTTCTTACCGCTTAAGCGCGACATTCATTTGACTGCTTTAGGCTTTTAACATATTGTTTTATAGACGTTTAACATAGTAGTAATTATAAATTGAAACTTACCACTGCAATTTCACCTAAATTGCAATGTTAATTATTTTTTTTAAATATTTGCAAAAATTAAGTAAAGTCTACTACTCCACGAAACTTATTGCATTCCTGATGCAAGTAACATTAAGGAAGCCGTGAAAAAATCAACAAGATTCCAGATGCCGATGTTATTACTGCAATACGTATATAAATATAATATTGTTAAAATATTAAAATGAAAAATAAATCATTACATAACCTTACCGTTTGTTTTAAGTTCGCATTTATAGACTGGGGAGAAAAAAAGACAGACGTATATCACGGCCTGCTGGAGTATAGTAAACACAGAAAACATGTTATAGCAACAATGTTGAAGAAATAAATTTTGTTTCCAAAGTTCCGTCATTAAACAGAAACCAACATGGAGATTTCATTGCAACTAATTAGAAATTCGTCTTTCAGGTATGTAATAAACGATCTTCGCACAAAATAATGTACGATACACGAGCGGTATGTTTGTTTTCATGTTCTCGGAAATTAAAAAGCTCAACTACGTTTCGCTTTTTCAATCTTTCCTCGACCATGAAAACGTCAACGTACCGCTCTTGTAATGGAAATTATTACTATTGAATGCGAGATAATGCGTTTTTGCTTGGTTTAGACAAACCGGTTAAGAGGAGAGTCTAAAATTTCACATTTAGTATTCCCAACCTAACACACATAACAATTTCCCTCTTCTTACCGCAGAGTCCGTAAGTGACATATTGATTTTACTGCTTTAGGCTTTTAACATATTATTTTTAGAGACTCATCAATATAGTAATAATTATAAATTGAAACTTACCACTGCAATTTCACCTAAATTGCACTGTTAATTATTGTTTTTAAATATTTGCAAAATTAAGTAAAGTCTAAAACTCCACTAAAGTTACTGAGCCATTTGTAATGCAAGTAACAATAAGGAAGCCTTCGAAAAAAATCAACAAGATTCCAGACTCATCATAGACTGGGGAAAAAGACAGACGTATATCACGGCCTGCTGGAGTATAGTTAAACACAGCTGAAACATTTTAAAGCAACAATGTTGAAGATAGATATTTTTGTTTTGCAAATTTGTCGTCATTGAACAGAAACGAAGATGGAGATTTCATTGTAACTAATTAGAAATTCCTCTTTCAGGTATGTAATAAACGATCTTCGCACAAAATAATGTACGATTCACGAGCGGTATGTTTTCTTTCATATTTAGAAAATTAAAAAGCTCAACTACGTTTCGCTTTTTCAAACTTTTCCTCGAACATGAAAACTTCAACATACCGCTCTTGTAATGTATACAGTATTACTAATTCTTTAATGGAAATTACATTGAGCATCTCCTATGATGATGAATAAGTATTTATATCTCGGAAGATATTGATTTTTAGAATCTGTGTTTATTAGACTTATTTCCCTTGTTTGGTTAATATTACCACCTCTCAAAATATTTAATACATTTTTATTGGTTATTTTACGGTGCTTTTTAAACTGCTATGATTATCTAGCGTCTGAATGAGATGAAGGTGATAATGTCAGCGAAATGAGTCCAGGGTCCAGCGCCGAAAGTTACCCAGCATTTGCTCAGAGATTAGTACATCTTATAGCAGTAAAATTTTTGGAAATATTGAACATTTTTTCTCTCCATTATTGTATCTTGTACAATAATGAAAATTGGCATGTGTAAAACACTGTCCGTCTGCTATATAAAAAAAAATATTTTTACGATTTAATAAAATGATTTATATTTTTTTTATCAAAATTCAAAATGTTGGCAGTTCACTGTGCAGTGATGAAGCGTTTCCCTCATAACTCATAAACTTGTTAACGTTTTTCATGTTCTCTCTCTTTTATTTTATTGCTGAAACTCATGTTTACAATATCATTCTCTTTAAACTACATTACTTAATAAATAATATTTTTTTTTTATTTTGTGTTAGAAGAGAATACTGATATTTGACCATTTTTAAAAGAATTTATTTTTTATCAGACAATCTATCAAAGGTAGAGAAGTGATCTTGCATCATATTGTAGATATGACATGCATAAATATGCACAAAAAATTTCAAGGCAGAATGTTGGATAGTTTTTGAGTTATGAAGGAAACGCTTCATCACTGCACAGTGAACTGCCACCATTTTGAACTTTGAAAAAAATATATAAATATTTTTTTAAATCGTAAAAATATATTTTTTTCATATAGCAGAAAGACAGTGTTTTACTCACACTAATTTTCATTATTGTACAAGATACAGTAATGGAGGAAAAAAATGTTGAATATTTTCAAAATTTTACTGCTGTAAGCTGTACATAACCCCTTAATGGGTTGAAGGAAAACTCTGGAAAAAATCTTCAACCGGGATTTGAACTCGGGCCCGCTCGTTTCACGGTCAGCCCTGTTAACTGTTACTTTATAACGTTGTACGAATGCATTTTTAGCACCCTGTATAATTACTCGTGTTTTGAAATGTTTTTACTTGTTGTTGTTTAGTCAACTGTTCGAAGGCAGGTCTGGACCCCACAAATGACACCAACAAGGCATCACTTATGAGGCAACAAGACCGGAAGATAATAGGGAATGGTGGCCAGTTCCTTTGGTAGAATTGACATTGCAATTCTTTATTTAATGTCAGAGATTATTTGAAGACAATGATGCGACAACAATTACCAGAAATGAAATGAAAAGGTCAGGGTAATACAAAATAACACCTCAGTTACTCCCGATATGAGAAGGCGTCAACTCTTGACCTAAAACTAAGTCTCTTGCTGTTCTATTGGTTTAACAAATCGACTCTTCATAGTTTGAGTAATTGAAATTCATATTTAATGCTCATTTTGAAACAAACAGGGTCCCTAAGGACAGTGAGGTCAAATGATAACGGTTCAATATTGGCGTTTCTGGCTGCACATCAGGAGGAGTTGCTCTACCCTCCAAGTTACGCCTACCGTGTATACTGGTACAGAACATTGGAATTTTTTAGCTTGGGCACTTTGAGAGTGACTTTTTCTTAGTCTGTATTAGGCAGTGAGTTGTCTTGATGGAGAACTTTATGTTTTTGACTAGCTGTACCCGTGCGCTCCGTTGCACCCGTTAGAAATAAATATAAAGTAATTACATAATTAAAATAGGACATTTTATCCAGGGAACATTCGTGTTTGATATAAGAATAAATCGTTTATTATGTTACTTAATTTAAATTGTATTAAAAAATTAAAATGTGAACATTTTGATCCAGAGACACTCATTTGGTCATAAAAATTATTTTAGGAAATACAGGAAGCTATTTCTGTGCATAAGAAGCTATTTTAATCTTATCTGTCCTCGATTCACTCACAAGTTACTGTAATAACATTATAGGCCTAGCATTATGCCCATCTAGAGAAACTACACTTTCCAATGGTGAATTAATAATTAATTATACAAATCGGTTAATTTAGCTTCCGATATTACTTCATACAAACACAGAAATATTCGCTGTAGGCTATGTTTCATAGCTTTCGATTGTTGTTCTCCAAGGCCCCTTATAGACGAAGTCATTTGTTTTTTATTTCATTACACCGCCTTAGATGGCGTTGTTATTGTAATTTTGAAACTCATTTATCTCATTAAATATCAGTCCTATCAAAATTTTGCATGGAATAAAACTTATCGGAAATTATGCTTAAAGAAACTTTTGTTATGTAATATTTTTCATGAAAATTAATAATAAGGGAGATATTTCGATTTATTTAATTCAAGCTCCCTTATAACCTTCCTTTTAAATTAAATATTTTGAATGTCATATAGCCTAAATTCGAAGTTACAACGAATTTAATTTATATTCCAATTTTCATATAAATCGGTTCAGCCATTATCACGTGAAAAGGTAACAAACATCCAGACAGATAGACAGACATACAAACAAGAATAAAAAAAAAGCGATTTTCGGTTTCAGGGTAGTTAATTATATGTATATGTTAGGACCAATTATTTTTAGAAAATCGAAAATTACCAGAAAAATTTCGGCTACAGATTTATTATTAGTATAGATTACTAAGCTGAAGGTTAGTCGACCTCATTGTCGCTTCTTTCACTTTCTCCAGCTCAATGACAGGAAATACTGGACAAATGCTTCCTTACAAATCCAGTGCATGTCACTAAAAGTTATAGCTTCTCCATACAGCACAAAGGAAACGCATGGACATTTGCTATTATATCATAAATACTGAAAGATATTAACTAAAAATTTTAATTCGAAAGGAAGTGAAGAAGGAGAAAATAATGGCTGAAATAACGCCAGGGGATTAGCCGTTGCTAGGCAATTAGTTACAGGTTAAAGAATTATGTTACAGTCCTATACTCTAAACAGTTGAACTCATATTCAATTCAATTCAAGTCAATTTATTTGGCCATTAGACATACAGTTTTAGGCTTCGTCAGAATACATTGAAAAACACATCCTAAATACATTTAAAAAACACTATTAAAAGATACAGTAAAATTTAAATAATACAATGAAAACATGAAATAATTTGAAACTTTTAAATTAAAGAAAACTAACTAAATTGCAATTAAACTTATTTAACATGGGATAAGCACATCGAATACATATGCACAAAGCTATCAAGAGTTTTATATTTGTTAAAGAAATTAACGACTTGCGTTTCTCAAAATTATTTAAGATGTGCCTACTTTTCTTTCTTTCAGTCGATAATCCGATATGCCCTAATTTTCTGGGAAATGGAACAAAAATTGGAAGCCTCTTGGTTTTACAAAATAAAGCCATTAGAATTTTATGTAAATCAAACTATCTGGAACATTGTCGGCCACTTTTCAGACAATCACGGATTTTAACAATCATAAATTTGTATATATATATATATATATATATATATATATATATATATATATATATATATATATGATCTAGTACTTTACACTCGACAAAATATCAACAATTACTCATTAATGGCCAATATACGAAGGGTACACGGGAATAACGATCAAGATCCATTTTAGAAAGTTTCGAGAAAAACGAATTTTAAAGTTTAAGCACTTAATACTTTGTTATGTGTGTATTTAATAGAAATTGACGTAGTGGAATGTCAAGAACGATGATTTCTTATTGCTAGCTAGACCACATGATAGTACTTCCTTTCCACTATAAGATAGCATTATTAACTCAATTTCGATTTTTGATGGACCTTGATCGTTTTTCCCGTGTACCCTTCATACATGATCATGAAATTAGAAATAGTGAACAAATTAATATTCCATATTGTAGATTACACAAGAGCAACACAAACTTTTTAATTATGGGGATGAAATTATATAATAAGCTTCCCAGTCAATATTATAAATTACCAATCAATAGCTTCAAAACTAGATTTTACAATTGGTTATTAAATAATCCTTTTTATTCTGTTACTGAGTTTTTCAACACAAATTTGTATGAAATTGTATTTTAATAAATAAGTTTAATTGCAATTTAGTTAGTTTTCTTTAATTTAAAAGTTTCAAATTATTTCATGTTTTCATTGTACCAGAAATTTTGTGTAGTTGAGTCTGTTGTCCTTATTTATTAGATAATTTAGGCTGAAAGTTATGTTGATAGTTGTTTCTTGATTAAGTAAGAAACTATTAGATTCAAACCATAAAGCCATCTGTGATAGAGTGTCGTTGTTGAGAGCTTGTAATTGATTTAGAGCAGAGGAAGAACATAGGAAAGTAGTGTCATCTGCATACATAATTGTTATTGCTTTAATGAATTCTCGAAAATCATTTATTGCTATTAAGAATAATAGAGGACCAATTATTGAGCCTTGTGGAACCCCATAATTTGTAATGTTGAGACTTGACCAATTTTCACCTATAGCAACTAATTGGCTTCTGCCATGAAGATAGGTTCTAAAAATATTTATTGTGTTCCCTCGAATACCATAAAATTCTAATTTTGATAAAATTAAATTATGATCAACACAATCGAACGGTTTAGTGAGATCACAGAATGTAGCATTAACTGGTGACTATTTTCAAATATAATATAGTAAGCGTACAAAATGGCTGCGAGAGTTTCTTTGAATACTCTTATTTCTGTTTCACATTGATCCTCTAGTCTTCATTTCATTGTTATTCTATTGTTTTCACTTCATTATAGCCACACTTAGGAAATTCGTACCAAAACATTGCTTTCAGGTTGACTGCAACCAGGCATATACATCTATTGCACTAGCATACTACACTCTGTTCATATAAACAACTCACAGTATATTCGCAACATGGGTGGATGACTTTAGTCAGTCACTACATCACAATAATGTGCGCTTTAGAGAAATAGTTTCATTGCGTGCTAACGTTTTCAGTGGAGTTGTGCAGTTTAATGAGCGTTTTGCAACATGACAGAATTTAAATCCTCAAATCACAAGAAGTTGCAACACCTTTGACAGCAGATTAGATGACAAAAACTTCTCAACAGAATAATAACAGGCATTTCCCATATTTATTCTGCGCTTAATTTCTTCCCGAGTATCATTTATATTTCTTACTGTTGCTCCAAGATATTTGAATTTTTTCACCTCTTCGAAAAACAAATTTACAGTTTTTATATTTCCATTTCGTACAATATTCTGGTCACGAGACATAATCATATACTTTGTATACTTTTGTAAAATTTCAGTGTTTTCCCTAATCAACTATGGATTTTCTCCTGACATATTCACGTCATCCGCATAGACGAGCAGCTGATATAACCCGTTATTTAAAAACTCTGTCTGTTATCCTGAACTTTCGTAATGGCATATTCTAGAGCGAAGTTAAAAAGTAAAGGTGATAGTGCATCTCTTTGCTTTAGCCCACAGTGAATTGGAAAAGCATCAGATAGAAACTGGCCTATATGTACTTTGCTGTACTTTTCACTGAGACACATTTTAATTAATCGAACTAGTTTCTTGGGAACACCAAATTCAATAAGAATATTAAATAAAACTTTCTCTCTTAACCGAATCATATACCTTTTTTAAATCTATGAATAACTGATGTACTGTACCCTTATACTCCCATTTTTTCTCCAATATCTGTCGAATGCAAAAAATCTGATCAATAGTTGATCTATTACGCCTAAAACCGCACTGATTTCATCTACGTATAGAATAATCTTCTCAAAAGAATATTGGACAAATGTTGTATAACGTCAACAAAAGTGATATTCCTCGAAAGTTACTACAGCTAGTCTTTTCTCCCTTCTTAAAGGTAGGTACAATTATGGACTCCTTCCATTGTTCTGGTACAATTTCCTTTTTCCAAATAGCAAATACAAGTTTATAAATTTCGCTAGGTAATGCCCTTCCACCCTCTTGTATTAATTCTGCTGGAATTTGATTGATACCTGGAGACTTGTACTTTTTCAGATTTTCTATCGCAATGAGAGTGAAGGTTCGGGTATAAACGGCTCAGCAATTTGTATTTGAATTTCATCCCGATCATTTCTATTTAGTCTATGCACATTTAGTAGTTGTCCAAAATAGTTTTTCCGTCTGTTCAAGATTGAATGAGAATCTGCAAGCAAGTCACCATTCTCATTCTTGATCACGTTTACCCTTGCCTGATATCCGTTCTTAATTCCTTTATGCCTTTATATAAATTTCTAATGTTTTTATTCTTACTATTTGTTTCTACCTCATTCAGTTTCTCCTTCAAGTAATCTCTCTTTTTATTCCTAATAGCCTATCTACATTTATTTATTTATACTGGTGGAGTTAAGGCCCTCAGAAATAGAAATACAAATAGGCCTACAAACACGAAAGTAAAAGTCAGTAAAATATCTGTATGTCAGACAATAAGAAATAATCTCCAATTTTGAAATAGGAATACGAAAATATTGCTTCTTTATTAAAATTGTAACCTTAAAAAAGTTTACAGGGGATTCGTAGAATACCTGTAATTGCGTGGAACGCTCCAGTGGCTGATGGTTTTGATATTTTATTCTATGTATGAAATAAGTTGAAGATCATTATGCGTGTTGCATTATTAAGAGTTATTTTAGTTGTATTTTTTATGCTATGTTGCGGGTTGCATCGGCCCGCTGTCACTAAGGCGCAAGATGTATGCAACGCTTTACAGAAATGGTAACGGATATTTTTCCGGAATATGTGCCCACTTTAAACGTTCCACATTAAGGGGAGAATGTAGGTATCGTTAGGTCCCTATCTCCGCCATGTTAAATTGGTGGACTTTATATACCTCTTTCTCTGAATGTATTTAAGGTAGAATCATACAATTTTACACACTAGTAGACAAGAATGTTTTTAATCGTCCTTGGATTTTTCAGATTATAATGTTAGAAATATTGAGATTTCACCAAACATACCTACATTCTCCCCTTAAATATTATTCACTTGAGACTAAAATAGTTATGTAAGCAGTTTTAGAGTCTGGTTAACGGAGATCAGTTCTAAGATTATCTACATTAACAAATGACTTTAAATGCTTCACAGCCATTCCAGGCAAACTGGGAATTCCAATGAAAAAGTATTTTTCAGAAATATTTGTTTAGTGTTAGTGTAAGATATAGATAAGGCCTAAATTTAAATATTCTAATATTTTATTTTCAAAAGGAAAATATTTACCAAATTTTATGGGCATTGAATCTAAGTGGTCGTGGCTATGTAGGCCTAATGGCTACTTTTTGTTCCCCTGAAGTTTGCAGCACTTAACCCAGAAGGCGATGATCTTAGACCCTACGATTTGCTTTGAATGAGACACGAATCAAGCACTGCAGATAAATGATGACAAGCGAGCTAAATATGTACCTTGTCTTCTATACCTCAGTGAAAAATATGGCATTTCGCTTTACAACTGGGATGTTGCAGACTTACTATTTGAAGCGAGGGGTTGTTTACCAAAATTTACATCTAATATCCTTAAATCCTTTAAAATTCCCTTTTATGAGGTTCAGAAGAGTGTAATGGAAATTCTGAAGGCCTCTCTTCAAATTTTACACTATCATCTATATGTTAACACGTAAATTGTTGTTTTAATGTACAAATCGAATCAGTATTTTGCCCGTTTCATTTCCCTTCATCTTTTATATTTTGTTAATTCCGGATCCCAGTGGTCAACCTCACTTGAGGACGGATGATTTGAAATAAATCTTAATAGTAGAGTAACAGAGAGATCAGTGCTGTTGATGTATATTTTTCAAGGAGCTATTGTTGAAGAAATGTTTAGAGAACCTGTGCTGTTAATTCCAGAGCTCCAGGATCAAGAAACTTTCTACTCTGTACTATATTCTTTCTGTCATTTATTTTCAGTGGCTTAGGTTAATAACAATTCGCAATGTTACAGTTCAAGTGAATATTTTGACTTAGAAATGTCACAGTTGTTTTGAAACTGGAAAAATGGACATTAACTCATCTGTGACATCCGTGACAAAACGTATGTAACATCCGTTACTTGGAAGAAAGAACTATAAAATATTTACCGATTATGATTTTGTGAAGTAATTGAATGCCATGAGATTTGCATAGCTTCGACATGGACACTATGGGAATGAATCTCTTTTTGTTTGAGGCAGAGACCTGAGTTTTATACTTTTTATTAATAAGATGTGAAGTGAGTTCACAAATCTTGTAACATCGGTGACGAAAACTTTTTTTTTATTTTCTGCAATAATAATAAATTTGATTCAAACAACTTTTTTTCTGTAAAATTATACTGATCTTTTAAATTGATTCTAATAATAGAAGTTGTCAAAAGTCATTTCATTTTCAATATATAGAGTTCGAAAATAGTAAAAATGTAATATCCGTGACAACTGAAATGTCTATTTGGACTATTACTCGCTACTACACAACACTAAAGCACTTGTCTTTCTTAATTCGCCCTTTCAGAATAAAACAACAGACAGATAAGTTTTTTGTGTCTAGGAACAGACCCTGGCATACAAAACATTTAGTTTTTGTGGCTTACGTGATGAATGTCTAGCTACACACCCAGAAGAATCGAATTAGATTACACTGTGAGTTCTTGTACCTTGTCTTATGTTTGCTTTATGTTATCTTACACGGCGAGCTTTCGCCATAGTGACCGGTTGAATGACCGGAAGTGCTATTATTATTATTATTATTATTATTATTATTATTATTATTATTATTATTATTATTATTATTATTATTACTATTGGTGTAGGTGAAATTATTGGGGATCATCAGTGTGGTTTTAGACGAAATAGATCAACTGTTGATCAGATATTTTGTATTGGACGGACAATGGAGAAAAAATGAGAGTATAAGGGTACAGTACATCAGTTATTCATAGATTTCAAAAAGGCATATGACTCGGTTAAGAGAAAAGTTTTATATGATATTCTTATTGAATTTGGTATTCCCAAGAAACTAGTTCGATTTATTAAAATATGTTTCAATGAAACGTACAACAGAGTCCGTATAGGTCAGTTTCTATCAGATGCGTTTCCAATTCACTGTGGGCGAAAGCAAGGAGATGCACTATCATCTTTACTCTAGAGTATCCCATTAGGAAAGTCCAGGATAACAGAGAGGGTTTGGAATTGAACAGGTTACATCAGCTGCTTGTCCATGCGAATGACGTGAATATGTTAGGAAAAAATCCACAAACTATTAGGGAAAACGGGAATTTTACTTGAAGCAAATAAAGAGATAGGTTTGGAAGTAAATCCCGAAAAGACAAAGTATATGATTATGTCTCGTGGCTAGAATATTGTACGAAATGAAAATATAAAAATTGGAGATTTATACTTCGAAATGATGGAAAAATTCAAATACCTGGGAGCAACAGTAACAAATATAAATGATACTCGGGAGGAAATTAAACGCAGAATAAATATGGGAAATGCGTGTTATTATTCGGTTGAGAAGCTTTTATCATCCAGTCTGCTGTCAAAAAATCTGAAAGTTAGAATTTATAAAACAGTTATATTACCAGTTGTTCTGTATGGTTGTGAAAGTTGGACTCTCACTTTGAGAGAGGAACAGAAGTTCGAGAATAAGGTGCTTAGGAGTATATATTTGATGCTAAGAAGAATGAAGAAAGTTACACAACACAGAACTGCACGCATTGTATTCTTCACCTGACATAATTAGGAACATTAAATCCAGACGTTTGAGATGGGTAGGGCATGTAGCACGTATGGGCGAATCGAAAAATGCATATAGAGTGTTAGTTGGGAGGCCGGAGGGAAAAAGACCTTTAGGGAGGCCGAGACGTAGATGGGAAGATAATATTAAAATGGATTTGAGGGAGGTGGGATATGATGGTAGAGACTGGATTAATCTTGCTCAGGATAGGGACCAATGGCGGGCTTATGTGAGAGCGGCAATGAACCTCCGGGTTCCTTAAAAGCCAGTAAGTAAGTAAGTAAGCAAGTAAGTAAGTATTATTATTATTGGTGAATTTGTAATGTTGGTTAAAATCTTTCTTACATGACTGAGGATGGACTACTCTAAAGGGTCCGATCCGTGAAACAATGAAGTGATAACCAGGGTGCGGATTTTGATGACCTAAAAAAAGACCCTTAAATGACCTATAAAATAACCCAAAAATGTTAGAAAATGACCTAAAAATAAACAATCCTATAGGTACGTAGTCAAAATCCTACCTTAAATTAACAGCTCTACAGGCTGTCCAATATGGCATTCCCATATAAAAGTATAAAATTTCCCACATGAACACAAATTTTCCCACAATCCGCAGTATGAGCTACAATTAATAGTTAATTAGGATATAATAAAATTATATGTTTAACTACATTAAAAGAGAAGGATAAATGTACCACTCACCAAATCTCCTCCATATCTAGCATAGTGTATTCCAATGTCGGAGACTAAAATAGACGTTCATGACTTCAAAGGAACTGCAGTTCAATTGTTTTGTTTGGAAGGCACAACCTACAGCAACAACTCAGCCGAGAAGTTCCTCTGTTATTCTATTTCTGTTTTTCCCTTTGACATCACTTACCATCGAGAAAATCCTTTTAGATTTTTCATTTGAATGGGGTAGTGTAAGTACTAATTTTGCCAGTTTTCCCATATTGGGAAATTTTTTGTTCGTCATTGAAGTCTTTAGCTTAAATGACTAAAAAAACACCTTCAAATTTAAAAGATGGCCAAAAATGCCCTCAAAATTAAAAAAAAAATGTCCAAAAATGCCCTTTAAATTGAAACACAGAAAAATTACCAAAAATGACGTAAAACCCTACATTTCTGTAACCAACAGTTCGTATCCAGGATTTATATATTTATGGGTGTTGTAAAGGTTGTAAAGAAAAAAAAAAGATGATGTCATCAAAATCCGCGCCCTGGTGGTAACAGTAAATCTGAATTTCGTGTGTTAAACAATTGGCTCTCCTACTTACACTCATCCACTCACAATAAGAGTCTTAGTTATATAGTCAAAATCTCAATGAATTCGAAGGAAAATAGTGGACAGGAGCTGGGGGCCATTCCGAAGAGAGTGAAGGAACTAAGAACCAAATCGAGGCTGTAGAAAAGTAGAGTGATGGAGGTAGGAGATAGAGCAGGAAGCAGTGATGAAGGAAGAGGAGAAAACAAGGGGGAAAATCAGAATGACTTAAGGATGGTGTGGAGGGGAAAGAAAAGAAAATTAACCCTTAAATTGACAATGTATCCTATAGGATACAACAGGTTAATGGGCTATATATATATATATATATATATATATATATATATATATATATATATATGATTTGAACTGGTAATGGAAATCACGGGGAAACGGCTGAACGGATTTTAATGAGTGACCCCTTATTTTCATGCCTGGCATCCAAAGTCTTTCGGAAAAATAGTAGTTTTCAGTGAAATGTTAATTTTCCTACATAATTTTCCTATTTTCCAAAATCCATCTGTTGTCAGTTTTGAGAACTAATTTTATTGAATCACGGCCGCCTTGATTGAATTTCAGAACAAAACACACACTACAATAAACAATAGGCTATTACACGAAGGTCATGACCTGCAGGATTGCCGACATATTTAGAGCTCAATTCAATTTGTTATTAAAAACTGATTCTGCAGTGCATAATTTTCTGAGTACAGCTGTGTATTGGATATTCAAATTTACAAAACTTGAGGTGGTTTGATGACATTATTACCATTAGAAATTAAATATTATTATAGTTAATATCATGATGCATCTATTTTTCATTAATTGTACATAATATTGATGCTATATTGATGACATGAAAGTGAAACGTTTTGAGGTTATGTAAGTAAATGTACAGAATATCTTAATTTAGATCTTCATTTCTATAATTTACTGAGTGGCTGATATATATAACTACAAAACTTAAGTAAGATAATAATATTGTTATTAAAAATCAAATATTTTTATACTTATTAACCCAGTGGGTTTGGGTCTTTTCCATATACTTAATGGCGGTGTGTGTAGATATTGATATGTGTCATTGTCTTCAGTATTGGCTCGAGAGAGCGCGAAAATTACAGTTCCTAAGGAGAGATCCAAAGGTATTAATTACTGATAAAATAAGAGGCCTAGAAAATTTTGTAGTCTCCAGATCATTTCAGCAAGATCTCTCATTAGCATAGGATAAAATGATTATACGCTCTACATTTCAAGTTCTACATGGAGCAGCTATATGAAAATGCTATTGTTCGAAAGCTTAGCAAACCTAACTTTTTTAAACTTTGCCTACAATCCACAATGACCTGAAATAGCTACTGCTATCGTCCTGACATTGATACTTGCGTTTTCGCGTTGAAACTCAAAAACTGAAGTTGGATAGGTTCAAGAAAAAGTATTTGCCCTAAAAAAATTCCATTCAGAGGGAGTATGTTTCATTATTATGGAAGCAAATAACTATCAAAAAGACAAGTATTCTTCATTGAAAATAAATGTGAAAAATTTTTATTTGAACGTCTAACGAACTTAGTTTGCAGCAGCATTTGCTGTACAAGCCACTAATATGCTATAATTTTAATAGAACAATAGAAAAAAATTGGTAGGAAAATTAAAATTTCATAATACTGTAATATTGTACAACATATAAAAATATGGACATTGCGATAGTTGTTTTCTTTACGGTCCGACAAGGTTTAATAAACTAGTGTGAGAAATGAAGCTTTGTCAAGTTAAGGATTAAGACATAGGCTTAAAATAAAGTAGAAATGTGAAAAAGTTAGCGGTGAGATCTAAAAGTGCAAATACTGTAGATAAAGGTGTGAAATGAGGGGAAATGTACCTTAGGGGAGGGGGTACAGGTTTATAGGTATAATATTTTGGTGTAGTAATGGAAGAGGAGTAAGGTTAGTGGAAGAAATGATGACGGACAAGACAGATGGAGAAATGTAATAATAAATTAAACAGTTAATGACCTTAATGAATTGTACGAGAGGCGTTGTAAAACGGTGAGAAGGCACTGTAGGCTATACTAATTGTGAAGTGCCGTTTAATCAAGAATATATTGCTTAATGAAATAGTAATATGCGTCACAAGAGCGGTATGTTGAAGTTTTCATGTTCGAGGAAAAGTTTGAAAAAGCGAAACGTAGTTGAGCTTTTTTAATTTCCGAGAATTGAAAGATAACATACCGCTCGTGTCTCGTACATTATTTTGTGCGAAGATCGTTTATTACATACCTGAAAGAGGAATTTCTAATTAGTTGCAATGAAATCTCCATCTTGGTTTCTGTTCAATGACGGCAACTTTGGAAAACAAATATATCTATCTTCAACATTGCTGCTTTAAAATGTTTTCTGTGTTTACTATACTCCAGCAGGCCGTGATATACGTCTGTCTTTTTTTTTTCCCCAGTCTATGATGAGTCTGGAATCTTGTTGATTTTTTCACGGCTTCCTTAATGTTACTTGCATTAGAAATGCAGTAACTTTAGTGGGGTTGTAGAGTTTACTTAATTTTTGCAAATATTTAAAAACAATAATTAACAGTGCAATTTAGGTGAAATTGCAGTGGTAAGTTTCCAATTTATAATTATTACTACAGTATATTGAACGTCTCTAAAAATAATATGTTAAAAGCCTAAAGCAGTAAAATCAATATATCACTTAAGCGGTAAGAAGAGGGAAATTGTTATGTGTGTTAGGTTGGGAATACTGAATGTGGAATTTTAGACTTTCCGCGGATTGGTTTTGTGCGGAAACCAAGCAAATACGCACGATCTCGCACAAAATATATTAATTCATGCATATAGCCAAAACGGGAGCAAAATGGAGCCTAAAAATGGAAATTGTCAGATAAACAAAAACCATATTCAAAATATTATTTCCGAATATTAATTCGTTCTTAAAAACTTGCTAATGGGAGATAAAAAAAACTTTAATCTATTTAGTTACGAAAATGAATATACGGTATTTTCCTAGACCACTTTTCCTTACATGGCTGCGGACGGACTACGCTAAAGGGCCCGGTCCCTGAAATAAATGGTGATAATGGCCATTATCTCCTGGCCTAGTTGCCTCATAAGTGATGCCATGTTGGTATCACTTGTGAGGTTCAGACCTGTCTTCGGACAGTAGACTAAACAAGAGTTAACCTAAATAATTAAAACGTATTTCCTGTACGAAATAATTGGCGCGCTCTTACCCAAATAGCTACACATACATTCATAGTAACAGAACAGTCTAGTATATACAGTCAGGAAGCTCAATACGTAGTAAATATGCATCCATAGATAGTTGCTAACCACTAGGATCGTTACTATCGCCTCATTACAGACAATGTGAAATAGGGCTGACACAGTCTATTGTTCCTAGCACCCTCACAACTCAAGCTTCGTGACTGTATATACTAGACTGTGTTAAGAGTCTAAATTATAATGGATGGTCCACAATAAACCGGGAACGGAAACGACAACGGGAACGGAAATGTTAAAATAATAGTACATTATGCAACGAGCCCATAATGGTAATGCGCTCGTTTCATAATTTTCATACGAGCGTCTTAATTACCATTATAGGCAAGTTTCATACGACTTTTTATGCTCGACCATATTTCTAACTTGAAATTATTCATAAGTATTCATGTTATTGTTATGTGAGTGAGTGCAATAGCCTACCTCATGAATTGTGAGATGTGCGCAGACGCGAAAGTGTTGATTTTTTCCGGGAAACGAATGTCGACGACCTTGATATAATCTAGAGTAAGATAAACATTAGTCTTGATATAACCTTGAAATTGAATTCGACATTGAAAAAGGAGATGAAAAATTCAATTTATTTGAATATTATTTACAATTAACGCTAATTATTATAGTAACAGAACATAACCTTCTGCGACAGTATTGGATTTCCAGCCTGCGTGACGTTTTGCTAGTTGTCTTTCGATTGCATATCCGAGAATAATCGAAAACCTGAGCTTTAATGAATAGTTGTACTTTAATGAGGTGCATTAAAGGACTGCTACCAGGTGTATAATTACTACATTTCGGCATGGTCGAGCATAAATGTATTTAAATGAGAGCATTCACAATTAACTTTCACGTTTTCGTTCCCAAGCTCCGGTAAGCTTCTCGTTCTCGTTCTCGTTGTCGTTTCCATTCCCAGTTTATTTTGAACCAGCTTTAACAGCCAAAACGACAGCAAAATTGACCCTAAGAATGGAAGTTAAGTAGATAACTAAAAAACAAATTTAAAGCATCATTTTCGAAGATGAATTTATCCTTAACAGAGTACTAATGGAATGAAAATAAGAATTGAAAACTATAAAAACTTTAGCTTATCGTTTTACCAGAATAAAATGTATTTTCCTTCGTCGCATTAAAAAAATAGCAAACATAGAAACAAAATTAAAGCAGAAATTAACTGGAAACATATAGGCTAGAATGCGCTGCAACAATGACCAAAAATTGAAACGTACAGTTTAGTCCGTGCTATTCTGAGTTTATTTCGGCAACAATGTTGCCATGTGTAGGGATTTATCTCTCGGCGTAGGGATTTTTCACACGAAATGGAATGTAGGAATTTTTTTAAAAATATTTGAAAAAATGTAGGGATTTTAAGTGTGTGTATGTGTGTGTGTTTTGTCTGCTTTTTACTGATGGACAATTATTTACTCTTATGACAGAACAAGACGCTTAACATACTGAGAAACTACAAGTCACATGATCCGAAACAGTTGATGTTCTATTGTTCTGTGGGCACTATCGCCTTCACTTCTACGTTCAAGAGTGATGAAATAAGCATTTGTGGATTCTCCAGCCTCTTAAGAATCTCTCCCTCTCTGTCTGTCGTTCATAACCATACAATCACACAATAGCTTCTCTGTTCACGGAGTCAGTTGCAGACTACAGACATTTTGTACCATTTCAGAATTCATTTTTTCCTCCGCCGAAAAAATCGCCGTAATTTATATTAGTATTATACCAGGGGATTACAACTACAATATTAAGAATACAATTACAATTGAAATTACAATTAATATTAAATTTACAAATAGAATAAAAATCAAAGTACTAAAAAATTAACTGATTAATAAAGGCTAGGCAATTTATTGTAGAAGTTAAGAAGAATGAAAGGTTTTTTTTTTTACTTAAGTAAAACTTAAACCTAGAATAAAATTATAAAGTGATGAAATTACCGGATATTGAAATATTTTGTGATAGATTAAGAGAACTATTTACAAGAAGCCATGTCTGAACGAGTCTCAATTACTGACCAAGTGCCTAGTAAGCCTGCGTTTGAATTCTATTTTATTTCGACAGTCCCTGATGCCAGCAGGTAACGAGTTCCAGGGTCTTGGCAGGGCTATTGTGAAAGAGGATGGGTATGAGGAAGTGCGATGTTATTGTTAGTATTAATTATTTTAAGTTGCCAATTCTGGAATTTTGGAAACAAATTGGAGAATGCCAAAATTTTAACTCTCAATTCATGTTTCAAATATAGCGAAAATTTCCAAAATTTATCTTTCTCTACCGCACTCTAATGCTTGTAAGGTAAAGGTAAAGGTATCCCCGTAACATGCCATGAAGGCACTTGGGGGGCATGGAGGTAGAGCCCCATGCTTTCCATGACCTCAGCACTAGAATGAGATGGTGTGGTCGGCACCACGCTCTGACCGCCTTTTACCCCTGGGAAAGACCCGGTACTCAATTTTATAGGAGGCTGACTGAACCTCGGGGCCGTTCTGAAAGTTTGGCAACGAGAAAAAATCCTGTTACCACCTGGGATCGAACCCCGGACCTTCCAATTGTTAATTAATGTAAATTCAAATAATAAACCTGTAAAATATTGTTATAAGAATATGTACATATTAGCTGTAGGTGCAAGCCATGTAGACATATATAATGTATAAAAATAGCTGTAGTAACTCCGCCATTGCCGGTCCCCAGCCCGGATGAGAGAGGAGGAGGGTACACACGATTATATTTAAATACATACTCATTACAGGTTAATTAAAACCTGCTACGAAACCATGTCCTCCTCTCAAAACTGGGGTGTCGTGAGATGATCTAATGCTTGTGTGGAACGTAAAATATTTTCTATGGTGTTTGACATAAAAAATTAATAAATTATTGACAGACACAGCTTCATCACTTGTGCGTATAACACCAAACATGCGGAGCAAAAAAAAAGGTGTACTATGACTATCCTGTAACATAAGAAATGCTTAAATTACTCGCATTTAATGAAAGCATGTAGCCTACAAACGAGGCCAGAATAAACTATTAGAGTTCAGTGAGTGAAAGAAAGGTGGAAAATAACCGAGCAACCCCAATTTCAGTAAATTACAACTGTAAGTACAAACCTTTTTTTTTTAATTTACCACCATCTTGTAGGACTATAGGCCTAATTAATACATTGATACCAGATGGAACCGTTGAGCTTTGATTTGACCAATGTAGGGATTTTTTTTACTGATTGTGAAGATTTTTTAAACGTCTGTAGGGATTTCCGTCTGAAAAAAAAAAACCTGGCAACATTGTATCGGCAACCAAATAGCGTATCGTTCTGTTTCAGTTTTAAAGGCTGGTTCACAATAAACCGGGAACGGAAACTACAACGAGAACGGAAATAGTGTTAAAATAAATGTATTTAACATTATTTCCGGAAATAATGTTAAAATAAATGTATTTAACATTATTTCCGTTCTCGTTCTCGTTGTAATTTCCGTTCCCGGTTTATTGTAAACCAGCCTTAAGTCGAGTCTTTTATGGCTCGATAATATAAATGCCGAATAATCGAAGGTTAGCTACAAATTCGAGATTCTACTGTAATTTGTTTTTCATTCTCTTAATTTCAAAATTTTAGTTTAATAATAATAATAATAATAATAATAATAATAATAATAATAATAATAATAATAATAATAATAATGGCTAGCAGAATTAAGGCCGTAAGGCCTTCTCTTACACTCAACCAGGATTAAAACTTGCTTACATAGTTGAACATAAAACTGGATCAGAATTAAGTAATTACATACTGATACAATTTAGGTACATAATGAGATCAAAAAGGTAGTTATATAAAAATGTACCTCATAAAATAAAAATAAACGTAGTGGAATAGGTACATATTAATGTTGTTAGAATCAAATACGAATCACATAAAAACAGAAGCCGATAATTCAATAAAAAATGTACACAGTAGAAATAAAAATAAACACATTAGTATACATATTAGTATTAGATTACAATTAAGTAGGATTTACATAATTAAACCAGAAACCGACAATTGAATAATATGTACACAAAAATAGATTAATAATAAAAAACAACACAGTGGGGGGTACATATTGGCGTTAAGTTCTTTTTTTGATAAATAAACACGATTTACATGATTACACAATAAAAATAAGTTTAAAAAAAAAATCTCCCTTTACCCAAACACCACAGAAATAAACACGAAAATTAAAAAAATAATAATAAATACAGTGGAACACATTCCATTAAATATTTGCAACGCGTTAGGTCTGGCAACTCATCATAAGATATTTTTCTAATTTACATTTAAAGGAAATTAAAGTTCGGCAGCCCTTGACTTCAGACGACAGAGAATTCCAGTGACGAGAAGTAGCAACAGTGAAAGATGAAGAATAAAGAGATGATGTGTGGAGTGGTGTGAAGGGCAGAAGTTGTAGATTTTTCTGTTGTAGGCCTGGTAACATCCGAATCGTCGAACACGTTGCATGAATACTGTCGATTTTTGAGGCGGCTAGCTCTGCTGGCTGGAGTTTCGGCTTCGTGCGCGGACGACCTTGAGGAGAGCGGTCCGGTATACCGAAATCAGAGTCGCGAACCCTTATGCCCCTGTTTCGTTATCAGCAGACTGCCACTCCCCTTCGCTGCGATATTTCCGCCACCGCCGCCATCATCAATGGACTTGCCCTCTTTTCCCCTCCAATCGCCCGTTCCCCTCCACCACCATTTTCCACCCACACATCATGAATTAACCCTTTCCTTTTCAATCGAGAGGACAAAAAAATTCTGCTACATCACAATTGCTAATGAAACAATAGTTCGGATTCATCAATAACACAACACTTCATGTAGAAAAGGGGGTCCGGAAGGGTTAAAGAGGGCACGCCACATACCAATATGGCCACATAATGTGTATTACGTATATGAGAGTCCGTGGGGGGTGCAGGAAAATCCAGAAAAGCGAAGGCGGTTTTCGGTTTCAGCGAGCAGAGAGAAGCATATCTGGGCGGAGTCAAATTTTGTGTCTGAAAACTCTCTCTCTCTCCATCCTTGCGTCGACAACCACCGCTGCCATGAATGAACTGTAATGGCGGAACGGCGGGGGGGGAGTGCCGGGATAGAGCGGGGAGGGGAGGGTAAGGACTGAGTCGAGGTCTCTCTACGGCGCATGCGCAACCGCTCCCTTTTACTTCGGAGCAACAGCTCTGTCGCTCTGGCTTGCAGAAAGATAGCCAAGGTTTTTGAATCTGGAACGTGGTGGATGTCCGTGTATTGTTTTGTTATTGTACATGTAGAGCCTCTTGTCGCTTTGATGGTGTTGAAAGTATCGCAATTGTGTTCGTGATTGTCGGTGGAGCTAGTGTGAATAGCCAGAAGCCCGCCGGGGCACGTCCGAGATCCAGTGTTTGTGTTGTGTTGATTGTTAGCGTTTACCGATGTGAACGGAAGGCAGTAGGTCCAGTTGTTGATCACCATCGACTCTTTCAGGAGTGAAACTCTTATGACTTGGATTCGACCTGCGACCAAGAGATGCTGAAGCCGTCTCCACTCTTCTCTGCTGCTGTTCTCTGCCTCCTACACTGGGACTAGGTTCTAGCGACCGATCATGGCGGCCTCACCAGCAACTCACTTCAGAGATCGTCGTTTAAACTTGAAGTCTGTTCGTTTTTAATTTGTAACAGACAAGGCGAAAGAGGGACATAGTGCATTACGTAGTGAAGTGTTGCTTCTTACAGGTACATAACAAACCCCTCTTATTTCCCTCCCACTTTTCCCTCCCTCGCACTTTTTTTTTACGATCGTAGATGGCCATGCCATTTATAAATTTGAATGGTGTGAAGGAAGTGGTGCATGTGAGTTTATCGCACTTATACGAGAGAATTTAAAAAAACACATCCTTTATATGTGACCGAGAAGATTGTGCGTGTTCGGTTTGATTGTTGGTTTTACAGTCCGCTGTTTTTCATATAAAACTTCGACATCTCCATAATATTTTTCTTGAAGTTGTTATTTTTGGGTGCCGGTAGAAGGAATCTTTTGGTTGCGTGCCACAATTTATTTTGGTGATTGAAAGAAGGTGCCTCTCATCCCTAGTGTTTTTATAACATTGTGAGTCGAGAGATGATTACCAACAATTAAAACAAAAGGGAAAAGAGTTGTGGCGTGTGGATGCGATAGTAACAAATAACAAAAGACAATCGAAATTAAAAAATAAAGGCGAAGAAACTCGGGAATCTAGTATAGTACAAGTTTATGTTGTCTTCTTATTTTTAAATACGTTCCAAGTGTCAGTGGTTGAAGAAGAAAGGACCTCTTCCCGTACGTCTTCATCGTATAGCACAACAGAACGCTGATATATGAGTAAGTAAATAATATAATGTAATTATAATCTTATCTTTATTAGGAGTTCATATCTGTGAATGTTGATTCTTGATTACTGGTTCAGTATCTCTTGTTACGTGTTTCGTCAATGAAAATGGGAATCCAGGTCACATGGTTTGTGAAAGTCTGAACGAGCTCATTTACTAATTCATTCATTCTACCGCTGCTGGTTCATTCAACTTATAAACGGTAACCTACCATTCGATTAATATACTTAAACAGTAGAGAAATAATGTTGGTTTTAGCGTTTTCATTTTCACATTTTGATGTTGTTGCATCTAACGTATGTCTACGAAGGAAGCATTTTTAATTTGAATTGTTAATCCACAGGATACAACAGGTTACTAAGGCTATATGCTATAATTTTAATAGAAGAATAGAAAAAAAATTGGTAGGAAAATTAAAATCTCACAATACTTTAATATTGTACAACATATAAAAATATGGACATTTCGATAGTTGTTTTCTTTACGGTCCGACAAGGTTTAATAAGTTAAGGATTAAATTTGTTGTGTCAAGCGGCATGAACAATTCGGGTTATGTATTGTTTACGCTTTTTTAAGGCCGTTAACATGATGTTTGTGTTGTCATTAAAATAATGAATTAACTTTAGAGATTTAGCAGTTTGTCGTCTCACTCCCTTTAACCCTTACATTAATTTACTATCTATTAGAATTAAATTACAAGTAATCACCTTAATTTCTCGTCTCTGTTTGGGTTTTGTAACGTACATACAAGCATTACTTAAGAGTGCTAAGAGAGTGGAAATATTTCCTGTGTTTTCTGTACAAGTATTATTAGTTTTGTAATAACACTTTCAGATTCCAGTGTCTGAATCAGTTATGGAATTTAACACATAATGAGTAATAAAAATGGTAGTCCCCCTACCTATTTTGTAACCCCTTGAATAAACTAGGATCATTAACTGTATTGTAAGCGTATCATAACAGTCTAATTTTCCAGGCTTATAGAAGCAACTTGTTTATCATATTACATTCCTCACGGTTTGAATGAGGAATGAAACTCCATTAGCCCCTTAGGTCAACATTCTTCGTTCCGATAGTAAGGAACATTTTGTCCATGTGCCAAGAACGAAACGACTTCGCTTGCAGTTCAAGCTTTCCTCTCCCAAGGCTTCTAGAGGCCAATGTTACACGATGCGAATAGCATACCAGTCCAGTTGTATTGCACTTTTTAGATATATTTTTAACTGCCATTGACTGCTGTGTCGTTCCGTTGCTATTCATATCTCTCATTAGAGACTTATCCCAAACCCGAAAAGCATGCATATTGCCCATATGGTGCCCGCCACATTTGTTTGTCTGTTGTTTTTATACCACACATTCTTCGCTTTGTTGGGTTCTCTAGTGTTTTGTTTTTTGTTAACTGTAATATAACATATTTTCAAAGAATTTTAGCAGAACAATTGAAAAACAAAGATTGTAAGAGCAGTGTTGCCAACTGAACTAAAACGTTACTAGGCCTATATATTAACCAATCCCATTTAAGCATCTCAGATTACATGTTTCTATACCACTTCAGTGAATAAAACTCATGAAGAGTGTATACTACTGTAATAAATTTTCTATAATATTATAAAACGAATCGTAATTTATCAAAGACACAAATTTTTGTTTCAAACGTTGGCTGTATGATTCTGATACACAACAATGTTGGTGGACATTTCATTCCTCTGGTTTATTCCTTGTCAGATGATTATTTTATCATAGTTTTTAGTGAAATAAAGTAATAATATTAGTGTTACTGTCAAATAATTATTAAATCTGGTTTGTTCCCCTATAGTATCATAGCTGTAAAGATAAACTTCTAGAGCCGTATTCATAGACATTTTTAGCGCGGGTTTCCGGTGGATGATCAGCGTTTTTCGTATTCATAAACCAGTGTTAGCGATAGGATATGATTTGAATTCTGTACAAGTAACCAGTGGATAACCGGGGCTAGCTTTAGTATGCTCGTAGCGTGTGCTGCGAAATGTCTATGAATAGCACCCTAAAATGTTTAAATATGAAACAAAAAATAATAGTGATGATAGTTGACCCTGAATTTTACAGTTTGACGAATTTTCTTCAGTGCGTCCATTGCGGTTACCGTCATTCGAAAGGTATCACAGATCAATATTGCTTCTCGATGTGCGTACAAAACATGTCAAAATTCTCGTTGAGTACGCTTATGACCATGTACAAATTTTACAAAGTCTTCAAGTAGTAGTATGGCCATATTTGTTGCATCAATGTTACGCTTATGCATATTTAGCCACACAATTTCAAATGTTGGTATTGAATTATTAATTAACACATCAATCCAGTGCCGGATTTAGGCCTAGGCAACCTAGGTAGTGAAATTTATTTTTAAAACATTTGTTGGTAATAAAGTTTGTGTTTGAATATCTAGTGGAAGTCGGATATTGTTTTATTAGGCCTATCGCATTGTCGCGGGCGCGGCAGGAGTAAAAGGAAAGTGTGCCGGTATATTATACTATAAAACTGCTTAAATTTAACTGCTTGTTTAAACAAGAATGCATTGTTTAAAATCAAATTGGATGTGTTTATTATTTATCGCTGTGAATAGTAACTCTCAGTTACTTTATACTTCCTATCGAAGGAAGAAATAGGCCTACTACTAATAATTATACCACCGACAAAATCAATGTTTAAAAATAAACCACAGCCTGCCTTTCACAAATCAATTTTGTTTCAACAATGAGTAAGTTTGAATATGTTTATTTGCATAAAGTCAGATGTGCTTCGTGAAATCGACTTGATAATACCATCAATCTTTCTCTGTGAAGAAAGTGCGAATGTTATAGATTCACCCAATAACATAAATTGAACGTAGCTTTTCATTTATTATCTCAGTACTCGAAATTTCTCGGTCATTTTTACGATATTAAAGTACCGGCATCAGTATAAACATATCTGCTTTTGCACTTATTTTAAAAAGAACATTGTTTGTAGTTAGTTTATATAAGTACAGGTTATAAAATCGACCAAAGTGAATCGGTGAAACTGAATTGGCAGTGAAGGATTATTAGCTCGAGAAATAGATATATAAGTTTTTTACATTTTAAATAACATTTTTGTAGTTTTTTTTCCAACTTTGCATCTTTAGCACCGGGAGTTTTATTTTAAATATATTCAAACTACTAAAAGGCGTTTTTAGGCACAAACATAACTTTTATGCATTTATATATTAAATAAATATATATATTATTTATTATAATTTATAACCTATATTAAATACTAGCAATACTAGCCGTACCCGTGCGCTCCACTGCACCCGTTAGAAATAAATATAAAGTAAGTTAATTACATAATTAAAATAGGACATTGGATCCAGGGAACAGAAGGATAAATCGTTTATTATATTACTTAATTTAAATTGTATTAAAAAATTAAAATGCGATCATTTTGATCTAGAGACCACTCATTTAGTCATAAAAATTATGTTAGGAAATACAGGAAACGAATGCCTATCAAGTTTTCTGTGCATAAGAAGCTATTTTAATCTTACCTGTCCTCGATTCACTCAGAAGTTAGGTACTGTAATAACATTAATCTAAAGAAACTACACTTTCCAATGGTGAATTAATAATTAATTATACAAATCGGTTAATTTAGCTTCCGATATTACTTCATACAAACACAGAAACATTCTCTGTAGGCAACGTTTAATAGCTTTCGATTGTTGTTGTCCAAGGCCCCTTATAGACTAAGTCATTTGTTTTTTATTTCATTATACCGCCTTAGATGGCGTTATTATTGTAATTTTGAAACTCATCTCATTAAATATCAATCCTATCAAAATTTTGCATGGAATAAAACTTATCGGAAATTATTTTTAAAGAAACTTTTGTTATGTAATATTTTTCATGAAAAGTAATAATAAGGGAGATATTTCGATTTATTTAATTCAAGCCCCCTTATAACCCCCCTTTTAAATAAAATATTTTGAATGCCATATAGTTTAAATTCTAAGTTACAACGAACTTAATTTATATTCCAATTTTCATGTAAATCGGTTCAGCCATTATTACGTGAAAAGGTAACAAACATCCAGACAGACAGACAGACATACAAACAAAAATTTCAAAACAGCGATTTTCGACTTCAGGACGGTTAATTATATATGTTAGGACCAATTATTGTTGGAAAATCGAAAATTACCAGAAAATTTCGGCTAAAGATTTATTATTAGTCTATAGATTTTACATATTAAACACTATTTAATCTGTATTCACTCTCAATTTTAATTTTATTTTTGTCTGTATTGGAATCCCCTCCTGAGCACGAGTCTTATTCAGGAGTGGGCTAGTTTATCTTTCATTGTATTTATTAATTTGTATTCATTCCAAACTTACTAGCAATAATAAATAAATAAATAAATTATAGGACTTTATGGTTCATATAGGCGTTTTAGGCCATATAGAATTTTAATAGGGGGATTCTGTGTACATGAAACTTAGAGATACCTAAATAACAGAGTCTAGGACTAGAAATCCGTCCCCTACTTATCAGTAATAGGTCATTTTTGAACTTCTAAGATGCAGTAAGAGCCTGTTTTCGAGATAAATACTGAAACATATAGGCCTACAGAGAGAGATAGACCATACAGACAGAGAAGAGAAATTATAATTATTGTGGAGATAATTTTTACATCGTCCGATGTCAGAATTTTCCAGGAAGTAAAGTTGAATTAGCCTACGTTAAAATATATACAAGCTTACATGGAATGAATATTATTAAATAAATTGAAATTAATGTCTCTTGTTTGTATCACTTTTGAGGTCCAGGCCTTTCTGTAGATAGTTGACTAAACATAACATTGTTTTCGAGAAAATGTAAATAGTTTTGAGCAAAATACAAATTTCTTTTTAGTTTCTAGTTGTCTTCTTAATCTATATATATAATTTGAACTGGTAATGGAAATTACGGGAAAGCTGCTGAACGGATTTTAATTAATGAACCCTCATTTTAAAGCTTGGAACCCAACGTTTTTCAGAAAAATAGTAGTTTTCAGTGAAATATCAATTTTCCTACATTATTTTTTTATTTTCCAAAATCCATCTATCTTCAGTTTTGATAACTAATTGCATTTCAGCACTGCCGTGATTTCACAATAAAACAAAGCACACACTACAATAAACAATAGCTATTACACGAAGGCCATGACCTGCAGGATTTCTGACATATTTAGAGTTAAAATTCAATTGGTTATTAAAAATTCAAGACTTACTAATTTACAGGTCTGATTCTGCGGTGTGTAATTTTCTGAGTACAGCTGTGTATTGGATATTGAAATCTACAAAACTTGAGGTGGTTTGATGACATTATTACCATTAGAAATGAAATTTTATTACAGTTAATGTCATGATGTGACTATTTTTCATTAATTATACATATTAATGCTATACCTACTGTTGATATGAAAGTGAAACGTTTTGGGGTTACATAAGTAGATATAGAGAATGTGTTAAATTAGATCTTCATTTCTATAATTTACTGAGTGGCGGCTATTATATATATAAAACTACAAAACTTACGTAAGATAATAATATTGATATTAAAATCAAATATTTTTATAGTTATTAATCAAGTGGGGTTGGGTCTTTTTCATATACTTAATGGCGGTGTGGTGTAGATAATTATATGCGTCATTCTCTTCAGTATTGGCTCGAGAGAGCGCAAAAATTACAGTCCCTAAAGAAAGACGGTATTACTTACTGATAAAATAAGAGGCCTACAAAATTTTGTAGTCTCCCGATCATTTCAGCAAGATCTCTTAGCAGGATAAAATGATTTTACCCTCTAAATTTCAAGTTCTACATGCAGCAGCTATACCAAAATGCCATGTCTATTGTTCGAAAGCATAGCAAACCTGACTTTTACAATCCACAATAACCTGAAATAGCTTTTGCTTTACTCCCACATGAAAAACCCACTGATCGCCCTGACATTGTTACTTAGATTTTCGCGTTGAAACTCAAGATACATAGGTTCAAGAAAAAGTATTTGGCATAAAAACCATTCAGAAAGAGTATGTTTCATTATTATGGAAGGAAATAACTTTCAAAATGCCTGGTATACCTTATTTTATTTCAAAACATTTTATTTGGCGTCTTTGAAACAGTTTACAGATTTTGACTTCCTACAAACACCTCTGACAATTCCATCCTTCTAGTCCCAACATTGCACAGTTGTCATTTAATTCTTGATATTTCTGTTTTGCAAAAAGTTTCTTGGAATTCGGAAAAGATGCAGAATTCTTTGTGTAAACGTGGATTTGACGGGCACCTGTTTATATTCTTTGAACGAGGGTTGTATCTGCTTAATAACAAGAGAAGACAAATGTCATAAGAAGACATTTATTTTATGACACCCAATTGTAGGAGGCATTCAGGAAGGTCTGTCAAAAATTTTCTCATGAAACTGCACTCCAAAAAAAAAAACGTATATCTTTAATTGAAAATAAATCTGAAAACATTTTATTTGAACGTCTAATGAACTTAGTTTGCACAAGCCACTAGTACTTTCTATTTTTAATTGTTCCTGTCATTTAATTCTTCCTCATATTTCCTGTTTTCTTCTCTCAAAGTTTGTTTCAATTCTTTCATTCTTTGTGTAAACATTTTTTCTTGCTGTTTATATCTCATTCTTTACTCTCCTTCATCTGCTGTAATTTAAGTAGGCCCTAATACCCTGATAAGAATAGCAGAAAATATTCTTATTGTCTGAGTTGCATGGGGAACATTCAGGAATGTCTCTCAGGTATTTTCTCAAAAGCGTCCGAGCACCTCAAAGGGTCACCAAACTGTGAGGCTTAAGCTCTTCGACTTGGAGGTCTTTGGTTTAGGCTAGTTGTAGTAATCCTTAGAAATATACAATTATTCACGGTATTGTATGTGGGTACCGTATTATTGTAGTATTTTATGATCATAAATAACCCACCATACATGTTACCTTATGCATTGTATTCAAAGGGACAGCTTGAAATAATTGGCATATTCATGTTCTTTCCAAGGTAGTTTAGGATGTGAGGGATTTCCTTGCTACTCTGATAAGTGGGAGATTCGTTCGTACCAGAGTTTCAAAACAAAACCACATTCAGGAGTGGACGAAGAGAATGCTAGTAAATTAAAGGCCCATTCACAATGAAAATTAAACATAACCGTAACATAAACACAGAAGTTTGCGCCCAGGCTACCAAATGGGATCATTCACAATGATTCACATAAGCATTGACATAAACATTACCGTAAGACGTTAACATGAAAGTTTGCAAACTCCAAACTTTCATGCTTATGCTTACGTGATTTGCAAACAGAACACAATCGTGGAGCGCTGAAGTATACGACAGAATACGAGGAAATGGCGTCGTTGTTATGTTTCCATGGTTACCAAGTACGTTTGCTGTTATGTTTATGTTCCCATCGTGAATGATGGTATGACTTCTTGATTTTACCGTAACGTTTATATTCTTAAGTTAACGCTTACGTTGTGTTTAATTTTCATTGTGAATGAACCTTTATAATCATAAGTTTTAATTTAGAGATGCCTTTTATACTGTGAACTATTCAAAGATGATGAGTTGGTAAACTTAATATAAGACAGTAATCATGAAATAACTAAAGAAATTGAAGTAGTATTTCTCCCCTGCGATAGTAAGCCTACTCAAAGAACTACCGGCTTAAACATCAGTTCTTAGGTGAGAAGACTGAGCTACAGCTGTACCAATACTGTGTTCCAGAACAGTTACGTACATACGGAATTGGAGAATGACTCATACTAGGGCATTCGAAAAGTAATGACAACATAGTTACTTTTACAATTCATTTTGAATTTACAAATAAATCTATTCAAGATAGTAAATTTATTCAAATGCTCAATCATATGATTTATCAATTTGCAAATTTATTATTTGCTACTACATCTTGAAAAGGATATTCATAAACGTTTTCGCCTGTGAGTTTTATGTAATGCAAAACTTATAATGGGTAAGGATTCAATTTTGAATAACTTAGGGAACTTGTAGATTAAATAGATCGGTTATTCAAAATTGAATCCTTATCCATTATAAGTTTTTCATTACATAAAACTCATTCAACCACTGTTATGCATATTACTGTGTACAACCTAATGGATTTATGTTTAGATTTCGTCAAATTTTTTCATGAATATTCTTTTCAAGATGTATTACTTACTTACTTAATTACTTACTGGCTTTAAGGAACCCGGAGGTTCATTGCCGCCCTCACATAAGCCCGCCATTGGTCCCTATCCTGAGCAAGATTAATCCAGTCTCTATCATCATATCCCACCTCCCTCAAATCCATTTCAATATTATCTTTCCATCTACGTCTCGGTCTCCCCAAAGGTCTTTTTCCCTCAGGCCTCCTAACTAACTCTCTATATGCATTTCTGGATTCGCCCATACGTGCTACATGCCTGCCCATCTCAAACGTCTGGATTTAATGTTCCTAATTATGTCAGGTGAAGAATACAATGCGTGCAGTTCTGTGTTGTGTAACTTTCTCCATTATCCTGTAACTTCATCTCTCTTAGCCCCAGATATTTTTCTAAGAACATTATTCTCAATCACCCTTAACCTGTGTTCCTCTCTCAAAGTGAGAGTCCAAGTTTCACAACCATAAAGAACAACCGGTAATATAACTGTTTTATAAATTCTAACTTTCAGATTTTTTGACAACAGACTGGATGATAAAAGCTTCTCAACCGAATAATAACAGGCATTTCCCATATTTATTTTCAAGATGTATTAGCAAATAATAAATTTGCAAATTGATAAATCATATAATTGAGCATTTGAATAAATTTATTATCTAATATAGTTACTGTTCCACACTAAATTTATTTAGGTTACTTTTAGCATTACATAATTTATGTATGTCAACAGTACGTTGCCATATTCTTGCAGCAGCATTTCTGGATATATCTCTCATTGATCAATATAAAGCTTTTCGGATGTCAACTCTTGATTGAAAGCAAATGCCTCGCTTCCACCCAACTTGCAATAGTTCAGTATGGTAGGACTTCTCTCCCACAGGCTTCTTGTAATGCCCTAAAACATTGAGTTGCATGTTTTTCAACTTGGATTTTTATGAAGCACCTTGTTCGTACTTTTAGGGCTGTATTGTCCACTACAAATCAGAAACATCTACTGTATTTACAAAATATGGCTACTTCGAGACTTTCGACATTGCAAATTTATGAAACAATTGCTGCTCTATTACGTAGTACAAGATTTTAGTGGTCACTGCTAGGAGCACTGATTTACAGTATTGTTGCCATTACTTATCGAATGCCCTAGTAGTTTCGGAACATAAAGATTTTTATACGTTTTCGTCAGTTAATTTTAAGATCGACTGCACCGTTTGCAAAGAACGAAAAAGAATCCGGGATAGAGAAATTTTAGGCTTGAATGTTGACACCAGTGACTAATTGAACTACCTGTATGTGTACATATTCCTGGAAGGACCTTATTGGATGGTTGTACGATCTTATTTATGCCATTGTCGACTTTTAAAGTATTTTGTTGAAGTAAGTGTTATGTGATTGAAACACATCACGCTTACTACTATTTCCATACAGTCTTACCAATAAAAACTTTTATACAGACGTTTAACTGTATTAAGGCCCATTCACAATGAAAATTAAACATAACCGTAACATAAACACAGAAGTTTACGCCCAGGCTACCAAATGGGATCATTCACAATGATTCACATAAGCATTGACATAAACATTACCGTAAGACGTTAACATGAAAGTTTGCAAACTCCAAACTTTCATGCTTATGCTTACGTGATTTACAAACAGAACACAATCGTGGAGCGCTATGTATACGACAGAATATGAGGAAATGGCGTCGTTGTTATGTTTCCATGGTTACCAAGTATGTTTGCTGTTATGTTTATGTTCCCATCGTGAATGATGGTATGACTTCTTGATTTTACAGTAACGTTTATATTCTTAAGTTAACGCTTACGTTATGTTTAATTTTCATTGTGAATGAGCCTTTATACTTAAACAACGAATACTCGTTTATATAAGTCTTGTGTAAATTCCTTACTACATACGTCGTGTATAACAGTACAACTGTTACATAGCTACATCATAGATTCGTCATTACTTTATTACGAATAAATGAGGTTCTCTATTGCATCCGATAGTGTGCGCTAGAGTGCTGCGCTAAGTATCGATAGTACAACCGGGCCTGGTCGATTACCACGCTATATTTTGGACAAAGAGTACAGCTACAGCAATATTATTCTAATTGTTCTGTACTCTTTGGTTTGTTCTTCTGTGGTTACTAGGCAACCATCATTTTAAAATGACAATCGTTACGAACAGCTGTTAGATGGGCGGCCATTTTTTTCCTATAAACAACGCTTAAGCAAGGGGTTTCGTGTAGGCCTATATACAGACGTGGACAAATTATTAGAGTAAATTAATTATATGTGCAACGAAGCTGTAAGCTTATTTATCGGTTGAAATAATGAACAAAAAATATTTTTGACAGAAATAATGAACAGAAAATTGAGTCTGGAGGTTACTAATATTTTGTGAACATTCTCTTATTCTTTATTAACACGTTGATTTTTCAGGGATGCTGGAAACCAAAGTTTGACACTTTCTTTGAATATCAGCATCATTTACCCAGATATCAGGCAGTGCTTAAATTAGTCCATGTTTTGTTGTAAACCTCTTTTTGTTCACTTTCTTTTTCAGTATAGATCACAGATTTTCAATTTCGTTCATGTCCGGTCTTCTTGCAGGCCATGGGAGAATATCTTCTGCAGTATATAATTAAAACACCAGTAGTACCAACACAGCCAGACAAAATATACTTAACCATTCGAAAAATATACCAGAAGATGTAAACAATCATATTTACAACAATAGAGACTCTGTGAATTATACTGATAGTTGATATGACGAATTATATTATGTTTCCAAGAAAAACGTCTTAGTATAATAATTTGTCCACGTTTGTATGTGATTAAAGACATCATGCTTACTATTTCCATACAGTCTTATTATTAAAAACTTTCACAGCGAATAGCTCGTTTGTAAGTCGTGTGTAAATTCCTTACTAATAATCACTGAATACATTGTACAACTTTTACACAGGTACGTCATAGTTTCGTCATTACCTTCATTACGAATAACTGAGGTTCTCTATTGCATCCGATAGTGTGCGCTAGTGTGCCGCGCTAAGTATCGATAGTACAACTGGGCCTTATCGATTACCACGCTATATTTTGGTCAAAGAGTTGCTGTAGCAGCAATATTATTCTAATTATTTTGTAGTCTTTGGTTTGTTCTTCTGTGGTTACTAGGCAACCATCATCTTAAAATGACAATCGATACGAATAGCTGTTAGATGGGGGCCATTTTTTTCTCTATATACAACGCTTAAACAAGGGTTTCGTGTATATAACTACTGCAAAGCAATTCCCATGTACAGTTACAGACTGTTTATACAGGGACATCACTTTATTTTTACCAACATTTTTAACATTAACCTGGCTATACTCGGAAACACTGTTGCCCCCTTCCATTACAGGAGTTTGGTGTTACTAGTGCAATATGTAAACAAATCATTTTACTAGTTATAGGAGGAGGAAAAGTAGTGTATCCATTTATGTTGTAGGGAAATACGATATTACGATTTTCAGTTTGATCATCACTTTTACGGAATTTATCAAAATACAGTAGAGTAGTAACATTTTTTTTTAAACTCAACTTTTCAGGCGGCTATGTTCGTTATGTAATGTCTACTTTATTTAGCATATTAATTATTGGTGTTAACATACAATATAGAGAGTGCATTTAAATTGAGGGGGATCATAAGCAAAGGGCTGTAAGTGCACTTAAGTTACTTTTGAGAAAATGGGTTTAAATATTTAAGCTTTCGTAAAATCGGTGAAATTTTTATTTAAATTTTAATGTGTGATGCGATTAAAATATCCCTTTGCCACTAAAATTTTAGATACTTTTGCTTACACTGGATGCTCTTAACTCATGTTATTACAAATGTCACTAGCATTCCTTTGCTTCTAGCCACCTCAATTCAAAATAAGCTAATCTGAATTTTTAAACAAGTTGCTGAAAATGGTTGCCGTTCATTACAATGCAGGCTTCAATTCTTTACGCATATTATTAAAAACATTTTGAAGCATATTCTCTTAAATTGAATTTATCGTTTCTTGAATATAATTTTTAGTAGATATTATTAATATAGTTCTTTCTTCTATAGAAAACGCAACCATATTTATGAAATACACTATACACTGCAGTGTTTACTTCACTGCTTGAAGACTTCGAATGCAACAGCGGCCGTAAGTTTGTGTGTCTGACGGGAGCAAGGACATTAGTGAAGGGGTGGGAGTGAAGTACATTCAGAAATGCAGGTACAATAAAAATGCAAGTAAAAATAAAATGATGTCCCTGTACATCCATCGCTTATGCACGGTTTATTAGTAAAGTTTTCTGTCTCAACTCTACGTAACTCTCGTATAAAAACTATACACTGTTTATTAGTAAGCCCGAAAGAAGATTCCTCCATCACTATGTTACAATAGCGTCTCAGGTCAGAGGTTACAATTGTTGCGTCAGAAAATGTTGTCCTTTACATGGCGATTCATACCAACATTCTTCCTCGTTTGAATAGCAAGGCTTGAGCATCCCGGCACCTTCCATTGGTCTGTCCACTGCTTTTCTGGTCCTCCCACTTCTTTTCTTCTATATTAGAAGTTTCAGAGGTTCGTTACTTTTCATTGTAAACGACTGTTCATTTACGACTGCACAGATTTGTATGATTTACGTTGCTAATATATCTCGTTGCTTAATTTGTTGATTTCAGACTTATTTTAGGTATAAGAAATCTCATTTTAAGGGCAATGTTATTTCTCGTCATTGTTTTTTATGGTATGTGTCAGGGAAAAAACTATTTTTTGTATGCATCTGAAGTCTGATTAGTGGAATATATAGCTATTCGGCGATGTATGCAATGGAGGGGAAAGGAACTGGCCACCCTACCCCATTATCTCCTGGGCTAGTTGTCTCATGAGTGATGCCTTATTGGTGTTACTTATGAGATTCAAACCTGTCTTCGGACAGTTGACTAAAAACAACAACAACATAAGTTATTATGACTATAAACATTTTTAACAGTAACAAATAGGCTATAAATGATACTCGGGAGGAAATTAAACGCAGAATAAATACTGGAAATAGCTGTCATTAATCTGTTTAGAAGCTTTTGTCATCTAGTCTGCTGTCAAAAAATCTGAAAGTTAGAATTTATAAAACAGTTATATTACCGGTAGTTCTGTATAATTGTGAAACTTGGACACTCTCTTTCAGAGAGGAACAGAGATTAAGGCCCAATTGTATAAATCTCCCTGACTAAAGATCAACTTTGATCGAAGATCGAAAAGTGAACCGAGTTCAGACACTTCTTCTATTGTATAAAACTTTCCTGCGATCAAATTACCTTGGTTCAAATGAAATCTAAGTTCACGTGAAAAGGATTTGGCAACATCGCATAAACAGGTGAAAAACGTGATGCGCGGACAGGTTTGTTCAGTGTTGCCAATCTAGCGACTTCAACTCTTTTTCAACAACAATTTCTTTTAACTTTTATATTGCTTAAATAGGAATTTAGCGACCTTTTTAGCACCCCATACTGACAAAATTTAATCTTTCTTTGTCGATAATGAGAAATCTAGCGACTTTACAACTACTTTTTGACGACTTTCCGTAAACTCTGTTGGAGACACTGGTTTTTGTGCAATGTAAATAATGGCGGACAATAAGAAGAAGGTTACTGTTCTCCGAGTTGTTATCATGTTATGGTGTTTGATACTGCTAAACATAATAAAGCTTTATAAAACGACAATTTTCGTTTAGTAATACAGTTAATTGAAAATTTATGAATGTACCTATCATATCCGTTAATAATTAATGGTTGTTATAAACATAATATAATTATAGGTTATGTTATTTGATACTGCTGAACACGATAGAGCCTTATAAAATATAAGATTGTTTGTGTATTAAGGCAAGAAATTGAAAGAAATATATATAAATGTACCTATCATATCTATTAATATTAATAATAATGGATATTTTATTTGCACAATCTGTCACTCGTATATTTCAAACAGAAAAGAAATAACTGAACTTGGATCATCTAACTTAATCGGAGAAATTTCTTCAGTCAAAGTTGACTTTAGTTTGAGACAAATTAATCTCAGATTAGACTTTATACAACACAAAATTCCAAGTTCAGCTGAAACAAGGATCAATTTAACCTCTGATCTAAGATTAAATGGTTTATACAATCGGGCCTAAGAGTGTTTGAGAATAAGGTTCTTAGGAAAATAGTTGGGGCTAAGAGGGATGAAGTTCCAGGAGAATGGAGAAAGTTACACAACACAGAACTGCACGCATTATATTCTTCACCTGACATAATTAGGAACATTAAATCCAGACGTTTGGGATGGGCAGGGCATGTAGCACGTATGGGCGAATCCAGAAATGGATATAGAGTGTTAATTGGGAGACCAGAGGGAAATAGACCTTTGGGGAGGCCGAGATGGGAAGGTAATATTAAAGTGGATTTGGGGGAGGTGGGATATGATGATAGAGACTGGATTAATTTTGCACAGGATAGGGACCGATAGCTGGCTTATGTGAGGGCGGCAATGAACCTCCGGGTTCCTTAAAAGCCATTTGTAAGTAAGTAAGTAAATCCTTAATTTTGTGTCAAGTAGTCAGGTAAAAAAGGTTTAAAAAGTGTATTAAAATAATTGCAATTTTTTCTCCAAAGAATAGATAAGTACCTTAATGAGATGTCCTATATATATTTAATTCTAGAGGAATTTTATTGAACTTTATTGCCGGTATGTGAGGGTAGTGGCACATCCGGGGCTGAGTATTTATATCCTTTGTACTTATTTAGTTCGAAGAACCGGGGATGTTGTGGGTCCAGATATGCAATTCACATTTTTAACACAAGCAGAATGATGGTTTGACGTCAACTTCCGGTTCCTTTCACATGCTTACATGTATGAAATGCATTCTGTACAGGAAGCCCTTCCTTTGCGTTGCTCAGTGAAATCTACGCTTAAAAAATTGAAGACATCCGCTTAAAGTTTTGATTTTTTTAGACTTGAAAGGCAGGACAAGCAGCGCTATTCTGTTTATGCTTCCTCTCTGCTGGTATTTGCTTTTCATATCGAGCCCGAGGGAACTACAGTGCTATTGCCTGTCTGTAACGTTTTAATCAGTAGCTAGAAGAGAGAACAAAAAGTATTCACAATTACAGAGTGATTTATATACCCATAGAACTGACACATTTCTTTCATTAATTGTTTCAAAACGAATTGTGCTAGCGACGACTTATTATACCTAAAATGTAGAAGAATTTTGGGAGATTATTTACCTCTATAGCAAATGTTGAAAATGTCCTCCATCCTGCATAAGGCACAACTCGAACACGTGGTTCCATGTTACTTGCCACTCTTTGGAGGACTCTGTTGTCAATAGCTTGAATCTCCTGTGTGATGTTGGGTGCTTCAGATCGTCCAATGTCTGGGGACGAGTGGCGTAAACCCTGTCTTTTAAGTAACTCCATAGAAAGAAGTCCGGCGTTGTCAAATCCGGAGATCTCGGTGGCCACAGGTTCCTGAAAATTATTCGGTCGTCGAAGAAACTTGCAATTACTGTAGTTCCATGGATTCATTTGATGTATGGCATGTAGCGCCATCTTGCTGAAAATATCCTTGACTCAGCTCTACATCGTCCAGTTGCTGAACAAACTCAAAGACAAACGTCTTAATGATTTTTTGGGTGATTGCTCCAGTCGTGCTCTTACGTCAACAACAACCGTGGGAAGCCTAGATGAACGATGCTTGCCCTTTTCACTCACCAGAGATCCAGTTGTTTCCAATTTGTTTACCAGTCCCAGTATTGTGTTTCTTTTGGGAGGATTGCGAACACCAAATTCTCTCTGGTATGCCCTTTGAGTAGCTGTAATTGAATTCGTAATCCAGTATTGCTTCACAAGGAAGAGTGATCTCCAATGCCTTGCCATTCAAATGAAAATTATAGGTTATGTTTATTATATTTAACTTATATTCCTAAATTCGCAATCATACATTATAATTAAGCATAATGTCATGTATGATACCCCGGACATTCAATTTGTCTGTATTTTAAATTTTAATACTACAATTGAGTACCGGTACTGAATTATTGTATTTATCTACTACTTAAGAGACGAAGTAACACAATTGTACGTACACTAATTTCATAGGAGTGGTTTGGTAAATGTTCTGTCTAAAATTAAGGAAGGTAGATGTGCTAAATTGAAATCACAATATAAATTCTTTTTTATTAAACCTCAAAATAGCTTCTATTCTAAACTTAAAATGTTGACGCGAACAGATTATGTTAACACGTAAAATTCTCTTCACATTAAAATAAAACAGTTTTGTAATTATTCCTGCAACATATTATGCAACAAGAAGTAAACGGAACTTATAGACACATTACACTAAATAAAACTTAGCTATGATACGCAATAAAGTTATAATATACTATTTCACTGAGCTCCATACCCTGAAATAGAAAACCCGAACATACATTACGGCCTGGTCTAGATCGAAAAGGCATTTTTGCGAAAAGTTGTGTAAACTGTGAAATGTTCGTTATCGGTTGTAATAACTGTAAATGGCTAAAATAGAATAATTTTAATAATAATATGGGACAAGGAGACATTTGTAGTAGGCTTACTATAAATTGTAAGAAAAATAGATTAGAGTTATCCTTCTTCCGAAAGATCCAGGAAGGTGAGTTTATAGAATATAATATATATTCTATGAAAATAATGTATAAACCTTATGTATTTCATATTTCAATAGTGGAAGTTGTTAATTTTTTCAAAAGAACACGATATCGAAAATACAATACATTTTATCGTTTGCTAGGAAAGAGTCTGTGATGAGGCGATAGTAGCGATCCTGGTGGTGAGCAACTATCTATGTTTGCATATTTAGTAAGTATTGAGCTTCGTGACTGTATATATTAGACTGTGGTGGTACAGTCTAGTGTATACAGTCACGAAGCTCAATACGTAGTAAATATGCATCCATAGATAGTTGCTAACCGCTAGGATCGCTACTATCGCCTCATTACAGACAATGCGAAATAGTACCAGCACAGTCTATTGTTTCTAGTATCCTCTCAACTCAAGCTTCGTGACTGTATATACTAGATTGTGGTAATAGCGAGATGGGTATTTGAAGAGATATCTCCGAGAATTCTCCATGGGGTTATCTGACATTCTCCTTGTATAGTGAGGATCACGTAAGAGTAGTTTCTAAAAGTATAATTTGGCCGTCTCTTCAGTGTTGCCAACTAATACGAGATATCACCAAAGAGGATAAAATCACAATGCGATGTACTGTAATATAATAATAATAATAAAAATAATAATAATAATAATAATAATAATAATAATAATAATAATAATATATAGTATTAACAATAACATTGTGTTCTTATTTACCACATCTCATCTTTATTTTGCGAGGTGTTTCCTAAATGGTCCAGTAATAAAATTTATGAAATTATATATTTTCCTCTTGGACTTCTCGCATAATATGTTGGTAATAGGATTAGTATGATCTAATACTGTATTAAAATTTAATTTGTTTGGAAATATGAAATTCGTTGTTTTGACTGCCTGGAGAGAAATAAAAAATAGGATGCAGCCGCCAAATTACTCTTCAAGGAACGACCACTCATATAAATTGAAGGAAAGAAGGCAGAGGACGGACACTGGAAAGTTTTCTTTCCACAATCGTACTATCAGGGACTGGAATGCTTTACCTGCAGACTTACTAAAGGCTTTTACCAAAAATGTATTTTAAAATAGGCTTAAGGACTTTACTAATAGACGGTAGTATATTATACACACTATTTAAAGGGTGTAATTGAGGTTTTGTTATTTGAAGTGTTGTATCAGTGAAGTGTAAAGTGTGTTGTGTCAGTGAAGTGTGTTTGTGTCAGTGAAGTTTTATAGTGTATTATATTGTATGCATGTATGTATTTATTCACACTGCAGTGGGTATAAACCCGGTGGCAGTGGTAACTAATTACACTCAATAATGACAATAATAAACTTATTAATTAAAAATACAATTAATAATGATACTAATAATTAATACTAACAACAATAATAATAATAATAATAATAATAATAATAATAATAATAACAACAGAGAATATACTAAATTAAATGAAACGATCACTTAAAATAACATTTGAAATAAATCTAATTTGTATCTTAAAACTAAGATCGAACTAAAACCCACGAGTATGATATGTTCAATCTGCACGAGTACCTTTCAAATTAGACTCATTTCGCTGTCAACTCACTCACTGCACTGGAACTACGACACATTTCACTGATTCTATCCTGATTTCACTAACACTTCAAAAACATTTCACTATTCAAATACTATGCACTGCCACTATAAACTATGAAGCTTCACTGACAGGAACACGTTTCACTTACACAGCACACTTCACTGACACAACATTATTCTTCACTGATACAACACTTCAATAACAACATATCATTTACGCCCTTTAAATACTGTATAATTACCGTCTATTAGTAAGGTCCTTAAGCCTATTTTTAAATACATTTTTGGTTGTTGGTAAAGCCTTTAGTAAGTATAGTGGCAGTGCAAAATATTTGAACAGTGAAATGTTTTTGAAGTATTAGTGAAATCAGGATAGAATCGTAGTTCCAGTGCAGTGAGTGTTTATGTTACGGTTATGTTTAATTTTCATTGTGAATGGTGCTTTACCGTAGCGCCATGGTGATAATAGATTCAAGTAGTCTACCAGAAATGATGTTTACTTAATATATCGTGTTATTGTTGCACTATATGCTTTTGTGCGAGATCGTGCGTATTTGCTTGCTTTCCGCACAGAACCAATACTCGGTAAGTGTGAAATACCACATTCAGTATTCCCAACGTAACACACATAACAATTTCCCTCTTCTTACCGCTTAAGCGCGACATTCATTTTACTGCTTTAGGCTTTTAACATATTATTTTTAGAGACGTTTAACATAGTAATAATTATAAATTGGAAACTTACCACTGCAATTTCACCTAAATTGCAATGTTAATTATTGTTTTTAAATATTTGCAAAAATTAAGTAAAGTCAACTACTCCACGAAACTTATTGCATTCCTGATACAAGTAACATTAAGGAAACCGTGAAAAAATCAACGAGATTCCAGATGCCGATGTTATTACTGCAATATGTTATATAAATAATATTGTTAAAATATTAAAATGAAAAATAAATCATTACATAACCTTACCGTTTGTTTTAAGTTCGCATTTATAGACTGGGGGGAAAAAAAAAGACAGACGTATATCACGGCCTGCTGGAGTATAGTAAACACAGGAAACATTTTAAAGCAACAATGTTGAAGATAGATATTTTTGTTTTGCAAATTTGCCGTCATTGAACAGAAACCAAGATGGAGATTTCATTGCAACTAATTAGAAATTCGTCTTTCAGGTATGTAATAAACGATCTTCGCACAAAATAATGTACGATACACGAGCGGTATGTTTGTTTTCATGTTCTCGGAAATTATAAAAGCTCAACTACGTTTCGCTTTTTCAATCTTTTCCTCGAACATGAAAACGTCAACATACCGCTCTTGTAACGTATATTACTATTATCTTCCTATTTTCCGCCTTACTTGTCCTCAGGTTCTTCTTTTATTTGTTTGTATCTATTTCTTCTCGTTATGTTGCTTTCCTCTTTTCTTCTTTTCATTGTTTTCTTCTGATATGTCTCTTCCGTATTTTATTTTCCTCCTTCTACGCTTTATTGTTCTTATCAACTATTCTATTGTATTCTTTTCCTTCATCAAGACTGTCCTCGTCTTTAATAATAACTTAAGACACATACTAGGCGTAGGTGGTTCCCGGACCAGACTATATATTTTGCCATCACGTAATTTTATTTTGTCGTAAATATAAGACTGAAAATAAGGCCTCTTTCCCTACAGTTAGCCGTCACTATCGCCATAAAAGAGGATAGTTGTAACTCGCAAAATAAAGTGGTGTAAGAAAGTCGATAAGAGCGGATTTACAGGAGGTGCCATGTTCTTCACCTGCCACATAATTTGTGCATGTTAGGAAATCTTGGGGTATTAATGTTTTCTCGTGCCGGACCTTATTTATTGTTTCTTTACAAGTGAAGAAAGTCTCGACTTCTCTATTTTCGGTTAGTTGAAGGTTACAGCCTTGTTTTCGTCTAGCCCAAATCTGCAGTTAAAAACGCTGGGAATATAAATCTTATTATTATGGTTCTAGACGTACTTGGGCGGAGTTCGATGAAGAAGCAATGCCTCGGAGGATAAAAAATAAACAAATTGACTACAAAATGAAGTCGAGCAGAGAAATGTTTCGTAGTTGTTTTCTTAGTAGGAACCTTCACAAATGGATAGCTTTGTCTACGCCCCCATTCTGTGTAAAATTATCACGTCAGAAGAATTTTTCGGAATAAAATCTTGCATATGGGCTATTCCATATGAAATCGATCACTAAAAAACCTCGCATTTTTAATAAATTTTTTCCCTATTTATAGAAGGTACTGAGGAGAGTCCATTTGCAAAAATATTCCATCGAAAGACAAACACTTTTCGTATTGTTGAGCGACAAATTTAGCGTATTTTATAAAAACAAGCCTCTTTCAGCGCTCAGAACTCTGGAATCATTTACTGTAGAACATTGAACGAGAGCTCATTTTGAAGCTGACATTTGGTAGGTTATGATAAGAAGTAATCCTTATTTTTATTGTGTACAAAGAGACAGATAATCTGATTTTACTTACTTTTAGGCTTTTTGCTCATTTGTAAAAATGTAAAAAAATATTGAGAAAAAAAACCTTGCATTATTAAGAGGAATTCGGCATTGTTTGCTTAGTGGTACGGCAATAAGTTTCGAGGGTATTAAATAGATTATTTTCACACGCCTGGACTTGAACGGCGCAGTATCGCACGCACTGGCCGAGAGATAATGATAAGCGAACGTTGGGCGTCATTTTACTAATTTATTGAAATCATAAACCATTCTAAGGGGCCCGAAGGTAAATATTGCTTATGAAGGATTCACAATCAATATCACCCTTTAAGGCCTTAGAAAAGAATAAATAGTCAAGTTCAAGACGTCTAGCATAAAGGCTAGAAAAGTTAACATACTTACAAGTACGCTCATAATTGAAAACAGATGAATTTGGTAAAAACCTAGAAGCACATAGGGACATAAATTTTCTTTGAATGATTTCCACTTTACCCGAATCAGTAAAAGTAATAGAATTCCATGCGACAGATGCATATTCTAGTTTAGATCTGATTAATGTATAGTATAGAATTACAAGAGTAGCTGGAGTAGAAAAAGAATAAGTTATAGACCTTGTAAGTCCGAGCATTCTAATGGAATGATTATAAATAAATTGGACATGATCATGAAAATGTAATTTGGTATCGAGTAGAACTCCCAGGTCTCTAATACAGTCTGTCCTTATTATGTTGATATTATTAAGAGTGTAATTAAATTTAAGAGAAGTGGTTTTTCTAGAGAAGGAAATGACAAAAGTTTTCGATTCATTAATTTTCATTCCATTATCAACAGACCATATCTCAATAGCATTTACTGTATATCATTTTTCAAGGTTACACAGTCAGCCAAGACTATTTATTTTGCGAAATATTTAAGGTCATCGGCAAATAAAAGGCAGTTAGAACTTATTCTTTTGCAGATGTCATCTATAAATAATAAAAATAGTAGAGGCCCCAAAGTGGAACCCTGTGGAACTCCGCATAAAGTAATAATAATAATAATAATAATAATAATAATAATAATAATAATAATAATAATAATAATAATAATCTATACTAATAATAAATCTGTAGCCAAAATTTTTCTGGTAATTTTCGATTTTCTAAAAATAATTGGTGTTAACATGTGTAATTAACCATCCTGAAACCGACAATCGCTTTTTTTTTTTTTTAATTTTTGTTTGTATGTCTGTCTGTCTGTCTGTCTGGATGTTTGTTACCTTTTCACACGATAATGGCTGAACGGATTTCGATGAAAATTGGAATATAATTTAAGTTCGTTGTAACTTAGATTTTAGGCTATATGGCATTCAAAATACATTATTTAAAAGGGGGGTTATAAGGGGCCTGAATTAAATAAATCGAAATATCTCGCTTATTATTGATTTTTGTGAAAAATGTTACATAACGAAAGTTTCTTCAAAAATGATTTCTGATAAGTTTTATTCTCTGAACAATTTTGATGGGACTGATATTTAATGAGATAAATGAGTTTTAAAATTAAAATAACTGCCATCTAAGGCAGTGTATTGAAATAAAAAACAAATGACTTCGTCTATAAGGGGCCTTGGACACAACAATCGAAAGCTATGAAACATAGCCTACAGACAATATTTCTTTGTTTGTATGAAGTAATATAGGAAGCTAAATTAACCGATTTGTATAATTAATTATTATTTCATCATTGGAAAGTGTAGTTTCTCTGGATGGACATAATGCTATAATGTTATTACAGTAACTTGTGAGTGAATTGAGGACAGGTAAGATTAAAATAGCTTTTTATGCACAGAAAACTTGATAGGTTATTCTGTATATTCATTTCCTGTATTTCTTAAAATAATGTTTATGAACATATTAATTTTTATCTCAGAGAATTAACGAACAACGAGAGTGTATTGATTTAGTATGCAGTAATAGTACGCTAGCTTAGCAATCCATTATTTTATAATTCAAATTTTAACTATGCTCAATTGAATCGTGTTAAAATACATAAAATATATATGCAATAAATGCAATGCAAAAAAATTGGGTATTGAGCCAAGCAGATTATGTTGCGCTGTTGTAAAAGCTGTTTCTCCTGAGATTCAAGAGCTCCCACAACAAATTAAAAACTTTCTAATTCGAGTACATCCGTTACCAACACACTTTTTACATATTATAATATAATATAATATAATATAATATAATATAATATAATATAATATAATATAATATAATATAAACATAATAATAAATCGGTAGCCAAAATTTTTCTGTTAATTTTCGCTTTTCCAAAAATAATTGGTAATAACGATTAATAACATGTTAAAGGAATTGTCATTGCACCAAATGAGTGGTCTCTGGATCAAAATGATCGCATTTTAATATTTTAAATACAATTTAAATGATGTAACATATTAAACGATTTATCCTTCTATCAAACAAGAATGTTCCCTGGATCAAACGTCTTATTTTAATTATGTAATTACTTTTATATTTATTTGTGCGAGATCGTGCGTATTTGCTTGTTTTCCGCACAGAACCAATACGCGGTAAGTGTGAAATACCACATTCAGTATTCCCAACGTAACACACATAACAATTTCCCTATTCTTACCGCTTAAGCGCGACATTCATTTTACTGCTTTAGGCTTTTAACATATTATTTTTAGAGACGTTTAACATAGTAATAATTATAAATTGGAAACTTACCACTGCAATTTCACCTAAATTGCAATGTTAATTATTGTTTTTAAATATTTGCAAAAATTAAGTAAAGTCTACTACTCCACGAAACTTATTCCATTCCTGATACAAGTAACATTAAGGATTCGTGAAAAAATCAACGAGATTCCAGATGCCGATGTTATTACTGCAATATGTTATATAAATAATATTGTTGAAATATTAAAATGAAAAATAAATCATTACATAACCTTACCGTTTGTTTTAAGTTCGCATTTATAGACTGGGGGAAAAAAAAGACAGACGTATATCACGGCCTGCTGGAGTATAGTAAACACAGAAAACATTTTACAGCAACAATGTTGAAGAAAGATATTTTGGTGTTCCGAAGTTGGCGTCATTAAACAGAAACCAACATGGAGATTTCATTGCAACTAATTAGAAATTCGTCTTTCAGGTATGTAATAAACGATCTTCGCACAAAATAATGTACGATACACGAGCGGTATGTTTCTTTTCAAGTTCTCGGAAATTAAAAAAGCTCAATTACGTTTCGCTTTTTCAATCTTTTCCTCGACCATGAAAACGTCAACATACCGCTCTTGTAACGTATATTACTATTCTAACGGTTGCAGCGGAGCGCACGGGTACGGCTAGTAATAATAATAATAATAATAATAATAATAATAATAATAATAATAATAATGTCCTTGGTTCTAAGAAAAGATCCATATCATAGCAGCTGACAAATGCTTGCGCAGCTTTTGAGTCGGAGTGCCTTCGCTTCACAGCCCTGCTCTGTCTCTCTCAATAAGGAAGTGCCTCTCCTTCGGTCGCTCGACTGTTGAATGAATTTGCCTCCGCGAGTGAATAAACTACCTAATTTGAACTGTAGAATCGAACCCGTCCCTCAAGGTCCCTGAGAGTGCGGCTTCATTTTTTTGTAACTTGTTTGCGCATGACGTCACCCCGATTGCACCTGAAGGGAACACAGAGGAACGTGCGGTCTGACATTGGTCCGAGGTTCACACCAAATATTTATCTGGTACTTTCTACTGGCTTCGTTTATATACGATAGAGAATTACTACAGCGGGGAGTAGGGAGTTCGTGAATGAGAAGGCCTTGCGGCCGATATGACATTAAATACATAGCCTCGTCCTTTGCTTTGGTTCGAGAGGCAGTGTTACGAATCCAGGGATCCGCGTTCGATTACCAGCAAACAAGTAGACATTTATCTTAGTATCGATCAAATTCCAGCAGAATTAATACAAGAGAGTGGAAGCGCATTATCTAATGAAATTTATAAGCTTGTACTTCCTATTTGGGAGAAGGAAATTGTACCAGTGCAATGGAAGAAGTCCATAATCGTACCTATCTTTAAGAAGGGTGACAAGACTAAAGGCTGGTTCACAATAAACCGGAAACAAGAATCGGAACGAAAACGAAAACGGTAAAATTGTTAAAATGTGTACATTTAAATGTGAGCATTCACAATTAACGAAAAGCTTGCCGGAGGCCGGGATCGGGAACGGAGAGTTGGCCAAGTTTCAACTTTGGCGTTCACGTTTCCGATCACAGCCCATTAGATTCATTCTATTGCCATCTAAAAGCTACTTTGTCGTCGTATATTTTGTAGCAAGAAGACCGTGACATAACCTATGCATTATTTTGTTCTGTGCTGTGCATCATGGAGCAAGTTTTATTTGATAAGATTCTAATTTTGAGTGTTGAGGGAAATCCTCATCTGTACGATAAGCGGCGCGCCTCGTATAAAGATGAGAAAATGAAGGAGAATACGTGGCTTTCAATAGCTGCGTCTTTGAACACCGATCGTAAGTGAATCATATTTTATTACTGTATTGGTTGTATTACACACTACATATTCATGCTACAATTCAATAACTACTGTTGTGTTCATTTTTGTTCTATTACAAATGTTTCTTCTCTAATTATTTTACGTTATGGTAGACTTAAAATAGGTTGTGATAATAGAGATGCATGGACATATTTACTGTATAGTACCGTACTTACTTAATGAAATGTTTCAGTTGAAATTTCGAAGTTGGTTAACCTGTGTTTATGTTGGCTGCCTTGAACTCATGAGAGAACGCCATTGGTCACTTATACACAAATAACATCAGAATGCGTAATATCGACTTTACATATCGTTATTGACATGCATATCGATATGCATAGTCGTCTACGTTCTCGGTTTATTGTGAATCAAAAATTTTCACATTCACGTCCTCTGCTTCTCGTTTTCATTCTGGTTTTCGTTCCCGGTTTATTGTGAACCAGCCTTAACTGTAGTAACTTTCGAGGAATATCACTTTTGTTGACATCGTACAAAATTTTGTGCAATATTCTTTTTAGAAGATTAATTCCATATGTAGATGAATTATTGGGGATCATCAGTGTAGTTTTAGGCGTAATAGATCGACTATTGATCAGATATTTTGTATTCGACAGATAATGGAGAAAAAATAGGAGTATAAGGGCACAGTGCATCGGTTATTTATAGACTTAAAAAATGCATATGACTCGGTTAAGAGAGAAGTTTTATATGATATTCTTATTGAATTTGGTATTCCCAAGAAGCTAATTCGATTAATTAAAATGTGTCTCAGTGAAACGTACACCAGAGTCCGTATAGGTCAGTTTCTGTCAGATGCATTTCCAATATTCACTCTGGGTTAAAGCAAGGAGATGCACTATCATCTTTACTGTTTAACTTTGCTCTAGAGTATGCCATTAGGAAAGTCCAGGATAACAGAGAGGGTTTGGAATTGAACTGGTTACAGCATCTGCTTGTTTATGCGGATGACGGGAATATGTTAGGAGAAAATCCACAAACTATTAAGGAAAACACGGAAATTTTACTTGAAGCAAGTAAAGAGATAGGTTTGGAAGTAAATCCCGACAAGACAAAGTATATGATTATGTCTCGTGACCAGAACATAGTACGAAATGGAAATATAAAAATTGGAAACTTATCATTTGAAAAAGTGTAAAATTTTAAATACTTTGGAACAACAGTAATAAATATAAATGACACTCAGGAGGAAATTGAACGTAAAACAAATATGGCCAATGCCTGTTATTATTCGGTTGAGAAGCTTTTGTCATCTAGTCTGCTTTCAAAAAAGCTGAAAGTTAGAATTTATAAAACAGTTATATTACCGGTTGTTCTGTATGGTTGTGAAACTTAGACTCTCACTTTGAAAGAGAGGAACAGAGGTTAAGAATGTTGGAAAATAAGGTATTTAGGAAAATATTTGATGCTAAGAGGATGAAGTTACAGGAGAATGGAGAAATTTACACAACGCAGAACTGCACGCATTGCATTCTTCACCTGACATGATTAGGAACATTAAATCCAGACGTTTGAGATGGGCAGGACATGTAGCACGTATGGGAGTTACCTGGTTGAGGTTTTTTCCGGGGTTTTCCCTCAACCCAATACGAGCAAATGCTGGGTAACTTTCGGTGCTGGACCCCGGACTCATTTCACCGGCATTATCACCTTCATATCATTCAGACGCTAAATAATCTAGATGTTGATACAGCGTCGTAAAATAACCCAATAAAATAATAAAAAAATGCACGTATGGGCAAATCCAGAAATGCATATAGAGTGTTAGTTGGTAGGCCAGAGGGAAAAATACCTTTGGGGAGCCCGAGATGTAGATGGGAGGATAATATTAAAATGGATTTGAGGGAGGTGGGATATGATGGTAGACACTGGATTAATCTTGCACAGGAAATGGACTGATAGCGGGCTTATGTGAGGGCGGCAATACCTCCGGGTTCCTTAAAAGCCAGTAAGTAAGTAGGTAAGTAAGTAAGTAAGTGACAAAATTGAAAAGTATAGTATCTGTTATGTTCAGATTACTTTAGTTCAGCTAAGTTCTAGCCTAGAAGAAAGCACTCTTATAAGAAGTAATAGGCTCGTTCATGGTCACGTGACCCTCAACCTAAAAATGTTAATTTCAGGTTTAAGTTCAGTTCAGTTAAGTTCTACATTCAGATTGGAGGAAAGCGAAGCTTCAGTCTCTGTCGAAACGGCTTGTTTCTCTCCACGTGTATTCCAGTCCGTTCCGAGGATCGAACTTCAAGGCCACTGATCCTAAAATTACCGCCGCTCGACTCCTCCGTTTTCGTTCTCACTACCCATTTCCTGTCATCCGTCAAACAACAGAATTACAGGCATCGTAGTGCTTGCATAATACATACACGAGTCAATGATTTGTTCTCCATTCAGATCGTCTGTGAATTGTTTTTCTGCCAACATCAAGTATCACGCCATTCAGAATTGTTTAGCGCTTGGTGATATCCGATTTATCAAAAGCTCGCTGAGTCGAGACAAGTCGCGGGATAGTGTGCTGACTTAATATTCGGAAGGTCAGGGATTCAATAACCGAGACTGCAAACTTACATAACATTTTTTCATTATCTTCCTCGGTTCCTCAAGAAAATGTCTATAATACGTTAAAACAGGGCACAACTCTTGCCTTCCTATTGCTCAAACTTACCTTATCGCACAGGGTGAACAACTCAGTGGCGATTCCTCCATGAAAGATATGAGGATGATCGTACAGTTTAATTTCGGGCCTCTGAGGATAGAAAAGATTTTAATTACGTATAGATTTTATTTTTAATGCGTCCCGGTGTAATAATTTTCTTCACACTTCCACCTTGTCGTGAGTTGTCGCCACTGCACATCTCAGACCTTACTTACTTACTTACTGGCTTTTAAGGAACCCGCAGGTTCATTGCCGCCCTCACATAAGCCCGCCATTGGTCCCTATCCTGAGCAAGATTAATCCAGTCTCTACTATCATATACCACCTCCCTCAAATCCATTTTAATATTATCCTCCCATCTACGTCTCGGCCTCCCCAAAGGTCTTTTTCCCTCCGGCCTCCCAACTAACACTCTATATGCATTTCTGGATTCGCCCATACGTGCTACATGTCCTGCCCATCTCAAACGTCTAGATTTAATGTTCCTAATTATGTCAGGTGAAGAAAACAATGTGTGCAGTTCTGTGTTGTGTAACTTTCTCCATTCTCCTGTCACTTCATCCTCTTAGCCCCAAATATTTTCCTAAGCACCTTATTCTCAAACACCCTTAACCTATGCTCCTCTCTCAAAGTGAGAGTTGAAGTTTCACAGCCATACAGAACAACCGGTAATATAACTGTTTTATAAATTCTAACTTTCAGATTTTTTGACAGCAGACTGGATGATAAAAGCTTCTCAACCGAATAATAACAGGCATTTCCCATATTTTTTCTGCGTTTAATTGCCTCCCGAGTGTCATTTATATTTGTTACTGTTGCTCCAAGATAATTGAATTTTTCCACCTCTTCGAAGGATAAATCTCCAAATTTTATATTTCCATTTCGTACAATATTCTGGTCATGAGACATAATCATGTACTTAGTCTTTTCGGGATTTACTTCTAACCCTATCGCTCTACTTGCTTCAAGTAGAACTTCCGCGTTTTCCCTAATCGTTTGTGGATTTTCTCCTAACATATTCACGTCATCCGCATAGACAAGCAGCTGATGTAACCCGTTCAATTCCAAACCCTGTCTGTTATCCTGGACTTTCCTAATGGCATACTCTAGAGCAAAGTTAAAAAGTAAAGGTGATAGTGCATCTCCTTGCTTTAGCCCACAGTGAATTGGAAACGCATCTGACAGAAACTGACCTATACGAACTCTGCTATACGTTTCACTGAGACACATTTTAATTAATCGAACTAGTTTCTTGGGAATACCAAATTCAATAAGAATATCATATGAAATTTCTCTCTTAACCGAGTGATATGCCTTTTTGAAATCTATGAATAACTGATGCACTGTAGCCTTATACTCCCATTTTTTCTCCATTATCTGTCGAATACAAAATATCTGGTCAATAGTTGATCTGTTACGCCTAAAACCACACTAATGATCCCCAATAACAGGCATTTCCCATATTTATTCTGCGTTTAATTTCCTCCCGAGTGTCATTTATATTTGTTACTGTTGCTCCAAGATATTTGAATTTTTCCACCTCTTCGAAGGATAAATCTCCAATTTTTATAGTTCCATTTCGTACAATATTCTGGTCACGAGACATAATCATATACTTAGTCTTTTCGGGATTTACTTCTAACCCTATCGCTTTACTTGCTTCAAGTAGAATTTCTGCGGTTTCCCTAACCGTTTGTGGATTTTTTCCTAACATATTCACGTCATCCGCATAGACAAGAAGCTGATGTAACCCGTTCAATTCCAAACCCTCCCTGTGATCCTGGACTTTCCTAATGGTATATTCTGGAGAAAAGTTAAAAAAGTAAAGGTGATAGTGCATCTCCCTGCTTTAGCCCGCAGTGAATTGGAAAAGCATCAGAGAGAAACTGACCTATACGGACTCTGCTGTAAGTTTCATTAAGACACATTTTAATTAATCGAACTAGTTTCTTGGGAATACCAAATTCAGTAAGAATATTATATAAAACTTCTCTCTTAACCGAGTCATACGCCTTTTTGAAATCTATGAATAACTGATGTACTGTACCCTTATACTTCCATTTTTTCTCCAATATCTGTCAAATACAAAAAATCTGATCAATAGTTGATCTATTACGCCTAAAACCACACTGATGATCCCCAATAATTTTTTTCCGAGGAACCATCTAAATATCTTACAGCAAACGGTTTTTTCTAGCAGTGAAGTTATGGTCAGGGATGAGTGCGGTGGGCGAGGTATGGCTTGCTTTTAACTTTGTTTGAGGATATGACCTTATATCCTAATACTACGACCCTTCTTTCTGGGTGGTGGTGTGGAAACCTCTCAGAGACTATAACAAGAATTTTCAAGTACCCTTGTAGCCTCCTTAAATGCAGTTCATTGGTCATTTTAAAATAATGGAATAAACGAAATAATAAATAATGTAAAATGACATAATATAAGAAATAAAATGAATAAAAACCAAAATTACATAAAATAAATAAAATAAACTATAATAAAACACAAGAATTAACAGGACTTTCAGATAACAGGACAGCCGAAAGAATATCTGAAGTTGTATTTGATCATTTAGAAGAATTTAACTGTAGCAAGGAATTAATTGTGCATGCGCTATTATTGTTATTATTATTATTATTATTATTATTATTATTATTATTATTATTAATATAAATGCCACTCAGGAGGAAATTAAAAGCAGAATAAATATGGGAAATGCGTGTTATTATTCGGTTGAGAAGCTTTTGTCATCTAGTCTGCTGTCAAAAAATCTGAAAGTTAGAATTTATAAAACAGTTATATTACCGGTTGTTCTATATGGTTGTGAAACTTGGACTCTTACTTTGAAAGAGGAACAGAGATTAAGGGTGTTTGAGAATAAGATTTTTAGGAAAATATTTGGGGCTAAGAGGGATGAAGTTACAGGAGAATGGAGAAAGTTACACAACGCAGAGCTGCACGCATTGTATTCTTCACCTGACATAATTAGGAACTTAAAATCCAGACGTTTGAGATGGGCAGGGCATGTAGCACGTATGGGCGAATCCAGAAATGCATATAGAGTGTTAGTTGGGAGGCCGGCGGGAAAAAGACCTTTGGGGAGGCCGAGACGTAGATGGGAAGATAATATTAAAATGGATTTGAGGGAGGTGGGATATGATGATAGAGACTGGATTAATCTTGCTCAGGATAGGGATCAATGGCGTGCTTATGTGAGGGCGGCAATGAACCTCCGGGTTCCTTAAAAGCCAATAAGTAAGTAAGTATTATTATTATTATTATTATTATTATTATTATTATTATTATTATTATTGTTATTATTATTATTATTTTCTGTCTTGGTCATCAATTATAGTCTCTTATCCTACAAACAAAAAATATCACGATTCGCCACTGGAACAACTGTTGTAATTGAAAGCGTGATGAAATAAATTAAAGCTTCAGGTATAATCGCTCTTACCTTCTTTTTTTATCTATTCCTCATTTTCTCTGTCTTTTCCGCGTTATTCTCAACCTACATTTTCCTCGCCTTTTATCCCAACCCATTTCACAAGCAAACATTCTAATTATTTTTTTTCTTCCACCATGTTTTAATGTCAAAACAAGTGCTTATACAAATTTTGCCCACTCTAGCGCAATTACGAGGGCCCCCAGAAAGCAAGTTTTCTTAGCCCGTTTTCAGAAATAAAACGCAATTTTATGGAAAGATTTATTGGAACAGATACAGCGATTGTTGAGATATTTTTAACATATTACCCATTTCCTGTCATCCGTCAAAAAACAGAATTACAGGCATCGTAGTGCTTGCATAATACATAACACGAGTCAAGGATTTGTTCTCCATTCCGATTCTCTGTGAATTGTTTTTCTGCCAACACCTGAATTGAGACATTTCTCATACCGTGGGATTAACAGATAGGTGCAAACGTCTGTCACAGACTGGTTCCGATCCCAGGCGGCAGACTCTACGACAGAGGGTTACAAAAGTTGATCCCACGGTATGACACATGTCTCATTTCCGGTGAGAATATGTTGAAAAATAGTTCATTATCTGTATCTGTTCCAATAAATCTTTCCGTGAAATTGTATTTTTTTTGTAAACGGCACCAGAAAAACTTACTTTCTGGGAGGGCCTCGTAATTGTGCTCGAGTGGTCACAATTTGTATAAGCACTTGTTTTGACATCATTAACATGGTAGAAGAAAAAAGTTAACTTTTTTTATCTGTCCCCAAGAGAATTTGCTTGTAAGTTTTCATCCTCCTTCTTCATATTTATTTTCTATCTTATTTCTTTCTTCAATCATCTTTTACATTTATATCTTAATTCCCCTCCTTCTTTTCCTTGTTCATTTAGTCCTCAACTATTCCTTACTTTACTCTTTTCTTTTTTATTTAGCAGTTTTTTCGTCATCGCCATTCTCAAGCTCTTTTTTCTCGTTTCTTTTCTTGCAATTTTCATCCTCCAAAATTTTCCTTTTGACGTGAAACGTTTACGCTAGAGTGTCGAATAATATGTTACGAAAATTTCAATATCTGACGTCACTTGCTTAGCAATTGCAAATAGTTAAGCCACACTTTTCTGATGCCAGTTGCTTAGCAACTACAAGTAGTTACGTCACACTTTTCTGACGCCAGTTGCTTAGCTACTGCAAAGAGTTAAGTCACACTTTTCTGGCTGCATTGCTTAGCAACTGAAAAGACTTAAGTCATACTTTTCTGACGGCAGTTGCTTAGCAACGGCAAAGAATTAAGTCACTTTTCTGACGCCATTTGCTTAGCAACTGCAAAGAGTTAAGTCACACTTTTCTGGCTGCATTACTTAGCAACTGAAAAGAGTTGTCATACTTTTCTGACGCCAGTTGCTTAGCAACGGCAAAGAGTTAAGTCACACTTTTCTGGCTGCATTGCTTAGCAACTGAAAAGAGTTGTCATACTTTTCTGACGGCAATTGCTTAGCAACGGTAAAGAGTTAAGTCTCACTTCTCTGATGCCAGTTGCTTAGCAACTGAAAAGAGTTAAGTTACACTTTTATGACGCCAGTTGCTTAGTAACTGCAAAGAGTTAAGTCATACTTTTCTGACGTCAGTTGCTTAGCAACTTCAAAGAGTTAAGTCACAATTTTCTGACGTCAGTTCCATAGCAACGGATAATTGAAATGAAACACAGTAATTCCATTGTAAATTATACAGATAACTGTAAATAACAGCCAATTCTTTAAAAATCCAAGTATTACATTAACATCGAACCTTGAACATAAACGTTTCCCATGGTTACAGGAATCCTATGAATCCCTTATCACTTTTATCTTATTGTTTCTTTTCCTCTTCTTTTCTCTTTTTACTTTTTATCTCACTTTTTCATCCCTCGCTTCACTTAACTCTTCATTCTTCTCGTTCTGCATGTTTGTTTTCTTTTCGTCATAATTCTCTTGTTTTTTCCTTGTTGACGTTCTCCTCATATTCTTTCTTATTATTTTTCAGTTATCTCTTCTCTTCCGCCTTCTACTTCTCGTTCTCCTCCATATGTAGAGTATGTATGTATGTATGTATGTATGTATGTATGTATGTATGAATGTATGTATGTATATATGTATTCACACTGCAAATGGGTAAATACCCGGTGACAGCTGTAACTAATTACACTCAATAATGACAAATTAATAATAAACACAATAGTATAATAATATTAATAAGGAGCTTCCTAAATTAAATGAAGCACGATCATTTAAAATAACATTCTAATTTGTATCTTGACCCTAAGTTCAACTAAAACCCACGAGTATGATATGTTCATAGATGCACAAGTACCTTTCAGCACTACACTCATTTCGCTGTCAACTCACTCACTGCACTGGAACTACGACACATTTCACTGATACTATCCTGGTTTCACTAACACTGCAAAAACATTTCACTGTTCAAATACTTTGCTCTACCACTATAAACTATAAAATTTCACTGACACAAACACACTTCACTAACACAACATACTTCACTGACACAACACACTTTTTCACTGATATAACACTTCAAATAACAGAACATCAATTACATCCTTTAAATAGTTCGCATAGTCTATTAGTAAAGTCCTTAAGCCTATTTTTAAATACATTTTTGGTAAAGCATTCCAGTCCCTGATAGTACGATTGAGAAAAGAAAACTTTCCAGTGTCCGTCCTTTGTGCTTCTTTGCAGTGAATGAGGCTACAAATGAAAAGAACTGCTATACTAGTGTTGTGAATTACTGATTATTAACCAGAAATCGTACCTCTGATTGAGGTTCTGGCTGATATGTAGGCTGCATCTATTATCAGGTAGTACATCTCACTTGACGATATGTGTCAAAAGAAAAACAATTGAATCAGGAATTTGCAAAAGGGACGAAGTCCGAAAAAGTAAATTTTAAGAAAACAAGATGAATAATCTCCTAGATAAAACAAAATTATTACATTTTAAAAAAATTGAACAAATCATTTTGTTACTTTAACAAAAAAAACTTTTTGTATGGATCTGGATGTATGACACTCCAAACATGTTGATACACAATTTAAATGTGTACATTCTATAGGACTTGGTTCCATGAGAAGTAATTCAGTAAGAGTGTATGGAGAGCCAGAAACGGATATAAACTCAATTTGCAAATAATATGGACTTGATCCCTTTTGTAAATTCCTGATTCAATTGTGTGTATACAGCTGAAGTCTAATTAGTGTAATATGTAGCTAATAGGCAATGTATGCAATGGAGGGGAAAGGAACTGGCCACCCTACCCCATTATCTCCTGGCCTAATTGCCTCATAAGTGGTACCGTGTTGGTATCACTTTTGAGGTTCAGATCTGTCTCCGGACAGTTGACTAAACAACAATAACTAGAAATTGTTGCTATGAAAAAATATTCATTTATTTGTTACCAGTATTTTAAGTGCTTCTTCATAGATTCTATGTTTTATAGATTAATATATTCATTTCTTTCATAGTTTTCTGCCAAAGTGCAGGTCTTTAACTGTAAACCCAGTAATCTTCCCTGTCCACACCTGTGGAGTAACGGTCAGCGCGTCTGACCGCGAAACCAGGCGGCCCGGGTTCGAATCCCTGGTCGAGGGTTTTTCCGAGGTTTTCCCTCAACCCAATACGAGCAAATGCTGGATAACTTTCGGTGCTGGACCCCGGACTCATTTTCTCCGGCAATGTCATCTTCATTTCATTCAGACGCTAAATAACCTGAGATGTTGATACAGCGTCGTAAAATAACCTAGTAAAATGAAAATAAAAAGCAGTCTTCCCTATTTTCTACCTTCTTATGAAAGTTAATTATAATTCATACGGAAGAAGTTCTTTGGGAAGACCTATAAAGTGAAGGTTGTTGAATTCTAATTGAAGTGTAGAACGGGCCGAGGACTTAGTCCGTAATGTTGATTATGCTGATTAATTATTTCTACGAAACACGCTTGTTTCATTTTACATTCTTACTTGGTCTCCATAGCTTAGGCAGCGTTTCTCAAACTATAGTCCGCGGACCACCTGTGGTCCTCGAGGTCTGCCCTTGTGGTCCTTCAAAAAAGACAGAAGAAAAAATAAAATTCAAACGAATTGAGTATTACATAGCTGAAAATCTCAGAGATTGGAAATTACACATGGCAATCGCTTTCAGTTTTTTATTTTTTATTTTATTGGGTTATTTTACGACACTGTATCAACACCTAGGTTATTTAGCGTCTGAATGAAATGAAGGTGATAATGTCGGTGAAATGAGTCCGGGTCCAGCACCGAAAGTTACCCAGTATCTTTCACTTTTTCCCAATACTGACATTTTATGAAATTTATTACCCTACCCGTCTATTGACTTCCCACTCTTCTCTCAGCAACAAAAGAGGAATTTAAAGCACTATGAACGTAGTGCTTGCGCTCGTTTCATAAACATCCTCGCGTCTTAATTACTATCATTATAGGCTCGTTGCATAATGTACTATTTTTTAGTTAATAAGTTAAAGATTATCCAAACTCTAATTGCTTTGAATTATTAAAAAAACGAAAATACATGTTCTTCTATTAACGTTAACTTAATTAGCTAATACTAATATAAAATTATTTGAATTAAATTAATTTTCATTAATTAATTCCAATTTAAAATATAAGTTTACTGGTATTAAAATATGCTACATAAATTATAAATTTGCTTTCGAAGGGAACAAGAGTAAGGTGGTCCGCGGAACTGTTATGACTTAAAAAAAGTGGTCCCCACTTCAAAAAAGTTTGAGAAACGCTGGCTTAGAGTAAAAGCTGTAGCCGTTGGTGAAGCTTGCAGCTGCCCCAGGATCCTGAGTCTCCCTTCACGCGTTGTTACAGGTGCTGTTGATTTGAACAGTTTTGCCATTCCCCTGTGTAGATGATGTGGAACTGAAATGCAAGAATGAGCTCCGAAGGAATGCGTAAGCAACCATTCATAAGAGCACTGCACACACATTTTTCAATTCTTTATGTTTCATCAATCAAGTGGATTCCTTTTAATGTATGCAAGTTTATTCATTCATATTGCCAAGTAAGTGACATTGAGAAATAAAGCGCCATCTTTGTTGCAAGGACAAACGTAGGCGATGTCAGACTTAAGGACGTACGACTGTCACGTTGAAATCGCTGCAGAACTGAATCTTTTTACGTCTTCGATAAACTTACGAATTCTAAATGAGGGAGTAGAGCAAATGGATAGCTTCAAATACTTGGGGTGTACTATAAGCAGTAACATGAGTTTCTGTCAGGAAGTCAAAAGGAGCATAGCAATGGCCAAGGAAGCTTTTAGTAGAAAAAGGAGCATCATCTACGGGGAAAAAGAATTAAGGAAGAGAGTAGTAAAGTGCTTTGTATGGAGTGTGGCATTGTATGGGGCAGAAACATGGACATTACGACGAAGTGAAGAGAAGTGAATAGAAGCATTTGAAATGTGGATATGGAGAAGAATGGAGCGTGTGAAGTGGACGGACGGAATAAGAAATTAAGCTGTGTTGGAAGGAATGGGTGAAGAAAGAATGATGCTGAAACTGATCAGGAAGAGGAAAAGGAATTGGTTGGGTCACTGACTGAGAAGAAACTGCCTACTGAAGGATGTACTAGAAGGAATGGTGAACGAGAGAAGAGTTCGGGGCAGAAGAACATATCAGATGTAGACGACATTAAGATATATGGATCATAATATGAGGAGACAAAGAGGAAGGCAGAAGGTAGGAAAGATTGGAGAAAGCTAAGTTTGCAATGAAAGACCTGCCCTTGGGCAGAACACTAAATGAAATGAATGAATTCATATTTTTATTTCACATTTTGTTGAAATACCACCCAGCAGTGGTACGCGTACCATAAGTTGAGAACCGCTGTTATAGAGTAATATCCACGAAAAGTCTTGTTTAGTTGATATTTTCGTGCTAATTTCAGTGATGTACGTAAAGTTCAAACATATGAAGGCCCATTCACAATGAAAATTAAACTTAACCGTAACATAAACACCTTCTCACGCCTTCTATTCTGTAGGTGAATTCATGACATTCAATAACGCCTCGTGAAATTGATACTAAAACTTTGTGTTGTACTAGTAGACTTTATTGTAAATCTCGTCTGTATATAAACACAGAAGTTTGCGGCCAGGTTATCAAATAGGATTATTCACAATGATTCACATAAACATTGTCATAAACATTTTTCGTTAGACGTTAACATGAAAGTTTGAGAACTCCAAACTTTCATGCTTATGCTTACGTGATTTGCAAACAGTACACAATCGTGGAGCGCTGTTGTATACGACAGAATATGAGGAAATGGCATCGTTGTTATGTTTCCATGGTTACCAAGTATCTTTGCGGTTATGTTTTTTTATTATATTGTATTTATTAACATTCCATGGTATTCATACATTGTATTGCTTACAGCTAGAATATGGAACAAGTCAAAAAAATTTAATACTATTATAAAGTCTTAATTTATAGTCACAGTCTAGATGAAATATATACAGACGAGATTTACAATAAAGTCTACTAGTACAACACAAAGTTTTAGGATAACGAATAGAAAGAAGTAGTGGTCGCACTCTATTAATTCAAACGGCCGATACTACGCGGCGCTAGTGCAGAGTTCGCTCAGTCTGTTCCGTGTGTAAGTACGTAAATACATTTAACGTAAGTTGCACTGTTTACCTTTCGCTCCATATACTGTACGTACGTAACTGGCATTGTACTTACAACATTAAGACTATTTGAAAGAAAAACACATTCATATACATCACACTGTAAAACAAATAATAGTTTAATATGTAAAACTTAACTTAGGGCTGCTTGTAGGCATGCAATATGTACTCACCAACAGTTACTTGTCCGACACTTTGGAGAATTTACGAGATGATTTGGCGGCTCTCGGAACTTGGAGTTCTCGTCGGATTTGTTTCGTCCGGAAGAAGAACCGACATTTCATATAGTGAAAAATTAGTTTCGGTATGATATCCATGGCATGATCCAAGCAGCATCCTGTTCCCGGTGGCTGAATTACAATTGAGGTAATACTGGCTATGCACTCGTGAAATATGTCGCCCCACATTCCATCGCTCAATTTTTCTTTTATTGTCTGTTCTGTTTGCATAAGCAAATGAAACACGCACGCCCTACAACCCGGAACAAAACACGAAGGTATTGCTTCAAATATAACACGACAAAAACATAATAATCTCGTCCTTTAATAAATAAGTCGTGAGAGCTACTCACTTGTCACTCGTGTACGAATAATTGCAGATTAGTGTATTGGCACTTAAAGTATTTAACGCACTTAATTACACTAAAAAAGCAAACGAAATGAACGAAAACTCTACTGCTTCTTTTATGGATATTCGCTTCCAACTGAGCAATACTGATCGCAGCGCCACTAATTCTCTTGGTCACCGTCGACAATGCTGAACAGATAGGAGTGCGCACACTTCTTCTTTGTATTCGTTATGGTTTTAGTATCAATTTCATGAACCGTTATTGAATGTCATGAATTCACCTACATAATAGAAGGCGTGAGAAATTTGGTACTTCTTTAATTTGGCCCTAAATAATTTTATGTTTTGAGTTTCATTTTTTATATCGATACTGCCATATAACGCACTCCTTTTTGATAGCACGATAGACTTGCCGATGGAGTATGAAAGTCAATTTTTTGATGTGTATTTATGCTATGAACTGTTGAATTAGTTACAAAGTTTTCACGATTACATACGAGGAAGATTATTAATGAAAAGATATACTGACAAGCCATGGGCATTATTTGTAGTTTTTTTGAAAATAGTCCTACACGATTCCCTAGATTTGGCACCTACTATTATTCTAATTACTCTTTTTTGTAATAGGAATATACTGTTACTATCTGTGGAATTTCCCCAGAATATTATTCCAAAACTCATTACCGAGTGGAAGTATGCAAAGTATATTGTTTTTAAGGTATTCATATTTACTATCTTTTGCATAGATCTAATAGCAAAACTAGCTGAATTTAGTTTGGGGGTAATTTCTTTAATATGATTTTTCCAATTTAACACATTATCGATTTTTAAGCCAAGAAATTTGGTTGTTGTTGTTTCTAATAGGGATCTATTATTAATTATTGCGCTAGAAATTTGCGACGTTGAATTTGGACAGGATTTTATGTTCCCATCGTGAATGTTCTTGATTTTACAGTAATGTTTACATTTTTAAGTTAACGCTTACGTTAGGTTTAATTTTCATCGTGCATGAGCCTTAACACTGGTTAATTTATGAAGGATGAATGACATGTAAGGCTGCAGGTAGGCCTGTTCGTGGCTCGGAGTCGCCAGAGTCCCTTGCTGCATGGAAGCCGCTCGGCAGACGCAGTTTCGTGAATGATGTGTTTGCTCCCTGGCAGTCATCTGGTTTGGCAGCTCCCATGCAGTGAATGGTGTCTTTCCGTCTGTTGAAGTTCTTCCTGGCCCAGCATTGTGAATGATATCTTCCTGCCCAAGCTCCTTGCTGGCAGCTCGCTTGCCTGTGTATTCTATGTAATTCGTTTATGGAAACCACTCATTGCATCCGGGGGGGAGGACGACCAGAGATCCGTGGATTTTTTCCGTAGATTTTCGGTTTTTAGTCTTTCATTATCTAAGTGTTGAGACAATTTTAGCTGTGGCCTTGTCACCAAAAGAGGGCTGGGATCGAGCCTGAGATTTGCTGTAGACAGAACGTTTCGAAAACATGTTTCTTTCAAGCACGTCGCTGCTATTATTCCACCATTACGCCTTTCTGTTTAAGGGTATATGTACGTGAAAGACCACAAATATTATAAGGAAATGAACTCACTATTGGACAAAAATTACAAGGTACCACAACAAGACTTATTAGAACTTCAAATATCTGATAGGACAGTCTACTATATACAGTCACGAAGCTTGGGATGATTTTTTGCATTTATCGCGATAGTTGCTAGCCGCTTGGAGCGCTGTGAGTACTAGGAACAATAGACTGTGTCACTGCCATCGTGATCTAATACAGGCCGTAAGACAGACCATCTGACTCGCTTAACCCGATCACGAAGGGCGGCGTTTGAACCATATACATTAATTGGAATGCATAAAGAGTAACATATATTTCTCTAAAATGTAGTGTAATTGCATTAATAAAATTTAAAACAATGATTAGGAGACACTTCAGACATAATTCCTTGCGAGTTAAGGTGTAATATTATTTTTGGTGTGAAAATTACATTGTTCGTATGTGTAATACCTGCCTTTATTTCGATTAAATATTGCACCGTACGAATATTTAGATATGTTGAAATTATAGGTTATGTTTACTGTACCAGTTGCCCCTTTCTGTCTAATTTTAGTGGTCTCCAATGCCCTGCCACTACATGTATTTATGTTATGTATGTTATGTCATATGGAAATCATAGGTTATGTTTACTATATTTAACTTATATCCTATATTCGCAATTATAAATTATAATTAAACATAATGTCATGTATGGCACCCGTCACATTCCATTTGTCTGTATTTTAATAGTACAATTGAGTACTGAATTATTGTATTTATCTACTACTTAAGAGAGAAGTAACACAATCGTACATACACTAATTTCATAGGAGTGGTATGGTAAATTTTCTGTCTACAATTAAGGAAGGTACTTGTGCTAAATTAAAATCACAGTATAAATTCGTTTTTATGGAACCTCAAAATAGCTTCCATCTAAACTTAAAATGTTGATGCGAACAGATTATGTTAACACGTAAAATTCTCTTCACATTAAAATAACAGGTTTTGTAATTATTTCTGCAACATATTATGCAACAAGAAGTAAACGGAACTTATGGACACATTACACTAAATAAAACTTGGCAATGATACGCAATAAAGTTATAATATTTCACTGAGCTTCATATACTGAAATAGAAAACCCGAACAAACATTACGGCCTGGTCTAGATCGAAAAAGCATTGACTGTGCCGTATTTCGCATTTTTGTGAAAAGCTATGTAAACTGTGAATGTTCGTTATCGGTTGTAATAACTGTAAATGGCTAAAATACAATAATTTGAATAATAATACGGGACAAGGAGACGTTTGTGGTAGTATAAAAATTGTAAGAAAAAGAGGTCAGAGTTATCCTTCCAAAAGATCCAGGAAGGTGAGTTTATAAAATATAATATATGCTTTATGAAAATAATATATAAACCTTATGTATTTCAAATTTGAATAGTGGAAGGAAGGTGTTAATTTTTTCAAAAGAATACGATATCGAAAGTACAATACATTTTATCGTCTGCTGGGGAAAGGGTCTGTGATGAGGCGATAGTAGCGATCCTGGTGGTTAGCAACTATCTATGGATGCATATTCCAACTGGCTATGTTTGCATATTTAGTAAGTATTGAGCTTCGTAACTGTATATATTAGACTGTGATAGAAGTATAAAAAAGGTTACTAACAAACATTTTTTAGAATTCACTTTTTACTTTAAATTAAATTTTCCAACATTTGAAAATTTTCACACATATTATTTCGTAACTCCACAACCATTAGAGATATAATTCTTAAATTTTGTACAGTGGATTTAACATGCATTTATGCGAAAGACAGACTACAATAATGCCCATATCTTTGAAAATAGAAAAATTAGGTCATAAAACATTATGCAAATTTAAATATATTTTATATAGGACAAATACAAAATTAATTGTATTAAAATAAACAACTCTACATATCTGAGAGTAGTCTACTTTTCAGAAATAAGTGTTTATTACATGCAGGAAAAAATATATTAAATATGTCAGAGAGACCATAACAATGTTATGGCTACCAGATGATGTAACTGCAGAATTATTTTTTTTTTTCGTACTTTGATAAAACTGGTTTGAAAAATATTATTAGTAACCTTTTTTTATACTTTTATCAGATATTTAAGTTCTAATAAGTCTTGTTGTGGTACCTTGTAATTTTTGTCCAATTGTGAGTTCATTTTCTTATAAAATTTTATAAATTTAGAGCCTGCATTTTCTGACAATATTTCTGGTCGTTCACGTACATATACCCTTAATTCGTGTATGGGAACCGCTCCATTTTTCAGGTAGAGTGGCTGAAGAAGGATTCAGTGACATCTTATGTATAGATTTATTTTAGACTTTGCAGGTATTAGCTGACAACTTCTGAACAGAAGGAACATGGGATCGACACTGGCTTGTAATAGTAAAAATCGGCTGTGAGTAATATTTTTTCGTATATCGGTTTTCGTGATTACTCTTTCTTCACGATTGGTATGATATTCTGTGCACTTCGTGTATAGAAACTTCCTCTATGTTTCAGATGAAGGTTCTAATGAAGATTCACAGACATTTCGCATACCGATTCCATTTACTTTACCTATATTCACTTAGTCTGCTGTCAAAAAATCTGAAAGTTAGAATTTATAAAACAGTTATATTACCGGTTGTTCTATATGGTTGTGAAACTTGGACTCTCACTTTGAGAGAGGAACAGAGATTAAGGGTGTTTGAGAATAAGGTTCTTAGGAAAATATTTGGGGCTAAGAGGGATGACGTTACAGGAGAATGGAGAAAGTTACACAACGCAGAACTGCACGCATTGTATTCTTCACGTAATTAGGAACATTTAAATCCAGACGTTTGAGATGGGCAGGGTATGTAGCACGTATGGGCGAATCCAGAAATGCATATAGAGTGTTAGTTGGGAGACCGGAGGGGAAAAGACCTTTGGGGAGGCCGAGACGCAGGTGGGAGGATAATATTAAAATGGATTTGAGGAAGGTGGGATATGATAATAGAGACTGGATTAATCTTGCTCAGGATAGGGACCGATGGCGGGCTTATGTGAGGGCGGTTATGAACTTGCGGGTTCCTTAAAAGCCATTTGTAAGTAAGTAAAGAGAAAGTAGACTCGTTGAAGGGTAGGTTTTTCATATAGCTCTTTCTTTGTAATTCGTCCAACGAATCAGGAAATCATAGTCTACTGAGTACGGACAATATTTGAAGTAAGCCTACCAAGCGGGATTTGAACCTACAACTTTTGACTTCGACTCGTCGTTGAGAGAGAACATTAAGGCTGGTTCACAATAAACCAGGAACGAGAATCGGAACGAAAACGAAAACGGTACATTTAAAGGTGAGCATTCACATTAACGAAAAGCTTGCCGGAGCCCGGGATCGGGAACGGAGAGTTGGCCAAGTTTCAACTTTGGCGTTCACGTTTCCGATCACAGCCCACTAGATTCATTCTATTGCCATCTAAAAGCTACTTTGTCGTCGTATATTTTGTAGCAAGAAGACCGTGACATAATCTATGCATTATTTTGTTCTGTGCTGTGCATCATGGAGCAAGTTTTATTTGATGAGATTCTAATATTGAGTGTTGAGAAAAAATCCTCACGTTTACGATAAGCGGCGCGCCTCGTATAAAGATGAGAAAATGAAGGAGAATACGTGGCTTTCAATAGCTGCATCTTTGAACACCGATCGTAAGTGAATCATATTTTATTACTGTATTGGTTGTATTAAACACTACATATTCATGCTTCAATTCAATAACTACTGTTGTGTTCATTTTTGTTCTATTACATATGTTTCTTCTCTAATTATTTTACGTTATGGTAGACTGAAAATAGGTTGTGATAATAAATATGCATGGACATATTTATAGTACCGTACCTAATGAAATGTTTCAGTTGAAATTTCGAAGTTGGTTAACCTGTGTTTATGTTGGCTGCCTTGTACTCGTGAGAGAACGCCATTGGTCAATTATACATAAATAACATCAGAATGTGTAATATCGACTTTACATATCGTTATTGACATACATATCGATATGCATAGTCGTCTACCTTCTCGGTTTATTGTGAATCAAAAATTTGTATATTCACGTCCTCTGCTTCTCGTTTTCATTCTGGTTCTCGTTCCCGGTTTATTGTGAACCGGCCTTTAACCGTTGTGTACATCTCGATCGGTTCGTTAGATGCTGATTTTCGTAAAATTGATATACGCCTACGTAGATATTAACTTACAAAAATCATTGCCTTCCTTCAAAAACTGTATCTTTTGGGCCGTTCCATCGTTATTGTATGTATGTATGTATTTATTCACACTGCAATGGGTATATACCCGGTGGCAATGGTAACTAATTACACTCAAATGACAATAATAAACTTATTAATTAAAAATACAATTAATGATAATACTAATAATTAATAATAATAATAATAATAATAATAATAATAATAATAATAACAACAGGGAATATACTAAATTAAATGAAACGATCACTTAAAATAACATTTGAAATATTCTAATTTGTATCTTAAAACTAAGATCGAACTAAAACCCACGAGTATATGTTCATATCTGCACAAGTACCTTTCAACATTACACTCATTTCGCTGTCAACTCACTCACTGCACTGGAACTACGACACATTTCACTGATTCTATCCTGATTTCACTAACACTTCAAAAACATTTCACTGTTCAAATACTTTGCACTGCCACTATAAACTATAAAGCTTCACTGACAGGAACACGTTTCACTTACACAGCACACTTCACTGACACGACATACTTCTTCACTGATACAACACACTTCACTGACACAACATAATTCTTCACTGATACAACACTTCAATAACAACATATCATTTACACCCTTTAAGTACTGTGTATAATTACCGTCTATTAGTAAGGTCCTTAAGCCTATTTTTAAATACATTTTGTTGTGAAGATTATGAAGAAACATTAGACAAGCGGGGCTTTCTAGTCATGCGGTAATCATACTGGAAGGCAGCACGGGACAAACACAAGAAAAAGGACACGCCCAATGGAAATGAGATGAATTTCAACTTACCTGAAGAAATAAACATGTGCCATCTGGTTGTGTAGGCAAGGAAACTATGTATATAATCAAATGTTTCAAGTTCAATCTATAAGATTTATCTATTTTGCAAATGTTTATTTGCTATAACATTGTATATAAGATATTAACGTTTTCGTCTTTTCGGCATCATCAGATATTGTTAAGAAACACGTAATCTAAACCTTGATCAAATTAAACATGTACATTGTAATATGCATGACAAATAGTTTTCCATGAGTTTTATGTCGTAAGTCTTATAAGTAAAAAGGTTTATGTAGGAAAAGATTTCCAGGAAATATAAATTTGGAAAGTCGATATGCTGTTACAATTAATTCTTAGTAGTTTAGCAATACATACGACACATAAGATTTTATCAAATTTTTTCATAAATTGTCTTTTAAATAATGTATTGATATCACATCACCATTCTACTTATAATTCCCCGGTAATTAATTACAAATTCAACAATATTAAGTCTTTTCCACCAATATTTAATTATTGCTGATATTTGTATTTGTTAATAATTTAATGCAAGATGTAATATAACACGCTTGTCATTTTTAATCATTTAATATGTGTTTTTGTAACATGAGTTATATATATCTGCAATCATATCGACTTTCCAAATTTATATTTCCTGGAAATCTTTTTCTACATAAAGCTTCTTACTTATAAGACATAGAAAATTACTAAACTGTAGAACTATAAAAATTTGTAAAAATTGTAATTGTAATATTGTAAAATGTTGACATGTTCCACATCTTAAAGCTTCATTGCTCATGTAAGATCTATGGAATAAAATAAATGAATGAATGAATGAATGAATGAATGAATGAATGAACGACATAAAACTCATGGAAATCTATTTGTCATGCATATTACAATGTACATGTTTAATTTGATCAAGGTTTAGATTACGTGTTTCTTAACAATATCTGATGATGCCGAAAAGACGAAAATGTTAATATTTTATATACAATGTTATAGCAAATAAACATTTGCAAAATAGATAAATGTTATAGATTGAACTTGAAACATTTCATTATATTAAATTAGATTTATCTGAAGACAAAATGAATTGTAAAAAGGAAACTATGGCTGAAGTCATAACAATATTTCAATATTCAGTAATTTCATCACTATACAATTTTGTTATTCCTGATTTAATCAGTAAATATAAAATATTCTTTGTTTCTCTATGATAAATTATCTAGCTTTAATTATTCAGGTAATCTTTTCGTACTTTGATTTTATTGTAATTGTAAATTTAATACTAATTCTAATATTATTTGTAATTGTAATTGTAAATTTAATACTAATTGTAATTTTATTGTTGATATTGTAGTTGGAATCTCCTGGTAGAGGGGCAGAGAAGGCCTGACGGCCTTATCTCTACCAGGTTAAATAAATAAATAAATACTAGAATACTAAAATACTAACACGGATAGTACTTCGTGAGATGCTTGAAGGAAATGTGTGAAATACTCGTTCCACTGTTTCCTTAATTACTGCCCGATGTATTTATAGACGGATTGACAACAGCCGGTTGTTGAGTGTACTTGCCCCTGGAATGAAAGTGACTTAAAATAAACCTGTGGTGACCCCGAGTGGGCGTCTTCCCACCTACGCCACATCACAGGATTTGAATTCTTTAACGCCGATAGGCCCCAAATGTAATGTCGGTGTAATGGGAAGATTAAACGTGAAGGCCAAGTGGAGTTCACTTTTAGAGGCCGCGGGATTGAAGTGGGCGATTTCAAAATATAGAGGTTGGCACTTCTTAATCGGCACATTGAACGAAATAAGGTTTACTGTAGAAGTTACTGTGGGTGTGCCACGGACTGTGTTTATAGGAAACTTAGGTTAACATGTTCTGAAAATAATCTCGCGTTAGAAGACTTATTTTCGACAGCAAGTGGCCATACGTGTCTTCTCTGAAAGGATAACCATGGAAAGAATTTAATGTCTTCGTAATAGGAATAGAGTTCTGAGTTAGGACTTCTGGCCACCTCTCTTTTTTTTCGTAGAAGAATGAGTACATAAATAAATGAACAAAAATAAAAATGAATCAATGAATTAAAGAGTAAACTGTGGCTAATTAATTAATTAATTGAAGAGTAAATTGTGGATAATGAATGAATGAATTAATTAATTGAAGAGTAAACTATGGGTAATTAATTAATTAATTAATTGCAGAGTAAATTGTGGGTAATGAATGGACATATAACCCAAAAGTAAAGGAACATTAGATATTCCATAAGTAGAGATATAAAGTATAAAATACGATATAGAACCTATGCATCTTGAATATAAATAAAACTTAATAGAATGTTATTTGAATGTTATGTTTTATTTAACGACGCTCGCAACTGCAGAGGTTATATCAGCGCCGCCGGATGTGCCGGAATTTTGTCCCGCAGGAGTTCTTTTACATGCCAGTAAATCGACTGACATAAGCCTGTCGCATTTGAGCACACTTAAATGCCATCGACCTGGCCCGGGATCGAACGCAAACTTAGTAGATGTTAATTTATTACCAATATTAATTTTAGAAATTTTGTACCAAATTAAATGCATTAATTAATTGAAGAGTAAACTGTGGATAATGAATGAACGAATGAATTCAAGAGTAAATTGTGGGTAATGAATGGATTTATAACCCAAAAGTAAAGGAACATTACATATTCCATAAGTAGAAATATACGCAAAGTATAAAATATGATATAGAACCTATGAATCTTGAATATAAATAAAACTTAATAGATGTTAATTTATTACCAATATTAATTTTAGAAATTTTGTACCAAATTAAATGCATTAATTAATTGAAGAGTAAACTGTGGATAATGAATGAATTGAAGAGTAAATTGTGGGTAGTGAATGGATTTATAACCCAAAAGTAAAGGAACATTAGATATTCCATAAGTAGAAATATACCCAAAGTATAAAATATGATATAGAACCTATGAATCTTGAATATAAATAAAACTTAATAGATGTTAATTTATTACCAATATTAATTTTAGAAATTTTGTGCCAAATTAAATGCATTAATTAATTGAAGAATAAACTGTGGATAATGAATGAATTAATTAATTAATTGAAGAGTAAACTGTGGATAATGAATGAATTAATTAATTGAAGAGTAAACTGTGGAATGAATGAATGAATAACCAAAGAAGCAAATAAAGAAGGAAAGAGGTAGAAGGAGAAAAAGAAGTAAAAGAGTAAAATGAAAAGGAAATGAAGAGAAAAGTGAAAAGAAATAAGAAAAGGATAAATGAGTAAATAAATGAGGGAATTCATTCACTCATTCATTCATTCATTTAAAAGATCTTACATGAGCAATGAAGCTTTAAGATGTGGAAAATACAAATTTTTGTGGTTTTACAAGAAACAATTTTTTTAAACAATAAATGAAGGAGATTAATTTGGCTTTTCGGTGGGGGAAGAAAACCCAAAGGTAATCAAATCAAAGGGGTTGAAAGGACTCGCCATAGAAAGACGGCTGGGGAAAATGAGACAGGAAAATAGAAGAAACTAAACAATAAAAAAGAAAGAAGAAGGAAAGAGAAAAAAGACCAGAAAATAGGTAAGAAGAGGAAAAAGAACAAAGAGGTGAAGCGAAAGTAGAAGAAACATAGACAGGACGATAGAAGAAAGAAAGATATAAAGAAATAAAAACGGTAAGAAACAAGTGAAAATCGACAGAACAATAGAAAATTATAAGAATTAGATTATATAAAAGTAGTAGCTAGAAAATAAGAAATAAATAAATAAAGATAAAAACAATATGGAAGAAAATAAACAGGCAAATGATGTAAGATCTGAAATGGAACGTAGGAGGGAATAATAAAATGGGAAAAGAATGTTTCCTGTATATATTCTATGAAGAAAGCGACGTAGAAATGCTTTATTTTTAACCTTTGCACGAGGAGAAGACGGTAAATGATCAACATCAGGCCCTACTCATTCGTCGTGAATCTTTATAGTCTCCATTGCCGATGTTAATGTTATGGCATCCATCTGGGAACGAAATCGTGGCCTTCTTTCCCTCAGATATTAGCTCTTTGAAGTGAGTTAGCTCGGTCCACAAGGAGAACAGTAAGCAAGAAATAAATTATTTATTTCTCTGACCCAAAAATTTGGGTTTGTCTTGAGACACAGAGTAGCTCACAATAAAATTTAAAATGAAAAATTATATGAACAGGTTTCAAACAAAAGAGATTAAACCGTAACAAAAAAGAGACCTAGTAGAATTTAAACTGAGTGTACACCATAAAGATGCTGGCGAAATATCGCTACGGAAAATTTTATTATGGTGGTGACAAGGCATCTTGAAGATCTCTCTTGGCTTGTTTTTTCCCTCCACTCTACAAAGGTTTTCGGAATGGCGCCTCTCGCTCCAAAGAAGAAAGCTGTATCTGTGATTGTTTTAATGTTGTGCGCTGAGCTGCAAAAAAAAAAAAAAAAAAAAAAAACTGAGTCGAAGTCGCTATAGATTTGAAATATCGTATTACGAGGACTTCCCTTAAGAAACAAAAGAAATACAGATACACAGACGGCATTGCATATAAACTGGCCGTATAAATCGATTGTAACAATGACAGCATCCATGGATGATAAGCTTTGGAATCAGGGCTATCTATAGCCCTGCTTTTGAATACCATATAAACTGCAGTTTCACTATTTTCGTGTAGTATCCTTATTAATGTTGTAAAATAATAGTAATATGCGTTACAAGAGCGGTATGTTGAAGTTTTCATGTTCGAGGAAAAGTTTGAAAAAGCGAAACGTAGTTGAGCTTTTTAATTTCCGAGAATTGAAAGAAAACATACCGCTCGTGTATCGTACATTATTTTGTGCGAAGATCGTTTATTACATACCTGAAAGAGGAATTTCTAATTAGTTGGAATGAAATCTCCATCTTGGTTTCTGTTCAATGACGGCAAATTTGCAAAACAAAAATATCTATCTTCAACATTGTTGCTTTAAAATGTTTTCTGTGTTTACTATACTCCAGCAGGCCGTGATATACGTCTGTCTTTTTTTCCCTTAAACAAAGTCTATGTAATAATTTATATTTCATTTTAATCTTTTGATTTTTTTAACGGCAAGTTTAATTTTCCGGTTAATGTTTAGAAACTTAATCTTGCATCACGAATGCAGTAACTTTAGTGGAGTTGTAGAGTTTACTTAATTTTTGCAAATATTTAAAAACAATAATTAACAGTGCAATTTAGGTGAAATTGCAGTGGTAAGTTTCCAATTTATAATTATTACTATATTGAACGTCTCTAAAAATAATATGTTAAAAGCCTAAAGCAGTAAAATCAATATATCACTTAAGCGGTAAGAAGAGGGAAATTGTTACGTGTGTTAGGTTGGGAATACTGAATGTGGAATTTTAGACTTTCCGCGGATTGGTTTTGTGCGGAAACCAAGCAAATACGCACGATCTCGCACAAAAGTATATGAATAATTTAAAATCAATTCATATTAAATAATAACATGAATAAAAGTCGTATTTACGTGTTTTTAAAAAAACTATTCTCAGGAAAATAGCTTTCCACCTCGTCATGTTTGCTAAGTCCTCGGAAAACGCTATAATTTCGTATCGGCATTTCTTTTGCAGCCCAATATAGCCTACTTGACTGATAAGAACCAATTGTGGGCTAGTAGATTATCTTTTTTCCTTTGTTCACTTCAGATGGTTGAGTGGCTGAATTTTAAAATCTGATCGTAGGATCAGTTATTTCAGGTGTTTGTTTATTTCTATTTATAGCTGTGATATCTATTATAAGATTGCTCCCATCATCAACAATACAGTGAGTTTCCTCGTGGACTTCTACATTTTTGGATCATCTGCGATCATACAACGTATGGTTTTGTGGCGTTTTATTCTGATTACTTCTCCCTGTGGACAATTCCCAAGGACATGTGGTAAAGTTTCATATTCACTGCAGTGGGTTTGCCTATAGAGCAACCAGGGAGAGATAGTACCGGTGCCACTATCGCAATCATTTTTAGCATTTCTCTCCACTCACAACTTAATAATCCTGCTTGATGATCCAAGAGTTGGCTGCAGGTACTTACTTCTTCAAACCAATGCAACTCCTTTTCCTTTGAAGGGGTATGCACACCAGGTTTTAAATTCACGTTAACATTTTTGAAAAAGTTCTGATAGTGAAACTTCTCTGAAAATTTGATTTGTTGTATAAAATTTATAGCTTCCTCGTAATATTTTCAACATATCACGAGTGAAAACTTCTACATCTGTGTATAATGTGCGATCTAGATATATTATGTGATGTGATGTAATGTAATTAATAAATTACAGCCTGGAAATCTTTGTATGTGTGTGTACATATAGGGTGAATTGTAAGTAATGTCATTAATTTCAAGGGGTTATTCTTTCAGATATTTCAAACAAAAAAGTTTAATACAATTATCCTCGTATTTGCTTCCTTTTCGAGGTAAAAATTGTTTTATGTGAAACATTTGATAGCGTGTTCTGGCAAAGCCATTGACTTAATTCCCAATTTGCTCAGTCAGTTTAAGAGAGCAGTGTATTATGATATTCAATTCAATTCAATTTATTAAGCCATTAAGATATAGTGATAGGCTTCGTCACAATACAGAAGGGAGGGAAAAAAAACATACATTTGAAAATAACATATAATTGAAAACAGTAAAGTTTAATTAGAACGAAAACACAAAACATTTTAGAATGAAAACACTTCACTCTTAATGTAAATAACTTAATTTATTAAAAACAATTTCGTATGAATTTATGTTAAGAAACTCATCTACAGAGTAGAAAGGATTAATTAAAAGCCAATTATAAAATCTAGCTTTGAAACTATTGGTTGGTAACTTATAATATTGACTGGGAAGCTTATTATATAATTTCATCCCCATGACAGAAAATTTTGTATTAATTTTATGTAATCTACAGTATGGAATATTAATTTGTTCACTATTTCTAATTTCATGATCATGTATATTGGCTATTATCTATATTTTGTCGAATGTATAGGACTAGGTCGTATATATATATATATATATATATATATATATATATATATATATTTATATATTTATGACAGATAATCACTGTGATTGTTTGAAAAGAGGTCGACAATGTTCAAGATAGTTTGATTGACATAGAATTCTAATGGCTTTCTTTTGCAAAATCAAGACACTCTGAATTTTGCTACCATTTCCCCAAAAAATTAAGGCATACCTAATTATCGACTGAAAGAACGAAAAGTAGGCACATCTTAAATAATTTTGAGAAACGCAAGTCACTAATTTCTTTAATAAATATATAACTCTTGATAATTTTATGCATATATATTCGATATGTTTTTCCTTTGTTAAACTGGAGTCTATAAAAAGTCCTAGAAATTTGGTATAGTTTTGTATGTTGTCCTTTTTTATTACATGATTTAGGGTAAACGTTATGTTGATAGTCTTTTCTTGATTAGATTCAAACCGTAAAGCCATCTGTGATAGAATATCATTGGTTAGAGCATGTAATTCATTCAGAGTAGAGCTAGAACATAAGGATGTAGTGTCATCAGCATACATAATTGTTATAGCTTTAACGGATTTAGGAAGGTCATTTATTGCTACTAAGAATAGCAGTGGACCAATTATTGAGCCTTGTGGAACACCATAATGTATACTGGAGAGACTTGACAATGATACTAGAATTTTAGATTTGTTCTTTAAATATGCAGAAATTTGATCTCAACAAATGTAACTTTTCGTTCTGCAAAGAAATTTTAAAACATTACATTTTACATATCAGCCAGAACCTCAATCAGAGGAGACTATTACAGTATTTTACAGTATAATGCAGTAAGCAATACACATCCCGCATCCATTAAACTTCGAATGAACAGAGCTCCCTTCACGCTACGTCTTTTATTGCATACGAATCTAAGGTAAGGTAAACAGCTACCTGCAGTGTTCCTTAAACCTGTAGCGGCATCTAGGCAATGTTTTGGTGTCTCAACTTCGTTCCCTACTATAACATATTGATAAGCTTAATGCACTTTCACGTTCAGTTTTACTATGCTGCCATCTAGCGACTGGAAAAAGAAGTAACGTTATAACTCTGATGGAATTGCCTGGAGTAATAGCTTGCAGGAGTACTTCCTTCTAGCGATCTTTATAAAAAAAATTCATTTGCGACAGTGGGCATCCTAATGGTTGTTCTCTTATACAGGGTGATTCACGAGGATTTACTGTCCCTTACGGAGTTTATTTCCGAAGACATTCTGAGCAAAAAATGTCATGTAAAACATTTGTCCTAATCTCAATATTTTCAGAGTTACACTAATTTGAAGTTGTTAGTAAAATATCTTTTTCTTTAGTTTTAAGGGTAAAAAAATGTTACAAATAGAGAATGAATTATTCGGAAGTATCATTTCTTTAATTGGCTAGTGTTCTGAAGCTAAAAATGTGTTGTTAATTGCTTTGTACAGATTTTGTTTTTCAATTTTTAACTAAAAATGACATCATTCTTACGCACTTGTCACAAAATTGTTACAAATCATGCGACTTTAGGAACTTGATTCTTTACAGTTTAATTATGCATCCTAATGTACAATCTTAAAAATTTACAAGAGTGGCGTGATTTGTAATAATTTTGTGATAAATGCGTAAGAAAATGTAATTTTGTAGTTAAAAATCTGAAAAAAAAAAAAAATTGTACGAAGTAACTATGGAATTCACAACACATTTTTAGCTTCAGAATACTAGCTAATTAAAGAAATGATACTCCTGAATAGTTCATTCTTTATCTGTAATATTCTTTTACCCTTAAAACTAAATAATAATGGTATTTTACAAACAACTTCAAATTAGTGTAATTCTGAAAATATTGAGATTAGGACAAATGTTTATGTGAAATTTTTTGCTCAGAATGTCTTCGGAAATAAGTTCCGTAAGGGACGGTAAATCCTCGTGAAACATCCTGTATATGTTGCCATTTTATAATATGGGATGGCAATGGCCAATATGATATATTACAAGTAATCAGGGATGATATATTGTTCGTATTTTAGTTATGAGGAATCACACTAGAGAGGGCTTCTGCACGAATTGGGTTCATTCTTTGTGTAAATCTGAGATTTCAAGTAGGCTACTGCATTTACCGAAGAAATAATTTCAGTTTTTATTTTAACGTTGTGTCTTGACTGTGAATGTTATTTAGAGGGTAGTGAGATGATGATGATGATGATGATGGTGATGATGAAATAGTGGAATGCAAATGGGGAGAAAACTGTCTTAAACCAGCTGTAATAGTAATACAAGTCAGGATTTGCCAGAGATGGAATCCCTGTCATTTTGCTGAAATATATCCAGATGTTTGAGATGGGCAGGGCATGTAAGCACGTATGGCGAATTCAGAAATGTTTATAGAGTGTTAATTGAGAGTCCTGAGGGAAAAAGACTTTTGGGGAGGCCGAGATGTAGATGGGAGGATAATATTAAAATGGATTTGAGGGAGTTGGGATATGATAGTAGGAACTGGATTAATCTTGCTCAGGATAGGGGCCGACGGCGGACTTATGTGAGAGCGGCAATGAACCTCCGGGTTCTCTAAAAGTTATTTGTAAGTAAGTATGTCAGCTGACATCACAGGAGGGAAGGAATCAAAATTCTGGAACTAAAATATGTTGGGAGTTATTGATCTGAATTTGTCACTGCATAAAATAATAGTAATATGCGTTACAAGAACGGTATGTTAATGTTTTCATGTTCGAGGAAAAGATTGAAAAAGCGAAACGTAGTTGAGCTTTTTTAATTTCCAAGAACATGAAAACAAACATACCGCTCATGTATCGTACATTATTTTGTGCGAAGATCGTTTATTACATACCTGAAAGAGGAATTTCTAATTAGTTGCAATGAAATCTCCATCTTGGTTTCTGTTCAATGACGGCAACTTTTAAAAACAAAAATATCTATCTTCAAATTGTTGCTATAAAATGTGTTCTGTGTTTACTCTATTCCAGCAGGCCATGATATACGTCTGTCTTTTTTTCCCCCAGTCTATAAATGCGAACTTAAAACAAACGGTAAGGTTATGTAATGATTTATTTTTCATTTTAATATTTTAACAATATTATTTATATAACATATTGCAGTAATAACATCGGCATCTGGAATCTTGTTGATTTTTTCACGGCTTCCTTAATGTTACTTGCATTACAAATGCAGTAACTTTTGTGGTGTTGTAGAGTTTACTTAATGTTTGCAAATATTTAAAAACTGTAATTAACAGTGCAATTTAGGTGAAATTGCAGTGGTAAGTTTCCAATTTATAATTATTACTATGTTAAACGTCTCTAACAAGAATATGTTAAAAGCCTAAAGCAGTAAAATGAATGTCGCGCTTAAACGGTAAGAAGAGGGAAATTGTTATGTGTGTTACGTTGGGAATACTGAATGTGGTATTTCACACTTACCGCGTATTGGTTTTGTGCGGAAAGCAAGCAAATACGCACGATCTCGCACAAAATAAATATACTATTCTTGCGTATTGAATTGAAATACTTCTGTTCATATCTTGCAGATGGTACTTGATAGACAGTTGTTTATGCTACATAAATCTCTTTATTAAATTAACACTTGATATTTATCATACTAATCCTATCTATATTCAATGCAACGTGTGCCATACTTCATAATCTAGGCATTCGCGTCATGTAGAGAGATTTCCTGTGGTTGTTCGTTACGTGGTACCTCTCCATGTAAGAATACTGTGGAATTGGTATCTTTAGAATTTGTTACTTTAAAGTGTTTTTGTGCGAGATCGTACGTATTTGCTTGTTTTCCGCACAGAACCAATACGCGGTAAGTGTGAAATACCACATTCAGTGTTCCCAACGTACCACACATAACAATTTCCCTCTTCTTACCGCTTAAGCGCGACATTCATTTTACTATTTTAAGATTTTAACATATTATCTTTAGAGACGTTTAACATTGTAATAATTATAAATTGGAAACTTACCACTGCAATTTCACCTAAATTGCAATGTTAATTATTGTTTTTAAATATTTACAAAAATTAAGTAAAGTCTACTACTCCACGAAACTTATTGCATTCCTGATACAAGTAACATTAAGGAAGCCGTGAAAAAATCAACAAGATTCCAGATGCGGATGTTATTACTGCAATATGTTATATAAATAATATTGTTAAAATATTAAAATGAAAAATAAATCATTACATAGCCTTACCGTTTGTTTTAAGTTCGCATTTATAGACTGGGGGAAAAAAAAGACAGACGTATATCACGGCCTGCTGGAATATAGTAAACACAGCAAACATTTTATAGCAACAATGTTGAAGAAAGATATTTTGGTTTTCCGAAGTTGGCGTCATTAAACAGAAACCAACATGGAGATTTCATTGCAACTAATTAGAAATTCGTCTTTCAGGTATGTAATAAACGATCTTCGCACAAAATAATGTACGATATACGAGTGGTATGTTTGTTTTCATGTTCTCGGAAATTAAAAAAGCTTAACTACGTTTCGCTTTTTCAATCTTTTCCTCAACCATGAAAACGTCAACATACCGCTCTTGTAACGTATATTACTATTTCTTCTTGTATCGGTGCTAAAGAAAGAAAGAAATAATAATAATAATAATAATAATAATAATAATAATAATAATAATAATAATAATGAAAACTTTAATAATGATTATGAATTGCGACCGATTTCCTAATTCCTTAACAGAATGTTAGATTTATGTTTCTACTCACATTTATCTATCAGAAGTGCCATAATACTAAGAATACAAACATTACTGTACTTTGTTAGACTACTATACGTGGAAACGCTGAAAAGAAATTTTCTGCATAAATATGTGACTATGGTAGGAAAAGGGACGCCAATTCGTAACTCGTAATTTTGCAGGAAAACGAAAAACACGTTCCGGGTGAAACTATCGATTTCTGGATCTGTGCGCCATCCCTTGGACCAAAGTTTGAACTACGTGGTGACACGGCCATCGATGTGGTAGCGGTCTGTAATACAACTAAAATTATATTTCTACTTTCATTATTACTTAACTTTAAGGCAGTTTTCCTAGAGAAGACCTATTACGTAATATTAAGTTCAATCCATTATAAAATGTCCACTTTCTTACTTACAAGAAACTTTTCTTTAATGTTCGAGATTTAATTCTGAAGTAGAATCAAACAAAAGCAGAAAATTCATTTTTCCGAATTAAGGGCCCTTTTTCCTAGGCAGGGTCAGATATAAATCCGATAATATCCTATGGTCCTCTGATTGAGGTTCTGGCTGATATGTACATTTATTATCAGGCAGTATATCTCACTTGACGATATGTGTCAGCGGAAGAACAATTTGTTTGTTTGCATCTGAAGTCTGATTAGTGTAATATGTAGCTAATCGGGGATATATGCAATGGAGGGGGAAAGGAACTGGCCACTCTATTCCATTATCTCCTGGCCTAGTTGCCTCATAAGTAGTGCCATCTTGGTATCACTTGTGAGGTTCAGACCTGTCTTCGGACAGTTGACTAAACAACAATATCCTACAAATATTACAACTAACATTTAAAGTTAGCACGTATGGGCGAATCCAAAAATGCATATAGAGTGTTAGTTGGGAGGCCGGAAGGAAAAAGACCTTTGGGGAGGACGAGATGTTTGATGGGAAGATAATATTAAAATGGATCTGAGGGAGGTGGGATATGATGATGGAGATTGGATTAATCTTGAACGGGATAGGGACCAATGGCGGGCTTATGTGAGGGCGGCAATGAACCTTGGGTTCCTTAAAAGCCAGTAAGTAAGTAACATTTAAAGTTACTGAAAACGATAAAAAAATAAACCTATATTTGGACGCATTTCTTTTTTTCCTAAAAGGTTATGAAAACATTCATTGTTATACTTCTTCGCTTTTAAAAAAGAATCTAAATGATGAACGTGTTAATAAAAGATGAATTTGAACGGATTTCAGTAATTTCTTTAAAAATGTTAAGTTCATGTTCCTACACTCATATCTATCACACGTTTCACGGATAGAAGCCAATTAACATTAATTCGTTAGTATAGAAGGAAATGGCAAAATCGTTGACTTCAGAAGTAGAAAACTATTATTATTATTATTATTATTATTATTATTATTATTATTATTATTATTATTTATACTTATTTACTGGCTTTTAGGGAATCCGGAGGTTCATTGCCGGGCTCACATAAGCCCGCCATTGGTCCCTATCCTGAGCAAGATTAATCCATTCTCTATCATCATATCCCACCTCCCTAAAATCCATTTTAATATTATCTTCCCATCTACGTCTCGGTCTCCCTAAAGGTCTTTTTCCCTCTGGCCTCCCAACTAACACTCTATATGCATTTCTGGATTCGCCCATAAGTGCTACATGCCCTGCCCATCTCAAACGTCTGGATTCAATGTTCCTAATTATGTCAGGTGAAGAATACAATGCGTGCAGTTCTGTGTTGTGTAACTTTCTCCATTCTCCTGTAACTTCATCCCTCTTAGCCCCAAATATTTTCCTAAGCACTTTATTCTCAAACACCCTTAACCTGTGTTGCTCTCTCAAAGTGAGAGTCAAAGTTTCACAACCATAAAGAACAACCGGTAATATAACTGTTTTATAAATTCTAACTTTCAGATTTTTGGACAGCAGACTGGATGATAAGAGCTTCTCAACCGAATAATAACACTCATTTCCCATATTTATTCTGCGTTTAATTTCTTCCCGAGTGTCATTTATATTTGTTACTCTTGCTCCAAGATATTTGAATTTTTCCACCTCTTCGAAGGATAAATCTCCAATTTTTATATTTCCATTTCGTACATGAAACATAATCATATACTTTGTCTTTTCGGGATTTACTTCCAAACCGATCGCTTTACTTGCTTCAAGTAAAATTTAAAGTATGCAATATCCAAAAGTAAGCTTAATAAATTTAGTGTGAAACAGTAACTACATTGCCATTACTTTTCGAATGCCCTAGTATTATGACAATAAATGACTGAAAGAATTTAAATTTTGCAAATCAAGCTTTCAGGTAGAACTCCCTGTAAAGTTGATTTGAATAACTTCGAGGGAAAAATTGTCCTGGGGCCGGGTATCGAATCCGGGACCTTTGGTTAAACGTACCAACGCTCCACCAACTGAGCTACCCTGGAACTCTACCAGACACCGATCCAACTTCTCCCTCTATATCCACAGACCTCAAAGTGGGCTGACAACCGTCAAGTAACCAACATTGAGTGCACAATAACTCTGTGTGACTTAAATTTTTTTTTTTTTGTTAACGAACAGTGACGTGTATTATGCAAATCAAGCTTTCACAATTTAAGTCACAGAGTTAGTGTGCACTGAATGTTGGTTGCTTGACGGTTGTCAGCCCACTTTGAGGTCTGTAGATATAGAGGGAGAAGTTGGATCGGTGTCTGGTAGAGTTCCAGGGTAGCTCAATTGGTGGAGCGTTGGTACGTTTAACCAAAGGTCCCGGATTCGATACCCGGCCCGGAACAATTTTTCCCTCGAAGTTATTCAATTTTAGTTTCGTTTTTTAAATGTGCAGAAATTTTACCTGAACAAGTATGGTATATTAAAGTTCCTTTTCGGAAGGAAAAGTTAATTTTTATCATGTCAAATTTAAAGGACAAATCTAAAATTCTTTCAATCATTCATTACACCACTCTTGTAATTTGACTGGGCATATTGGGAATTAAATCAATGGCTTTCTCGAAACACTATGGAATTTTTCACAAAAAAAAATCTCTAAAATGTAGCAAACACTAGCGGAATTGTATTAAATTGTTTTGTTTGAAATATCTCAAAGAATAACCCCCTGAAATTAATTATATTAGTTACGGTTCATTCTGTGCGATGATGAGAGGTTTTGTGAACACACTGTATGTTAGTGTTATCGTAAATAAATCCGTACCGTGGCCCTGGTAGTTGTTTATCTCTGTCCTTCTGTCTGTTCGATGAACTGTTTTGTTTCTTATCCGGTTTCATCGAATCGTTTGTAATTCAAAACGCTTGATAGAAGATTTTGAAAATAGTATATTTCCATAATCTTCAGCCATTCATGTTGTTTGAAGCGATGATGAAGGCCAACCATTTTCAGAGAACTACAGGGACATCATTTTATTTTTACTAACATTTTTAATATTAACCTGGCTATACTTTTCTATTAACGATTGAAACAGGAAACACCGTTAGCTACCCTTTCCACGACGGAGTTCGATGATACTGGCGTAAAATACAAATCACTTTACTAGGTATAGGAGGGAAGAAAAGTAGTTCATCCATTTATGTAAACTAGGAAATATCGCAATTTTGAGTTTGATAATTTTCATTAGGTTTTTGTTTAATCAAAATACAGTACTGTATTAACACTTAGTGTTTTACACATGAATTAAGCTATCCATTCGGAAGTATTAATTATGCAGTGTATATTGTACTGTTACAGCACATTAGCGTACTATATGGAGAATGAAGTTAAATTGAAAAATAATCATAATATGGATATTTAAACACATTTTAGAAAATGGTGGCCGTTCATTTCGATACAGGCTTCAGTTCTTTTGTGCATATTATCGCACTATAGACTATTGTACCTAATCCCAATTACCAGTTTCGTCCTTCGAACGAGTAACTCATGTTGAAATAATTCTGTACCTACTCTATAAAAGAGTACCTTACGTACTGTAAATTCAATCTTCACTTCTGCCCGATCCGAAAAGATAAAATCACTCAGAAATGCTATCTACTGTCCGTTCAAGTGGTTTTGTCGTAGGGTTGTAGAAAGGGGGGGGGAATCACGTGACAGTTAATTACTTAAGGAGGCCCTTTTATTTAAGTTAGTTTAAACACTTGAATAATATTACGTAGACGTTCAATTCCTAACAGAAATTAATGTTTTCAGAAAAGAGCTAAGACAGCCCAGGCTACTAGACTTTACAGAGGGGCGAACAGAATCAGGTGGGGGAAACCGGGATGCGACATAGGGAAACGGACGACAGTACCCGTACGAAAATATGATTCAATATTGAAAGCTCTTTCGTCACTGGAAAACGCGAACATATTTCTGAAACGTACTATACTCAGTAACTCAGTACTGCATACGCGGCCTCGGTTGTGTGGAGAACGGTTGGAAGTTTACTAGTAGAGGGGGTGGGAGTGAAGTACATTCCAAAACTCAGGTACAATAAAAATTGAAGTAAAAATAAAATGATGTCCCTGTATATCAAATGGAAGACATTAAGCGGTGAACTCTGTAGAAAGTGCAGACGATATAGGTCTAAATTAGCACAAACTCCTTCACTTCCTTTCCTTTATGAAAAATTATTTTGTCCTTGCCTCCACCTTTTATCCCTGACAGATATTGTAGGCCTAAGGGCTGTAGTGAAAAACTTTAGTTGTAGCAGTTTTTGTCACCTCGATGTTAGATCCGATATTGGCGCCTAAGAACAATAGAAGTCCTTAACATGGCTTTCTTTGAAAGGGAATAATACTCTCTTAATGATATTTCTATCCAATACCTACTTATGAAGATGGTTCAAATATTTTTCCACAAATGGCAGATTCATGACAAGGAAGAACCTTTTAAATTAAAATATCTAAAAACTAAGTTTCCTTGTTGACTGCCTCCGTGGTCTGTTGGTCAGCATGCTGGCGTCCAGATCAGGATGTCCCGGGTTCGATTCCCTGGTTCGGCTCTCTGTGAGTTTTTCTTGAAGAAGAAAACTTCCCTAGAGTCTGGAAATTTGTATGACTGTGAGTGTGCCGGTTTAATATTAATTAAGCAATCATTATATATATATATATATATATATATATATATATATATATATATATATACATCAGGACTGTCGCTGGGTTTAATATTAATTAAGCAATCATTAAAAAAATATATATAAAAAAATACATCAGGACTGTCGCTGGGCAGTAACCTGAACACACGTTTCAGCGTCACATTGTTGACAAATAACTCATCTGTTAGCACAACCATAAAGCATCTAATAGATGCTATAGAGTTACCAACAACGAAAAAAAAAAAAAGTTTCCTTGTAAGTCCACGATATTAAAATGGATTAGAGACTGGATTAATCTTGCTGAGGATAGGGATCGATGGCTGGCAATGAACATCCGTGTTCTCTAATAGTACATTATGCAACGAGCCTATAATAATTTAATTAAGAAGCGAGTATGGATATTTATGTAACGAGCGCGAGTTTCATAATTTTCATATGAGCCTCTTAATTACCATTATAGGCGAGTTTCATACGACTTTTTATGCTCGACCATATTTCTAACTTGATATTATTAATTTTCTTTGTATCTGACCTTGGCCAATGTCCCGTATGTTGTGAGATGTGCGCAGACGCGAAAGTATTGATTTTTTCCGAGGAACAGATGTTCACATTGACCTTGCTAGGCCATAAGAACCTACAGAGATAACATTGAAATTAAATTAGACATTGAAAAACGAGATGACAAATTTAATTTATTTGAATATTATTTACAATTAACGCTAATTATTATAGTAACAGAACATAACCTTCTGCGACAGTATTGGATTTCGAGCCTCCGTTAGGTTTCCCTCATTTTCGATTGCATATCCGAGAATAATCGATACTTACGGTTTTATAACGGTAGAAAGCTGACCTGTCATTGGCTGAACAGTTGTAACCTGAGTCGTCATTGGCTGAAAGACCTGACCTTTAATAAGTAGGTGTACTTTAATGACATGCATTAAAGGTCTGCTACCAGGTGTATAATTACTACATTTCGGCATGGTCGGGCATAAAAGTCATTTGTAAGTAAGTAAAAAAACCTTGTTCCTGATAGAGCCATTTGTAAGTAAGTAACATGAATCTTGTTCCCGATAAAGCACTTTAGGCAAAATTTGTCGATTATTTCTCGCCTACGTTGCAGTTGAAAACGTCGTTAAATAAAAGGACTGCACTGTGGAGTAACGGTTAGCGCGTTTGGCCGCGAAACTGGGTGACCCTGGTTCGAATTCCCGGTTGGGGCAAGTTACCTGGTTGAGGTTTTTTCCGGAATTTTCCCTCAACCCAATATGAGCAAATGTTGGGTAACTATCGGTGCTGGACTCCGGACTCATTTCATCGGCATTATCACCTTCATCTCATTCAGACGCTAAATAGCCTAAGATGTTGATACAGCGGCGTAAAATAACCTACTAAAATAAAAACTACTACTGTTACCGCTACTACTACTGTTACTACTAATACTGTTACTGCTACTACTACTGTTACTACTAATACTGTTACTGCTACTACTACTGTTACTGTTACTGCTACTACTACTACTACTAGTGTTATTGCTACTACTACTGTTACTGCTACTACTATTGTTACTGCTACTACTACTGTTATTGCTACTACTACTGTTACTGCTACTACTACTGTTACTGCTACTACTACTACTAGTGTTACTGCTACTACTACTGTTACTGCTACTACTATTGTTACTGCTACTATTACTAGTGTTTTGCTACTACTGTTACTGTTACTGCTACTACTACTACTACTATTACTACTACCAATACTATTGTTACTACTAATACTATTACTACTACTACTGTTATTGGTACTACTACTGTTACTGCTACTACTACTGTTATTGCTACTACTACTACTGTTACTGTTACTACTGTTACTGCTACTACTACTAGGCCTACTACTACTGTTACTGCTACTACTACTGTTACTGCTACTACTACTGTTACTGCTACTACTACTAGTGTTACTGCTACTACTACTGTTACTGCTACTACTACTGTTACTGCTACTACTACTGTTACTGCTACTACTAGTGTTACTGCTACTACTACTGTTACTACTACTACTAGTGTTATTGCTACTACTACTGTTACTGCTACTACTACTGTTACTGCTACTACTATTGTTACTGCTACTACTAGTGTTATTGCTACTACTACTGTTACTGCTACTACTACTGTTACTGCTACTACTACTACTACTACTATTACTACTACCGATACTATTGTTACTACTAATACTACTATTACTACTGTTATTGCTATTACTACTACTACTGTTACTGCTACTACTACCGATACTATTGTTACTACTACTACTGTTATTGCTACTACTACTGTTATTGCTACTACTACTGTTACTGCTACTACTACTACTACTGTTACTGCTACTACTAGTACTACTATTACTACTGTTACTGCTACTACTAACGATACTATTGTTACTACTACTGTTATTGCTACTACTACTGTTACTGCTACTACTACTACTACTGTTACTGCTACTACTACTACTGTTACTGCTACTACTATTACTACTGTTACTGCTATTACTACTACTACTGTTACTACAAGAACTAGTACTGTACAATCTCTGTTTTCTTCTACTTTTTTTGTTGATCTCTTCTTCCGCTCGTTTTTTCTCTCTTCTGCTTCTTTCATCTTAAAGGTTCTTTCTTCTTTGTGCACTGCAGTAGCTTACCAAACATAAAAAGAAAATCTTCAATCAAAATTAGGTCCTGTGAGATGTGTCGTAAACAAAACAGCTGCGAAACGGATTTTCTCCGAATACTTCTGTTGCCTATGCTGTACCATTCCATCATGACTCCATCAGCAGTACACATCCCATCGCCTGTCATTGACCTCTCTAGTTTCTTATATAGTAGAACTTGCGGTAATATGTGATTTAGTTTGGCACTTTGTACAGCCCCAGGAATCCCATATAGACGCTTGTACATCCCGTTCTTGAATCAAAGAAAAGTTTTATGTATGACGGTGGACGTAGAAAAAACTGGGCAGGCAGGCAGGGAGGCAGCGGAATCGATGATCCGTCCTTTTCGTGTATAATTGCCTTCCTCCACTCCCCCGGCACAGCGAACAGGAAGTGGGATGGGGCACTTCCCCTCCCTCCGCCAGCGTGTAGGGGCGACAGGATGTTGCATGGAGGGGCTAAACCCATTCACTCCCTGCATGCTAATGTAAGAATGGAATAATTGAAAAGCGACTACTCTTGTTTCTGTTTGATTGATCTTTTTCGCGCTGATTCCGTATAGAAAACAAGACATCACAACTTATTCTGTCCTCAAGGACGTTAGCGTGGTTGGTAATGTTACGGAATCTCATCAGATTGGCCCCACCGGTCCCAACCTGGGGCCTCGGGGAGACCGGGGGAACGAGATGGTTATCATCTGAAGGGGGAGAAGATCGTGGCCAGGTGATTGGCCTCATCTCTCCCGGACTGTAATGATAATATTTAGACTAGAGAACATGAAATCCTGCCGGTACTGTCTAAGGTAAAATGAACGGTACGAATCCAATGTCTGTTATACAGGGTGTAATAGTAATATGCGTTACAAGAGCGGTATGTTGAAGTTTTCATGTTCAAGGAAAAGTTTGAAAACACGAAACGTAGTTGAGCCTTTTTAATTTCCGAGAATTGAAAGAAAACATACCGCTCGTGTATCGTACATTATTTTGTGCGAAGATCGTTTATTACATATCTGAAAGAGGAATTTCTAATTAGTTGCAATGAAATCTCCATCTTGGTTTCTGTTCAATGACGGCAATTTTGGAAAACAAAAATATCTATCTTCAACATTGTTGCTTTAAAATGTTTTCTGTGTTTACTATACTCCAGCAGGCCGTGATATACGTCTGTCTTCCCCCCCCCTCCAGTCTATAAATGCGAACTTAAAACAAACGGCTTCCTTAATGCTACATGCATCACGAAATGCAGTAACTTTAGTGGAGTTGTAGAGTTTACTTAATTTTTGCAAATATTTAAAAACAATAATTAACAGTGCAATTTAGATGAAATTGCAGTGGTAAGTTTCCAATTTATAATTATTGCTATATTGAACGTCTCTAAAAATAATATGGTAAAAGCCTAAAGCAGTAAAATCAATATGTCACTTAAGCGGTAAGAAGAGGGAAATTGTTATGTGTTCGGTTGGGAATACTGAATGTGGAATTTTAGACTTACCGCGGGTTGGTTTTGTGCGGAAACCAAGCAAATACGCACGATCTCGCACAAAAGTTATGAGTGCCGTCCTTTTCACAGACGTCAGAGTCGGTCTACAGCACTGTTTCTCAAACTAAGGTCCGCGGACCACCTGTGGTCCTCGAGGTCTGCCCTTGTGGTCCTTCAAAATAGACAGAAGAAAAAATAAAATTCAAACGAATTGCATATCACACTATAGCTGAAAATCTGAGTTTGTAAATTACATATGAACAGTCCACTGCAAGAATGATGGATGTCACTTTCTTGTCGAAAATGAACCAAGACTGTCAGTGTATAGCTTAAGACATGTAGAATGTACATAGAGAGTTATATGGCATTAACACTGATAGTCATTGTCCAGTAATGGTCGGAAAATCACAGTTAAGCTTTGAGCGCTAAGCATTTCAAACTTTCAATTGCTTCTCCTGAAAAACGTATTCCAAATGACATCCATCATTCTTGCAGTGGACTCTTCATATGGCAATCGCCCTTTCACTTTTTCTTCCAGTACTGACATTTTATGAAATTTGTTTAATCTACCCGTCTATTGACTTCCCTTTCTACTCTCAGCAACAAAAGAGGGATTTAAAACACTATGAACGTGGTGTTTCTCGCTATCTTTTCCCTGTACATCTGGCGTCGTGCCTGTAACCCAGCTAGGGACTACCCGAATTCATAACAGGACCAAAGTACCGAACCTTTTCATGTATTTATGACGTTCCTAATAATTTTGCCGAAACCCAGTCTGCACATTCAAATGGTCACGTACTGTACGTCGTACACAAATAATGGAACATGCAAAATTGCATCTTTACTTGTTGAAAATCGGGCATGTGTCTGCATTAATTTTTTTATTACTGTTTTAACAGATGACGATATAAGAAATTTTCTTCTATTAACATTAACTTAATTAGTTATTACTAATATAAAATTAATTGAAGTGGTCCCCACTTCAGAAAAGTTTGAGAAACGCTGGTATACAGGATCAAAAAAGTTCCTACAACATAGGCTCAAAACTTTGTATTTTTCCCAGGAAAAAATATTTCTTTCCTTATTTTATTTGCGTTATACAGCTTATATCGCGTTAAAACAATTACATCAGTAGGTTTATCTAGCAAATGTATTGTGGTCCCTATCACCACGGCATGGCTCGTCCTCAGGTTGCGTATAGAGGAGACGGCCTCCAGTTCTGGAGTGTAGCTGCGAATATCTATACTAATAATAAATCTGTAGCCAACATTTTTCTGGTAATTTTCGATTTTCCAAAAATAATTGGTGTTAACATGTATAATTAACCATCCTGAAACCGAAAATCGCTTTTTTCAAATGTTTGTTTGTATGTATGTCTGTCTGTCTGGATGTTTGTTACCTTTTCACGCGATAATGGCTGAACCGATTTATATGAAAATTTGAATATAAATTAAGATCGTTGTAACTTAGATTTTAGGCTATATGGCATTCAAAATACTTTATTTAAAAGGGGGGTTATAAGGGGGCCTGAATTAAATAAATCGAAATATCTCGCTTATTATTGATTTTCATGAAAAATATTTCATGACAAAAGTTTCTTTAAAAATAATTTTCGATAAGTTTTATTCTATACAAAATTTTGATAGGACTGAGATTTCTGGTTTTTCAAGAAATAAATTTAATTCATATATTATTATTTGTATTTCTATCTTTTTAGTTTTTATTTTATTAAATAAATACTATGGGGGATAAGCTCTGTTGGTATTAATGAGATAAATGAGTTTTAAAATTACAATAACAACGCCATCTAAGGCGCTGTACTGAAATAAAAACAAATGACTTCGTCTATAAGGGGCCTTGGACAACAACAATCCAGAGCTATTAAACATAGCCTAAGAAAATGTTTCTGTGTTTGTATGAAGTAATATCGGAAGCTAATTAATTGTTTAATTATTATTTCACCATTGGAAAGTGTAGTTTCTCTAGATGTACATAATTTCTACAATGTTATTACAGTAACTTCTGAAACATATAGCAAGTAATATAAAGTATACATATTAAAACTAAATGATATGTCAATCTTCATTAAACTACAGTATGGTTGCATGTAATAACAATTAAGAAACATGTTAAAGGAACTGTCATTGCACGAAATGATTGCTCTCTGGACCAAAATGACCGCATTTTAATTATTTAAATACAATTTAAATTAAGTAACATACTCGTATTAAACGATTTATCCTTCTATCAAACACGAATGTTCCCTGGATCAAACGCCCTATTTTAATTATGTAATTACTTTATATTTATTTCTAACAGGTGCAGCGGAGCGCACGGGTACGGCTAGTATTGAATAAGCAGTCGCGGACAGCAGATGAGGGTTGGTCCTCCAGCTTGGGGGTTGGGCGAAGGGCCCATCACCGTAAAAAGCAGCTTGTTACGAAACCTTTAAATAAGCCTCGGAATGGGACTGATTCTCTGGCACGACCACAGCAAAGACGTTTGAGATGGGCAGGACATGTAGCACTTATGGGCGAATCCAGAAATGCATATAGAGTGTTAGTTGGGCGGCCGGAGGGAAAAAGACCTTTGGGGAGGCCGAGACGTAGATGGGAAGATAATATTAAAATGGATTTGAGGCAAGTGGGATATGATGATAGAGACTGGATTAATCTTGCTCAGGATAGGGACCAATGGCGGGCTTATGTGAGGGCGGCAATGAACCTCCGGGTTCGTTAAAAGCCAGTAAGTAAGTAAGGTTATCTAGCAAAGAGTTAATATTAATTTAAATAAATATTTGTGTGCTCTATTACGTTTTCGTGAAATTAAATAATAATGCGTGCTTAAATTTGTTAATATTCTGGCGTCAGAGATGTGGCAACATGTTTAGCAGGATTCATACTGTTGACAGCAGTCTGCAAAGACGTACAGATCAGCTGAGTTCAAGCTCTCTGTCCATAGGTCTTCTGCCGAGCGGATAGCAGTTCAGTACAGGTATTCGATAAACAACTTACATGCCCAGCCCCGGAACAATTTTCCCTCGAAATTATTCAAATCAACTTTACAGGGAGTCATACCTGAAAGCTTGATTTGCATAATACAAGTCACTGTTCATTAACAGAAAACCACAATTTAAGTCACACACAGTTAGTGTTGGTTGCATGACATTTGTCAGCCCACTTTGAGGTCTGTGGATATAGAGGTAAAAATTGGAGCAGTGTCTGGTAGAGTTTCCGGGTAGCTCAGTTGGTAGAGCGTTGGTACATTTGGCAAGTGACCAGCAGAAAAGATGAAACACGGACGATCACGACTTATATATTTTTATTTGGTTTATTCTACGACGCTTTATCAACTGCTGGTTTTAACGGAGCGCGTCTTATCAACGGGTTTTGGGCATGCCTGGTTGAGGTTTTTCCGGGGTTTTCCTCAACCCAATACGAGCAAATGCTGGGTAACTTTCGGTGCTGGACCCCGGACTCATTTCACCGGCATTATCACCTTCATTTCATTCAGACACTAAATAACTTAGATGTTGATAAAGCGTCGTAAAATAACCCAATCAACTGCTTGGTCATCTAGCGCTTGAGTGAGATGAAGGTGGTAATGTCAGCGAAAATGTCCAGCGCTGAGAGTTACCTAACATTTTCTTTTAAGGGAACCAGATAGTGATTAGGAGTAAAAAATCCATTTTTTTTATTTTGTTTTCTTTTAAGTACATAACTTGCTCTTTAAAACAATATGAATATTATGGGGGTATTTCTGCAGATAAGCCCTTTAAATAGCCCTTTTTAAATTTGGCGCTGCATGTAATTCATACATTCTTTTTATGCAATTTTCCGTAAATTCACATTTTTCAAATTTAAGTGCATTTTTCTCTGAAACTACTGAATGAATTTACATGAAATTTTTACAGTATTTTCTGCAGCCTGTGTTCTACATAGTAGACCATGGGTTTAAGAATATCACACACATAACACGAGAAAAAAAAATATATGGATTGAAAAAATTGAAAAAATCTTAAACAAAGTTTAGTATTTTTTATGTTTCACCAGGGGTGAAATATTTAACTAAATTTTGCTTTATAATTTACAATATACATTACTATATAACTTTATAAAATACAAGGTATATTAGTGAAGATTGTAGCAAGTAATGTGCACCTGAAGAATGAGGTACACTTAGCAAAGTGGAAAACAGATTATCAGCCTTTCTTTTGCACTTTGATAAGAAACTAATTAGTTGTCTTTTATACCACTGAATTCAGAATGATTGATTGTATAAGCATGGAAATTTTTATTCCACCCTGAGCACTAAAAGCCTAGAAATATTGAACTAAACTTTTGTACTGAATTTTTTTAATCGCACAGGCCGGTATGGCATAGTTGCACCCCGAAGAAATCAGGTAGCCCCGAAGAATGGTAGCAGAAGGTACATGTAGTTGCGCCCCGAAGAAATCAGGTAGCAGAATGGATATGGCATAGTTGCGCCCCGATGGGCATAGTACACACGAAAGTTATTGTCATAACAAATAAATGACTTTAAAATATTACAGTGATAGCTGCATTGAAATCAGGTAGGTCTAGCATATGATCAATTTTGCTATTTAAAATAACACTTTTTTATCGATCACAAACAATAAATGACTGCATTTTTTGTTTGTAGATCTATATCTTAACCCTGCGGTACAGGTTTCGAAAATTGAAACTTAGAACCATTGAGAATTATTAACTCTTTAGACCTTTTCACTAAACTTAACATTCATTTTAAATTAACCTCACTATACGCCACAGACGGTGTGAAACAGGCGGTGTGAAAATCACTAATAAAATGTCAAGACTGCTAAGGCCCCATATTCCAACGGCTCACTCATTTGAATATGTCAGTTAATAAAGTACTGCCAACTTCATGGTGTTCATTTTAACGATAGGCTATTGGTAATCACTGCATAAACATTAGAAAAACAGCTAATAAAGTACTGCCAACTTCATGGTGTTCATTTTAACGATATCGATAATGAATATTAAATCGAATAAAAAATCAATAAGGTTGGTTGATTACGAGGCTCGAGTTTCCGAAGTGCATCTTATCTTTTTCTCTACCTATTTCATCAGGGGGACAATTATGCCCACAAAACAGGGACCCTATGCATCTTATCTGACCGTGGGGCGCAACTATTTGCCTCTACCTGATGGGAACGGGGCAATTATGCCCACAAAACAGGGACCCTTTTTTTTATCTGCTGCATCTTATCACAAAACCTGATGGGAAGGGACCCTTTTTAGGAACGGGGGAACAGGGACCCTTTTTTATCTGCGGGCGCAATTATGCCCATTATGCCCAAAACAGGGACCCTTTTTTATCTGCTGCATCATCTTACTGCCTTTTTCTCTACCTGATGGGAACGGGGGCCCACAAAACAGGGACCCTTTTTAGGGAACGGGGCGCAATTATGCCCACAAAACAGGGACCCTTTTTTATCTGCTGCATCTTATCTGACCGTGGGGCGCAACTATGCCCTGCCCGCACAGGCATCACCATCTACTCCCCTTAATGGGTTGAGGGAAAACCCTGGAGGTAACTTGTCCAAACCAGGACGGTTTATGTTAAAAAATCCCCTTTTATGTCAGCTGGAGAAAACTAGAATCTCGGTTAAAATCTTCGAAGTGATGGGATTGATTGAAATGTGTCGAGAATAGGGAATGATTTGGGAACTGAAATATTTTTTGAAAGGAAGAGAATTAATGTTTCCACTTAACAGAACAGAATACGTAACTTCATGTGTTATGTAACCACATCCTCGCCTTATCGTTCCTTCTTCCGTGGTTTAACCGCACTGGCTGTTAATCGTTTCTGCTAAGTGGAAATGCATAAACATCGCGACCACTTCCAGACGGAACAATCGTTTAAAGTTCGTGTTATATGTCAATGTTAATTTTGCACACTACGGGCTTTGGCATTACCGTGTATATGGGCTTTAGAACAAGACGTTGAGGTGATTTGCAAAGTTGCAATCTATCTTGTGTCTTTCTTATAAATTTTATGAAAACATGAATTTACAGTTAAAAGAGCAAACGTTATTGTATTCGTTAGGATTGTATTATTATTATTATTATTATTATTATTATTATTATTATTATTATTATTATTATTATTATTATTACATAACCAAAAATGTATTTAAAATAGGCTTAAGGACTTTACTAATAGAGGTTGTATATTATACACAATATTTTTTAGTAGGTTATTTTACGACGCTTTATCAACAGCTTAGGTTATTTAGCGTCTGAATGAGATGAAGGTGATAATGCCGGTGAAATGAGTCCGGGGTCCAGCAGCGAAAGTTACCCAGCATTTGCTCATATTGCGTTGAGGGAAAACCCCGGAAAAAACCTCAGCCAGGTAATTTGCCCCGACCGGGAATCGAACCCGGGCCACCTGGTTTCGCGGCCAGACGCGCTGACCGTTACTCCACAGGTGTGGACGTGGACGTGGACGACACAGTATTTAAAGGGTGTAATTGATATATTGTTATTTGAAGTGTTGTATCAGTGAAGAAGTGTGTTGTGTCAGTGAAGTGTGAAGTGTGTTTCTGTCAGTGAAGCTTTACAGTTTATAGTGGCAGTGCAAAGTATTTGAACAGTGAAATGTTTTTGAAGTGTTAGTGAAATCAGGATAGAATCAGTGAAATGTGTCGTAGTTCCAGTGCAGTGAGTGAGTTGACAGCGAAATAAGTGTACTGGTAAAAGGTACTTGTGCAGGTATGAACCTGTCACACTCGTGGATCTTAGTTCGAACTTAGGGTTAAGATACAAATTAGATTCACTTTAAATGTTATTTTAAGTGATCATGCTTCATTTAATTTATTATTATTATTATTATTATTATTATTATTATTATTATTATTATTATTATTATTACCACTATCAATTATTAATATTATTATTATTATTAACTTATTAATTGTATTTTTATTAGTTGTGTTTATTATTAATAATTGTATATACCCATTTGCAGTGTGAATAAATACACATACATTGTTGTTGTTATTATTATTATTATTATTATTATTATTATTATTATTATTATTATTATTATTATTAGGCCCACTGTAATATTTAAGAACACTTTTAGCTGCAATTACCTATATCGATTATACTCGTATTATAATAAATTTGAAATGAGGTATAAGCTTTTATGTACAGTAGTGGCAAAAAAAACCGGACCGACCCTTGTAGCTGATTTCAGAGCTTTGCTCACTCCAGAGCACGATAGACTGGCAACTGAGACTTTTGTGGTCAGAATCTGCCTGGGAAGGAAACTTTTTTTTGTTCCTTATTGAAATTTATTCCCAATACTTTTCGATTGCTGGTAAAATTCGTGTTTTGGGGAATAATAAGTTAATTAAGTAGTAAAATATCTCTGCAATCATATAGCCTACATATTACTATTCCTAAAATACACTGGCTTAGAAAGAATCCAAATTTAATATTTTACTCGGCCAAACACAAATTAAGACAGGATGAAACTGCCGTGACAGATGGTTGTTATGGCAACAGTTTTTTGCGTACGACGTTACAATATAGTTATGTCTGAAGAATTGCTTAGAAGTGCGTCAGATAGGTGCGATTATAGAAATATTCTGTGGCCTTTCAAAGCAGAGTTCACGTGTTGGTTGACACTTAAGGTACACGAAGTGATGAAGTTTTTCCAAGGATCTATGAGTACATTCGAAGCCAAGAAATGTGTTCAGCAGAGCAGAACTGCGGGCAATCATTACACACAGTTCATCTTACGTCTCTAGTGCGTAGTCGACTACCCTCAGGAATCAAATACGGTTCCTCTGACCCGAGACGCAAACATCCGCTTGTTTATTTCCAATATCGCTGTAACAACTCATACGACAATACTTTCCAACCTCACTTCCATATAAATGACACGAACCTTACGCTGTTCATACGTGCATTTTTGATTGGGTTCAAACGCTGCTGAATACAATCGGTTTTGAAGTCATTTTCTTGTGCAAAGGAAGTTTTGTTCCCCAGATGATCACACAAGTTAAATTATACAAGTGGATGTGCAAAAAACAAAAGAATACTAGCATTTGATGTGTTTTATTTGTGTAGAAAATTATTTCCAATAAGGCTCCAATGTTTAATTTTTATTCAACCTCCACCTATGAATAATTATCACTTAGTAATACATAATATTTCATATAATGAATTAACAAATAATTATTGTAATTGCCCACAAAAGTCATATTTAGGAATTATTATAGATCAGCATTTACGTTGGGATAAACAAATTAATTTCATGTGTACAAGTATAAGAAAGACAATTTATAAATTAATAATACTTCGAAATTTTATCACTAAGGAGGCATTGAGAATAATATCTTTAGCTTTAGTACAATCATTAATACAAAATGGTATAATAAATTGGGGTGGAGTAGCATCATCTGTACTTAATACATTAATTTTATTACACAGAAGATTAATAAAAATTTGTCTAACCAAAAAAATATGAATTACCCAACAAATTTAATTTATACTGATTTTAAAGTATCAACGATTGAAGAAATTTATAATATAGTTTACTAACTTACTACCACAGAAATCAAATAAAACATAAATCTAATCGACATGAATATCGTACTCGAAGACAAAAGTTTACTTTTCCATTAATTGAGCCTAAATGTCATACAAGTGCAGCTCTTAAACATGGTGCTAGTTTCGGCCCAAGACTTTATAATAAAATTACAAACCATTTTCCAAATTTGAAATATTTTAAAATTGAAGCTTTTAAAAAAGAAATTTATAAAATTATTCATGATATACTGGGTGTTCATTTCAAAGTGTGTCATGACGTCACTGTTGTTGGGTCACCGATTTGAAGCGAGTTTCAGCTGATATGTTAGAGAAGTTGCCTATTATTTAAGGCGTTCTTCAATCTGAACTTGAGAACGTGTACGGTATAACTTGAATGTCGTAGCAACAGATGGCGGTCTGTACGGTCTGTGTGCTACCATAACCTCTTTCGAACTGTGTTTTGCGCCGGCAAGTCGTACGCAGGGTATTTGTTATCATCGGTTGCATACGGTAACATTCCACAACACAAATCAAATGCTCCGTGTCCATGTTGATCGTCGAAGTTAATGTCAACAAATACGTAAGTAATCGTCTTAACCCTCTCCCCATATCCCGACAGTACGTATTTCCAAACAGTTCATATTCCTGCCACTACCGGCGTTATCGTACGTATCGGTACGTACTCTTCAGAATGAACACCGTACTTGCTAGCCATCTTCTCTGCCTCTTAGGTTATACACCTGAGCTGCGGAAGTGTAGGAAGATTGAATTCTCTAGGCTCATCAACTAGCCACATGACGGCATACAGCGAGCCAAGACACGTTTTGAGCTGAACACCCAGTATAATATTAACAAATGTATTTTTCTACCTTTTATTTCTGTCGACTATATTCATGTTTTTATTGAATATCACTGGCTTCTCTCTGATTGTCAATATATATTAAATGTGCTTTTTCTCTCTTTTTCTCTTTCTTCTTTTTTTGTTCTTGTGTGTTATTTATCGATTGGAATTAAGTTACTGTATTTAGTAAGCTGTTCTTGTAAATTTTATGTTATATTATTGGCTAAGACCACACCGTACACGAGCCTGGCTCTTACGGTAGTGGCTAGAAACTTTTCTGCTTTATAAATTTAAGTTGTACTCACTAGCTAGCTAGTTAAATAAATAAATTAAATAAATATATGAAGGATTCCGAACGAGAGTTCACTATGATAAATTTATCTACTATTTCTCTTTCGTGAAGATTTATCTTTCGCGGACAGATTTATGGACAGATTTATTTATTGGTAGAACACTCATGAATTAAATATTCCTTGACTGACGACGTAGAATCTGAAGTTGATGAGGAAAATTATTCTTGAAATATTCGAAATTGTCTTTACAAACACAAAATTATCCTCATATGTCATAGAAAGTAGAACATTTACCTAAGTTACATGAATAAAATTCCAAATTTTTAAAACAATACCGATAATAGAGTAAACTAATTTATTGTTATCTGTATTATTATTTAATATCAGTTATTATAGTTTACAAAACAGTAATGCAGTAGCGCCGCATGTCGGTATTTGTTCGAATCAGTACTAACAGCCAGTTATCAGTTGAAGCACAGATAACTGTAAAGACGACGATAACTGTTGTTTCGGAAACTCGTAAATCGTAGATAACTATGTATGTACAGATAACTACAGGGACATCATTTTATTTTTACTAACATTTTTAATCTTAACTTGCCTATACCTCTGGATGAACGCCGTTTGCTACCCCCTTCCACGACTGGAGTTCGATGATACTGGCGTAACATACAAACAAATCACTTTACTAAGTATAGGAAGGAAGAAAAGTAGTTCATCCATTTACGTAAACTAGGAAATATCGCGATTTTGAGTTTGATAATTTTCATTAGGTTTTTTTAATCAAAATACAGTACACTATTAACAATAAGTGTTTTTACTCACGAACTGAGATGTCCATGTGGACGTATTCATTATGCAGTGTATATTATACTGTCTACAACACATTAGCGTACAATTTAGGGAATGAAGTTAAATTAAAAATAATCATAATATGGATATTTAAAACATTTTTAAAATGGTTGCCGTTCATTTTGATACGGGCTTCAGTTCTGATGTGCATATTATCGGCTATAGACTATTGTACCTAATCCCAATTAGCAGTTTCGTCCTTCGTACTAGTAACTCATGTTGAAATAATTCTGTACCTACTCTATAAAAGAGTACCTTACGTACTGTAAATTCAATCTTCACTTCTACCCGATCCGAAGAGATAAAATTACTCAGACATGCTAGAAAGGGAGGAAATCACCTGACAGCTAATTACTTAACGAGGCCCTTTTATTTAAATCATTTTAAACAGTTGTATAATATTACGTAGGCAGAAATTAATGTTCTCAGGAAAGAGCTAAGACAGCCAAGCCTCTAGCTGGCGAATAGAAGCTGGTGGGGGAAACCAGGATACGACGTAGGCAAATGGACGACAGTACCTGTGCGAAAATGATTCAATATTGAAAGTTCTTTCGTCACTGGAAAACACGAACATATTTTTGGAACGTACTGTTTACTATGACCGTAAGGCTACTATGACTGTATATGCGGTCTTGGATCTGTGTGGAGGACGGTTGAACTTCATTAGTGGAAGGGGTGAGAGTGAAGTACATTAAAAAACTCAGGTACGATAAAAATTGAATGGGGCATGAGTGTACTGAAATGTGCAGATGATCCTTCTAATGGTGAAGCAGAGTTACAGTCAATTTTTTTTTGTGGATAAAGTCTCTTTTGGAAGTTTGCTCCTCAATAGCATGGAGTACGAACTGGTGGATGTAGACAGGAGGAAGTGTGGCGGTAGGTCGGGCCCAGCCCGCGTTCTTCCTCCAAGGTCTCCTCGCCTACTTGCAGCTCATCCGCTCCTCGTGGCAACGCCTGTTTGTGTGTTATTGTTCTGCCGCCGAGTCTAACTCCACATCACGGCACGTGCGCCAAGATTTCACACCCAAGCTTCACAGCATGTGCAGTTTGTGAAAACATGTCGTCGATTTCTCTTATTTAATCTGAATTCGATGTTCTTTCGCAATTTTAAAATTAGTGGTTGCCATTTTTTCTCTTTCCCCTTAGATGGATATATATTATTTAGGCTTATCTTGTGTTTGTTCCGTGTTCTTACATTGAGATCTTCCACCTTCACAGCATGTGCAGTTTGTGAAAACATGTCGTCGATTTCTCTTATTTAATCTGAATTCGATTTTCTTTCGCAATTTTAAAATTAGTGGTTGCCATTTTTCTCTTTCCCTTAGATGGATATATATTACTTAGGCTTATCTTGTGTTTGTTCCGTGTTCTGACGTTGAGATCTTCCACCTTCACAGCATGTGCAGTTTGTGAAAACATGTCGTCGATTTCTCTTATTTAATCTGAATTCGATTTTCTTTCGCAATTTTAAAATTAGTGGTTGCCATTTTTTCTCTTTCCCCTTAGATGGATATATATTACTTAGGCTTATCTTGTGTTTGTTCCGTGTTCTGACGTTGAGATCTTCCACCTTCACAGCATTTGCAGTTTGTGAAAACATGTCGTCGATTTCTCTTATTTAATTTGAATTCGATGTTCTTTCGCAATTTTAAAATTAGTGGTTGCCATTTTTCTCTTTCCCTTAGATGGATATATATTATTTAGGCTTATCTTGTGTTTGTTCCGTGTTCTTTTGAGATCTTCCACCTTCACAGCATGTGCAGTTTGTGAAAACATGTCGTCGATTTCTCTTATTTAATTTGAATTCGATGTTCTTTCGCAATTTTAAAATTAGTGGTTGCCATTTTTTCTCTTTCCCCTTAGATGGATATATATTACTTAGGCTTATCTTGTGTTTGTTCCGTGTTCTTACGTTGAGATCTTCCACCTTCACAGCATGTGCAGTTTGTGAAAACATGTCGTCGATTTCTCTTATTTAATCTGAATTCGATTTTCTTTCGCAATTTTAAAATTAGTGGTTGTCATTTTTCTCTTTCCCTTTGATGGATATATGTTACTTTTAGGTTATCTTGTGTTTGTTCCGTGTTCTGACGTTGAGATCTTCCACCTTCACAGCATGTGCAGTTTGTGAAAACATATCGTCGATTTCTCTTATTTAATTTGAATTCGATGTTCTTTCGCAATTTTAAAATTAGTGGTTGCCATTTTTTCTCTTTCTCCTTAGATGGATATATATTACTTAGGCTTATCTTGTGTTTGTTCCGTGTTCTTACATTGAGATCTTCCACCTTCACAGCATGTACAGTTTGTGAAAACATGTCGTCGATTTCTCTTATTTAATTTTAATTCGATGTTCTTTCGCAATTTTAAAATTAGTGGTTGTCATTTTTTCTCTTTCCCCTTTGATGGATATATGTTACTTTTAGGTTATCTTGTATTTGTTCCGTGTTCTTACGTTGAGATCTTCCACCTTCACAGCATGTACAGTTTGTGAAAACATGTCGTCGATTTCTCTTATTTAATTTGAATTCGATGTTCTTTCGCAATTTTTAAATTAGTGGTTGCCATTTTTCCTCTTTCCTCTTAGATGGATATGTTACTTAGGCCTATCTTGTGTTTGTTCCCTATTCTGACGTTGAGATCTTCCACCATGATAATATCTAAAATTGTAGAAAAAAAACATTAACGAACATGTTAATCGTAATATACAGGGTGTTTCAAAAATAGAGGCCATAATTTCGGGTATGTATTCCCCATATGTAGAAAATACAAAAAGTTCATTAGAACATGTGTCCGGAAATGTTTGGTTTCCGATTTATGGCCTTAAGAACAGTGATATTCACCGGAACGTGTTTCTTCCCGCAGGTAGGTGCCGTGACAGAAGATATTAACAGAGTACACTCTGACAGCTAATCCCGAGGCGAAGGATACATTGAGTGTTGTATCTGGCGTTGTACTGTGCGACATGTACTCAAATCAGGAACTGGCGTGGTACAATCAGTTAGGTGAAGGCTTCTAACTACATTTGGCTGAAGTTAGATTTTTGGTATTGTATGAAATTTGTATTGGAGAAACCGACTGTAGGGTACATTTGCTTTTTATTTTTAGTTTATACTTCATTTCATTTCAGTTTCGTCACATCATTATTTCATCGTCTCTGAATAATCTGCAAAAATTTTCCTAACTCTAGAAATTAGGGATTGAGCGGCAGAGATATTTGCGTGCCATACCTCCGACTTCATCTTCTCGAAGTAAGGCACGCTAAGGATTTTTATTTTTGTGCTCTCAAAATTCTTGCGTCTTCGGTAGGATTCGAACTAACAGAACTCTAACTAAATTACAAGCACTCGACTAGTGTGAAGGACGTATTTGATAACACTAGAATTAAGTTTGAATTACCGTTACAATGGGAGAAACCCCAGAGGATATGATATGCAACATGTCATTACAACTCTTAGCTCGTCGTTAGAAATGACGTTTGAAGGTAAATTGCGTGACTTATTGGACGGAAAAAGGTACTCCAGATTATCATCTTATCAATGGAAGTGGTATCAAACTACCTACTTGTAGATATTTCGTATCTCATTGATAGAAATCTCGACTCTCCGTCCTTCTTCATTATCGAGAGGAAGTGGAATTTACTGATGATTTACAAATTCGCGTGACATTGCATAAACTGATGATTTGTACGATGCATTAAAAAAAAAAGGAGAGCATGATTATGCAACTTCTTTGCGGAATTCTCAGAACTGACATCGGGAACTGCAGAGAAGACACATCTGTGTATGATTCATACATCCTAGCTCTTGACAGCAGCTTCATAAACATTGAAGAAATATTGGCAATAAGGATATCACAAATCGTTGGTATTTTTATAGTGGAAATATGCAAATGGCTTTAACTACACCACTATTAGCTTATGCTTTTAATATATGTAGCAAATTCATCGGATACATGTTCGATTCGCGGCGAGAAAGTGGACATTTTATTTCAGTTCTAAGGAAACTGTGTATGTGCCTTTGTATTGTTGTTCTGTGTTATCTTAAGGACACTTTGTAGACTTTACCAGTTATTCCGTATCTTTTACCTTTATTCAAGAGAAATTTAATTTCCTCCAGACATATTTTCGTCTGGTACCATTTTCTCAGAAACTATTTATAATATTTGTTTTTGTCAATGTGATTTTCTGTGTTGTATTAGATGATGGTGCATTGTGGTTTCAATTGACACGTGGTGTTAGATATTTGTTTTTGTCAATGTGATATCCTGTGTTGTATTAGACGGCGGTCCATTGTCGTCGTTTCAATTCGTGCGTGATGTTCTATATTTATTTTTGTCAATGTGATATCCTCTGTTATATTAGACGGCGGTCCATTGTCGTCGTTTCAATTCACGTGTGATGTTGTGTATTTATTTTTGTCAATGTGATATCCTGTGCTGTATTAGACGGCGGTCCATTGTCGTCGTTTCAATTCACGCGTGATGTTTTATATTTGTTTTTGTCAATGTGATATCCTTTGTTGTATTAGATGGCGGTCCATTGTCATCGTTTCAATTCACGCGTGATGTTGTATATTTGTTTTTGTCAATGTGATATCCTGTGTTGTATTAGATGGCGGCCCATTGTCGTCGTTTCAATTCGCGCGTGATGTATATTTGTTTTTGTCAATGTGATATCCGGTGTTGTATTAGACGGCAGTCCATTGTCGTCGTTTCAATTCACGCGTGATGTTGTATATTTGTTTTTGTCAATGTGATAAATTCTGTTGTAATAGACGGCGGTCCATTGTCATCGTTTCAATTCAAGCGTGATGTTGTATATTTGTTTTTGTCAATGTGATATCCTGTGTTGTATTAGACGGCGGTCCATTGTCGTTGTTTCAATTCACGCGTGATGTTGTATATTTCTTTTTGTCAATGTGATATCCTGTGTTGTATTAGACGGCGGTCCATTGTCGTCGTTTCAATTCACGCGTGATGTTTTATATTTGTTTTTGTCAATGTGATATCCTGTGTTGTATTAGACGGCGGTCCATTGTCGTTGTTTCAATTCACGCGTGATGTTGTATATCCTGTGTTGTTTTCCATTGTCGTCGTCAATGTGATATCCTGTGTTGTGTTAGATGGCGGTCCATTGTCGTCGTTTCAATTCACGCGTGATGTTTTATATTTGTTTTTGTCAATGTGATATCCTGTGTTGTATTAGACGGCGGTCCATTGTCGTCGTTTCAATTCACGCGTTATGTTTTATATTTGTTTTTGTCAATGTGATATCCTGTGTTGTATTAGACGGCGGTCCATTGTCGTCGTTTCAATTCACGCGTGATGTTGTATATTTGTTTTAGTCAATGTGATATCCTGTGTTGTGTTAGATGGCGGTCCATTGTCGTCGTTTCAATTCACGCGTGATGTTGTATATTTGTTTTTGTCAATGTGATATCCTGTGTTGTGTTAGATGGCAGTCCATTGTCATCGTTTCAATTCACGCGTGATGTTTTATATTTGTTTTTGTCAATGTGATATCCTGTGTTGTATTAGACGGCGGTCCATTGTCGTCGTTTCAATTCACGCGTGATGTTTTATATTTGTTTTTGTCAATGTGATATCCTGTGTTGTATTAGACGGCGGTCCATTGTCGTTGTTTCAATTCACGCGTGATGTTGTATATTTGTTTTAGTCAATGTGATATCCTGTGTTGTGTTAGATGGCGGTCCATTGTCGTCGTTTCAATTCACGCGTGATGTTGTATATTTGTTTTTGTCAATGTGATATCCTGTGTTGTATTAGACGGCGGTCCATTGTCGTCGTTTCAATTCACGCGTTATGTTTTATATTTGTTTTTGTCAATGTGATATCCTGTGTTGTATTAGATGGCGGTCCATTGTCGTCGTTTCAATTTGTCGCGTGATGTTGTATATTTGTTTTAGTCAATGTGATATCCTGTGTTGTGTTAGATGGCGGTCCATTGTCGTCGTTTCAATTCACGCGTGATGTTGTATATTTGTTTTTGTCAATGTGATATCCTGTGTTGTGTTAGATGGCAGTCCATTGTCATCGTTTCAATTCCGTGATGTTGTATATTTGTTTTTGTCAATGTGATATCCTGTGTTGTATTAGACGGCGATCCATTGTCGTCGTTTCAATTCACGCGTGATGTTTTATATTTATTTTGTCATATGTGTTGATTATCCAATTCACGCGTGATGTGTATATTTGTTTTGTTAGATGGCGGTCCATCGTCGTCGTTTTAATTCACGTGTGATGTTCTATATTTATTTTTGTCAATGTGATATCCTGTATTGTATTAGACGGCGGTCCATTGTCGTTGTGATGTTCTATATTTATTTTTGTCAATGTGGTATCCTGTGTTGTATTAGATGACGGTCCATTGTCGTCGTTTCAATTCGCGTGATGTTGTATTTGTTTTTGTAGATCCTGTGTTGTGTTAGATGGCGGTCCATTGTCGTCGTTTCAATTCACGTGTGATGTTCTATATTTATTTTTGTCAATGTGATATCCTGTGTTGTATTAGATGGCGGTCCATTGTCGTCGTTTCAATTCACGCGTGATGTTGTATATTTGTTTTTGTCAATGTGATATCCTGTGTTGTATTAGATGGCGGTCCATTGTCGTCGTTTCAATTCACGCGTGATGTTGTATATTTGTTTTTTTTGTCAATGTTGATATCCTGTGTTGTTCTATATTTATTAGATGGCGGTCCATTGTCGTCGTTTCAATTCACGCGTGATGTTGTATATTTGTTTTTGTCAATGTGATATCCTGTGTTGTATTAGATGGCGGTCCATTGTCGTCGTTTCAATTCACGCGTGATGTATATTTGTTTTTGTCAATGTGATATCCTGTGTTGTATTAGACGGCGGTCCATTGTCGTCGTTTCAATTCACGCGTGATGTTGTATATTTGTTTTTGTCAATGTGATATCCTGTGTTGTATTAGACGGCGGTCCATTGTCGTCGTTTCAATTCACGCGTGATGTTATATATTTGTTTTTGTCAATGTGATATCGTGTGTTGTATTAGACGGCGGTCCATTTTCGTCGTTTCAATTCACGTCGTCGTTTCAATTGATGTTGTATATTTGTTTTTGTCAATGTGATATCCTGTGTTGTATTAGACGGCGGTCCATTGTCGTCGTTTCAATTCACGTGTGATGTTCACGCGTGATGTTGTATATTTGTTTTATTTGTCAATGTGATATCCTGTGTTGTATTAGATGACGGTCCATCCTGCGTGATGTTGTATATTTGTTTTAGTCAATGTGATATCCTGTGTTGTATTAGACGGCGGTCCATTGTCGTCGTTTCAATTCACGTGTGATGTTCTATATTTATTTTTGTTAATGTGATTTCCTGTGTTCTATTAGATGGAGATCCAATGTCATGACTTCAAGCCCCGCGCGATGTTGTATATAAAGTTCTTGTCAGTGTGATTTCCTGTGTTCTAGTCTATTAGATGGAGGTCCATTGTCGTACTTTCAATTCCACCTAGTCCATTGTCGTGGTTTCAACTCCCGCATAGTGTTGGATATTTTTTATTGTCGTGTGATTTCCTGTGTTGTATTAGAAGGGGTTAATTGTCGTGATTTCAATTACTGTACAGTGTTGGATATTTTTTTCTTCTCAATGTGATTTCCTGTGTTGCATTAGATAGAGTCCATTCTAGTGGTTTCAAGTCCCGTGTAATGAATATTTATTTTGTTCTTGTCGATGTGATTTCCTGTGTCGTATTAGATGGAGGTCCATGTCGTGGTTTCAATTTCCGCGTTGTATTTGATCTTTTTTGTCGATTTGATTTCCTGTGTTGTATTAGAAGGAAGTCCATTATCGTGGTTTCAATTCCCGCGTAGTATTGGATATTTCTTCTTGTCAATGTGATTTCCTGTGTTGTACTGGATGGAGGTCCATTGTATGGTTTCAATCCCGTAGCGTTGGATATTTATTTTGTTTTTGTCAATGTGTTGTCCTGTCTTGTATTAGATGGAGATCCAACGTTGTGCGGACTGCATCACGTGAATTGTATTGACTATTTACTGAAGTAGACGTCAGTCCTGGATAGTGTTACAAAAAGTTATTAGTCAAATGTATACAACGGAAAAGAAATGTCTGCGAAAAAAAAGAAGGCACATACACTAAGAAACAGTATAGGAAATAGTATGAGAAAAGTGTACAAAGTATTTTTTGGTAAGTTAAATTAAAACTATATGAATATATATAAGTATAAATATTATTGAAGAGATCATTCGGAAAGAATGTGTAGAAAAAGAATCCCAAATTCTTGGTATCGGTAAAATATTAATCAACAGGCAAAGTAAGCCTATACATAAATCGAACCAGAAAATGAATTTATTGGAGATCGAAGCAGCAATAAAATATGGAAATTAAGAAGAAAAATAAGAACGAAATCTGTTTTATATTGTGAATATTGTTTAAAGCGATTTTGTGACTACATGACAATAAATTAGCAATTGTGAAATACGGTATAAATGTCAAGACGAAATTTAAGTATATGTCATTCATTATTTCGTGAAACCAAATGCGTATGTGAGCTAGCTAGTTGCAAGTTGAAGCGCAGCGAGGGAGGGAAGCTTCTCAGTCTAATTTCTGCTTCCCCTCACGCGCAGGTAGGTTTCACGAGATAACGAATGGCCTATACTTCGCGCAAATTTGTCCAACAGTGACTTTGTCTGCCGCTAATTTGGTAGGATCGAATCCCAGATCTATTTCGTCGTCAGTTAAAACATTATGGTAGATCACGGCACATGTGGTCTTCTTACTAATGCTTGAGAATAGCTCTTAGATCATGATAACAACTGGGAACCAAAAGGTTAAGGTGTATCTAGATGAATTTAATATCCAGTTATTTTAATTTGAGGTTATTGTGTTAGTTATAGAAGTGCATAATTTCCTCTTCGGACGATCGTAACAGAAACTCAGAAAAATACTGAATTTTCACCAAAGCATTTACCATTCGACTTTCAGCAGATTAATTAAAATTTATATAAATAACTGATTAAATGGCGATCTTACTCGTGTTAATTATGTAATCATGTGCGGCCTACAGCTGTTCCGGTGCTATTACAGCCTACTAGATCTCGGCGCTATCTCAACTTCGCAGCCTGTTGTGTGGGTGCGTTCGTGTGATGAAGAGTTGTGTCAAATAGTGTGTGTGTTCTGAAATTGATCTGTGTGTTGAGAATTTGATTAGGGTGTGTTTCAGTGTGTCTGTATATTTCATATTATTCTAGTGTGTTGAGTTTTTGGTTTTTGGGTTGTATGTGTAGGATTTCCATGTCTGTGTTTATGTTATTGCATGTGTGGTTAGCATTAGTTATGTGTTCGGCATATGTAGATGTATTGTGTCCTCTGGTTATTGCTTTAATGTGTTCTTTGTATCGAGTTTGGAATGATATGCCTGTCTGTCCAATGTAGAAACTGTCGCAACGAGTAAGATCGCCATTTAATCAATTATTATATTCAAGTGTTAAAAGTAGTGTACGAAAGATTCAACATGAAATTTATAGTCGAAATGGTGACTGTTGACGGTGAGTTGCCATGTAATATTCATTAACTCACTGCCCGATATTGTGATGTGATGATCTTGCCGACTCCAAGCAGTCTCTGTACTTCAGAATTAATACTAATTGTAAATGAATTAGCGTACCGCTGTGCACGTATCAGTTGTCAAGCTGAGCTTTAGTACTTCGTGTTTGCTAGTCGTGCATTTAAAACCCGCTTTATTCGTTGTCAGTGTTTGCCCCGTGTTATCTCAAGTGAAGCTTCGACCTCATACTGAATCCACGTAAGGGTCCCATCACAGTCTATTATATACAGTCACGAAGCTTAGGATGAGTTTTTGCATTTCTCGCGATAGTTGCTAGCCGCTTGGAGCGCTGTGAGTACTAGGAACAATAGACTGTGTCACTGCCATCGTGATCTAATACAGGCCGTAAGGCAGGCCATGTGACTCGCTTAATTCGATCACGAAGGGCGGCGTTTCAACCATATAAATTAATTGGAATGCATAAAGAGTAACATATATTTCTCTGAAATGTAGTGTAATTGCATTAATAAAATTTAAAACAATGATTAGGAGACACTTCAGACATAAGTACTTGCGAGTTAAGGTGTAATATTATTTTTGGTGTGAAAATTACGTTGTTCATATGTGTAATATCTGCCTTTATTTCGATTAAATATTGCGAAATTCTTGTACATCATTTATGCACGATTCAATAATTTTCAATTTAAACCCACGAATATTTAGATATGTTGAAATTATAGGTTATGTTTACTGTACCAGTTGCCCATTTCTGTCTAATTTTCGTGGTCTCCAATGCTCTGCCACTACATAATTATGTATTTTATGTCATATGGAAATTATAGGTTATGTTTACTATATTTAACTTATATTCGTATATTCTCAATTATACATTATAATTAAACATAATGTCATGTATGACACCCGTCACATTCTATTTGTCTGTATTTTAATACTACAATTGAGTACTGAATTATTGTATTTATCTACTACCTAAGAGACGAAGTAACACAATCGTACGTACACTAATTTCATAGGAGTGTATGGTAAATTTTCTGTCTACAATTATTAAGGAAGGTAGATGTGCTATATTAAAATCACAATATAAATTCTTTTTTATTAAACCTCAAAATAGCTTCCATTCTAAACTTAAAATGTTGATGCGAAAAGATTATGTAAACATGTAAAATTCTCTTCACATTAAAATAACACAGTTTCGTAATTATTTCTGCAACATATTATGCAACAAGAAGTAAGCGGAACTTATGGACACATTACACTAAATAAAACTTAGCAATGATACGCAATAAAGTTATAATATAATATTTCACTGAGCTCCATACACTGAAATAGAAAACCCGAACATACATTACGGCCTGGTCTAGATCGAAAAGGCATTTTTGTGAAAAGTTGTGTAAACTGTGAAATGTTCGTTATCGGTTGTAATAACTGTAAATGGCTAAAATAGAATAATTTTAATAATAATATGGGACAAGGAGACATTTGTAGTAGGCTTACTATAAATTGTAAGAAAAATAGGTTAGAGTTATCCTTCTTCCGAAAGATCCAGGAAGGTGAGTTTATAGAATATAATAAATATTCTATGAAAATAATATATAAACCTTGTGTATTTCATATTTCAATAGTGGAAGGAAGGTGTTAATTTTTTCAAAAGAACACGATATCGAAAATACAATACATTTTATCGTCTGCTGGGGAAAGGGTCTGTGATGAGGCGATAGTAGCGATCCTGGTGGTTAGCAACTATCTATGGATGCATATTTCAACTGTCTATGTTTGCATATTTAGTAAGTATTGAGCTTCGAGACTGTATATACTAGACTGTGGTCCCATCTTATTAAAGAAATAAGTAAAAAACATCGGCTTACAGCGAACTCTTCTATTGGTATAAAAATCTTTGGTAAAGATGTACATAGATAGCCTACGTAGATAGGTAGATGAAAGAAACATGATACTTGTTACTTCATACAGGAACTTCCATAGGATTGCAGGACGTGGAAACGGCTCTACGTTTCATTCAAGTTAATTTCATTTGATGACCTTGTATTTCTCTAATTAGTTTATTTGATATCTGTAACTTCACTCAAGCAAGTTTTTTTTAACACCACAAGGGTCTACTCGCTTCAACACAGTATCATCTGCGGGTAAATTTAGAACATGTACTTCATGCAAAAGTGTTATAAATACATATTGCCAGCTACAAAATGTAGAGGCGGATAGCGTTGTACATATCCTGGATGAGGTAAAAAGTTTTCATTAAATGCATTTGAAACAACACCATGTTCCCATTGAGAAAAGTTAATTTACCAAGTGAATGTGATAATATGTAGCTTTATTGGGCAACGTGTATTTCAAAAATATATTTCTATAGAAGGGGGTATAGTAATCTACTTCGTAGTATTTCCGCTTTTACTTCCACTCGTCTACGAGTGAGGGTCACGTAAGAACAGTTCCTAAACAGCAAATATTGCAGTCTTGTCAGTGTTGCCAACTGCTACCAGATATCACCATGTGAAGTAAAATCACGATTCTACGTACTGAATGACTTATTTACTTACCGTACTTTACCTTTATGTTGGAAGGTTATTCTAAATAATTCAATAATTTGTAAAATATTTTCGTAGGAAAACTATACGAGAAAGGGATTAACATGTTAGGTATTTTGTCTGGCAATATGAAAATCATTGGTTTGACTAAACAATTGATTTACGAGACCTAACCTAAAAATGTAGACTATTTTGTTTGACCTCATGAAATTATTAGTACAAACTCCGAAAACCGAATACCACCATGAAATGTATGCTTAAGAATATTTATTCCTAATAATTTTGCTATTCTAGTTATGATTGCTGTCTCCGTGAGCATAATTCCTTCTTCATTATCTTCTTTCGGTTAAATCTGAAAGAACAGAACGCCAGTAGGGGAAGTTATCCCCACTTTCGCAGCACGCTTTACGCTGACTTGGTGGAGTCGCTGCCATGTTTTTTCCTCTTTTTTGACATTATTGTAATAAAAAATCATATAAACTCCTAAACATGAGATTTAAAATCCTAAAAAAAAAAAATCCTAAAACATAGATTGGAAAACCTAATTTTAGTTTCTTAAAACCTATAAATTCTGAGCTTGATAATGAAGCACGTTACAAGCCTTATATTTTAATACATGTAATGCAAACTTTCATCAGTCACGTCTTGGGGACCGTTTCACAATCCTTTCAAATTACAAATTAACAATTTACAAATAACAAATAAAAGTTTACAAATGCTTGTAAATTGTTTCACAATGCTATCTTATTAGTGTGCAACGTTTGACGAACTTTACAAAATCAGCTAAAGAAGTTTACAAATACGCATTATTGGTTACACAATATTGCCAACGACAGTTTACAAAAATCGCTAAGGAGCAGAGCTAAAGTCGCTGTATTTTTACAACTACCGATACATATATTTTTATATTTTGTACTAAAATAGATTATTCTAAGCTTGCTGATTCATATTTCACCAACAAAAAATATAAAGTATTGTTCAAGAAAATTAAAAGTATTTAGATTTTTACACTGGTGGCCATAATTCTGAAAACTTTTTGTGTTTGTACTGAATTCTCATAACATCTGTTTTTATTCACACATTAATACGATTTAAAATATTACTAGTGACTGAAAGCATCAAACAAACATTGTCTATTCTATTTTTGTAGAAAATACATGACTTTATATCAAAATGTGTATGAGAAACATATATTTATACTTTAACACCTAGAAACACTTTCTTGTTATTTTTCATTCACTCTGTAAACAGTTAGTACTTTGTGGGATAACTTTTATTTTTAATGACAGCATCAATTCTGCGGGGCATTGAGTCCGCCAGACGTTGCAGTTCTTCCTTGCTGATGATCTGAAACCCAACTGTGGATAATGGCATCAATAAATTCAGTTTTGCTGCTGCAATTTTTTTAACACCAAAACTTTTTACCTTGACAAGTTTTCAATTGGATTAAAATCAGGACTATTCCCAGGTCACTTTAATACCTTGATGTCTTTCTGTTGAAACATTGCATAACACTCTTGGCAGTGTGAAATGGAGCACAATCCTGCTGAAATACAATGTCATCACAATTTGGGTGTAATTCGGCAAATGATGGTTTCAATTTCACTTCCAGAATACTTCTTTTTTTGTATTTTTCCGCATTCAAGTTCCCTTGAAAAATCTGAAATCTTCCTACTCCATTCCTGGACATGCATCTCCATTTAGTCGACGAACATATTTGATTCCGTCACTTCCGAATATAGAAATCCTTGTTTCATCGCTCCATATCACTTTCGCACAGTCATCACTGGTCCATGATTAATGACTTTTGCACCAATTTACACGATTTTCTCGTTGTCTTTTGTTGAGAAATGACTTTTTTCTGGGTGCTCTTGCTTTCAGTTCATTGTCAAACAACTTCCTTCGAAGAGTTCTCACAGAAATATTACGTCCACTGCCGTGTAGAACTTCCTGTATCTCTTTAGAAGATTTCCTTCGATGTTTAAATGCTAATCGACAAATCTGCCTCAATCTCATGGACTTACTTAAGGTTTTCTACCAGTCCTAGGTGCTGTTTTACAAGATTTTGTGGATTTGAACCTCTGCCATTCCTTCTGGACGCCAGCCACTGTAGCACCATTACAAAGCTTCCTTGCAATTTCCTTGAATGTGTAGCCTTCTTCTCGAAGTGTAACTGCCCTACTTCGATTAGAAGGTGTTCAGTACTTTCATGGAGCCATTGTGATAAAATTATCAATAACGTTTGTGGTAAAGTAATCAGATGTTAACCGAACGAAATCTGTCACACTAATGATAGAAACACACTAATAATGTACATATTTTATACTAACAGTGCTCAACAATGCTCCTAATGATCAAAAATAATCTTAAAATCAGCAGTGGACTAATTTTTATTACAGTAAATAATGGGAAATTATAATGAAATCTGAAATTAATATTTAGATCTTAAACGACAAAAACATAATTCCCCACATAATGACTATTTATTGTTAAAATATTAAGAATTTAATATAATACCTTTATCATAACTCCATAATCGACGAAACAGTCATTAGTAATATTTTAAATTGTATAAATCTGTGAATAAATATAGATATTATAATAATTCAATACAAAAACAAGAAGTTTCCAGAATTATGGCCACCAGTGTATATATTGGCGACAATGGAGTTTCATGTGATGTAATTGGTCGAATATATCAATACGTCTATGACTTAAATGACCAGAGTTAGCACCAAATTCAGTAAAATAGTTAAATAAACAGATTTGTTCCACGTACAAATATGCAATTGATATTATGATGTCTAACTACAAAATCAGGTTCATTTTTTTGTTTTGATCCATCAGTATTTATTAATGTTGCATCCCTAACCTCACAAACATTAGTGATCTCAGCAGCAGCATAAAAATTCTGTGCTATAGTAAATAACATTTTGGTGATCAAAAACCTGCCCCGAATTTAACTCTTTTAACAAAATCAACTACTCTGTAGGCATTTTTCCACACTGATATCTCAGAAATTCCGTGCTTATTTGCTAACGCACAGAACTGACAGCTACTATGCAACCAATGCAAAACAATACAGTTCTCGCTTTGAGGTTAGGGCATCACTTTTCCTTTTGTATGTTGGATATGATGTCCCATATCTTGTAGGAGAGATTCCAGCGAAACGGGACTCGAAACGACTTCAGAATACGGCATAAGTAGTGTCGCTATTGCATTAGTGAATTATTTATTTTTGATGCAGGAAACTTCTTTTTTAAGTGCGAGTATTTATTCAATACAGTCTTCGTATATAAATACTTACGCGGTATTCTTAAGTATAGCGCTGGACTCATTCGAAACCTTTCATTAAATTCATACAATGATACGAACGTATTATTAATTCTTGGCCCGAGAGTTTTACGTATACGTCTTCGTTTGATTAGGCCTAAATTCAGTATCTTCGTCTGAGTCATTAGAACTCCTTAATAACATCAAAACTGCGTTAATTTAATTCTTAATATTATCCAGTTACTCAAAAATTAATTTAATAACTATTTCTTTATTGTATTTATTCATAATTTGTTGCAATATCAAACTTTACACATCTCAGAGGTATTGTAGAAAGTGTGCTAATTTTACAAGTAAAGTTTACACGTTTGTAAAATTACCCTTCATTGTGAAACAGAATACTTGTAAAGTGAGCAAAATTTAATTTGTAAAGATTTGATTTCCTTTGTAAAGTTCAACATTACAAACAAAGATTGTGAAACAGAAGTTTACAATTTACAAGCAAAGTTTCCAATTTACAAAGATTGTAAACATTGTGAAACAGGCCCTTGGCCTCCTCAAATTTCAAACCCACTATCCGCCACTGTCTTTGTCTGCTATAAATTTCACTTGAGCCCGCCGGAATTTGAACACTGATCTCCGGCGTGGAAATCCGACGCTCTAACCGTTCGGCTAACGATGCGTCATATCCGAAAATACTGTAGTGAAAACAAGCAAATGTATCCCATGTTTAAAAATCGTGTCTGGGGAGTCACGCCGTGCAACGAATGCAGGCAGTCACTGTAACAGCTGAGCTACCGCTCTGCATCAATGAGCGAGCGGGCCCGCTGGCCGTGAGCAGTGAAAGTAATAAAATCATTGATCGGAGCGGAAGCGGCGATGCCATTGCGACATGAGTACGTGTTGAATGGGTTTCGCAAGTGACTGACTTATCAGAGATGATGCCCCTCGCCAAGGAAACAAAAGCGATGGATGTACTTAACAATGGTAGTAAGTATTTGTGTAGTGGTGCGTGACGTCCGGCGCTCTGCGTGACGGCACAGCCGGCGGTACAGGCCGCCACAAGACGCGGTGAACCGTGGCTTTGTGTTGTGGAGGCACCTAGAATGCGCTAGTACGCTAGTGGGCCACTTGGCTGTGGGAGTAGGCGTATAGAATTCGGTTTTATATACATACACTTACAGTGCGCTGGTAGGTGAATGAGTTCCGAAATAGGTAAATAAAGGTATCTACGTTGCTGATAGTAGGTGACGACCTAGAATGCGCTACTACTTGACTATGGGAGTAGGTGTGTAGAATTCGGTTTTAAATAAATGCACTTACAGTGCGCTGGCAAGTGAATGAGTTCGGAAGTTGGTAAATAAAGACAAGTACTTTCCGCTGGTAGTAGGTGACCACCTAGAATGTGCTAGTACTTGACTATGGGAGTAGGTGTGTAGAATTCGGTTTTATATACATACACTTACAGTGCGCTGGTAGGTCAGTGAGTTCCGAAATAGGTAAATGAAGGTATCTACGTTGCTGATAGTAGGTGACGACCTAGAATGCGCTACTACTTGACTATGGGAGTAGGTGTGTAGAATTCGGTTTTAAATAAATGCACTTTCAGTGCGCTGACAGGTGAATGAGTTCGGAAGTTGGTAAATAAAGACAAGTACTTTCCGCTGGTAGTAGGTGACCACCTAGAATGTGCTAGTACTTGACTATGGGAGTAGGTGTGTAGAATTCGGTTTTATATACATACACTTACAGTGCGCTGGTAGGTCAATGAGTTCCGAAATAGGTAAATGAAGGTATCTACGTTGCTGATAGTAGGTGACGACCTAGAATGCGCTACTACTTGACTATGGGAGTAGGTGTGTAGAATTCGGTTTTAAATAAATGCACTTACAGTGCGCTGACAGGTGAATGAATTCGGAAGTTGGTAAATAAAGACAAGTACTTTCCGCTGGTAGTAGGTGACCACCTGGAATGCGCTAGTACTTGGCTATGGGAGTAGGTATGTAGAATTCGGGTTTATATAAACTCACAGTACGCTGGTAGGTGAATGAGTTCGGAAGTTGGTATGTGAAGGCATTTACATTCCGTTGGTAGTAGGTGACCAACTAGAATGCGCTAGTACTTGACTATGAGAGTAGCTGTGTAGAATTCGGTTTTATATTTACAGTGCGCTGGTAGGTGAATGAATTACGAAATAGGTAAATGAAGGTATCTACATTGCTGATAGTAGGTGACCACCTAGAATGCGCTAGTACTTGACTATGGGAGTAGCTATTTAGAATTCGGTTTTCTATAAATGCACTTACAGTATGCTGGTAGGTGAATGAGTTCGGAAGTTGGTAAATTAAGGCACCTACATTCGCTGATTGTAGGTGACCACCCAGAATGCGCTAGTACTTGACTTTGGGAGCAGGTGTTTAGAATTCGATTTTCTATAAATGCACTTACAGTATGCTGGTAGGTGAATGAGTTCGGAAATTCGTGAATTAAGACACCTACATTCGCTGGTAGTAGGTGACCACCTAGAATGCTCTAGTCCAGGGTCGTCAGCACAGAGCACACTGGGGCTAGAGTCTCTTACCCGCGGAAAACGCAGTGCACTAGGATGCACTCGTAGCTGCTAGTGGTATGCTCTCTATCTCTCCCTGTTGCACGACGGTGCACACCGGACAGAACCGCGTACCCTTTGCACATTTCAGCGAGTGCTGACGACCACTGCTCTAGTTCTTGACTATGGGAATAGCTACGTAGAATTCGGTTTCATATATATATATATATATATATATATATATATATATATATATATATATATATATATATATATATATGCACTTACAGTGCGCTGGTAGGTGAATGAATTCCGAAATAGGTAAATGAAGGTATCTACATTACTGATAGTAGGTGACCACCTAGAATACGCTAGTACTTGGTTATTTGAGTAGGTGTATAGAATTCGGTTTTAAATAAATGCACTTCCAGTGCGCTGGTAGGTGAATGAGTTCGGAAGTTGGTAAATGAAGGCATCTACATTCAACTGATAGTAGTGACCACCTAGAATGCACTAGTAGGCCTACTTGGCTATGGGAGTAGGTTCGTAGAATTCCGTGATATGAAGATATTATTATTATTATTATTATTATTATTATTATTATTATTATTATTATTATTATTATTATTATTATTATTATCAATACAAAAGCCTACATTTTCTTCAAGTGGGCCTATAGGCTATATTATTATTCACTGGGCAATTTTTTTTTCAACCAGCGTATTATGAATATCAATTATATTATAACTAATTTCCTGGATTTGTGTGTGACAGTTGTTTAGTTTTAAAATATCTGATTGTTGAGCAAAAATTCGCGGAACTGTCTGAGTCGTTGAAGTTATCAGTGAGTAGATAATGCACTTCTGTTTACTCCCAATTCCTGGTATTTATTAATTCTGTACACATTGAATTGTCTGTCAAGTTCTGTTAACTGGTATTGCTATATCAACTACTATGTGGTCCTGCAGAAATTCTCACTATTTTCAGGCCATATTCAGAACTATGGCCAGGCGTTTATTGTTACTACTACTACTACTACTACTACTACTACTACGGACTCGCACTTAATCCAAGTAAGACGCAAGCTTAATTATTGACTATAAGCGTTTAGTTAACTCTCTTAATAACAGTCATCTTTCAGTCGTTACCCTTAACAACACGCTAATCCCTTATTCATCTGTCGTAAAAAATCTTGGCTTCTTTTTCGATAATAATCTAAATTGGAATTTCAAGTTAAAGAAACGATAAAAAAAAATCTGTTCCTCCATTCACTGTTTGAGTCGCTTGAGAAACTTCTTGCCCCAGCAACTAAAACTTACCCTAGTACAAACCCTAATAATGCCGCACTTCGATTGTTGTGACGTTTTGTTAAGTGACCTAAGTTCTGAACTGTCAGTCAAGTTACAGCGAGTTCAGAATTTGTGTGTCAGATACGCGTGCAACATCCGACGATATGATCACATATCACCGTCCTTCGCAAGTATTTCGTGGCTCCGACTTAAAGAACGCAGAACTTCACACTCTTTGTCTTTACTCTTTCGAATTCTGCACACTTCAATACCAAATTACCTTTCGTCTCGTTTCTCTTATCTATACTCTAACCACGACGTAAATACCAGATCACTTATCTGTGGCGCTTTAAGTATACCTCTTCATAGAACATCCCGTTATTCATAATCTTTTACAGTATCCACCTCGCGACAATGGAATTCCTTGTCACAAAGTATTAGGGGCTGCAAGACAATAAATACTTTTAAAAACAGCTTAAAAAATAACCTTCTTAGCATTTCACTCCAATCATACTGACTTAAACTATCACTGTCTACATTGTTACTCCTTCCTTTGACATGCTTCCTGATTGTGCTGTATTTTCAAAATTGTCTCATAATAATCTCTTTCTATTATCTAACATTATTTGAAATATATTAACATTCTATGTATTTTAGCTTAATTCTGCTACATAGTTTGTATTTCAATGTTTAATTAATAGTTCACAGTATTTTGTTGTTTAATTCGTAAATAACTCTTGTATACAGCGTGTTTCAAAAATACGGGGCATAATTTCAGGTATGTATTTCCCACATGTAGACAATCAAAATAGTTCATTACAACATGTGTCCGGAAATGCTTTATTTCCGAGTTATGGCCTTCACAACATTGAAATTCACCGGAACGTTTTTCTTTCCGCAGATCGTTGCCGTCAAAGGAGACATTAAGAGGGCACTCTGACAGTTCATTCCGAGGCAAAGGTTACATTCAGTGTTGTGTAGGTACTTGGATCGAAGGTTTCCTGATCGATGGATAGGTAGAGGTAGCCCAATTGCTTGGCCTCCACGCTTACCTGATCTGAACCCTCTCGATTTCTACTTGTGGGGCCATTTAAAATCATGGTTTATTCGTCTCCGGTGCCTGATTTGGAATCCCTTCGGAATCGAATTGTGGCATGTTCTGAGGACATACGCAATACTCCTGGAGTTTGGGATCGTGTTCGCAGGTCAATGAGACATCGATGTGAGGTCTGTATTCAAGCAGGAGGTGGACATTTTGAACATCTTCTGTAATGACAACGACCTGCGGAAAGAAAAACGTTCCGGTGAATTTCAATGTTGTGAAGGCCATAAGTCGGAAATGAAGCATTTCCGGACACATGTTGTAATGAACTATTTTGATTGTCTACATGTGGGAAATACATACCTGAAATTATGCTCCGTATTTTTGAAACATCCTGTATATGTAACTCTTATCTAAATCAAATTGTTGAATTCTTTGTATGTTCATACATATATGTATATATACTTTTTGCTGGTTGAGTGGAAGAGAAGGCCTTACGGCCTTAACCCTGCTAGCTAAAATAAAATTATTATTATTATTATTATTATTATTATTATCAGGAAAGGATTTATTTAAATACATATTTACTTATAAAGCTAATATAATTTATATTTTGCATTATCTTTATGTTTCACAATGTGTAGGGTTGAAAAATCCTACTTTTATTTTCATTTTTCCATATTTTAGAGTTTAGTACATATTTTCGTTAATTTCCATATATTTTCCATATTTCATATAAAACAGTCCATATTATATTAGGTTTAACAATAAAACAAAACAAAATTCCATTAACTTTTAAAAATACATTTCAACAATAGAGATTTAAACACATGTTCAGTAATCCCTTTAACATCAGAGTTATTTGAAAATTAGCAGTCCTATCAACAATGGGAAAGTAAGTTACAAAACTGTATTAATTTAATTTAAAATTTTTAACAGACTTCAGTTGTGCAGCTCAACAGTTAAATGCCAGTCAGAGTACACATAGGTTCAGTTTTGTAAATCATACTATAAAGAGTAAATATGCCAAAAGTACGTCATTCAGTCAATTTAAAATCAAAACTAACAAGTTACATTTCAGAATTTAAAGAAGATGGTTTATCAACTGACAATAAAATATTATTTTGTAATTTGTGTCAGTGTGCAGTATCATCTACACAAAAGTTCCTGGTGCAACAACACATTACAACTAGTAAACATCAGGCCAACAAACAACTAAATTCCAAGCAGAGACAATTGTTTTAACACAACCAACAACATCGAATGTAAGATCTGAGTTTAACATCGACCTGTGCCGTTCTCTCATCTCTGCTGATATTCCTCTCTACAAACTAAAGAATAAGGTCTTCAGGGAATTCCTTGAAAAATATACTCAACATACAATCCCGGATGAGTCAACACTTAGGAAGACGTATGCTCCATCCATCTACGATGAGACAATACAGAAGATAAGAGATGAAATTAAAGATAGTTCAATTTGGGTTTCCATTGATGAGACGTAAAGAAGGTAGACTTGTTGGTAATGTAGTTATCGGTTTGTTAAGTGAACAATATTCTGAACGAATTCTTTTACATTGTGATGTTCTAGAAAAGTGCAATAACAAAACTATAGTTAAACTGTTTATGGGTATCCTGTGGCCAAAGGGTATTATGTACGATAATGTGTTATTCTTTATTAGCGATGCTGCCCCTTATATGGTCAAAGCTGGACAAGCATTATCTGTTGTATATCCTAAATTGACTCATTTTACTTGTGTGGCGCATGCATTTCATCGTGTGGCAGAAGTGGTCAGAGACATTTTCCTAAAGTAGATTTGTTGATTTCATCAGTGAAAAAGTATTTCTCAAAGCTCCCAGTAGAGTTAACGTGTTGAAAGAAATGTACCCTGAAATTCCATTGCCACCAAAGCCAATTTTAACTAGATGGGGTACATGGCTAGAAGCATAATATTATGCCGAACATATAGACTCTATTAACAATGTTCTCCTTGCATTGGACTCTGAAGATGCAGTCTCAATTGATACTGTCGAAAACAGTTACCTGTGACATAAGTGTGAAGAATGACTTAGCTCACATTCAGCATACATTTTCATGCATCATAAAAACGCTCAAAAGTCTCCAAAATAGGCACCTTTCACTATCTGAAAGTTTTGAAATTATAAATAACTGTGGAACAACTGAATTGGTAGAGGTAAAGTTGCAGATGCAGTAAGAGCTAAGGTGGACACTGTACTTTCTAAAAAAACCCTGGATATGAAGAACTACAAAAGGTTGTTGCTGTGATGAGTGGTGAATCAACAGTGAAGTGGACTTATCCCCAGCAGACATTGTGAAATTGAATTATGTACCAGTTACTTCTTGTGACGTCGAACGCTCTTTTAGTCAGTATAAATCTATCCTCAGAGACAATAGAAGAAGATTCACTTTTCAGCACTTGAAAGAAATGTTTGTAACCTATTGTTATGGTAACAGACAATAAAAATTGTGTTTTGTTGAAACTACATTGGAAGATAAGGTACGTCCATTATATTTTTTGTTTAGTTTGATTAAAATGTACCAATATTTAACGTACATAGTCATTTTTTTATAATTTTAAGTCCATATTTAATTCCATATTTTGGTAAAAATCCATATTTAATTCCATATTTTGGTAAAAATAACTACATATATATTTACATATTTCATATATTTTTAGTCCATATAAATCCGTTCCCTGATTATTATTATTATTATTATTATTACTACTACTACTACTACTACTACTACTACTACTACTACTACTACTACTACTACTACTACTAATATTACTTTTACACAAGTTTGAAATGAAACTCCGTGCTCTGGAATTGACGTTGAAGGTTCCAGCTATGCGTTATCTTACGAAGGACATGACTTTTTTTTCTCTCCGGGCACGAAGGAAGCCTTGTGCTCCAGCAGAACTTACAACTTGGACATGATTTCTTAACACCGTTTGTAGAAAAACGTCTTCCTCTCGTTTTGGCTTATTGCAGGATGTGTCGTTTCCGTCCTGCTGTACTCTTCTGCTCGATACTTCTGCAGGCAATCATAATGAATTGTTGCATTGTTTATATACGACTATTTCGTTTATATGACGTCATTCCATTTTCTACCAATGAAGTGTAATGAAATTTTGAATTCCAACCAATCACAGTCAAACATCGCGATAATTTCTGCAGCTAGATTTATCGCTATCAATTTATCGTATGGCCGTTCTTTTGTTTAGTTGGTGTCGCCAACTGTTTCCCCTTAAATCGATGAGTATGAATCCATTAAGATGCATCTACACGGTTAAACTTTTCACTCAACTTTACGCATTCAAGCAATGAATGAAAGATTGATATTTAATATTAATATATTTACGCTGTGAAGACGACGTTTAAAACGGCGCACCATGTAGACACAAAATCTTTATGAATCTTAATTGAACCTAGATCATATATGTAAATATGTTCTAGGATTGAACGTACGTTTTAAACTTGATTATTTCAATATTCTTCCCAGATTGCATGTATACGCGCATGGAACTGTGTAGATGCAGCTTTAGTCCTGTTACACACTACGGTGAGATACAGCTGTCTCCACACATATTACATAGTTCTTAGTTCTCGATGTAGTGTGCAATGTAATGATGAACTACTAAGTAAAGTACGAAATTCTACTTCCACATCTACATCTTCATGTTCTAATTCCATGTCCATTGTAGGCTATCTGAAGAAAATTACGTTCCTTCATTCAGATTTGATACCTGCTTTTTCAACAGTTCTTCATTTAATTAATGTATTAATCAGATTACTGTAATTATATTATAAAATTTTAAATTAAAATATGATTTCAGCAGATAATGAAAATATATTTCTGTTATAATAATAAGACAAAAGTGCACTACATGTAATTAACATTATTAAACCTGTATTTCGCTTTTCGCAATTGGCATTACTGAATAATAACATCGAATTTCTTTATTGCAGTAATCGATATTCATCTATTTCAACTTCACAATGTGTGAATAGGTTAAGTATTCGTAAATATACAATTATTAACATTTTGTAATCGAATTTTAGGGATATATTATTTACATTTTTATTTTATTCACGAAATAGTCCTAATAAATGTCACTCGAGGTCTGAGATTTCCCAGATAAATCTCAGATTTCTCGTGACATTACTACAGATAAACGATGACAATTTCTACGCTGTTGGCCTAAGATTTATTATTTACAGCTTACAGCAGAAGAAAATGTCAGATGATAGACAACATTAAGATATGTGGATCGTACGCGGATATTAAGAGGAAAATAGGAAAGATTGGAGAAAGCTGGGTTTGCAGTGAAAGACCTGTTCTTGGTCACAAACACTATGAATAAACAAATCGAGTGTTTGTCATTTGTTAGTAGAGAGCGGAATTTAGGCAAAAACCTATTTTTTTCCTCGATACATATAGGCTTGAGATTTAATATTTACATTTTTTTAATGGAAATATAACTATAAATAAAGGGGTTTTATAGTGCCTAAAAATGCCCATTTCGACGTTACTGCCTATTTTTAAATTTTTGCATCACTTTTCGTAACTGTTTCGTACCGTTTACATTTCAAGCGAGTAACAACTCCTTTCTAGCAGTGAACAACACAATAGAGAAATACCTCCAGACCACTCCTTCCCATTCTTACAGTCTTTCAATCCAAAAGTTCAACTTTCAGTCGGCCTGGGTAGCGTAGTCGGTATAGTGCTGGCCTTCTGTGCTCGAGGTTGCGTGTTAGATCCCGGTCCAGGTCAATGGCATTTGTGCTTAAATGTGACAGGCTCAAGTCAGTAGATTTACTGGCATGTAAAAGAACTCCTGCGGGACAAATTATTATTATTATTATTATTATTATTATTATTTTTATGGATTATTATATCTTCCCTATCTGTCAGCAATTTAACACAAACTCGCTGGGTTGTACCCGAATAAGCAAATCGGAACTTGGGGACTTTGTGTCGTGCGCATGAGTAAGGTTACAAAATTTTGTACAAAAGCTCACTTTTGCAAGTGCTCAGGGACAGTAGATGTACTAAGAAAGTGGTCATCATCGGTTTGGCAAGTAAAGACGAATTGAAGAAACTTGTCATGTCGAAGCAAATGACATTGGAGAGAAAAGGTAAACGGTCTGTTAGAGGAATGAGAAAATGCGTGGTATTCAGAATGGGTAGAATTGAAAATATATTTTTAAATTTTAGGTACAGAATTTCTGGAGGAATTCTGAGGAGTATTATTTTCTTCTAATGCAGAGTTTATATTTTGTAGTTTGCCACACATAAACTAGAGCTGAAACGGGCATTCATTGAAAGACATTGCAGTCCCTTAAAGTGGAAAATTTGTCCATAGACATGGATCAGTTTCGTAGTGGAACCTTCCTTAGTAGTGACACAGAAATTGAAAACTATTTTCGAGAAAAATTTAGAATACTTTATCTTTCTCAGATACGAGATCAGCTAGCAACTGCTGAAAATCGAAAGAAACAGTGATGAAAACATTCAGTATTTTAAGTTTGGTCACTTCATGTGACGTGGAAATAAGTTTCTTTGTTTCAAATCATGTTTGATAACAGACGAAGAAGTTATGGGTTCGAAAATCTTCAAACGATTAGTCATACATTGTAATAAAATTTACTGGAGAGCAGAACTGTAAATTTGATATATTTTGCATGTTTATTTATATATATGCCATAAAATTACGTGATTCAACCTACCATAATATTGTAAATTTTATTAGTAACAACAATGTAATTTATTCGTCACAACAATAATTCCTTTCTTACAATTCAAATTAACGCACTCGTCAACAATTAAAACACAGTATTCGTTATAGCACTCCACCGACGACAATGACAATTTACCTGGACTATTCGGCACAACAATGAACTGTTAATCTTAACTGATATTTACACAGAAAAATTTACAAATCAGAACTAAACCAGTTCTCAGTTCCAGTTCTTCTATCTCAGTCACTGAGTTCACAGTATCTCGAACCACAGACCTCCAGAGACAGTCCACTGACTCGAACTAAGGTCCCTCCAACTGCGGCCACTGGAAAATATTTGCGGTCCACTGCATGAACTTCAGGACTTCGGATGCTGAGAAAGATTACACAAGTCGAACAGAACTGCTTGCATTTTATTGCTTCACTGACTGAATAACTGAAAACTCTAAAACTCTCCAGCTTTGAGTTCGCAGGGCGCTTCTTCTTTTATAGCAAAATCATAGTTGCGAGAATTTTAACAGGTGTGAGAAATTAGATATCTCTACATCGACAGACTTCTGGAATAGTGGGAAGGTCGTTCCACATTAAACTGGTTTGCAGGAGGTGGGAGCCTGATCGCGTTGACTGTATTACATCTTTCTCCACCGCGCGACGTCACTCAATGTTCCGTGGAGCCTGTGCGATCTGCTTTCTTGCGGGACGCTGGTGAGTTCGATTCCGTCGCTGTTCAATTATCAAATGCCATTTCCAGCCAGGAACCACCTTTATAACAGATTGTTGATTAGTACCTCTGTGCTGGAATTATTATTATTGACATTGATATCTTCCTCACGTTAAAACACAAGTCCCCAAGTTGAGCTTTGAATAAGCATTCTCTTACATTCCAAGACAGATAACAACCCCTTCCTTTTTTCTCACCACTTGTAAGTACAGCAGTGAGCGACACAATAGCCACAATAGGTGCTGATCATCTACTGTGAAGCAAACTATGGAAATGTGATTGGTGAATGAAAAACACTAACCTAAAGACAGAATGTCTTCATTTTATGTATGCATGTGTATCCTTGTTTCTGGAGTAAGACAGAGCGATGGTTTGTCACCCATACTTTTTAATTTTGTCTTAGAAAAGGCATTACAGAAACTTAGGAATGAAAATATTGGAATTTTATTGGGCAATGATAAAATTAATTTATTAGCATATGCTGATGATATTGTCCTAGGACAAACAGAAGATATATCAAGAAACTTTTTAGACTCTTAGGCCCGGTTTCTTCAACCTTTGTTAAATTATAACAGTATGTTATTCCATTTTAACAGTAAACTTAACAGTTGAAGCATTTCTTCAACTACTGTTAGTACTAACAGGCTGTTAAAACCTGTGTTAATTTAACTGCCCAATTTCATGCAGTTATATCATTTAACTCTCTGTTAGCATAGAAGTATGCAATATGGCTGGTGCGTTAGATGCTGAACTTTTATATCTGGATTATTTAGAAAATGATATCCATGAATACATAAACAGAGTGGATGATTTCTGTGATTTGACAGACCAGAAGGTCATACAAAGGTATAGGCTATTTTCTGCCAAGCCTCACTTTTCGCTTTCAACTTAGATCCGTTTGTTTATTTATTCTCATTAATTGGTTTATACTGCGAAATAATTTCCAGCAGAAGTCTTCTTTCGAACAAAGAGAAATTAGTCCCACGATTTCTTTTTGTTCCAGTATTTTCCATTTCATAACATCAATACCAATACGCCGCTCCACGCTATTGTGATACAGACGAGGAAAGAAGCAGAAATCAAACCTGAGAAAATAAAAAGACTTCTATCCTCTCTGAATCAAACAACGGAAACAAGCGAGAATCGCAATTGTCAGAGTTCAGAAAACAGAAATGAGCCTATACTTGGTTATAGGTTATGGTTAAACTCTAGAATCTCTGGTCCTAACAGAGAGTTAACAAACAGAATGTTAAAATGTGAAATGTAAAGTTGAAGAAACGCAATATTTTTAACAGCAATTCATACTTTTAACTTACAGTTAATTAACGCTATGTTAGGTGCATTTTAACAAAGGTTGAAGAAATCGGGCCTTAGTAGAAGAAACAAGAATAACAGGGTTAAAAATTAATTCTGAAAAAACTAAAGACATAAATATATCACGTACCTCAAATAATAGAGGGTCACTTATAATAGATGATTGGGAGTTACTGAATTTAAATATTTAGGAAGTATAATTAATGAAACAGGCTTATTTGGGAAAGAATTGATCATAGACTCGTTACGTGAAATAAGTTTTATTACTCCCTTCATAAATTGCTTAGTTCCAAACTCCTTTCTAGATTATCAAAATTAAGATGCTATAAAACTATAATCCTACCAACTCTCCTATATTGCTGTGAAACTTGGATATTAACAAAAACAACAACAAAATCTCTTTTTACTTTTGAGAACAAAATCTTGAGGAAGATTTTTGGTCCCATTCAAGAAAATAACACATGGAGAATTTTGTACAACAGGGAACTAAGGAATATTTATAAAGTTCCGGACATAATAGCCTTAATAAAAAGTCGAAGACTACGTTGCCTTGGACACGTTCTACGGCGTGATGAAGACTCTCTTTTACGAAAAGCTTTGACTATTCTCCAAGATGTACGAGACCTCGTCTCCGTTGGCAGGACCAAGTATATGATAATCTTTGTACAGTGGGAGGACGACAAGAAGATGCAGAGAACAGAGACGAATGGCGATATATCGTGAATGAGGCTAAAAACCACTTAGGTTTTGAAATGCCCTAAATTGATTGATTGATTGATTGAATTACTGATGTTTTGTACCCTTATACTTCCATTTTTAAGTTTCCTACAGAAATAAATAATCTATTTTCTACATGTAACCAGAAAATGATAATAGTAATATACGTTACAAGAGCGGTATGTTGACGTTTTCATGTTCGAGGAAAAGATTGAAAAAGCGAAACGTAGTTGAGCTTTTTTTAATTTCCGAGAACATGAAAACAAACATACCGCTCGTGTATCGTACATTATTTTGTGCGAAGATCGTTTATTACGTACCTGAAAGACGAATTTCTAATTAGTTGCAATGAAATCTCCATCTTGGTTTCTGTTTAATGACAGCAACTTTAGAAAACAAAAATATCTATACTCCAGTAGGCCATGATATAGGGGACAGCTGGGTAGTATCGGACATCGGGTAATATCGGACAGTGCGTTTCTTTCATCTATCACCATATGGTAGTACCTGAATAACATGGTTATGTTTCTCTATGCGACATCACAGAAACGTAACCATGTCAATCAGGTACTATCATCGCGTGGTAGATGAAAGAAACTCACTGTCCGATATTACCCGATGTCCGATACTACCCGACTCTCCCCTACGTCTGTCTTTTTTTCCCCCAGTCTATAAATGCGAACTTAAAACAAACGGTAAGGTTATGTAATGATTTATTTGTCATTTTAATATTTTAACAATATTATTTATATAACATATTGCAGTAATAACATCGGCATCTGGAATCTCGTTGATTTTTTCACGGCTTCCTTAATGTTACTTGTATCAGGAATGCAATAAGTTTCGTGGACTTTACTTAATTTTTGCAAATATTTAAAAATAATAATTAACAGTGCAATTCAGGTGAAATTGCAGTGGTAAGTTTCCAATTTATAATTATTGCTATGTTAAACGTCTCTAAAAATAATATGTTAAAAGCCTAAAGCAGTAAAATGAATGTCGCGCTTAAGCAGTAAGAAGAGGGAAATTGTTATGTGTGTTACGTTGGGAATACTAAATGTGGTATTTCACACTTACCGCGTATTGGTTCTCGGAAAACAAGCAAATACGCACGATCTCGCACAAAAGGATATTAATTCTTGTATAAATAAGATAATGTGGGTAGCTGCAATACCGACAGCAGTGATTGCTCGGGAAAACAGGATATAATTATCACACCTGTCAACAGCGAGGCCTGATAACACGAGAATGAATAAGAAGTCAGTTGTCTGTGAAGGACGCCCATTCATGCCAGCCAATACTGCATGTCAGACCGGATTCCGATAATTAGTTCGTAGATAAGATACGCCGGCACTCACGTGGCGTACGATCAAAACTCTGAAAACAAACAAGATACGCAGCGAGGTGCATTCATTTCACTAACATTGTGTCTTACTGTCGGTTTACGTAAACCAACATTTTCCCAAGTGTTAAGGGTACTTCAACGAATATCCTCCAATGCTCCGCATTCCAACAGACTGACATCGCAGCCAGCGGAGAACCATAAACGCAGAAAAATCACGAAATATCCTTAAAAATTAAATCCTTTACTACAATCATGAGTAGAGAGCGGAATTTTAGACCCTAAAAAGTTGCATTTTAGGCGCCTAAAATAGACTCTTAAACTCCTTTATTTAGGATGAAAGAGTAATGGAACGGAGAAAAATTCTCTCCGGCGCCGGGATTTGAACCCGGGTTTTCAGCTCTACGTGCTGATGCTTTATCCACTAAGCCACACCGGATACAACTCCGACGCCGGTTAGAATCGTCTCAGATTAAGCTCCAACTCTTGGGTTCCCTCTAGTGGCCGCCCTCTGCACTACGTCATAGATGTCTATGAACGCAGGACCGAAGTCCACACATGTGCTGAGGTGCACTCGATATGAGTGACTAGTTGGCCGGGATCCGACGGAATAAGCGCCGTCTTAAATCACGAAGTGATTTACGCATATCATATATATTATTTTAATGTACCGAAGTACATATGATATTTCCATGCAGATATTCTGCGTCATCATACGATGAAAGAGTAATGGAACGGAGAAAAATTCTCTCCGGCGCCTTTATTTAGGCTGTTACTTACTTACTTACTGGTTTTTAAGGGACCCTGAGGTTCATTGCCGCCCTCACATAAGCCCGCCATCGGTCCCTATCCTGTGCAAGATTAATTCAGTCTCTACCATCATATCCCATCTCCCTCAAATCCATTTTAATATTATCTTCCCATCTACGTATCGGCCTCCCCAAAGGTCTTTTCCCCTCTGGCCTCCCAACTAACACTCTATATGCATTTCTGGATTCGCCCATACGTGCTACATGCCCTGCCCATCTCAAACGTCTGGATTTAATGTTCCTAATTATGTCAAGTGAAGGATGCAATGCATGCAGCTCTGCGTTGTGTAACTTTCTCCATTCTCCTATAACTTCATCCCTCTTAATAATAATAATCCGTGGCGTTACAGCCCGTGAAGGGCCTAGACCAACCAGCCGGCTGCTGGCCTCACACCCACATGCCGAAGCAGAGGTGGACGATCATCCAACCAGAATGGAGGTATCGTGTGGTTAGCACGATGATCCCCCCAGCCGTTATAGCTGGTATTCGCAACCGGATTTCGCTACCTATCGTAGCTCCCCAAGTGCATCACGATGCTAGGTAGGCACCGGTCCCATACACTGGCCAAAATTTCATGAGAAAATTTCTTCCCCCATGAGGACTCGAACCAGCGCGCATTCCGTAACGCGGGTCCTAGGCGGAATGCCTTAGACCACGACGCCACGGCGCGAGACTTCATCCCTCTTAGCCCCAACCATACGAGCTACGCTGTTACACAGTCTAAAGGTACGATCATACGTCGCTACTTTTGCAGCGCCGCAGTACAAAAAACTGCGCAACTCTCGTACTGCGACGTGTGAACAACGGTGCAACCTGAAAAGTAGCGGCTGCCGAACCTGCTGCCCACTACTTTTCCATGCTGCGCGCAGCTTAAAAGTAGCGACGTGTGAACAGGGTTCTCAGGGTTGCAGCCGCAGCATTTCTGATATCGGTTTTGTTGAAACTTTTGCTGCGGTTGCAACCAGTGTTACCACCCAAATGTGCCAATGATACTTTTATTGTTTGGATATATTTTAATGTTAAATGTGATGAAAATAAATTATTTATAACAGTTATTAACTACACAACACAGTCTGAGCATAATTGCTGACGATATAATTCATTTTTAAATTTTCCGTAGCGTAGTTCCAAACAGGAGGGTTGCCAACATTGATTACGTGAATATACTGTTGGTTATCATTTAAGTATGTAGGCGTTTTTAAAAGCTTTATAGTAAAAATAATGTCAATTTCTGAATACTAGTTAGGACAGAAAAGCAAATAATAGATAAGGAAGCTTTCGCATGAGTTTCTTAATAATGCGAACATAACCACAAAATGTATATTGAGAAGTCAACACGGAGATGGGAACCTGCAGCGTGACTGCGGCTGCAAAAGTAGCGCCTTGCGTGTGAACAGACTCGCAACCTCCAGTTGCAACTTTTGCAGCACTCGGGTTGCGCAGCACGAAAAGTAGCTTGCAGCGCGCTACTTTTGGCGTACGTGTGAACACGACACGCAACTTTTGCAGCTGCAGTACAAAAGTAGCGACGTGTGACCGTAGAGCCCGGACGAGAAGTTATGGCACCGGCGCAAGGGACGCATTTTAGTTCGTTTGGTTGGACTCGCCCTCACACTAAACTGGAGGGGTGTTGGGTTAGTTGGTTACTAGCATTCCGAGTGTTCATATCGTTCTGCTACTACCGCTATTGCTAATACTGAAAACATTGTCCTTCTGAGCATCGTCATAATGTCATTGTTTAAGGTGTGAAATCATAGAGTAGTTCATAGTCAAGGACATGAAATAGCATACAATGTATGGAAATTCATGTCAGAAGAGGCTGTAAATTGAATACCAATTCCATTGAAAAGCGTGTGTGCAAGAGTGCTGGCTGCCACTGATATTTCAAAGCGAACCTTGGCAGAATCAGGAGAGATGGGAAAAATATTGAGGCAGGAACAGCAGATTCTTTCTCCAGTCCGGAAAAATCACAGCCGAAGAAGAAGATTGTTGCAGCTGTAGACAGTTTTGATGAGGAAGTCATAAGAAGACTCATCTATAATTTCTACGCTACACATAACCAGAGGCCGACTCTGCAATCGCTCCTTCCAAGAATGGATATCAGTGTATGATTATGTGAAGAAAGTAGAGAACAATTACATTGAAAGTGAGCACGCGATGGACAGTATTATGGAGAACATTTCCATAAACCTAGGGACATCTGATTCCAGCACAAATCAGTCGTCTGATTCGGACGGAGAATAAGAATATAACGATGGAATAGCAGGCGTAATTCCATTAGGTACCTTCAGACTCTTGAGTAGGAAAGTGGTGACACTAAGATAAGACGAATGTTTTTGGAAAGAGATTAAACGCATATGCTTGCCGCTCTGAGCTTGAGAACCGTAACCCAAACAACCCCCACTCCTCTACCCTGCTGGCCGGCAATTTAAAACTTAGCGCAGGTTGGTGCCATAACATCTCGTCTCAGCTCTACCTTAATGCTTCCCTATTAGACACCTAACGGAAGTATGTCACAAACAATAGCCAATATTTCCAAAACGAGGGGTCATTGGCCACCCATACCAGGTATGACTTTAAACAGTACTTCTTGTACTTTCATCTCACACAATCTTATTTAATTCGGTGATATACAGAGCGTGTCCTCTCCTTGTTACTAAAGTTTTCTGTGCCAACTCTGCATAAGTCTCGTATAAAAACTGTACACGGTTTATTAGTAAGACAAATAGTGAACACAGTATATTAACTGATACATTCATGCCATAATTGGAATTCGAACTTCCAGCGGAGATCTGCACGCGATTTAAGCTTGTTGCTGAACCATTTCAAACACTAATAAACATTCCAGGCCTGTAGTATGTCTGTTCCTGTAGAAGAACTTTAATGTTAGCCCGTCATATGAAGACAGTTTTTGTTTCGTTTACAGGAGGTGAGTGGAAGAGGTGATTATATGATTGCTTATATGCTAATGAGGAATAACTTATGAAAGCTTGCAGTGTGAAGAAGCGAGTTATGCGGCGATAACCTTGCTGTTATATAAACTTGTTTATTCACGAACCGAATGTGGATCTGGCAGGGTCCACTGCTTAACCCTCTCTCGCAGAGTCATGACATCTTGGCCCCGGCACGTCTGCTAGGCACATTCACAATTGTGTCTCACATCTGCTCGGATCTTACGACTGGCATAGTGGAGGGTTATGTTATACTGAGGATCACGTAAGAGCAGTTCCTAAAAGGCTAATTTGGCCGTCTATTCAGTGTTGCCAACTAATACCAGATATCACCAAAGAGGGTAAAATCACAATGCCGCGTAGGCTACTGAAATAATAATAATAATAATAATAATAATAATAATAATAATAATAATAATAAATAATTTATTTATTTATTTATTTATTTATTTAGAATATTAACGTGCAAAACAACAGCACAAGCCAATTACAATTTACCACAAGATACAAAACAAACAACAAATATATTATTTTAATGTATCGAAGTACATATGATATTTCCATGCAGATATTCTGCGTCATCATACAATGAAAGAGTAATGAAACGGATCCCGGCCAACTAGTCACTCATATCGAGTGCACCTCAGCACATATGTGGACTTCGGTCCTGCGTTCATAGACATCTATGACGTAGTGCAGAGGGCGGCCAAGAGGGAACCCAAGAGTTGGAGCTTAATCTGAGACGATTCTAACCGGCGTAGTTGTATCCGGTGTGGTTTAGTGGATAAAGCATCAGCACGTAGAGCTGAAAACCCGGGTTCAAATCCCGGCGCCGGAGAATTTTTCTCCGTTCCATTACTCTTTCATCGTATGATGACGCAGAATATCTGCATGGAAATATCATATGTACTTCGATACATTAAAGTAATATATATGATATGCGTAAATCACTTCGTAATTTAAGACGGCGCTTATTCCGTCGGATCCCGGCCAACTAGTCACTCATATCGAGTGCACCTCAGCACATATGTGGACTTCGGTCCTGCGTTCATAGACATCTATGACGTAGTGCAGAGGGCGGCCACTAGAGGGAACCCAAGAGTTGGAGCTTAATCTGAGACGATTCTAACCGGCGTCGGAGTTGTATCCGGTGTGGCTTAGTGGATAAAGCATCAGCATGTAGAGCTGAAAACCCGGCTTCAAATCCCGGCGCCGGAGAGAATTTTCTCCGTTCCATTACTCTTTCATCGTATGATGACGCAGAATATCTGCATGGAAATATCATATGTACTTCGATACATTAAAATAATATATATGATATGCGTAAATCACTTCGTGATTTAAGACGGCGCTTATTCCGTCGGATCCGGCCAACTAGTCACTCATATCGAGTGCACCTCAGCACATATGTGGACTTCGGTCCTGCGTTCATAGACATCTATGACGTAGTGCAGAGGGCGGCCACTAGAGGGAACCCAAGAGTTGGAGCTTAATCTGAGACGATTCTAACCGGCGTCGGAGTTGTATCCGGTGTGGCTTAGTGGATAAAGCATCAGCATGTAGAGCTGAAAACCCGGGTTCAAATCCCGGCGCCGGAGAGAATTTTTCTCCGTTCCATTACTCTTTCATCGTATGATGACGCAGAATATCTGCATGGAAATATCATATGTACTTCGATACATTAAAATAATATATATGATATGCGTAAATCACTTCGTGATTTAAGACGGCGCTTATTCCGTCGGATCCCGGCCAACTAGTCACTTATATCGAGTGCATCTCAGCACGTATGTGGACTTCGGTCCTGCGTTCATAGACATCTATGACGTAGTGCAGAGGGCGGCCACTAGAGGGAACCCAAGAGTTGGAGCTTAATCTGAGACGATTCTAACCGGCGTCGGAGTTGTATCCGGTGTGGCTTAGTGGATAAAGCATCAGCATGTAGAGATGAAAACCCGGCTTCAAATCCCGGCGCCGGAGAGAATTTTCTCCGTTCCATTACTCTTTCATCGTATGATGACGCAGAATATCTGCATGGAAATATCATATGTACTTCGATACATTAAAATAATATATATGATATGCGTAAATCACTTCGTGATTTAAGACGGCGCTTATTCCGTCGGATCCCGGCCAACTAGTCACTCATATCGATTGCACCTCAGCACATATGTGGACTTCGGTCCTGCGTTCATAGACATCTATGACGTAGTGCAGAGGGCGGCCACTAGAGGGAACCCAAGAGTTGGAGCTTAATCTGAGACGATTCTAACCGGCGTCGGAGTTGTATCCGGTGTGGCTTAGTGGATAAAGCATCAGCACGTAGAGCTGAAAACCCGGGTTCAAATCCCTTCGCCGGAGAGAATTTTTCTCCGTTCCATTACTCTTTCATCGTAAAACAACAAATGTTGATGAGAATGAATGATAGAAAATGGCAATGAGATGAAATACAATCAATATAATAGTCAACATTAATCATTGACCAAATGCAACAAAATAAATAGCACAAATAATTATTAAAATTAGTACAGTGAGATAATTAAAATAATGGCAATTAAATAAAATGAATTACAAATGAATTAATGAAATCATATAAATGAAGACTGGAAAAATATGAGATACAGTGCATACAAATAATTATTAAAATTAGAGACAAATGCAAATAAACAATAATGACAAAATGAATAGACAATTACAAAAATACATGATACAGAAAAGCTAAAAACAACACAAACAACACAAATGAATGTGCTTAATATAAGAATAGCCAAACAACAAACTATACATTAAACGGATCTGAATTAATATAATGTAAATTGGCAGCTTTCATGCATCTGACAACCGGAGAGAGAGATTTAGGCTTATAGGTATAAAAATTGTTTTGAAATCTTAAACTTTTCGTAGGGGCCCGAAGGTAGATATTGCTTATGAAGGATTCACAATCAATATCACCCTTTAAGGCCTTACAAAAGAATAAGTAGTCAAGCTCAAGACGTCTAGCATAAAGGCTAGAAAAGTTAAAATATTTACAAGTACGCTCGTAATTGAAAACAGATAAATTTGGCAAAAACCTAAAAGCACATAGGGACATAAATTTAATTTGGATGATTTCCAATTTACCCGAATAATAATAATAATAATAATAAATAATAATAATAATAATAATAATAATAATAATAATAATAATAATAGAAAAAAAAGATGAGAATTTAATTTAGAAACCCACATAGCATTTATCGATTTTGTGAAAGCTTTTGACAAGGTTCGAAGAGAACTTTTATTTGACATTTTACAAGGAAAAAATATACCAAACCTGCTATTACAAAACATAATAGAAATCTACACTGACAATAAAATAAGTGTCAAAATAAATAATCGTATATCCGAAAGAATAGTACATTATGCAACGAGCCTATAATGGTAGTAATTAAGACGCGAGTATGTTTGAATCGGTCGGAGCTAGAAGGAATTATGTCAAAATATGAAGTTTTGGGCTATGCAACAATTTGAACAACTGATGTCATGCGCATCGAACGGCGGATGAAGGAACTAAGATTTTTAAATATTCTTTTGTCTTCTATAACATAAAAATATAATGTTTGTCCTGTTAGTGGAATATTTTTTCTTCTCCTCAAAAGTTGTCAAAAGTGACTTAATTCCTTTTAGCTCCGACCGATTCGTTTATGAAACGAGCGCAAGCGACCATATTTCTAACTTGAAATTATTCATAAGTATTCATGTTATTCTTATCTGACTGGGGAGCGGAACTGACCATGTGCAATATCTCGTAAAAAGGTGAGATGTGCGCAGACGCGAAATTATTGATCTTTTCCGAGAATCAAATGTTATTGACCTTGAAATAATCTAGAGAGTAAAATAAACATTAATCTTGATATAACCTTGAAATTGTTTTAGACATTGAAAAACGAGATGACAAATTGAATTTATTTGAATATTATTTACAATTAACGCTAATTATTATAGTAACAGAACATAACCTTCTGCGACAGTATTGGATTTCCAGCCTCCGTGACGTTTCGCTAGTTGTCTTTCGATTGCATATCCGAGAATAATCGATACTTGCGCTTTCATATTGCTACAATGGTGTTTTCTGATTGGTGGAACACCTGAACTTTAATGAATAGGTGTACTTTAATGAGGTCCATTAAAGGACTGCTACCAGGTGTATAATTACTACATTTCGGCATGGTCGAGCATAAAATATGTTAATAATGGAGTTAGACAAGGTTGCCCATTATCTCCAATACTATTTAATATTTACATGAATGAAATCATTTCTAAATAGAACCAAATCTATACATCAGGAATCATAATAACCAGTACCTTAACATTAAATACCCTGCTCTTTGCAGACGATCAGTATTTTCAGAATTATACTAATTTGAATTTGTTTGTAAAATGTCATTATCCTTGAGTTTTAGGGCTAAAAGAATAATACAGATAAACAATGAACTAGTCAGGAGTATCGTTTTTTTAATTTGCTAGTATTCTGAAGCTAAAAATGTGTTGTGAATTCCATAGTTGCTTCGCACATAGTTTTTTTTTCCCGATTTTTAACTACAAAATTATATTTTCTTACGCATTATCACAACAATTGTTTCAAATCACGCCACTCTTGTAAATTCTTTAAGACTGTACATTAGGATGCATAATTAAACTGTAAATAATCAAGTTCCTAAAGTCATATGATTTGTAACAATTTTTGTGATAACTGCGTAAGAATGATGCAATTTTTAGTTAAAATTGAAAAACAAAATCCGTACAAAGCAATTAACATTAGGCTACATTTTTAGCTTCAGAATACTAGCCAATTAAAGAAATGACACTTCTGAATAGTTTTTATAATATTTTTTACCCTTAAAACTAAAGAAAAAAGTATTTGACTAACAATTTCAAATTAGTGTAACTCTGAAAATAGTGAGATTAGGACAAATGTTTATATGACTTTTTTGCTCAGAATTCTTCGGAAATAAGCTCCGTAAGGGATGGTAAATCCTCGTGAATCACTCTGTATAACGGCTTTATAAATACCGCGTTAGTTGTTTGATTATCTTAAATACAAAATACATCAACTTGATGTATTTAAATAACAAATAGATATGCTTTCGAGAACACTTTCAAATTAGAAAATTCAGAAATGTATTTCAAATGCTGCCAACCCCTGGCTGTCTAGTACCGGCGTTAAGAAATATCCGGCCTGTGTGGAGGATGCGTTGCTACTCTCTCAAATATGAGACGCAGTTGGGCCTGATTTTCAGTGCCCTCGTCCCCCTCCCGGTCTGATAACCAGCAATACAACGCGCCCATTGTGTGAGGACCACGCCCGTCTTCTACTCACTACAACCATCACTTCAAAACTCTACCATTCTGCTTTGTGTTCCGGCCTGGGTCTTGGTGTTCCAGGGTTCGGTCCACTGAACCACTGGATTGCTTAATAATTTATCTTTTATCTCTAATCCGCCACTTTTTTATACTTACTTACTTACTGGCTTTTAAGGAACCTGGAGGTTCATTGCCGCCCTTACATAAGCCCGCCATTGGTCCCTATCCTGAGCAAGATTAATCCATATATATATATATATTTTTTTTATTATTTTTAATGTCGAAGTACATATGATATTTCCATGCAGATATTCTGCGTCATCATACGATGAAAGAGTAATGGAACGGAGAAAAATTCTCTCCGGCGCCGGGATTTGAACCCGGGTTATCAGCTCTACGTGCTGATGCTTTTATCCACTAAGCCACACCGGATACAACTCCGACGCCGGTTAGAATCGTCTCAGATTAAGCTCCAACTCTTGGGTTCCCTCTAGTGGCCGCCCTCTGCACTACGTCATAGATGTCTATGAACGCAGGACCGAAGTCCTGCACATGTGCTGAGGTGCACAATAATATATATGATATGCGTAAATCACTTCGTGATTTAAGACGGCGCTTATTCCGTCGGACCCCGGCCATCTAGTCACTCATATCGAGTGCACCTCAGCACATGTGCAGGACTTCGGTCCTGCGTTCATAGACATCTATGACGTAGTGCAGAGGGCGGCCACTAGAGGGAACCCAAGAGTTGGAGCTTAATCTGAGACGATTCTAACCGGCGTCGGAATTGTATCCGGTGTGGCTTAGTGGATAAAGCATCAGCACGTAGAGCTGAAAACCCGGGTTCAAATCCCGGCGCCGGAGAGAACTTTTCTCCGTTCCATTACTCTTTCATCGTAAGATTAATCCAGTCTCTATCATCATATCCCACCTCCCTCAAATCCATTTTAATATTATCCTCCCATCTACGTCTCGGCCTCCCCAAAGGTCTTTTTCCCTACGGCCTCCCAACTAACACACTATATGCATTTCTGGATTCGCCCATACGTGCTACATGCCCTGCCCATCTCAAACGTCTGGATTTAATGTTCCTAATTATGTAAGGTGAAGGATACAATGCGTGCAGCTCTGCGTTGTGTAACTTTCTCCATTCTCCTGTAACTTCATCCCTCTTAGCCCCAAATATTTTCCTAAGAACCTTATTCTCAAAAACCATCAATCTCTGTTCCTTTTTCAAAGTGAGAGTCCAAGTTTCACAGCCATACAGAACAACCGGTAATATAACTGTTTTATAAATTCTAACTTTCAGATTTTTTGACAGCAGACTAGATGACAAAAGCTTCTCAACCGAATAATAGCAGGCATTTCCCATATTTATTCTGCGTTTAATTTCCTCCCGAGTGTCATTTATATTTGTTACTGTTGCTCCAAGATATTTGAATTTTTCCACCTCTTCGAAGTATAAATCTCCAACTTTTGTAGTTTCATTTCGTACAATATTCTGATCACGAGACATAATCATATACTTAGTCTTTTCGGGATTTACTTCCAAACCTATCTCTTTACTTGCTTCCAGTAAAATTCCCGTGTTTTCCCTAATCGTTTGTGGATTTTTTCCTAAAATATTCACGTCATCAGCATAGACAAGAAGCTGATGTAACCCGTTCAATTCCAAACCCTGTCTGTTATCCTGAACTTTCCTAATGGCATATTCTAGAGCGAAGTTAAAAAGTAAAGGTGATAGTGCATCTCCCTGCTTTAGCCTGCAGTGAATTGGAAAAGCATCAGATAGAAACTGGCCTATACGGACTCTGCTGTACGTTTCACTGAGACTCGTTTTAATTAATCGAACTAGTTTCTTGGGAATACCAAATTCAATAAGAATATTATATAAAACTTCTCTCTTAACCGAGTCATACGCCTTTTTGAAATCTATGAATAACTGATATACTGTACTCTTATACTCCCATTTTTTCTCCAATATCTGTCGAATACAAAAAATCTTATCAATAGTCGATCTATTACGCCTGAAACCACACTGATGATCCCCAATAATAATAATAATGTAAATGTAATGTAATAAACGTTATTTTACATAAATAAATACATTATAGTTGAGAATAATAAGAACAGAGAAAGGAAAAACAAAAACAAAATAAAATAACTTGACATTTGTTTATGGGTATTGCCCACTGGCAATCCCAAAAGTACTCTATAGCCTCATATCACTATGACTTTTCTTTTTAGTCTTTTATGTGCTGGACCTTGCGGTGGTTTAGTGATAATGACTTGAAATAGCGAATTCATGTGGTTTAGAAAGAAGTTATACAGTCTGATGTGGCTCTGTCTTAGGACCTCCGTCACCTCAGGAATACAGAGATCATCGTGCAGGTTCTTGTTGCTGATATACCAAGGTGCACCAGACATCAGCCTCAAATAGCGATTTTGCATGACCTGTATTCTTCTTATTTGTGATGCAGAAGCAGATCCCCAAATTGAACATCCATATTGCCACACAGGACGCACAAGTGAAATATAGATAAGTCTCTTGTAGTGTAGAGGCAATGGAGATTTGTCTTGAATAATGTGTTTTAGCAGGTAGATTCTGTGTCTAATTCTTTTAACAATAGCCGATATGTGGTTATGCCAAGTAAGTTTGCTATCTAAGATTAATCCAAGATATCTGACAGATTGAGCCATTGGTACTTCTGAACCACATAATGTTACTGGATAATTTACAGTGTTTCTGTTATAAGTAAATTTGACTAAATTTGATTTTTTGAGGATTCATAATTACTCGCCATTGCTTACACCACGTGGAAATTTTTTCACAAAAAATGTTCAGTTGTTCTGCTCCTGATTCACAAGTACCTTTACTAAGGATGGCAACATCATCAACAAAATGGGCTATTGTTAAGTGATCTTGAGTTGGAAAATCCGATGTATATAGAATATAAAGCAGCGGTCCCAAAATACTACCCTGAGGTACTCCAGATTGAACAATATTTGATTTTGACTGAGAAGATTCGTATTTAACAGAGAATGTACGTTGTGAAAGGTATGACTTGATTATTAAATAATAGGTATCTGATACATGATTTTTAAGCTTTGAGAGCAAGCCTTCATGCCATACTTTATCAAATGCCTTTTCTGTGTCTAGAAACAGACCCAAGCACACCATCTTTTCCTCATATGTGTCTAAAATATTATCTGTGATCCGGTGAAGTTGTTGTGGACAAGAGTCTAATCCGCCACTGATTACGAAATCTGAATGTCTAGCTGTCTCTGTCAGTAAATCACGATGGGGTCAAGGTTCGATCTTTATTCATATTCTTTTAAGATTTCTTAGGGATAAAGTGGTTGTAGGGCACAGGGTTCCCAGATTCTCTCATCAGGAATCCAGGACAGGTGGTGATAGTGCGTTCCTTAGCGTGATTAAACATTTGAATTAATTCAGTTTGCAATGCAATTCATTTAATGTAGGGGAGTGGTGGGTACAGTGAGACACAAAATATTAAAACATATGTATGCAAGTGATAATTGAAGTATTTTTAAAAATCGAGTGCATTATAAATAGACATTAAAACATGGAGTATAATAATATATAAACAAAAATGTTAATAGATGAAGGACATAATATACAATACGTGCTTGTCAAAAAAATGCAAATGTCTCACTGTTCCCATTCAGGAGGGTACAATGAGACACCACAGTGTCTATTAACGGACATTGAAATGATTTACATTTATTTCAAAAGAAAACAAAAACTTGCTGTCTCTTTATCTTGACATGTTCTGTAGGCTTATTTAGAATCATTTTGATGTCTGATTTCGAAACCATTGAAACATCTGGAACATTTGGAAAAGTGAATTTTCCATGACATTTCGAACTTTGTGAAAAAATGAAATTAATTTTTGGTGTCAACAAAGCTTATGATTGTAAGAATTTAATGTAATTCTTTATTATTTTTTTAAATTATGTGAATAATTTTTTATTCAAGAAACCATTAAAATATAATGTATTCATTATTTTAAGCGACAGTTCCAAAATTGGTTACTAGTATATTCATTTTTAATGTTAGTTACTGGTAAATGTAATATAATTACAGTTTATTTTGCAAATCATTGGTAAATGGGAACAGTGAGACGTCTCAGTGTACCCTTCAATGGCATGTCTCATTGTTTCCTTTACGCATAGTTCGTTTAAAAATGGCGTCATCACTTCAAAATCAAAACAAGAAAGACGAAACTTTGCCAAACATAATCTCAAATATCATAGTATTAGGTAACAAAACATTCATATTTATATCTCATTTGTATATCCAATATAACCTTCATTAAAGACAAGCCAAAATTTTACTTCTAGAGTTAAAAATTACGAATTATTTTTTCATCACTCACCTTTATAACTAGAATCAAATCGAGTATGAAAATACTGTTATTTTACTCACGCAACATACAAACTCTACCAACATCTCAACATCACAATTTACCATCTAATAAAAAATGTTTCACTGTTCTCCCTGTCTTACTGTACCCACTTCTCCCCTACTGCATTTCAACTAATTATACAGGGCCTAAACTTTTAATTTTGCTACATTTTTGCTAGATTATGAAATTTCATTTGAATTGTTGATAAAGTCTGAAAAATAATGTCATATTACAGTCTGATCTATGCAGAAAAAATGCATGATAATGCAGTGTTTAAATCCTATCAATAAATCAACTTCCAAAGAATAAACATACTGTAGTGCAGTGGTTCCTAAAATGGAGGTCGTGTAAAGATCTGAGGGGGGTCGCGAAATGATTTACAAAATTAAACAAAAACGTCCATATTATCATACACTTACTGTGTGTTCAGAAACATAAACTACATTGAACGATCTGCAAAATAGGGCTTACAACCGGTTTAGATTCGACCGGTTAGAGAACATCCGTTAAGATCGGGCAACGAACCGAATATTCTATTTTCAACCGGTTACTCCATATGTTTTGCAGGTAGACACAACACCAGGCGCACTTCATCATACATGAAACCGGCATTTTATGAGTACACAAACGGAGTAATAATTGAAGGAAATTTACTTTGTCTTATTAAAAAAATTGTTTGCTTGATATAGGTCTACAATTATTGATAGGACACTTTAATACATTTATTTTCATAACTAATCAATACATGAATGAATTAATGGATACTGGTAACTACAAAGGAAATAAGTGTAATGCAGAATATGAAATCTGGTGCGTAAAGAAATGCAATAATAAAATAAATTGCAATAATAAAATAAAGGGCGCGAAGACATTCTTTTCCCCCTCCCTATTCCCCAGATATTAGCGAAAGAGGAGCACCCCCTACACTGTACACAGAACAAAATAAAATATTTAATAAAGTACACTAGGGGATATAAAATGCAGCCATACAGATGTTTGACAATGACTTGTTTCAGTATATTTTAGTGTCATTGTTATAATATTTCAAAATGCTACTAATCAAATTAACGAATGTTGGTTTGAATGTTGGGAGCGACAAGTGCAGATTGTCCCAGTGTAGCAACTAGCGGTGGGATTTACCTTTTGCCCTGAGCGGTTTGAGATTTGGTCCTTAACAGTTTACCTAGTGTTTTGTGAATATCGGTATAGGAAATAGTGTACATAGTGTAGTGTTAATTTCTTATATAAGTACATAGTTTTTTTTTTATTTAGGCTTAGGACCGTATTTTATCGTAGTTTGTAAATTATTTAACGAACATTATGGCTTCCAGCAGTGTTATAAAACATAAAAAGGTAAACCAATGTGAAGTGGTGTTGAATGTATTTCAAACGTTATGTGCTGAAAATCCAACTTACAGTTTAGAAAAGGTGGCTGAGATGACGGGGAAACTGACTTAAATTCACTGCAAACCTATAATTTGTGTTGCATTACTACTGGTTCAGTAGACCTATTAAATTTAATATGTCAGTTGTACGCCTGTTTTAGTATTTATTTCTTCTTACGTTACAAGTAACTGTCGTATATTGAACTCATTAATATTTTTAATGTGCAAATTATTGATATAGACAGTAATAAAAATAGAATCGATTTCTTGGTATAGAATTTCGAAATATAGATTTTGACACTTTGTGTTGTAAGTCAATTAGTCGAACGTTTTTACGACGGACTGTAGCACCTTCCCTTCACTGACGGTCATTTCACCAAACTGAAATGGGGAGTAGGCATTCTAGTATGATATTTACATTTTAAACTCAAAATGCATACCTCTAAAATAATAGTTCATATACAGGGTCCACGTAACGGTCAACCAGGTGGCCCGGGTTCGATTCCCGGTCGGGGCAAGTTACCTGGTTGAGGTTTTTTCCGGGGTTTTCCCTCAACCCAATACGAGCAAATGCTGGGTAAAACTCAACCGGCATTATCACTTTCATTCAGACGCTAAATAACCGAGATGTTGATACAGCGTCGTAAAATAACATAATAATAATAATAATAATAATAATAATAATAATGTTTCCGAGGTGTTGTTACAAACTTTCAGGGATGATGGCGAAGGGCACATGTATCAATTTGAGATCAAGAACCATGGTCCGGAAATGATTGAGTCGAAAGTTGTAAGCAAAAATAGTTCTGTGGAAATGGAATTGTAATTTGGCATCATGTGCCCTCCTTCCCTTAACCTTTGGAACAGTCGTGGAAAAATGGTATGGGCCGGATGTCTCCTACGTGGGTACTAGGCCCGATACAATCTGTGAGCTTGTCTACTGTTTCTATTGGCTCATCCGTATTCGAAAATCAGGTCTGCATATTCAGCTCTCGTGTACTCCTCCATTTCACTAGGACTGATCGACTGGACACTGCAGCTTGTACACATAGACTGCTGTCTACAGACGTGCATATCAGGACAGACCTTGTCCGTTACACATTACGCTATCTGCATTGCTTTAGTGTAGTTTCCTGTCCCCATCCCTCAGACAGCGCACTGAATGGAATACTGTAAGCAGACAACGTAAACAACGTCAGATGAATACAGTATGTGTAAGATGTACAGATAAATACACATAAAAAATGTGTATGGAGGAATAAAATTATTTTATTTCCACACAACTATTTTTGCTTGTAACTTTCGATTCGGTCATTTCCGGACCAGGGTTCCTTATCTCAAATCGATACATGTGCCCTTCGCCATTATCCCTGAAAGTTTCAACACCACCTCGGAAACAACCAGTATAATGAACAATTTCGAGGAAAAAATTGTTCCGGGGCCGGGCATCGAACCCGGGACCTTTGGTTTAACGTACTGTGCTCCAACCACGAGAGAGTCTTGCCGGGTGAAACGGAGCGGGGTAATGCTGTGAATGAATATTGATATCATAAGATGTCATAAGGTCACACACGTAGGTACTCTTATCTCTATTGGCTAGCTCTCACAGCACAAACCATAACATTGATACAGACATATTGATACTATCCTAGTTACAAAATTAGATCACAGTTAATCTTCTGGTCTTTTAATCTCTTAATACAGGAAATAACATACGCAGGAGAGCGCATGGTCTTTAAACTGACGTTACAACGGTAATATTATTTAACTACTTCGCTCCAATAGATGACGCAATAGTAAGCACATTCCTTTCACGGTTGATCTCCTGGTTGGAGAACAGTACCAACGCTCTACCAACTGAGCTACCCAGGAACTCTACCCGACACCGATCCAATTTTTCCCTCTATATCCACAGACCTCAAAGTGGGCTGACAACCGTCAAGCAACCAACTTCGAGTGCACACTAACTCCGTGTGACTTAAAGGTCCCGGGTTCGATGCCCGGCCCCGGATCAATTTTTCCCTCGAAATTGTTCAAATCAACTTTACAGGGAGTTATACTTAAAATCTTGATTTGCAACCGTATAATGCCCTTTAATTACTCTAAACAGCTGTATTATCATTTCATTAATAAATCATTTTTTAAGGAGCTATAGTATTATTAACAAAAAGAAAAGTACTCTGAAGCTCAAATGCTTGTATTTTCACGAAACATGTTGTTGTCCTTGAAAGTAACCAACTGTAATGCCCGGACTGGATGAATGAATCAACTAATGAATCAATCAATCCATACATGAATGAAGCGATGTATGAATGAATCACTGAGTCGACGGATGGATGAATCGGTGTATGATCGATTGTTTCGTTGTTTTCAAATTACAGACTGAGGAAAAAGATTGTCCCATATTACCACCTTCTTCTCTATACACACATGAAACATTTCAGAATAATTACACGTTCATACTGGTGTTTCGGAGACGAGTTTGTACCTCTTCGTTAAGCAGATTTGTGTAATAAATTCAGTACATGGAAAACAGAACAGCTCAGTTGGTGGAGCGCCCGTTGGTCATCTGTTGAGCCCCAGAGAGATATTACTAGTGGGCCCGGCGTGGTCGTTGGGTCGCCGTCGGTATGTGGTGTGTTGCTTGCAATAACGAACCACCAACACATCCGTCCGAGCGGCTCCCGGGCCGCGCCCAGATTATGGGCGTGTTCGAGCAGCCCACAGCCTCCAAAACGCATTGTACCAAGAACACAACGAGTATTGTAATTTTGACTGAAATACACATTTTCAGTAGCCTTGTTCCAGTAAAAAATAGTGCTCTTAGTCATGTTACTTTGTCAGTGCTCAACAGTTGTTGATTCTTCAGCTGGCGGCTTCTCACCAAATGGACCAAGTTTCAATCCTATAGGGACCTTGTGTGATATGTAGGTACAGGGACATCATTTTATTTTTGTTAATATTTCTAATATTAACATGACTATACCTTCGAGAACCGGAAATACCGTTTGCTACCTCCTTCCACGACTGGAGTTCGATGTTACTGGCGTAAAATACAAACAAATCACTTTACTAGGTGTAGGAGGGAAGAAAAATAGTTCATCCATTTACGTAAACTAGGAAATATCGTGATTTTGAGTTTGATAATTTTCATTAGATTTTCGTTTAATCAAAATACAGTACTGTATTAACAATAACTCTTTTTTACTCACGAACTGAGCTATCCATGCGAACGTATTCATTATGCAGTATGTATTATACTGTCTACAGCACATTAGCGTACAATATAGAGAATGAACTTAAATTGAAAAATAATCATAATATGGATATTAAAACACATTTTTTTTAAATGGTGGCCGTTAATTTCGATACAGGCTTCAGTTATTTTGTGCATATTATCGCACTATAGACTATTGCACCCAATTCCAATTACCAATTTCGTCCTTCTTACCAGTAACTCTTGTTGAAATAATTCTGTACCTACTCTATAAAAGAATGCTTTCGTACTGTAAATACAATCTTCACTTCTGCCCGATCCGGAAACTAATCAGACATCCTATCTACTGTCCGTCCAAGTAGTTACGTTGCAGAGTCGTAGAAAGGGGGGAAATCACGTGACAGTTAATTACCTAACAAGACCTTTTTATTTACGTTATTTTAAACAGTTGTATAATATTACTTAGACGTCCAATTCCTAACAAATTAATGTTTTCAGAAAAGAGCTAAGACAACCCAGCCACTAGCCTTTACAGAGGGTCGAGCAGAAGCGGGTGGGGGAAACCGGGATGATGTAGGCAAACGGACGACAGTATCTGTGCGAAAATATGATTCCATATTGAAAGCTCTTTTGTCACTGGAAAACGCGAACATATTTCTGGAAACGTACTATACTCACTAACAAAGTACTGCTTACTATGACCGTAATTCGACTTTGACTGCATACGCGGCCTTGGATCTCTGTGTGGACGGTTGTAAGTTTACTAGTAGAAGGGTGTGAGTGAAGTACATTCAAAAACTCAGGTACAATAAAAATTGAAGTAAAAATAAAATGATGTCCCTGTAGTATAAATGATTAATTGAATTCCGTTTTACCGCAGAATAATGCACACAAGGATTGTCGTATATAGGGCATTTTAGTAAATTCTGTGAAGACAATCCTACCAGCAATTGAGGCGCTGGGTGCAATAACAGCTTATCTCTACTTAAGTCGTTATTCCAGCGATGGCATTTTCATAATCTTCCATGTCTTCTCTATCGACTATAAAAGTTGTATTTCATTTATTGGACCCTAAACGGCAGGGGAGTTCATTATGTGAAGTGCTGTACTAAGTCGAAAGGTTCAAAATTCGCAATAAAAAATGTTACTTTCATATTTTATACATCAGGGTCTTAGGCAGCATCACATACTTACAATACCATTTTCAGCCATTCAGTTTTTCATGATCTTATATACTACCAAACGTAGAGCTTAATCTAAAAAATTCCCCTCATCCTGGCTTAAGATTATCAAATAGAAATGATATTATTTCACTATTGAAATTATTGAAAACAAAAAATGTATCCTGGATTCTGAACCAATTCTGGATGAAAATCATCCCTGAAAATTAAATCAGTGATAATGAATAAGAATATTTGACAGTTTTCATCTGTAGCAAAGATTCAGAACTGATTTTCTTAATATATCTTCTGTTTTTCTTATTTGAAATTTAACACAAATGTTATTTTGTTTGTACAGTATATTTCCATAAAAATGTAAGGGCTTATCGCCTAAAAATTCTTATTTTGTAAAATTTTGATAAGCTGAAGTATGAACACACAAACTATCCTCACTAAACACACAAAAAATTATGCAAACTGAACACATTAATTATATATTCTTAACACACACAAACTAACCACACAAAAACCTATACAAATTGAACACATAAATTATACAGTCTGAACACAAACTATCCACACTAAACACACAAAAAATTATACAAACTGAACATATTAATTATATATTCTTAACACACACAAACTAACCACACAAAAACCTATACAAATTGAACACATAAATTATACAGTCTGAACACAAACTATCCACACTAAACACACAAAAAATTATACAAACTGAACATATTAATTATATATTCTTAACAAACACAAACTAACCACACAAAAACCTATACAAATTGAACACATAAATTATACAGTCTGAACACAAACTATCCACACTAAACACACAAAAAATTATACAAACTGAACATATTAATTATATATTCTTAACAAACACAAACTAACCACACAAAAACCTATACAAATTGAAGATATAAATTATACAGTCTGAACACAAACTATCCACACTAAACACAAAAAATTATACAAACTGAACACATTAATTATATACTCTTAACACACACAATCTAACCACACAAAAACCTATACAAATTGAACATATAAATTATACAGTCTGAACACAAACTATCCACACTAAACACACAAAAATTATATAAACTGAACACATTAATTATATAGTCTTAACAGACACAAACTAACCACACAAAAACCTATACAAATTGAACATATAAATTATACAGTCTGAACACAAACTATCCACACTAAACACAAAAAATTATACAAACTGAACACATTAATTATACAGTCTTAACACACAAAAACCTATACAGAAAGAACACAAATTATACAGTCTAAATACACAAACTATCCACACTAAACAGAAAAAAATTATACAGTACAAACTGAACACATTAATTATACAGTCTTAACACACAAAAACCTATACAGATTGAACACAAATTATACAGTATAAACACACAAACTATCCACACTAAACACACAAAAAATTATACAAACTGAACACATTAATTATACAGTCTTAACACACAAAAACTAAAGACACAAAAACCTATACAGATTGAACACAAATTATACAGTCTAAACACACAAACTATCCACACTAAACACACAAAAAATTATACAAACTGAACATATTAATTATACAGTCTTAACACACAAAACTATACAGATTGAAAAACCTATACAGTTTAAAACACAAAAATTATACAAACTGAACACATTAATTATACAGTCTTAAACACACAAAAACCTTAGAAAAACTGAACAAATTATATATTCTAAAGTCCACACAAACTAACGGTCAGCGCGTCAAAAACCAGGTACAAATTGAAGATATAAATTACCTGGTTAAGTTTTTTCCGGGGTTTTCCTCAACCAATAGGAGCAAATGCTGGGTAACTTTCGGTGATGGACCTAACGGACACATTTCACCGGCATTAAAACCTTCAAATTCAGACGCATAAATAATAGATGTTGAACGTCAAAATAACCCAATAAAATAAAAATAAAATAAATACAGTCTAAATACACAAACTATCCACACTAAACACAAAAAAATTATACAGTACAAACTGAACACATTAATTATACAGTCTTAACACACAAAAACCTATACAGATTCAACAAAAATTATACAGTATAAACACACAAATTATCCACACTAAACTAAAAAAAAAAATTATACAAACTGAACACATTAATTATACAGTCTTAACACACAAAAACTAAATACACAAAAACCTATACAGATTGAACACAAATTATACAGTCTAAAAACACAAACTATCAACACTAAACACAAAAACCTATACAGACTGAACACAAATTAAACAGTCTAAACACACAAACTATCCACACTAAACACACAACAAATTTTACAAACTGAATACATTAATTATACAGTCTTAACACACAAAACCCTATACAGATTGAACAGAAATTATACAGTCTAAACACACAAACTATCCACACTAAACACAAAAAATTATACAAACTGAACACATTAATTATACAGTCTTAACACACAAAAACCTATACAGATTGAACAGAAATTATACAGTCTAAACACACAAACTATCCACACTAAACACACAAAAAATTATACAAACTGAACACATTAATTATACAGTCTTAACACACAAAACCCTATACAGATTGAACAGAAATTATACAGTCTAAACACACAAACTATCGACACTAAACACACAACAAATTATACAAACTGAATACATTAATTATACAGTCTTAACACACAAAACCCCATACAGATTGAACAGAAATTATACAGTCTAAACACACAAACTATCCACACTAAACAAAAAAAATTATACAAACTGAACACATTAATTATACAGTCTTAACACACAAAAACCTATACAGATTGAACACAAATTATACAGTCTAACCACACAAACTATCCACACTAAACACACAATAAATTATACAAACTAAACACATTAATTATACAGTCTTAACACACAAAACCCTATACAGATTGAACAGAAATTATACAGTCTAAACACACAAACTATCTACACTAAACACACAACAAATTATACAAACTGAATACATTAATTATACAGTATTAAAAAACACAAAAAATAAAATTAGAAATTATACAGTCTAAACACACAAACTATCCACACTAAAACAAAAAAATTATACAAACTGAACACATTAATTATACAGTCTTAACACACAAAAACCTATACAGATTGAACACAAATTATGCATAAACACACAAACTATCCACACTAAACACACAAAAAATTATACAAACTAAACACATTAATTATACAGTCTTAACACACAAAACCCTATACAGATTGAACAGAAATTATACAGACTAAACACACAAACTATCCACATTAAACACAAAAAATTATACAAACTGAACACATTAATTATACAGTCTTAACACACAAAAACCTATACAAATTGAACACAAATTATACAATCTAAACACACAAAAACACTAAACATAAAAAAATTATACAAACTAAACACATTAATTATACAGTCTTAACAAAAACACAAACTAACAAATTATACAAAAAAACAGATTGAACAGAAATTATACAGATTGAACTAAACAGTCTAAACACACAAACTATCCACATTAAACATAAAAAATTATACAAACTGAACACATTAATTATACAGTCTTAACACACAAAAACTATACAGATTGAACACAAATTATACAGTCTAAACACACAAACTATCCACACTAAACACACAAAAAATTATACAAACTAAACACATTAATTATACAGTCTTAACACACAAATCCCTATACAGATTGAACAGAAATTATACAGTCTAAATACACAAACTATACACACTAAACACACAAAAAATTATACAAACTAAACACATTAATTATACAGTCTTAACACACAAAAACTAAACACACAAAAACCTATACAGACTGAATACAAATTATACAGCCTAAAAACACAAACTATCTAGACTAAACACATAAAAGCCATACAATTAAACAAATAAATTATGCTAACTAAATACATAAACTATACCAACTAAACATGGAATCAAACTATCCAAATTAACACACACAAAAATAACTATATAAACAATACACAAATATACACAGTTTACATAGTGTTCGTAATTTCTTCCAGTCTTTTCCATGCCTGCCTGTCCCTCGTTGTTCTCGTCCACTACGCTTCCAGTCTCTCTCCGGGAAGCGTCCGACCACCTTCTCCTTGGACGTCTCCTGCTTCTTTTCCCAATGCATGGGTCCCATAGGATAGGTTGGAACTTAATAATCCAGGGTTTAATACCAACGTACGCCACGACTTGTACGTGTGTTATTGTTGACACTGCTTGTTGAAGGACTCTCTTTTTTGTTACGAAGACGATTGTACTCGTAATTGGTGTCACCTGTCGTGAAATAAAAAACTGATGCACGGATCGCATGATCACAGGCCCCACCATCCAGCTGTCGTGGCAGAGGACAATTAGCCGTAGTCAGTGTAATGCAGAAATCTGAACCAAGACAAGGACGAAATTGCATTTCCCTTAACAGGAAGAACGTTCTCCTCAGGGGTGTCAATTTGATATCCTGAACCGACAATATTCCACTTCAAATCTTTAAAACATTTCCTTCAGTTATGCTTATCTACGTATGTAGTCGGCAGTTTGATTGTAACAACTGATCACTAATCTTTTCCCTCATAATAGGCTATATTGTCACAAAGATCAGGAACGTACACAAGTTCCAGCGTATTTGTTTATTTCAGTGATTCCCAAATGAGGATCGTGTAAAGATCTGAGGGTGGTTGCGAGGAGGGGTGTAGTGGTAAATAAAACAGCACCACGGTGCTCCAGCTTTTTGCTTTCTCACAAATTGATGAACATGACGGCCAGGCCATTTTTCAACAGGATGGAGCACCGCCACACTTTAGCTCGGAGGCTAGAAATATGCACAAAGAAAAGTTTCCTAATCAGTGGATTGGTAGAGCAGGGCCTATTTTCTGGCCACCCCGAAGTCCAGATCTCATCCTGCCGGATTTTTTTTTCTGGAGTTATATCAAGAACATCGTTCATGCTGTGAACGTTCGTGATTTAAATCATTTTCATGAAAGGATAGTGGAAGCTATTGCTATCGTCACACCGAGCATGCTCCAACGAACGTGAACAGAAATAGAATAGCCTGTCGTTAAATGTGTGTCGCGCTACAAATGGTGGCCATAATTACTTACTGGCTTTTAAGGAACCCGGAGGTTCATTGTCGCCCTCACATAAGCCCGCTATTGATCCCTATCCTGAGCAAGATTAATCCAGTCTCTATCATATCTCACCTCCCTCGAATCCATTTTAATATTATCTTCCCATCTACGTCTCGGCCTCCCGAAAGGTCTTTTTCCCTCCGGCCTCCCAACTAACACTCTATATGCATTTCTGGATTCGCCTATACGTGCTACATGCCCTGCCCATCTCAAACGTCTGGATTTAATGTTCCTAATTACGTCAGGTGAAGAATACAATGCGTGCAGTTCTGTGTTGTGTAACCTTCTCCATTCCCCTGTAACTCTCTTAGCACCTTATTCTCAAACACCCTTAACCTCTGTTTCTCTCTCAAAGTGAGAGTACAAGTTTCACAACAATAAAGAACAACCGGTAATATAACTGTTTTATAAATTCTAACTTTCAGATTTTTTGATAGCAGAGTGGATGATAAAAGCTTCTCAACCGAATAATAACAGGCATTTCCCATATCTATTCTGTGTTTAATTTCCTCCCGAGTATCATTTATATTTGTTACTGTTGCTCCCAGATATTTGAACTTCTCCACTTCTTCAAAAGATAAATTTCCAATTTTTATATTTCAATATTCTGATCACGAGACGTAATCATATAACTTACTTTGTCTTTTCGGGATTTACTTCCAAATCTATCTCTTTACTTGCTTCAAGTAAAATTTCCGTATTTTCCCTAATCGTTTGTGGATTTTCTCCTAATATATTCACGTCATCCGCATAGACAAGCAGCTGATGTAACCCGCTCAATTCCAAACCCTCTCTGTTATCCTGGACTTTCCTATTGGCATACTCTAGAGCAAAGTTAAAAAGTAAAGATGATAGTGCATCTCCTTGCCCATATAGAAACTTATTCACAAATGTATAAAAAAAAAACTTACATGCTGTGTGAAAATATTTGTAATAATCAGCTTAATAGCTGAATACACTTAAAAGTTATCACAGCACAAAATGTTGTCATTCTTTTTCGGAAACCCTGTATTATAACGTCAAACTCTGTCACTTTGATCACTTTGGAGATAAAGATAAAATTTTAATGATGTGCTGAGTTATTTTCAAATTGAAATTCTCCAAAAATACGAAATTTCAATTCATCTTTTATTGGTGTTGTTCTTGGAACCTCAATGAATTTGCCAAACGATTTACATGGTGTGTGACAGAAGTTATCTGAGAACGAAGGAGGCCGTGGTCTGCTGTTGGAGGACTTTGATTGAGGGAAGCTACAGACCGTCTGACCGCATTTCGTACACAAACATCTCAAAATAGCAGTATCAGCTGTTAGCCAGTCCAACATTGTTTTGGCGGAGTATGTGTGTGTGAGATGCCACACGTATCTCTTGTTTGTGTCCCTGTTTAACGACGTGGTGTCAAGTACCGGCCTTACGCACAGTCAATCAAAATATTGCAATTGCCGAATTGTAGGTCTATAGATCGATATGGTATTGCGATATTAGAAGATTCTTCATTATCATTATTACAACTACTATTACTACTACTACTTACATACAAATGGCTTTTGTGCGAAATCGTGCGTATTTGCTTGGTTTCTTCAGAAAACCAATCCGCGGAAAGTCTAAAATTCCACATTCAGTATTCCCAACCTAACACACATAAAAATTTCCCTCTTCTTACCGCTTAAGTGACATATTGATTTTACTGCTTTAGGCTTTTAACATACAGACGTGGACAAATTATTAACAAAATTGACGATTTTTATGATAATTCTGTTTACAAAATTTGACTTTTCAATTTAGACTACAGTTGACAATTTTGCATATTTCTGTCATTACAGTAGATAGAAATATGCAAAAACGTCAACTGTAGTCTAAATTGAAGAGTCAAGTTTTGTAAAAATATAAAATAAAAATCTTCACTTTTGCTAATAATTTGTAAATATCCAAAATGTAAACTGTAGCCCAAATTGAAGAGTGAAATTTTGTAAAAATATGTAATAAAAATCTTCATATTTTGTTAATAATTTGTAAATATGCAAAAATGTCAACTGCAGTCTAAATTGAAGAGTCAAATTTTGTAAAAATATAAAATAAAAATCTTCAGTTTTGCTAATAATTTGTAAATATCCAAAATGTAAACTGTAGCCCAAATTGAAGAGTCAAATTTTGTAAAAATATGTAATAAAAATCTTCAGTTTTGCTAATAATTTGTAAATATGCAAAAATATCAAATGCAATCCAAAATGAAGAGTCAAATTTTGTAAAAAATATACAATACAAATCTTCAATTTTGCTAATCATTTCGAAATACGCAAAAATGTCAAATGTAGTCTAAACTGAAGAATTATATTTTGTAAAAATATGTGATAAAAATCTTCCATTTTGCTAATAATTTGTCCACGTCTGTATTATTTTTAGAGACGTTCAATATAGTAATAATTATAAATTGGAAACTTACCACTGCAATTTCACCTAAATTGCACTCTTAATTATTGTTTTTAAATATTAGCAAAAATTAAGTAAACTCTACAACTCCACTAAAGTTGCTGCATTCGTAATGCATGTAACATTAAGGAAGCCGTGAAAAAATCAACAAGATTCCAGACTCATCATTGCGGCTACTTTGAAGGAAGGAGATGTGGAAATCTAAACATATCCTTGACCGGCAAAATTAAACTTGCCGATGTTATTACTGAAATATGTTATATAAATAATATTGTTAAAATATTAAAATGAAAAATAAATCATTACATAACTTTACCGTTTGTTTTAAGTTCGCATTTATAGACTGGGGGAGACAGACGTATATCACGGCCTGCTGGAGTATAGTAAACACAGAAAACATTTTTAGAGCAACAATGTTGAAGATAGATATTTTTGTTTTGCAAATTTGCCGTCATTGAACAGAAACCAAGATGGAGATTTCATTGCAACTAATTAAAAATTCCTCTTTCAGTTATGTAATAAACGATCTTCGCACAAAATAATGTACGATACACGAGCGGTATGTTTTCTTTCAACTACGTTTCGCTTTTTCAAACTTTTCCTCGAACATGAAAATTTCAACATACCGCTCTTGTAACGCATATTAATATTAGAGAACCCCTATGTTCATTGCCGCCCTCACATAAGCCCGCCAATGGTCTCTATCCTGAGCAAGATTAATCCAGTCCCTACCATCATAACGCACCTCCCTCAAATTAATTTTGATATTAATATTTACGTCCCTCCCCAAAGGTTATAGGTCATAGGCATTACCACAGCCAAGCTACTTTTCGTAATTTGAATTTTGATTTTTTCTTCTGTTGTAATATAATCTGATTAAAATATACGGCAACGAAATTCCGTTCAGTGATTCAGTAAATAATCTAGGTATTTATATGGATAAAAGTTTTAACTGGAACCTTCAAGTTGCAGAAACCTGCAAAAAGTATTCTCATTTAAGCGATTGAAGAATTTTCTACTCTTTTCCATGAAAAAAAAAATAAATAAATAAAATGTTAGTGCAAACACTCGTGATGCCCCACTTCGATTACTGTGATATTCTGCTTACTGACCTAAGCGTTACTTCGGCGCAGAGACTACAACGTGTTCATAATATGTGCGTCCGTTTCGTCTGCAATATTCGCCGGGCTGATCACGTAACACCATCCCTCGAAATGTTGTCCTGGCTCCGTCTAGAAGATCGTAGGAAAATCCACTGTCTTTCCCTTCTCTTTCACATATTGCATTTCTCCACTCCTGTCTATCTTGCGTCTCGTTTTCAAAATTTATCCACCCATCATAACCTAGACACACGATCACAACACTCCTCAATATTATACATTCCCTCCCACCGAACATCCTCATATTCATGTTCTTTCACTGTGGCTGTTCCTCGACTTTGGAATTCCCTACCGAGTAATGTCAGGGACTGTCAGACATCAAACCAATTTAAGAATAGACTAACGAAATATTTTTCTAACAATTCTTGTTAACAATAGTAGCTCTTTCAGGTTTCTCAATCTTTAATGGTTATATATATCACAGAATAAATATTTAAATTATCATTATTATTATTATTATTATTATTATTATTATTATTATTATTATTATTATTATGTTTATTATTGTTATTATTATAACTTTCATTATTTATTTCATGTTGTTTTACCAATGTTTATTATTGAATCGGTCATTTAAGTCATGAAAAACGAAAATGAGTTAACATTAGCTTTTATCCAACTTTCATTATTCTTACTTTCATGACTTACCTTTTTACTGATGACGACGTAATGCAATAACATGGATCTAATAAGTTACGCGCCCATGTATTCAATTAGAATTAGAGTCTGGCTGGATTAACTACCGGAAGTAAATAAGAAAAATAAAGAAGGCCTATTGGCCTTACGACAGGAGAACAAGTTCTGCCAGATTAAATTAATAAATTATTATTTATCATTATTATTATTATTATTATTATTTATCTTTTCTCTTATTAGGGAAAAATAAAAATTATTATTAATTATTATTATGACAAATGGGATTATTAAAATCATTTTAGTGGCCCAGAGTTGAGGATCGGCAAGTCGCTAAGGAAGTGACCTCAGTACAATGGAAATCCCATCTGTGATATTTTGTTCGTCTAGTAAAGAAAAATGAGACTGAGGAAGAAAGATAAAAATGTTTTCTTGGCTTAAGGTTGTTTACTCCAGTTTTTTTGAGGAAACACAGATTCTGTATGAAAAAAATCCCAAAAATACAAGTCTTTCAAAATTGTTGGCAATACATTCCATTGGAACACACTTTCTTTTACGAAGAGATCCTGAACTTTTGACAAGAATTTAAAAATGTTTTAGTACACTCTAGCAAGAAACAAAAAAGAAATGCCGATATGCAGAAAGTTTTAGTTTTATCTATGATTAAAATCACATATTGGACATTTCAGGAATAATAATTAAAACAAAATAATTATGGTGAGTAATGTAGTGCAAAACTGTTATCATTTTTCTGACATTTAGTTTTTTTCTTAAACAAAATTGTAAATACACTTTTATAACATGTTCAGAAAGGGGATAAGTCGTTTATTATTTAAGTGTTTGAATTGATTTTAGATTATCCATAATAAACAAAGCAAGAAAAATATTTATAATGATTACTCCAGTATTGGAAGAAGAAAACAGTTTTTATTATATCTCAGTAAGATTTTGCCTTATCCCCTTTCTGCAATGGGTGTATTACCCAATTGTATTGTTAATAAATAAATAAATAAATAAATAAATAAATAAATAAATTAAATACATTACATTATTATTATTAGTATTAGTATTATTATTATTAACATTAAATACATACAGTTGAGGACAGTAGGCTGACTTCATACATAAATATCGTGTGTTCGTCTAGTAAAGATGAGAAAGAGAAAAATGTTGGCTTAAGGTTAACCCTTTTTTTAAAAAATCCCAAAAATACAGTGTTTCAAAATACACGTGTTTTAAGAATGTTTTAGTACACTGAGCAGCAAAAGAAATGCCGATACGAAATTATATCGTTTTCCGAGGACTTCAGGAAACTTGGTGAGGTGCAAAACTGTTTTTCTGACATTAGTTTTTTTTTTAAAACAAGTAAATACACTTTTATAACATGTTCACGTTTATTATTTAATATGAATTGATTTTAGATTATCCATAATTGTAATTGTAATTATTGTATTGTAATTGTAATTATTGTATATTATATATCACTGCCACCGGGTGTATACCCAATTGTAGTGTTAATAAATAAATAAATACATACATACATACATAGGCTACATACATACATAAATACAATATACATAAATACATACATATATAAATACATACATACATTACATACATACATAGGCTACATACATAAATACATACATAGGCTACAGACATACATTACATACATACATAGGCTACATACATACATACATACATACATACATACATACATACATACATACATACATACATACATACATACATACATACATACATACATACAGGCCCTACCTCTATTTTACAACATTAATAAGAATACTACACGAAAATAGTGAAACTGCAGTATATGGTATTCCACAGCCTTCCTTATTATCCATAGATGCTGTCATTGTTACAATCGATAGCCTATATGCGGCCACTTATTTTCGATCAATTCCATATTAATAAACTTTAATGTTTTCTAAAATGTGTAGTTTATTTATACACGAACAAGCTAAATGATACAATGATAACAAAGCAATAATAGCGTTTATAAGCAATGTCTTCTGTGTATCTTTGTTTATATTGTTTCCTAAGCTAAGTCCTCGTAACACGATAATATTTCAAATCGATAGCGACTTCGACTCGGCATTTGTTTTGCAGCCCAGTGTACAACCATCGTATTTCGTTCCTGCTTCTCATTCTGAACCTGGCTGCGTGGACAGAACAGGAAGGCCGTGGGTAGAATTGCTGGCCAGTGCCTGATGTGGGAGTGCAGCTAATACAATAAAGTTACCCGTTAAACTAGAGTCATAATTTAACATGGCCTTTGAACAAACTTATCACACCCAATATCCTCAAATTGCTCCTTTATTCTTAGCAGGTCAATCAGTGGACGGTCTTGATAATTGTGCCTTTACGTTTGAAGCAGATTATCTCAACCCATTTGAAGTGTATTTCGAAGGCGAAAAACATTTATCATCATCATCATCACCATCACTAGGGCTAGGATTTTGATGAAATTGCATCTTTTTTCTAGTAAACCAGAAACATAGCTGCTTTAGTATTTAAATGTTATGTGATAAACTGAGTGTTTAAAAACATATTTGTTAGGGCATTTTTTTGCATTTTTTACCTCTTACAACTCATAAGAGCATTTTTTGTTTTATTCGTTCATTTTTTGGGGTATTTTCATTTAATTTTGGCCATAAATCCCCATTATTAATGTAAAATATTATTCATTTCCTTTGATATTTTTCCTACATATTTTTTTTTCAATTAATATCCGTTATTTTGTATATTATTTTAATCGTTTTTCTAAACAGATCTTGTCATTTTAACATAGTACACCCCCACGCACTGCAACAGTCCAACCACCCCTTCAATATAGACTCGTCTATACCTGCTAGTTCCGGATAAGAGTGGCCTTGTGGTGGGCTACATGCAACTACATCAGGTAAAATAATTAATTAAAGTGTACTACTTAGAAAAATTATATAAAATTAAATAAAATTGAATGTTGGTATAGGTCTAAATATTAATATTTCTACTAAGCCAATTATGTAAGATCAATTTTAGGGCATTTTTAAGGGAATTTTTTTAAGATTTTTAGTTCATAAATGCATTATTTTTAGGACATTTTTCCATGATTTATAGGTCATCAAAACCCTAGCCCTAACTATCACTATCGTTATCATCACCATACGGAACTACATGTTGGGATCCCTATAGAATATACCAGATAAATTCCTTAGAAAGAATCCAGTATAGGGCAGCGACATTTGTTAAAGGTAAAAGAGAAGATGGAAACGATACGATAAAAGAACTTAAATGGGAAACTTTGGAAAACAGACGTAGGAAAACTAGAATAACATCATTGTATAGAGCACATCTAGGTCAGAAAGCATGGGTAGACATAACGGCTCGGTTAGAAAAGCCAACGTACTATGGTAGGAATCATGATTTTAAAATCAAATGTAGGAAACAGAAAACGGATGTAGGTAAATTCTCATTTTAAATAAAACTATAAATGATTTGACCTAACTGCAGCGGTCTTTGAGGGCTGTCCTTCCTTAAGGAGATTCAAGAATAATTTAAAAGTTGTATATAATGTGAAAATTAAAATTAAGGTGACATTCAACATTTTTTTTTAAGGTGACATGTATTTATCTAGGCTGACGAGTTTACTTCCTTGGTTGAATTGTAAATTATTTAAAAATAGCGTGTAAGAGGGCCTTAGACTAGAAATGTTTAGTTTAAATGTAGTTCTGTTCATAAGTATGCATAAGGATGTAATTATTTGACTTATTTGAATTGTTTTATCAGTGAAGCGAGGTGAGTCAGTGAAGTTATGGTTTTACAGTGCAGTGAACAGTTCCGATCAGTGATAATTTATAGCGTCAATGAAATGTGTTCTATAGTGTCAGTGAAATGAGTTACAGAGTGTCAGTGAAATGTGTGCTAAAGTGTCAGTGAAATGCGTCATAGTGCCACTACAGGGAATGAGATGAGAGTAAAGTGAAAGACTATTGAAACTTATGTAGGACCTATAGATAATTATATAGGTTGTATTGTAAAATTAGGTATTTTATTTTATGTTTTATTATTATTGTGTTAAATTGTATTGTGTATTATTATTGTATTGTGTGTAAAATTGTATATGTGTTGTAAAATTGTATTGTGTATTGTAAATTTTATTGTGTATTGGTTATCATTTTATTGTGTATTGTTAATATTGTATATACCACTGCCACCGGGTGCTTGCCCACTTGCAGTGTAAATAAATACATACATACATCAATTTCACGGCTTTCTCCGATTCAGAATTGTGTCCCTTTTCGGTTCGTTACAATTTCCTTTACCTCTTTCATCCTCATGCCAATTGTAGAAATCTGTATTTATCCATTCTTTATCTATGTTTAGCCATTCACATTTTATAATTATGTATTCCATTAAAATTGGTAGTATCATTAGTTATTCTTTTACAGTTTTGTTTTTCATGTGCTAACGTCTTGTACATCTCTTTACTACACGGAAAAAAATTCATGTCTGTCACTTGTATTTTATTTTCGTCAGCTGCTTAGTTCGAGGGTAACGAGCTAGACAAGTGGATGCTCTCGTTTGCGGGTTCGAATCCCGCTTGTGCTCATTTACCTATCAAGGTGTTTTCCGAGGTTCTTTTAACTGTAACATGAATGTCAGGAAATCCCATGTTTGATTCTCTGACTAACCAAGATGTAATCCCGCTAACACAGATTCAATCGAAGAAAGATATCGCTTTTGATAGAGTGTCATCAAACATATAATTACAATTATTCTGTTTTCTTCGTCACTTTTCACTTTTCACTTACATACACGGGAAGTGATGTTCAGTCGAGATTCTTTTCTTATTTTGTTTCTCAGATTTCTTATAATTTCGTCATACAAAACTTTGTACCTTGAGAGATTATTTTGATGTTCGGAAAATATTATTATTATTATTATTATTATTATTATTATTATATTCAATTGGGTTTTTCTTATTTGTTTCTAGTTTTTATAATTTCGTCACACAAAACTTTGTATCTTGAGAGATTATTTTGATGTTCGGAAAATATTATTATTATTATTATTATTATTATTATTATTATTATTATTATTATTATTATTATTATATTCAATTGGGTTTTTCTTATTTGTTTCTCAGAGTTTTTATAATTTCGTCATACAAAACTTTGTATCTTGAGAGATTATTTTGATGTTCGGAAAAATTATTATTATTATTATTATTATTATTATTATTATTATTATTATTATTACTATTATTATTATTATTATTATTATTATTATTATTATTATTATTATAGTCAATTGGGTTTTTCTCAGAGTTTTTATAATTTCGTCACACAAAACTTTGTATCTTGAGAGATTATTTTGATGTTCGGAAAATATTATTATTATTATTATTATTATTTATTATTATTATTATTATTATTATAGTCAATTGGGTTTTTCTTATTTGTTTCTCAGAGTTTTTATAATTTCGTCACACAAAACTTTGTATCTTGAGAGATTAATTTGAGGTTTGGAAAATATTATTATTATTATTATTATTATTATTATTATTATTATTATTATTATTATAGTCAATTGGGTTTTTCTTATTTGTTTCTCAGAGTTTTTATAATTTCGTCACACAAAACTTTGTATCTTGAGAGATTAATTTGAGGTTTGGAAAATATTATTATTATTATTATTATTATTATTATTATTATTATTATTATAGTCAATTGGGTTTTTCTTATTTTTTTCTCAGAGTTTTTATAATTTCGTCACACAAAACTTTGTATCTTGAGAGATTAATTTGAGGTTTGAAAATATTATTATTATTATTATTATTATTATTATTATTATTATTATTATTATTATTATTATAGTCAATTGGGTTTTTCTTATTTGTTTCTCAGAGTTTTTATAATTTCGTCACACAAAACTTTGTATCTTGAGAGATTATTTTGATGTTCGGAAAATATTATTATTATTATTATTATTATTATTATTTATTATTATTATTATTATAGTCAATTGGGTTTTTCTTATTTGTTTCTCAGAGTTTTTATAATTTCGTCACACAAAACTTTGTATCTTGAGAGATTATTTTAATGTTCGGAAAATATTATTATTATTATTATTATTATTATTATTATTATTATTATTATTATTATTATTATTATTATAGTCAATTGGGTTTTTCTTATTTGTTTCTCAGAGTTTTTATAATTTCGTCACACAAAACTTTGTATCTTGAGAGATTATTTTGATGTTCGGAAAATATTATTATTATTATTATTATTATTATTATTATTACTATTATTATTATTATTATAGTCAATTGGGTTTTTCTTATTTGTTTCTCAGAGTTTTTATAATTTCGTCACACAAAACTTTGTATCTTGAGAGATTATTTTAATGTTCGGAAAATATTATTATTATTATTATTATTACTATTATTATTATTATTATTATTATTATTATTATTATTATTATAGTCAATTGGGTTTTTCTTATTTGTTTCTCAGAGTTTTTATAATTTCGTCACACAAAACTTTGTATCTTGAGAGATTAATTTGAGGTTTGGAAAATATTATTATTATTATTATTATTATTATTATTATTATTATTATTATTATTATTATTATAGTCAATTGGGTTTTTCTTATTTGTTTCTCAGAGTTTTTATAATTTCGTCACACAAAACTTTGTATCTTGAGAGATTAATTTGAGGTTTGGAAAATATTATTATTATTATTATTATTATTATTATTATTATTATTATTATTATTATAGTCAATTGGGTTTTTCTTATTTTTTTCTCAGAGTTTTTATAATTTCGTCACACAAAACTTTGTATCTTGAGAGATTAATTTGAGGTTTGAAAATATTATTATTATTATTATTATTATTATTATTATTATTATTATTATTATTATTATAGTCAATTGGGTTTTTCTTATTTGTTTCTCAGAGTTTTTATAATTTCGTCACACAAAACTTTGTATCTTGAGAAATTAATTTGAGGTTTGGAAAATATTATGATTATTGTTATCCCTCCGCTATGGCTGTCAAGTCACAACGCTTTTGCCTACAGCTTTCTAACATATGGGTTTTAGGCCTATCCCTGATAGGGATTTATAGGTATACAGCCTATTTCTGCCGTCTGTATGAATTTTGTTTTGTGTATTTCTCATTTGTTATATTATTTTGCTTTAATATTTTTTAAAATTCTGAAATAATAGTACGTATGCACTTAGTAATCCAATAGAAGTAACCCGTTTTTGAGTAAAATTTCCCCTTTTCCTCTAGGAATATGAATTTCCCCGTTTTAGGAAATTCCCCTCAACATGACAAACACTGTAACTGCGACTCAGGCATCAACAGGTTCTGCTCACACATCTAGAACTCTTCCCGGTAGAAAAATTGACCTTTATGAAATATCTCTCTTCCGTAAGCATTGGGTATTCCCAACATGTGTTGTGCTAAGCAAAAAATTTGTATACACGACCAAGGAATCCTGCTAAGTAGACGATTAATTTTGCTTAATAATCTTCACAAAATTGAATGAAAAACTGGAAAATTCTACGATATTCTTTTTATGAAAAAAGCGTAGTGTTCTCTGAATAGATTCAATAGTTGAAAATAACCGTCATGTAAAGAATCAAATTTTATCTACATTAATCTCATTAGAGGTTTTGATTTACCTAGAGAAAATCAAAACTCGAGTGGGATTTAATTGACTATTACACGATTAGAAGAAATAAAGTACCGTCATTTCCAATAACTATAGTCCTGGAACACAACTATGGTCCACGATACAACTATTCAAAGATCATTGTAGAAGTAACATAGACCGTTCGTAGATAACTGCAGTGACTTAACTTCAAACTACAGTACAGCAAAAATATAGATAAACGAGGTACTACGTTATGGAGTACAAAATTCTACTGGACCATGGTTGTGCTCCTGGGCCATAGTTATGGGAAACGACGGTACTCTAATACAGTAAAATATTGGCTTACTAAATAGGTACTACACCGTCTTGAAAATGTACAGACGTGGACAAATTATTAACAAAATGGACGATTTTTATGATAATTCTGTTTACAAAATTTGACTTTTCAATTGAGACTACATTTGACAATTTTGGATATTTCCATCATTACAGTAGACAGAAATATGCAAAAATGTCAACTGTAGTTTAAATTGAAGAGTCAAGTTTTGTAAAAATATATAATAAGTCTTCAATTTTGCTAATAATTTGTAAATTAGCAAAATTGTCAACTGCATTGAAGAGTCAAATTTTGTAAAAATATAAAACAAAAATCTTCAGTTTTGCTAATAATTTCGAAATATCCAAAATGTCAATTGTAGTACAAATTGAAGAATCGAATTTTGTAAAAATATACAACATAAACCTCCAGTTTTGCTAATAATTTGTAAATATGCAAAAATATCAACTGTAGTCCAAATTGAGGAGTTAAATTTTGAAAAATATACAATACAAATCTTCAATTTTTAATAATTTGGAAATACACAAAAATGTCAACTATAGTCTAAATTGAAGAATCATATTTTGTAAAAATATATAATAAAAATCTTAAATTTTGCTAATAATTTGTCCACGTCTGTATTATTGTACCAGCTCATCATTACAAATATTCCGCTAGATGGCAGTAGTGTGTTATGATCGCTATTCTCTTGTTAGACAGTTGTGCCAACTGTACAATCTTCATTGAACTCTATGGACGATTAAGAGTCAAGAAGGCTTTGTTTATTCAGTTTCATTTTTATTAAAACAGTTGCATTCCACTACAATTATCAAGATATTATGTTAAATAATCTCTGATACGTGACTAATCATAATCTCATACAGCAGAAGCTATAACATAACCTATACAGGGTGTTTAAAAAATACGGGGCATAATTTCAGGTATGTATTTTCCACATGTAGACAATCAAAATAGTTCATTACAACATGTGTCCGGAAATGCTCATTTTCGAGTTATGGCCTTCACAACATTGAAATTCACCGGAACGTTTCTCATGTTTTAGAAGACACTCCACTGATCAATCGTCAACAGATTCACTTCTAGCATGATGGCGCTCCTGCACACTTCAGTCGTACGGCTCGCCGGTACTTGGATCGAAGGTTTCCTGATCGATGGATAGGTAGAGGTGGCCCAATTGCTTGGCCTCCACGCTCACCTGATCTGAACCTCTCGATTTCTACTTGTGGGGCCATTTAAAATCATTGGTTTATTCGTCTCCGGTGCCTGATTTGGAATCCCTTCGGAATCGAATTGTGACAAGTTCTGAGGACATACGCAATACTCGTGGAGTTTGGGATCGTGTTCGCAGGTCAATGAGACATCGATGTGAGGTCTGTATTCAAGCAGGAGGTGGACATTTTGAACATCTTCTGTAATGACAACGACCTGCGGAAAGAAAAACGTTCCGGTGAATTTCAATGTTGTGAAGGCCATAACTCGGAAATGAAGCATTTCCGGACACATGTTGTAATGAACTATTGTCTACATGTGGGAAATACATACCTGAAATTATTTCTGTATTTTTGAAACACCCTGTATAATATAAACAAGATAAATGATAGGAAAGTTTTATTAAGTATGATGAAATAAACATCAATAATTTTAAAAGGTACAGTTATTATTGAAAATACAATGTTGGCAAAGAAAGAAACAAATGCTAGGGATGTGATGAAAAATGTTGGATAAGCAGCCATGATTGGTTGAAACACGTCTTTCCGTACCGTTTTAATGATCAAAAGCAGTGTGACGTAGTAAAAGTGTAATAATAGTCATGAAGATCTTCGTTGTGATACCTGAGTCTGGGAAATTGATTAAAGCTACTCCTAGAATTTTTTTTCGCAGTTCTTCATGAACATTAAAGTAGGAATGTAGATGAAACACCGAAGGGGATTATTTACAAAGTCTTTACTTTCATTGTTGTGCATTGATAAGGGAGAGGTCAACGTGATTCAGCAGGAAGTATTTGATAACAAGTAATACTTTATTTAATGTCAGTTTTCAGCTATAAAAGTAGGTATGTAGACGCAGTTGTATGATATGGCGATATTAGAGCAATAACGGACTAAGAATAGCAGGAGGAAGTGAACAAATAAGAGAAAACCAGTCCCACAGCTGCTACGTCCGCCACAAATTTCACAAAATCATTCCGGGATCGAATCCCAGGATTCGTAGTCAAAAAATAGTCTCCTGACTGAGTTATGCCTGTACCGAGTTGCTGTACCAACATTGTATCCATGCCCATAACATTATTATCAAACAAAAGTAGAGACTTCCAAAACCGGACAGATTTTTAGATTACTTAGAAATGGACGCACTTAGAAAGGTAACAAACAGAAAAAGCTATACCGAATTACAGACAAGGACATAACATTGGTAATGTGAGATTTAACCAGTTGGAGACGTAAGTAAGAATGGAATACATTGCGCATAACGAAATATGTAAGTCCACAAAAAGGCAGACCAAATCCCAAAATATTTCTTAAAACATTGAATGACTGGCATGTTTGGAAACGGACTTCATTATCATCATGACGAACAGTTTCGGCTTAGACCAAGATCTGTTCCGTTTCAGCGCAAGATCTTCAAGATCTCTTCAACTTCCTTTTGAAATATAAACTTAAGGAAACTATTATTATTCTTTCGCAACATTTAATCGATTCGTTGTCTGATATGATTTGAAATTCTCCACTGCGTTGTTCAATTTCAGCCTTTCTCAAATTAATGCAATTTTGTTTGACGAATCTAGAAAGTTCTCGAGAATGTCTCTGTGCAGTTACTAGTATTTGAATATCTGAGATGTTCATGATATAACTTTCACTGTCAAATGAAAAAGAAAGAAACTTTTTCTTTTGTTGAGCTTATGATATGCAGAAAAATCTTTTTTCTGCCAGAAAAAGAAAAAGAAAGAAAAACATAGGAAATGACGTGCAGAAAAATCTTTTGTTTTTGAAATTGCAAAAAAATAATTTAGGAAATAACGTGCAGAAAAATATTTTGTTGGATTTAGGAAATGACGCGCAGAAAAATATTTTGTTGGGCTTAGGAAATGACATGCAGAAAAATCTTTTGTTGGATTTAGGAAATGACGCGCAGAAAAATATTTTGTTGGATTTAGAAAATGACGCGCAGAAAAATATTTTGTTGGATTTAGGAAATGACGCGCAGAAAAATATTTTGTTGGATTTAGGAAACGGCGTGCAGAAAAATCTTTTGTTGGACTTAGGAAATGACGTGCAGAAAAAACATGCAGAAAAATCTTTTGTTGGATTTGAAATGACGCGCAGAAAAATTTTGTTGGATTTAGGAAATGACAGAAAAATATTTTGTTAGATTTAGGAAATGACGCGGAGAAAAATATTTTGTTGGATTTAGGAAATGAGAGAAAAATCTTTTTTGATTTAGGAAATGACGCTTAGGAAATGACAGAAAAATATTTTGTTGGTTTAGGAAATGACGCGGAGAAAATATTTTGTTGGATTTAGGAAATGACGCGGAGAAAAATCTTTTGTTGATTTAGGAAATGGAAAAACTTTTTGTTGGATTTAGGAAATGACGTGCAGAAAAATCTTTTGTTGGATTTAGGAAATGACGCGCAGAAAAATCTTTTGTTGGACTTAGGAAATGACATGCAGAAAAATCTTTTGTTGGACTTAGGAAATTTAGGAAATGACGTGCAGAAAAATCTTTTTTGGACTTAGAAATGACATGCAGAAAAATCTTTTGTTGGATTTAGGAAATGACGCGCAGAAAAATCTTTTGTTGGACTTAGGAAATGACGTGCAGAAAAATCTTTTGTTGGACTTAGGAAATGACGTGCAGAAAAATCTTTTGTTGGACTTAGGAAATAACGTGCAGAAAAATCTTTTGTTGGACTTAGCAGAAAAATGACTTAGGAAATGACGTGCAGAAAAATCTTTTTTGGACTTAGAAATAACTTTTGTGCTTAGCAAAGAAAATCTTTTGTTGGACTTAGTAAAAGGCATACAGAAAAATGACTTAGTAAAGGCATACAGAAAAATCTTTTGTTGGACTTGCAGAAAAATCTTTTGTTGGACTTAGTAAAGGCATACAGAAAAAACTTAGTAAAAGGCATACAGAAAAATCTTTTGTTGGACTTAGTAAAAGGCATACAGAAAAATCTTTTGTTGGACTTAGTAAAGGCATACAGAAAAATCTTTTGTTGGACTTAGTAAATGGCATACAGAAAAATCTTTTGTTGGACTTAGTAAATGGCATACAGAAAAATCTTTTGTTGGACTTAGTAAATGGCATGCAGAAAAATCTTTTGTTGCATTTGGCATGGTCCTCAAACGACATTTAATTATTGCATTAGTTCTGTTATGTATCTGCAATTTGTTATCAGAATCTTCGTTTTCATCTGAGATTATCCTTTTAGGCATGTAAAATTTTTCTCTTATTGTATTGTCAATTATAATTTGACTATTTGTTTTTCTGCATATTGCCATTGCTTTTGTTTTCAAAGTTAATATATGTGTACCAAATCTCTTGGATTTTTTTTTTAAATTTTTTGGCTCTTATTTCTAGTTCTTCCTCCGATTTAAAAACAAGTTTAATGTATATACAGAAGAAGAACTAGACTTCTTTTTTTCCTTTCGATTTTGTGATCGCAACCCGTGAACATTTGATATATGCGCGTGTAATTCCCGATGAGACGTTTTCAGTGCTTATAAATTATGTATGAAACATTTCTCACATATAGACGTAACGACCTTGTTCCCTTATGTGTGAGGAATCAAGAATTGTTTTACATTAGTGTGTCCTGTTGTGTACAGGGTGGTCGTTAGGCTGCGTCAGTCTTGATTTAAACCATTACTCCAAAGTCTCGCTTCAGTTTTGTGAGTTGAAGTATTTTAACCACATAGGTTGAAGTTCAACCCCAGGCAATTCCTGTGGAATTTGTTGTTGACAGTGTGTGTGGTAGGTTTTTATCTGAGAATTTTGGGGACTCCTTGTTAGCCTTTCTACTAAGATTGATCCGCTACTAGCTGTATTATCCACACTGAAAAAAAGGGTGATTAATTCAGAAGAGTTGTGGAATACCTTACCAGTAATCAGAGCAAAATAATGTCTTGTGTCCTAGGACATACAGTCCTCCACCAATACCACCACAATAATCATCTCGAAATCATTATAAAGTCACTATTACCACAGCAATATTACTATCACGAACTACAGTCATCAGCGTCGTGCATTACAGGCGCAATATTCGGTCTCTGATCACATATACAATAGATTAGCTATTTCCATGTTATGAAATAGCAACATAAAATGAGAACAACCACTGAGGCTTCACTGTAAAAAAGGCATTTTTTGTAACGACCGCTAGATGGAAGTACAGTTGCAAGCTATAGTGCGTGGCATAAGTCTCTCCGCTGCGAGGGCGATGCGCTAGCATACTCAGTCAGTTACGTTGGCAACGAATTCCGCTTATAAGCATAACGTCCACAATCAGCTATACATACGTAGAATGTTAAGGCTGGTTCACAATAAACCGGGAACGAGAACCAGAATGAAAACGAGAAGCAGAGGACGTGAATATGAAAATGTTTGATTCACAATAAACCGAGAACGTAGATGACTATGCATAGCGATATGCATGTCAATAACGATATGTAAAGTCGATATTACGCATTCTGATGTTATTTGTGTATAATTGACCAATGACGTTCTCTCATGAGTACAAGGCAGCCAACATAAACACAGGTTAACCAACTTCGAAATTCAACTGAAACATTTCATTAGGTACGGTACTATAAATATGCCCATGCATCTTTATTACCACAACTATTTTAAGTCTACCATAACGTAAAATAATTAGAGAATAAATATTTGTAATAGAACAAAAATGAACACAACAGTAGTTATTGAATTTAAGCATGAATATGTAGTGTGTAATACAACCAATACAGTAATAAAATATGATTCACTTACGATCGGTGTTCAAAGATGCAGCTATTGAAAGCCACGTATTCTCCTTCATTTTCTCATCTTTATACGAGGCGCGCCGCTTATCGTAAACGTGAGGATTTTCCTCAACACTCAATATTAGAATCTCATCAAATAAAACTTGCTCCATGATGCACAGCACAGAACAAAATAATGCATAGGTTATGTCACGGTCTTCTTGCTACAAAATATACGACGACAAAATAGCTTTTAGATGGCAATAGAATGAATCTAGTGGGCTGTGATCGGAAATGTGAACGCCAAAGTTGAAACTTGGCCAACTCTCCGTTCCCGATCCCGGGCTCCGGCAAGCTTTTCGTTAATTGTGAATGGTCACATTTAAATGTACACATTTTAACAATTTTACCGTTTTCGTTTTCGTTCTCGTTCCGATTCTCTTTTCCGGTTTATTGTGAACCAGCCTTTATTCAGTTACTGCCTACTCTAGATCAAGGCCGCACCGCTAACCCCTCGCCTTATCTTAGTGCTGCCAACTTAAGCGCTCCCACACGTCTCTGAGTTCACTGCGGAGGGACTTTTGCACGCAGCGTATTACTCCATGTAATTCTATAATGGTTATAATGTGACTTCTTCTTGCAGTCGCTAGATGGCAGCATAGTGAAATTGATAAAAGTTGTTGTCTTGCAAGTCCATTAGGCTGATCAATCTGTCTTATTTGATCACTAGGCTTGTAATGTTGGGGACCGATTACACAAGTTGACTGCAGCATGGCACATAGGCCGGGGACGTCAGATAGTAGGAGGATATTGACTTGTTTCTGCGATCGATTACCCGAATAACAAGGTGAACATACAGCTCTAAAAGTAAATATAAACTACATAGCATTACAAAGATATATTTTTACGTATCTTTCGTTATATGCAGAAGAATAATCATATAATTATTTGTGGGTTTGAGTTTCCTCCTTTCTTTTCTTGTGCTACAGTTTCTCTATATACAATATCCCTTGCCAGCTCGTATGTTTGTATTATTTAATTCACATGTAATGTTCCCGTCATTCACTTTAAAACACTCACCAAATTCCGCTGCAAAAATATAATGGCATACTCTAGAGCAAAGTTAAAAAGTAAAGGTGATGGTGCATCTCCTTGCTTTAGCCCACACTGAATTGGAAACGCATCTGACAGAAACTGACCTATACGAACTCTGCTGTACGTTTCACTAAGACACATTTTAATTAGTCGACCTAGTTTCTTGAATTGAATTAGAATATCATATAAAACTTCTCTCTTAACCGAGTCATATGCCTTTTTGAAATCTATGAATAACTGATGCACTGTACCCTTATATTTCTATTTTTTCTCCATTATCTGTCGAATACAAAATATCTGGTCAATAGTTGATCTATTACGCCTAAAACCACACTGATGATCCCCAATAATTTCATCTACATGTGGAGTTAATCTTCTCAAAAGAATATTGGACAAAATTTTGTACGACGTCAACAAAAGTGATATTCCTCGAAAGTTACTACAGTTAGTCTTGTCCCCCTTCTTAAAGATAGGTATGATTATGGACTCCTTCCAGCCTTATCTCTACCAGATTAAATAAATAAATACTACTAAATAAATAGTACTACTACTGCTGTACGCACAAAATCAATTCAAATAAATGCCCGTTTCGAGAAATTCCCGTACCTTGTGAACGGGGTCGAACCACGATCCTTTAACGGAGAATCCGTCGCTGTCTGAGCTACGGGTCCTCGAAGCCAGGACCAGTCGGGGCGGGTGTCATTGGAACGCGCCGCCGCTTTCCCTCCGAGAAGCCAAGCAACATCCAAGCCGTTCTTTCTCCAAAATCCCGAAGCCAAGCTGTAGCCACCACAAGTAGAAAACGCTCGCGTTACGTAATATCCGGAGGAGCAGCGACATGGGTTGGGTTCTTGCTGCTGCCAGAGTATTGTGGTTGCCGGTAGTGCCAAAGAATTCAGGTGATGAAGATATTACTCTGGCGCGATTTAATTCTCTGACCAGATTGCAAATCAACTTCGACTTCATTTGGGTATCATAGTGTCTCTCATTCTAAAGACACACACACGGTTTAAATATAACTTCATTTATCTATAGACTTAAGGCCCATTCACAATGAAATTTAAACATAACCGTAACATAAACACAGAAGTTTGCGCCCAGGCTACCAAATGGGATCATTCACAATGATTCACATAAGCATTGACATAAACATTACCGTAAGACGTTAACATGAAAGTTTGCAAACTCCAAACTTTCATGCTTATGGTTACGTGATTTGCAAACAGAACACAATCGTGGAGCGCTGAAGTATACGACAGAATATGAGGAAATGGCGTCGTTGTTATGTTTCCATGGTTACCAAGTATGTTTGCTGTTATGTTTATGTTCCCATCGTGAATGATTGTATGACTTCTTACGCTTACGTTATGTTTAATTTCCATTGTGAATGAGCCTTTAGTTTCTTTATACAATAATGAACAGAGAACGTGTTAATATTATTATTGATGTTATTATCATTGCTGTTATAAACCATAGAAACTTCTCATTGTCGGGAAAATCTATAGTCTACCAAATTGTTCTACTGTTCTGCCAATCTGTGTTTGATAGGCGGTTTTTTCCAACAAGATCAATGATCAGTGTAGCCCTGTAATCTTTTTCGTGATGCCTTTCATACTGGAACTAGCTGGATTATTCTTCCTCACGTGGCCAGTGTTTAATTTCATGTTAACATCATATAAGATTTTTTTATTATTATTATTATTATTATTATTATTATTATTATTATTATTATTATTATTATTATTATTATTATTATAAAGCGATAGGGTTGGAAGTAAATCCCGAAAAGACTAAGTATATGATTATGTCTCGTGAACAGAATATTGTACGAACTGGAAATATAAAAATTGGAGATTTATCCTTCGAAGTGGTGGAAAAATTCAAATATCTTGGAGCAACAGTAACAAATATAAATGACACTCGGGAGGAAATTAAACGCAGAATAAATATGGGAAATGCCTGTTATTATTCAGTTGAGAAGCTTTTGTCATCTAGCCTGCTGTCAAAAAATCTGAAAGTTAGAATTTATAAAACAGTTATATTACCGGTTGTTCTATATGGTTGTGAAGCTTGGACTCTCACTTTGAGAGAGGAACAGAGATTAAGGGTGTTTGAGAATAAGGTGCTTAGGAAAATATTTGGGGCTAAGAGGGATGAAGTTACAGCAGAATGGAGAAAGTTACACAACGCAGAACTGCAAGCATTGTATACTTCACCTGACATAATTAGGAACATTAAATCCAGACGCTTGAGATGGGCAGGGCATGTAGCACATATGGGCGAATCCAGAAATGCTTATAGAGTGTTAGTTGGGAGGCCGGCGGGAAAAAGACCTTTGGGGAGGCCGAGACGTAGATGGGAAGATCATATTAAAATGGATTTGAGGGAGGTGGGATATGATGATAAAGACTGGATTATTATTGCTCAGGATAGGGACCAATGGTGGGCTTATGTGAGGACGGCAATGAACCTCCGGGTTCCTTAAAAGCCAGTAAGTAAGTGTTCTTTTACTGCAAACCCAGCATTCTCCAGTATTATATTTTCTGCCTTCCTCTTAATCTCCGCATATGATCCATATATCTTAATGTCGTCTACCATCTGATATCTTCTTCTGCCCCGAACGCTTCTCCCGTTCACCATTCCTTCCAGTGCATCCTTCAGTAGGCAGTTTCTTCTCAACCAGCCAATTCCTTTTCCTCTTTCTGATTCACTCTTTCCAACACAGCTTCGTTTCTTACTCTGTCCATTTCACACGCTCCATCCTTTTCCATATCCACATTTCAAAAGCTTCTATTCGCTTCTCTTCACTTCGTCGTAATGTCCATGCTTCTCCCCCCACACAATGCTACATTCCACACAAAGCACTTCACTAGTCTCTTCCTTAGTTCTTTCTCCAGAGGTCTGCAGAAGATGCTCCTTTTTCTATTAAAATCTTCCTTTGCCATTACTAGTGTCCTATTGACTTCTTGGCAGCAGCTCATGTTACTGCTTATAGTACATCCCAAGTATTATTATTATTATTATTATTATTATTATTATTATTATTATTATTATTATTATTATTTTTATTCTTAATGTTTTACTGCAATCGCAGCATTCACCAGTCTTTCCTATTTTCTGCCTTCCTCTTTGTATCCGCATATGATCCATAGGCCTATATCTTAATGACGTCTATCATCTGATTTCCTCTGCCCCGAACTCTTCTCCCGTTCACCATTTCTTCCAGTGCATCCTTCAGTAGGCAGTTTCTTCTCAACCAGTGATCTAGCCAATTCCTTTTCCTCTTCCTCATCAGTTTCAGCATCATTCTTTCTTCATCCACTCTTTCCAACACAGCTTCGTTTCTTACACTGCCCATTTCACACGCTCCATCCTTCTCCATATCCACATTTCAAATGCTTCTATTCGCTTCTCTTCACTTCGTCGTAATGTCCATGATTCTGCCTCATACAATGCTACACTCCACACTGAGCACTTCAGTAAGTTGGTGTCTTCCTTAGTTCTCTCTCCAGAGATCCGCAAAAGATGCTCCTTTTTCTATTAAAAGCTTCCTTTGTCACTGCTATTCTCCTTTTATTATTATTATTATTATTATTATTATTATTATTATTACTATTATTATTATTATTATTTAATTATTATTATCAAAATAGAGTTATTTATCCTTGGCCGATAATAATAATAAGTCCTGACCTATGTTATTTTCAACAGTAATCTCACTAGAGGTTTTGATTCATCTAGAGAAAATCAAAACTCGAGTGGGATTTAATTGACTGTTACACGATTAGAAGAAAGTATATAAAGATTAGAAGAAAATACAAAGTACTCTAATGGAATAAAATATTAATTGACTTACTGAAATTCTATTTCACTAATGTTAGCTTCACCAAAAACGTTTGAACGGAGCGCCATTTTCAGTTGACTGCCTATGCTGTAAACAATTAATGACGATCGCAAAGCATGTTTTATAGTACCGGTAAGAATTTGCAGTTTGAAATGTTGGCAAACAAAGAAACAAATGCTAGGGTAGTGATAACAAATAAATGCCAGGGAAACGATAAAATTAAACAAATGCTAGGGAAGCATAAAATTGTGCGATAAGCAGCCGTGATTGGTTGAAAGACGTCCTTTCGTATGGTTTTATTGGTGAAAAGTAGTATGGCGTAGTAAAAGTGTAATAGTCACTTTAATAAATTGAAGTTAAAAATGTATCAAATTATTTAGTATTTATGTCCCTTTTTCCTTTTTTCTTTTTCTTAATTTCAATATGCTATTTATTCATTCCAACTTATATTTTGTTCTTGACTTGATCCTCTACTTTTATCTTCATTTATTATCCATGTTTTGTAATAATTGTATTTGTTTTATAGTTTTATTGAATCTTCGTTATGTTCCATTTCATACAAAATAGATATTTATAGGAATCGCCCCAAAACACGAGGTTGCTCAAACGGATGCGCGCTACATCAGTAATATGTATTTATTTTGTATTGTATGTAGCAATAAATATTAATTATTATAATAGTAATATGCGTTACAAGAGCGGAATGTTGAAGTTTTCATGTTCGAGGAAAAGTTTGAAAAAGCGAAACGTAGTTGAGCTTTTTTAATTTCCGAGAATTGAAAGAAAACATACCGCTCGTGTATCGTACATTATTTTGTGCGAAGATCGTTTATTACATACCTGAAAGAGGAATTTTTAATTAGTTGCAATGAAATCTCCATCTTGGCTTCTGTTCAATGATGGCAAATTTGGAAAACAAAAATATCTATCTTCAACATTGTTGCTTTAAATGTTTTCTGTGTTTACTATACTCCAGCAGGCTGTCTTTTTTTCCTCCAGCCCATAAATGCGAAATTAAACGGTAAGGTTATGTAATGATTTATTTTTCATTTTAATATTTTAACAATATTATTTATATAACATAATAATAACATCGGCATCTGGAATCTTGTTGATTTTTTCACGGCTTCCTTAATATTACTTGCATCACGAATGCAGTAACTTTAGTGGAGTTGTAGAGTTTACTTAATTTTTGCAAATATTTAAAAACAATAATTAACAGTGCAATTTAGGTGAAATTGCAGTGGTAAGTTTCCATTTTATAATTATTACTATATTGAACGTCTCTAAAAATAATATGTTAGAAGCCTAAAGCAGTAAAATCAATATGTCACTTAAGCGGTAAGAAGATGGAAATTGTTATGTGTGTTAGGTTGGGAATACTGAATGTGGAATTTTAGATTTACCGGGGATTGGTTTTGTGCGGAAACCAAGCACGATCTCGCACAAAATAATATTCGTAAGGCGAAGCATTGAGTTGGCTTGGCTTTTCGGAGACTGGACCCTTACACTTTGATTTGCTTTGACCTATTATGCGCTATATACAGGAAGAACAGTAAATAATGTCATTAATTTCAGCGGGTTATTCTTTGAGATATTTGAAACATAAAGTTTAATGCAATTGAAGACATTATTACAAAAACATCCCTAGTCATTTTTAATGAAATTGAATTAAGGACACATTTGCTACTATTTTAAATGTTTATAGACTCCAAAAGGGCGACCGGGTAGCTCAGTTGGTAGAGCAGCTGGCTACGGACTGGGAGGTCCGGGCTCGATCCCAAGTGGTGACGGGATTTTTCTCGGTACCAAACTTCCAGAACAGCCCCTCAGCCTCCTATAAAATTGAGTACCGGGTCTTTCCCGGGAGTAAAAGGCGGTCGGAGCGTGGTGCCGACCAACCACCTCATTCTAGTGGCGAGGTCATGGAAAGCATGGGGCTCTACCTCCATGCCCTCAAGTGCCTTCATTGCGTGTAACGGGGATATCTTTACCTTTTACCTTTTTTTATAGGACTCCAAAAACGACCCAGGTGAAGTGAATAGACACGAGGATAAACACCATTGAACGGAAATAGCTGACATGTGTTATTCTTTTATTTTTATTGTTCTCCTGAAAAATAGCAATTTTGACAAGAGTTGTTTTTGTAATAATGTCTTCAATTTTGCAAATCAAGATTTCAGGTGTAACTCCCTGTAAAGTTGATTTGAATAATTTCGAGGGAAAAATTATTCGTCTTCAATTTTGCTCGTTTTTTTTCTTCCTTTTCGAGAGAAAAAAAAAAAAGGTTTTATGTGTAACATTTCATGGCGTGTTTTGGGAAAGCCATTGATTTAATTCTCGATATGCTCAGTTATTTTAAGAGAGCAGTGTATTATGACATTAAATAATTGAAATAATTTTAGTTTTGTCCTTTAAATGTGCAGAAATTTTATCCAAACAAATGTAATTTTTCAAAATTTATTTTCGAAACGAAAAGTTACTTTTGTTCACAACAAATTTATGTACATCTAAAACACAAAACTAAAATTATTTCAGTCATTTATTATCATAATACACTACTCTCTTAAATTGACTGAGCATATTGGGAATTAAATCAATGGTTTTTCCCAAAACACGCTATGGAATATTTAAATGTTAAATGTTATGTTTTATTTAACGACGCTCGCAACTGCAGAGCTTATATCAGCGTCGCCGGATGTGCCGGAATTTTGTCCCGCAGGAGTTCTTTTACATGCCAGTAAATCTACTCACATGAGCCTGTCGCATTTAAGCACACTTAAATGCCATCGACCTGGCCCGGGATCGAACTCGCAACCTTGGGCATAGAAGGCCACCGCTATACCAACTCGCCAACCAGGTCGACTGGAATATGTAATATAAAGTAGTTTTTATCTCTAAAAAGAATAAAAAACGAACAAAATTTCATTAAACCCTTTTGTTTAAAATAACTCAAAGAATAACCCCCTGAAATTAACGACATTACTTACTTCAGTCTGTATATGTAATGATTGTCGAGTCCAAATGTGTTCCGAAGCTGACAGGTGGGCCAACCTGTCTCAATACAGACTTGACAACTGACCTTTCGAACAAGCTGCAGCGTGTGCACAATATGTGTGTCAGATTCATCAGCAATGCTCACAAATTTGACCACATTACACCCTCGTTCAAATCTTTATCCTGGCTGCAACTTAGTAACCGTAGAACACTTCATTCGCTGTCTCTTCTGTTTCGAGTTCTCCACACTTCTACTCCAAATTATCTTCGTTCCCGGTTTAACTACTTATCCTCCAATCACAATCTAAACACCAGATCACAGGAGAGCCAAATCCTAGCAATTCCTGCCCATAGAACATCCCACTATTCATCCTCTTTTACTGTCTCAGTCCCCCGTGAATGGAATTCTCTACCTCAGAAGATTAGGGGCTGCCAGACAATAACCACTTTCAAGAAAAGGCTAAACGATTTCTTACGGGCGCAGTCAAATTGAAGTTATAATTGTGATCGAGTTTAATAATTTAATTTAATTTAGGTATGACTGTCATTACTATTATTATTATTATTATTATTATTATTATTATTATTATTATTATTATTATCATTATTATTACATAATTATTTTGTTCTGTATGGTTGTGAAACTTGGACTCTCACTCTGAGAGAGGAACATAGGTTAAGGGTGTTTGAGAATAAGGTGCTTAGGAAAATATTTGGGGCTAAGCGGGATGAAGTTACAGGAGAATGGAGAAAGTTACACAACGCAGAACTGAACGCATTGTATTCTTCACCTGACATAATTAGGAACATTAAATCCAGACGTTTGAGATGGGCAGGGCATGTAGCACGTATGGGCGAATCCAGAAATGCATATAGAGTGTTAGTTGGGAGACCGGAGTGAAAGAGACCTTTGGGGAGGCCGAGACGTAGATGGGAGGATAATATTAAAATGGAATTGAGGGAGGTGAGATATGACGATAGAGACTGGATTAATCTTGCTCAGGATAGGGACCGATGGCGGGCTTATGTGAGGGCGGCAATGAACCTTCGGGTTCCTTAAAAGCCATTTGTAAGTAAGTATGTATTATATTGTCTTGTATTGTAGTATTGTATTGCTTTGTATTGTATTGTATTGTATTAATTATGTTATATTCATAGCATTGTAGTAATTTTCTATCACACTGGTTGAGTGAAGAGAAGGCCGAATGGCCTTAACTCTGCCAGTTAAAATAAACCATTATTATTATTATTATTATTATTATTATTATTATTATTATTATTATTATTATACTGAAAGAGCCAGGTGCCATTCTCAGACGAGTCGCTGATAAGCTCCAAGTCCTTATCAACAGTGAAAAGTCGACCTGGTTGGCAAGTTGGTATAGCGCTGGCCTTCTATGCCCAAGGTTGCGGGTTCGATCCCGGGCCAGGTCGATGGCATTTAAGTGTGCTTAAATGCGACAGGCTCATGTGAGTAGATTTACTGGCATGTAAAAGAACTCCTGCGGGACAAAATTCCGGCACATCCGGCGACGCTGATGTAACCTCTGCAGTTGCGAGCGTCGTTAAATAAAACATAACTTAACATAAACAGTGAAAACCCACACTACCCCCAAGATTTTACCCCAACCTGTTTTCAATTATTACAGATAATAGATTAAAAATAAGCGGAAGATGGTGAGTGTTTGTGGAATAATAGAGGGAAATGGGAGTACCTCGAAAAAACATCCGTATCTGCTTTGTCCGCCACAAATTCCATAACGACCTGGCCGAGGATCGAACCCGGATGGAAGTTGAGCGCGCGGCAAGGCGAGGCGTGCCTTCCTACTTCCACACGTCGCTGTACTGAGAAAGCTGTTACGTACATGGCCGACCGTCTAAATGAGTGAATGAAAACCAGGTTGGGCAATTGTGCAACTGGTTGGCGCGCGTTCAAACGGTACCGTTGACGACAAAAGTGACCTGATAGGCTACTCGACTCCTACTCCGTACAAATACGACGGTAAGTGAAGCGTTCAAGTGACTGAGATCTTTCGCATGTCGTGGATAACACCTCAGGCTTGTTTACGTCAAATCTGCGGTTCCTATCAGTACAAGAGAGCAGATATTATATAGATTACGTATCTGTGTTTAATTTACTTAATTATGTAATCGATAGCCGTAACTGATCGCGGTATTTGCAGCGGTTAAAAAGGCCAATTTAATTTTGCGTATCAGCCATAGTCTTGGGTGTGAATTTCGTCTAGACCAGTCATGTCAATTAATGCCCATAGGCGCAAGCGCGCGCTTTAGAGCTCAGGAGAGCCTGAGCGCTTTACAACGGAAAGGAGAGAAACAGACGAAAGAGGTAGTATATGCCGCTTGGTTGAGCTATATTCAGGGATGGATAAAGGGAAGAGAACTTATTAAAACTCTATCCATGGTAATTTTTAGATTTGTTTAAAAAGTATAAGTGCATTATAAGAATGTAAGTTTTAATTTTAATGCTCATTTTTCACAAGTTTGGTTCTTTTATTCAAAAGGAATATCTTTCAATTTTTTTTATAGAAAAGTGAAAATTTTCAGATATAGGCCTATTTATTTAGTAATCTTACAGGTTCTGAAACAATGTAAATACGTATTACTGAAGTTAGTGTATTACAAATTTTGAAAATATTCGCATGGAAAATTAATGTTTGTAAGGAAATGAATTAACAAAGCAACTACTGTTACATCATAAGCAAAAGATACGTGCCCATGTGTTGTAAAAATGTCAGCTCTATAGCTTCAGCAGATTTCGAGAAAATAATTTAATATTCTGATGATAGGAAGTTGCTCACCAATATCACCTTAAAAGCATAATGCGATAAAAGTTTTGTTATGGAATATTAGTTACGGTACACTTAAAACATATACAGCACCTAGGTAACTTTGCTTTGTACTGTAATATTGTTTTAATTCATTGATTTCTTTTATAAGGCTAAAGATACCATCAAGATCAATTCCAATTTATCATGGCATACTCAAACTTTTTTTTTTTTTATTTGACTTTCTTTATGAATGATATGTTTCATTCACTTAGTACAGTATAGTTGTAGATTCTATGGAATTTATGTGAATATTCCTTCTTAACTCTTTATTATGTTATTAAAATTTAAAACACAACTGCAATATTAAGAAACTGGTATCAGTACTTTTGTTTTACAGACAATATAGATAATATCAAACAGAAAGAAGCCATATGAAAATAACGACATAAAATTTCACGTTCCGTTTGAAGTTTGTGCACCACTGTTTTCTTAATCCGACAGGCTGCTTATTCATATACACAAACCTTCCTCTTTCCATACTTAGCGCTTGATGCCCGCGCACGACGTCAAGGTCAGAAAAATGCGCTTGCTTTGACATCACTGGTACTAGACTGTCACGACAGTATACTGGCTATTTTACGACAGAATAATATACTTTAGAATTACGATAATAATAATAATAATAATAATAATAATAATAATAATAATAATAATATAACCATAGACTAGACAACTAAATAGCTGGAGTAGTGCGAATTACGCATATGTTATTTATGTAGTAAAATCTCCTTTATTTCATGTTAAAATAAAATAAAGCATCTAAAATAATGTAAATAAATTAGCAAAAACATAAAAGAACTTAGCTGATCTCAGGTTCGAACCTGGGTTCAATTACACCACGGCTTTTGACTTTACCATTACACTACACACACCTATTGTAGTATACCCTATTCGTTGAATTACGTGCTTTGAATGGTTTCATGTTTGCTGCTTGTTAATTTAAGTTTGATTTCTTAAATATTAAACGAAAATATATTTTATGCTCGACCATGCCGAAATGTAGTAATTATACACCTGGTAGTAGCCCTTTAATGGACCTCCTTAAAGTACACCTATTCATTAAAGTTCAGGTGTTCCACCATTGTAGCAATATGAAAGCGCAAGTATCGATTATTCTCGGATATGCAATCGAAAGACAACTAACGACACGTCACGGAGACTGGAAATCCAATACCGTCGCAGAAGGTTATGTTCTTTTACTATAATAATTAGGCTTAATTGTAAATAATATTCAAATAAATTCAATTTGTCATCTCGTTTTTCAATGTCTAAGTCAATTTCAAGGTTATATCAAGATTAATGTTCATTTTACTCTCTACATTATATCAAGGTCAATGACATTTGTTTCTCGGAAAAAAATAAAAAATCAATACTTTCGCGTCTGCGCACATCTAACAATTTACAAGATATTGCACAAGGTCAGTTCCGCTCCCAGTCAGATAAGAATAACATGAAGTTAAAAATATGGTCCAGCATAAAAACGTATGCGCTCGTTTCATAAACATACTCGCGTCTTAATTACTACCATTATAGGCTCGTTGCATAATGTACTATTATCGTCCTGATGTAGATCATCAAACAAGGTATGGAATAGTCTTCGATTTAGTCTTTCCAAAGCTAATATATGAACCCAGACTCTTCTTTTATTTTTACGTTTATTCTTTCTCCGTCTGAGCAAAGTTTCCAAAAGTATATCTCCTTCTACGCCCATGTTCACTGGAAAAATTCTCTACAAACATTTAGTGTCTTAAGTAGCGTCACTAACACGCGTTCACAGCGCCACTGACGCGAGTTCGAAGCGCCAATAACGCGCGTTCGCAGCGCCACTGACGCGCCACTAAAGTGGCCTGGTCTGAAGAGACCCTTAAAGTTAGCAATGCATATTATTTCTCAACATACTCTAGATACTCTTTCCGCTGTCGTAACACAAGTACTATTGGTTTCATAACCTATTTTGGCGGCTGGAATTTGCGTGGGCGATTATTTTTTTTAGTAAGTGAGCCTTTTTTTTAGTGACACTTGAATTTTGTAACACCGATAAGGACTTTAAGGAACTTCACGTGTTTGTGTGTGTGTTTGATATTTTGTACTCTGACTTGTGGCATTCGGTTTATACGTGATTTTTTATCAATAATAATAAAGTATGCCTTACATTGCGACACAATTAAAAGTAGAGACACTTCACAACCAGGTACGGGTAATAGTTTTAAATACGACTGGTTTGATGCAGTTAGAGATAGCCGACAAGAAAAAGAACTATTATACTAAAGAAAGAAATTGAAGTTAAGGGGAGAGGATGGTATTTTTCGGTGAAAAATGAGTAAATTAAAAAAAAAATCTTTAAAATACTCTGTGATATGCGTGGAATGCATAGCATAACATCTTGTTGGTATTTGTGCCCTTATCGGATGTTGAGTCGCCATTTTTAAACGTCCTGCGTTATGGATTTTTAAATCACTCGCCCACTTTTATTGTGGTTTCCGGTAAATTAAATGTTCAAAAATTTTGTTTCTTTAAAATACCCTTTGATATGTGTGGAATTTAACATTTTTGTATTTGGTTTCGGATGTTGAGTCGCCATTTTTAAAAATTTTTAAATCAAATTTTTCGGTAAAATAAAAAATTTTTTTCTTTTAAAATACCCTTTGATATGTGTGGAATGCATTGCATAACATTTTGTGGGTATTTGTGCACTTATCGGATGTTGAGTCGCCATTTTTAAACGTCCTGCGGTATGGATTTTTAAATCACTCGCCTACTTTTATTGTTTTTTCCGGTAAAATAAATTTTCAAATTTTTTTTTCCTTAAAATACCCTTTGATATGTGTGGAATGCATTGCATAACATTTTGTGGGTATTTGTGTCCTTATCGGATGTTGAGTCGCCATTTTTAAACGTCCTGCATTATGGGTTTTTAAAACACTCGCCCACTTTTATTGTTGTTTTCGGTAAATTAAATTTTCAATTTTTTTTTTCTTTAAAATACCCTTTGATATGTGTGCAATGCATTGCATAACATTTTGTGGGTATTTGTGCCCTTATCGGATGTTGACACGTCATTTTTAAACTTCCTGCGCTATGGATTTTTAAATCACACGCCCGCTTTTATCGGTTTCCAGTAACTTCATTTTTTTTTTGCTACATTGCCAGACAAAAATGGATATAATTTCTGAACTATTAAAGATACATGCATGAAATTTAGAACACACATTCTTTAGAATATTAGCAAACTTTTCTCTGTAACAGAATTTTGTTAATTGATTTCATTTTAAAAATACGTCCGTTTGTTTGCAAGGAAGGAAATCAGAAAATTGTTATTAAATTTTAATTGTTTATTTTACAAACGTAGGGACTAATATTAAAATTCTGTTACAGACAGTTTGTAGAACATGCTTTTGCAAATATATTGCAACAAACTGTTTGAATCTGTCTTTAAAAACGGTTTAGATATATCGGTTTTAGTACAATCCTGCATTGGTTTCTTTTTTTTTTTTTTTCAAATTTGGGCCCCCAAATAATTTTTTTTTTTTTTCAAAATATTTTTATTTGGTTGAGTTGCCACAGCTATGAGTTCTCTACATACAAAAAATTAATATTTTATTTTACACAAAATAGGAAAAAAGTTTTAAAAAATCTTACCATCCTCTCCCCGTAAAAACTAAGTGTCAGGAGGTACAGAATTTCGTCTGATGTCCAGATGGCTGTTAATGGTAGAATTATGAACAATGTAGACACTTCTGACAAAAGTCATGCTGTACCTAAACTGGTGTTTTGGTTAGGTTTTTACTATTTTGGTTCCCCTGACATCACTCAATCTTTATTATATTAATGCCACATCTCGTTGTCTCAGAGTTTAATGAAGATGTGATTTATTCCTTGTGTTTTGGTGATGGTGGATGAGTAGGGGTGTGATTTTATGATGATTATTTTAACCTGATTTGGGTGATTAAAATGGTTTGATTTCGTCTAATTTTTCGTAAAAACATTATTTCGTGCATATTTACACCCTAAAGAAACTTAAAACATACTAAAATGAAGAAAAAAATTGGAACAATCGCTTTGAAAGTAACAGAAAGTTCTTTGCATCATTAATTAAATTCAGTATTCAATTTCATTGGACTTTGAGAGGGTGACGTCATTGCCTTCTTGATCACCGAAGGCAGTTGTAGCGGGAAAGAGAAATGATTCTTGTCTGCTAGCGCTGCTCCTTGGAAGTATAGTAGAGCGTCTCGTTTAGGCACTTATCACAAAAATTGTTACAAGTCATACGACTTTAAGAACTTGATTCTTTACAGTTTAATTATGCATTTCAATGTACATTCTTGAAGAAGCAACTATGGAATTCACATTTCTAGGTTCAGAATACTAGCTAATTAAAGAAATGATACTCCTGAATAGTTCATTCTTTATCTGTTAATATTCTTTTACCCTTAAAACTCAATAATAATGATATTTTACAAACAGTTTCAAATTAGTGTAACTCTGAAAATATTGAGATTAGAACAAATGTTTATATGGCATTTTTTTTTTACTCAGAATGTCTTCGGAAATAGCTCCGTAAGGGACGGTAAAACCTCGAGAATCACCCTGTATATATTTTTTCGTAGAACATGAAGGTGTATAGTGATGATGTTTTGAGAGCAAGTTATGAGCTGGCGCGCTTGATTGTAGCAAGATGGAACTTATTCAGACGGACAATTTATTAAAGACTGCATTTTAACAGCAGCAAAGAATGTATGTCCAATGAATCCTCGAAGTTCAGACCATACGCTTGTCGATAAATAGGGCTACTGTAGCTAATCGTGCACAAGAAATTTCCCTGGTCTTACATTCGCAAACTGCAATGTGATCGGTCACAGAATACTGAATGCAGGTACGATTGAATTATCATCATCATCATCTTCATCATCATCATCATAATCATCATCAACAACAACATTAATCTTAGCATGCAGGCTTTCACGGCCGGTGTCTAGTTGAAACAGAGCTTCCGGGCTAAGATGCCGTGGTCTACTGGTGCTGACGTTACCAGACGTTTCGTCTACTTCTACGGTAGACATCTTCAGTGGTTAGGTATCCTCGGTCGAAGTCTTCTGCTCGGGATTCCTGATCAGTTGCTACAGGTATCCCGAGCAGAAGACTTCGACCGAGGATACCTAACCACTGAAGATGTCTGCCGTAGAAGTAGACGAAACGTCTGGTAACGTCAGCACCAGTAGACCACGGCATCTTAGCCCGGAAGCTCTGTTTCAACAACATTAATACCCATACATTGTTTTCCATTTTCTTTTAATATTCGAAAATGATCACTTTGCATGGACCAATTTACCACAAGGTCAATCTTTGGACAATATAAAACATTCCAAATACAGGAGTCTGCACCTTCAGTTCCATGATCCTGGCTCAGATTGCTGATGGTTTCTTATCAAACGTGATTGGGATTCGATCCTCTGCGACTTAGATGTACCGAGTGGGAGACAGGTTTCACAGAATACTTCGAATATTTTAACTTGTTTATTTAATGACGCTGTATCAACTGCGGGATTATTTACCGTCGATTGAATTGGTGATGGCGAGATGAGGCCGAGGATTCGCTATAGATTTCCTGACATTCGCCTTACAGTTACGGAAACTTCGGAAAAAACCAACCAGATAATCAGTCCAAGCGGGAATCGAACCCACGCCCGAACACAACTCCGAATCGACGTACAAGCAACTTAGCCGATTGAGCTACTCCAGTGACCCTGCTGTTTCAGTCTTCCATCTTCCTATTATCTCCAGATCGTCATGTCATCATGTCCGAATAAACTTTGTCGTTGAAAATAAATGTTTTGTGTTATGTATTGAGAATGAACTCCGATCCTTTGTTTAGTTACACAGCATTGTGTTCATGATTTCTGTACGTACCGCTATTTAAAACTTCCAGTCTCTGTATTGAATGAAATATTAGCTAGGACTTCGTAGCGTTTATCTTTAGACTTCATCTTGATATTTATGTGGCAAGTTTTTTTAGTCGAGATGCAAATGTAACGAAATAGCCTGATATACCAACCAAAATGGATTAATTCCCTCGGGATGATCACCTTAGGGAATCTTCCATATTTTTTCCCCCTCTTTTATACCTGGAAGAAAAAAAAAGCATTCAGGCGGAAAAAAGGTCGTTTTATGTGGCATTACTTCCGGGAAAGAGCGTTCACAGACATTATAAGGGTACTGGGAATAATTTATGTATCCTGTAGACCTGCCACCTTCTGGGTGTTAAAAACCTGGGCAGTACAGCGAACGAGTCTGTCTTCGCTGCATATGAGTGTTGATAATTGGAGGAAGTAAGATTCTTTGAACCTCAGACGATGAAATACCATCATGCATTTCCCACGAGTTTTTATTTCTTCCTGAATACGTCTTGTATAAAGCCGCAATAAATTAATTTACGTTCTATTTTCTTCTTATTGCTGTTTGAAGAGCTGTGTTCATCATATTTCAACGGAAATACATAATATTTTGACAATCAAAAATACTACTCCCTCTGTTCCAAAATATGGCATAGAAAGATGTCATTAATTCTGTTCCAAAATATGGTATAGAAAAATGTCATTAATTCTGTTCCAAAATATGATGTAGAAAGATGTCATTAATTCTGTTACAAAATGTGGTCTGTTGGTCAGCATGCTGGCTTGCAGATCCGGAGGTCCCCAGTTCGATTCCCGGGCTCGGCTCCCGGTGAATTTTTCTTGAAGAAGGAAAATTACCTGGATGTCTAGAGTCTGGAAATTTGTATGAATGTGAGTGTGCCGGGTTAATATTAACCAATCATCAAAAATATAAAAAAATAAATCAGGACTGTCGTTGGGCAGTAACCTGAACACAAGTTTCAGCGTCACATTGTTGACAAGTAACTCAATCTGTTAGCACAACCATAAAGCATCTAATAGATGCTGTAGAGTTACTAACAACGAAAAAAAATGTGGTATAGAAAGATGTCATTAATTCCAAAATATGGCATAGAAAGATGCCATTCATTTTGTTCCAAAATATGGTATAGAAAGATGTCATTAATTCCGTTCCAAAATATGGTATAGAAAGATGTCATTAATTCCGTTCCAAAATATGGTATAGAAAGATGTCATTAATTCCGTTCCAAAATATGGTATAGAAAGATGTCATTAATTCTGTTCCAAAATATGGTATAGAAAGATGTCATTAATTCCAAAATATGGCATAGAAAGATGCCATTCATTCTGTTCCAAAATATGGTATAGAAAGATGTCATTTATTCCGTTCCAAAATACGGTATAGAAAGATGTCATTAATTATGTTCCAAAATAAGGTATAGAAAGATGTCATTAATTATGTTCCAAAATATGGTATAGAAAGATGTCATTAATTATGTTCCAAAATATGGTATAGAAAGATGTCATTAATTCTGTTCCAAAATATGGCATAGAAAGATGTCATTAATTTCGTTCCAAAATATGGTATAGAAAGATGTCATTAATTCTGTTCCAAAATATGGTATAGAAAGATGTCATTAATTCCGTTCCAAAATATGGTATAGAAAGTTGTCATTAATTCTGTTCCAAAATATGGCATAGAAAGATATCATTCCGTTCCAAAATATGGTATAGAAAGATGTCATTAATTCTGTTCCAAAATATGGCATAGAAATATATCATTCGTTCCAAAATATGATATAGAAAGATGTCATTAATTGTTCCAAAATATGGCATAGAAAGATATCATTCCGTTCCAAAATATGGTATAGAAAGATGTCATTAATTCTGTTCCAAAATATGGTATAGAAAGATGTAATTAATTCTGTTCCAAAATATGGTATAGAAAGATGTCATTAATTCCGCTCCAAAATATGGTATAGAAAGATGTCATTAATTCCGTTCCAAAATATGGTATAGAAAAATGTCATTAATTCCGTTCCAAAATATGGTATAGAAGGATGTCATTAATTCCGTTCCAAAATATGGCATAGAAAGATGTCATTAATTCTGTTCCAAAATGTGGTATAGAAGGATGTCATTAATTCCGTTCCAAAATATGCTGTAGAAAGATGTCATTAATTCTGTTCAAGAATATGGTGTGGAAAGATGTCATTAATTCCATTCCAAAATATGGTATAGAAAAATGTCATTAATGTCATTAATTCCGTTCCAAAATATGGTATAGAAAGATGTCATTAATTCTGTTCAAAATATGGTATAGAAAATGTCATTAATTCCAAAATATGGTATAGAAATATGTTCCAAAATATGGTATAGAAAGATGTCATTAATTCTGTTCCAAAATATGGTATAGAAAATGTCATTAATGTTCCAAAATATGGTATAGAAAATGTCATTAATTCTGTTCCAAAATATGGTATAGAAAGATGTCATTAATTCTGTTCCAAAATATGGTATAGAAAATGTCATTAATTCTGTTCCAAAATATGGTATAGAAAATGTCATTAATTCTGTTCCAAAATATGGTATAGAAAGATGTCATTAATCCGTTCAAAATATGGTATAGAAAGATGTCATTAATTCCGTTCCAAAATATTAATTCCATTCCAAAATAATAGAAAAATGTCATTGTTCAAAATATGGTTAGAAAAATGTCATTAATTCTGTTCCAAAATATGGTGTAGAAATATGTCATTAATTCTCTTCCAAAATATGGTATAGAAAGATGTCATTTATTCTGTTCAAATAAAACATACAATTTTCAAACTGAGGTTTGTATCAGAATTTATGTACTATATATAGCCTATAAATAAAAAGTAGTTACGGTTTTAAGGGAAATTATATTATCGAAATCATTTTGAAAAACTTGAGTGAACAAGTCCGGAAAATAAACATGTCTACCGATATAAGAGTTTATTGTCGTTACTGAAACAAGTTTCATTATATCTTTACATTTTTCCACCTTTTTCTTGGAAAGAAGCACCTGCTCTTTAACAAATTCCTAGAATTTGAACATATAGCCTACATTCCTAACATATGAGGCTATCAAATACAAAACTCGTCTTATCCAGGTAAAATGACTAGTAAGAAAACAGAAAAAACTGTTATGGACAGTTTTGCATTTGATAGTAGTTTTCTGAGCTCTATGGAAGAGGAATTAGACAAGATTTGCACAAACCGACTATATCAGTAGATAGAGAGCTGTAAGAAGTACAATATCCCATATGTAATCGTTTTTTTTTTTTTTTTTTTTTTTTTGATAATGTGAATTTTGCACTTGATAGCCTCATATATTTTGATGTAATGACTCCAAATCGATGATTGGTTCAGAATACATACATGCATACATACATACATACATAGTGTTCTGTCCAAGGGCAGATCTTTCACTCCAAACCCAGCATTCTCCAATCTTTCTTATTTTCTGCTTTCCTCTTTGTCTCCTCAAATGATCCACATATCTTAATGTCGTCTATCATCTGATATCTTCTTCTGCCCCGAACTCTTCTCCCGTTCACCATTCCTTCCAATGCATCCTTCAGTAGACAGTTTCTTCTCAGCCAGTGACCCAACCAATTCCTTTTCTCTTCCTGATCAGTTTCAGCATCATTCTTTCTTCACGCACTCTTCCCAACACAACTCCATTTCTTATTCTATCTGTCCATTTCACACGCTCCATCCTTCTCCATATCCACATGTTTCTGTTCCATACAAAGCACTTCACTTGTCTCTTCCTTAGCTCTTTCTCCAGAGGTCCGCAAAAGATGCTTCTTTTAATAGATATGTGGTATATAAATATTCATTTTACTTTAAAATCTATTTTTCCATAAATTTATTTTTCTTGCTGCAACACCAACTTTTTTTTTTATGCCAAATACTGTACTAATCAATTTCGATGAAATTTTTACTGCAAGTATTTATGAGGTAGCTGCATGTTTCTGTGCATTTATTTTGTAAGAAATATTGCTACTTTATTTTATTAATATTTTTTTCATGAATTATAGAAAAATTAACATTTTCAAAATTAAAAAAAAAATGTTTGAAAGTGAATAAATGAGATATTTCATAAAATGAATGCATTGAAATGTTTCTCCATGTATTGTGAATGTAACCAAAAAAAAAAAAAAGGAAGTTTAAAAATTGAGATTTCTACTAAAAACTTGGGTTTGAAAATATTTATAAAAAGAAATTTTATTTATTTTATTGCTAGTAAGTTTGAAATGAATACAAATTAATAAATACAATGAAAGATAAACTAGCCCACTCCTGAATGAGTAAGACTCGTGCTCAGGAGGGGATTCCAATTCAGACAAAAATAAAATTAAAATTGAGAGTGAATACAGATTAAGTATTGTTTAATATGTTTAAACCTAAACTATAAATCCAATACAAATTTTGTTATTTTTTATCAATTTGGAGACGATTCATGGTTAAAATAATATTAGAATAAAATTTGTTTAATAATCTGGGACCTTGACTCATGCTACGATAAAAAGCTGCATTGGTTTTAGATTTTGGTTCATACAAACGCATAGAATTCATATTTTTAATTCTTTATTTATGTATATACCTTTCAAAGTTATTAAAATTTCTATGAAAATATTTTAATAAAATAAAATAATTCATTTGTTTAATATTGAAAACTTTGAACTGTTTAAACAACAATTCAGTTGGGTAATCTTTCTGCTTTTTTAAACAAATTTTTACTACTTTTTTCTGTAGTAAAATTAACGGATAAAGGTTGTATTTATAAGTTCCACCCCAACCTATGACACCATACATAAATACAGATTGAAATAATGCTAAATAAATTATACGTAAACATTTAATTGACAAAATATTTCTTAGAACAACAATGTTTAACATAATGTTTTACGTAATTTATTACAAATATAATGAATACTAGTGGCTTGTGCAGCAAATGCAAACTAAGTTCATTAGACGTTCAAATAAAGGTTCTTCAGATTTATTTTCAATGAAAAATACCAGACATTTTGAAAGTTATTTGCTTCCATAATAATGAAACATACTTCCTCTGAATGGTTTTTATGTCCAATACTTTTTCTTGGACCTATGTATTCTATGTCTCTTGAGTTTCAACGCGAAAACGCAAGTAACAATGAAAGGGAGATCAGTGGGTTTTTCATGTGGGAGTAAAGCAATAGCTATTTCAGGTCATAGTGGATTGTAAAAGTCAGGTTTGCTATGCTTTCGGACAATAGGCATAGCATCTTGATATAGCTGCTGCATGTAGAGCTTGAAATGTAGAGGGTAAAATCACTTTATCCTGCTAAGAGATCTTGCTGAAATGATCGAGAGACTACAAAATTTTGTAGGCCTCTTATTTTATCAGTAAGTTATACCGTCTTTCCTTAGGAACTGTAATTTTTGCGCTCTCTCGAGCCAATACCGAAGAGAATGACGCATATAAATATCTACACCACACCGCCATTAAGTATATGAAAAAGACCCAACCCCACTTGATTAAGAACTATAAAAATATTTGATTTTTAATAACAATATTATTATCTTGCGTAAGTTTTGTAGTTTTATATATAATAGCCGCCACTCAGTAAATTATAGAAATGAAGATCTAATTTAACACATTCTCTATATCTACTTACGTAACCCCAAAACGTTTCACTTTCATATCATCAGTATAGCATTAATATATACAATTAATGAAAAATAACCACATCATGGCATTAACTATAATGTAATTTCATTGCTAATGGTAATAATGTAATGAAACCACTTCAAGTTTTGTAGATTTCAATATCCAATACACAGCTGTACTCAGAAAATTACACACCGCAGAATCAGACCTGTAAATTAGCGAGTCTTCAAGTTTTTAATAACCAATTATGGTCTGCAGGATATGTCAGCAATCCTGCAGACCATGCCCTTCGCGTAACAGCCATTGTTTGTTTAGTGCGTGTTTTGTTTTATTCTGAAATCACGGCCGCGCTGAAATGCAATTAGTTCTCAAAACTGAAGAAAGATAGATTTTGGAAAATAAGAAAATAATGTAGGAAAGTTGATATTTCACTGAAAAATACTATTTTTCTGAAAAACTTTGGGTTCCAAGCTTCAAAATGAGGGGTCGTTTATTAAAATCCGTTCAGCCGTTTTCCCGTAATTTCCATTACCAGTTCAAATTATATGTATAAGATGGTTACCCCATTTTAAATGATTATCAATAATTATACCTAAGTATACCGAAGTAAATAGAAGAAAATAAAAAATCAAAAGTCACAAACATTTGAGAGTTCAAAATTTAGTTGAAAAAATGATTAGGAAAAAGTAATCACTCTTTATTTAACCCTTCAGACAAAGATTCAGAGTGATAGGTAGGCTCGTTTCGCGAGAGGAAATGAGGCGATAGTCTGCAAAATTTTCACGATCACATAATCGCATAATTCCAGAACATGATAGCCAGGTCATTAATGATGTAGTGGTCAACGGCACGGTATACGCTCCTTACCCGTTGCTCAGGAATGTGTTTCAAGAACGGTCGATGTTTGCAGGCCGGTTAGTAGAAAGGTTGCATGGCCATGCGTAACACCAGGAGCCAACAGGTAGGAAAAAATGAAATAAAAAGTATATGAAAAAAAAAGAAGGTTGTGTTCCGTTTCTCTACGTGCTTCACCTTCAGGGACAATGATTCGACTCGGATTCGAGCGTTTTTTGTTTCTTTTATTTTGCTAACAAATTTCTATAGGTCTGGCAAGATAGACAGCGCCTAGCTGGTGCGTTCCATAGCAACGGATGATCTTCAGTTGTCCTTTAGGTAACGGAAATTCCTAGCTGAGCTGATGATATGTCATCTAGTTCTGTAATGAACTGTTATTTGAGTAGATGGGCAGTTTAAGTAAACAGCGGATGTTGATTCCAGCCCATCCGGAGGATCTTGAGGGCTCACGTGTTGTAATTTGAAATGCATATTTTAAAATTACGTAAAAGTGTTCAACTTCTATTCTCTGCTGAGCATAATTCTGTACCTGCTCGAAATTCTAGGATGTGGGGCGGAGATTTCAATGCTGAAATTATGTAACGAATATCGCTTGGGCGCAGTCGGTTGTAGATTTTTGCATAATCATCACTCATATTTTATCCTTTTTCTTCTTCTTTACATGCACTCTCCTTATCACCTCTCCCTTCTGTTTTATCTACCTGATTTTTCTTTTCATCTGTCGTAAAAAAATCTTGGCTTCTTTTTCGATAATAATCTAAATTGGAATTTTCAAGTTAAAGAAACGATAAAAAAAATCTGTTCCTCCATTCACTGTTTGAGTCGCTTAAGAAACTTTCATGCCCCAGCAACTAAAACTTACCCTAGTACAAACCCTAGAAATGCCGCACTTCGATTATTGTGACGTTTTGTTAAGTGACCTAAGTTCTGAACTGTCAGTCAAGTTACAGCGAGTTCAGAATATGTGCGTCAGATACGTGTGCAACATCCGACGATATGATCACATATCACCGTCCTTCGCAAGTGTTTCGTGGCTCTGACTTAATAAAGAACGTAGAACTTTACACTCTTTGTCTTTACTCTTTCGAATTCTGCACACTTCAACACCAAATTACCTTTCGTCTTGTTTCTCTTATCTATACTCTACCCACGACGTAAATACCAGATCACTTATCTGTGGCGCGTTAAGTAGAACATCTCGTTATTCATCATCTTTTACAGTATCCACCTCGCGACAATGGAATTCCCTGTCACAAAATATTAGGGGCTGCAAGACAATAAACACTTTTAAAAACAGCTTAAAAGATAACCTTCTTAGCATTTCACTCAATCATACTGACTTAATCTATCACTGACTACATTGTTACTCCTTCCTTTAGACATGCATCCTGATAGTGCTGTATTTTCAAAATTGTCTCATAATAATCTCTTTCTATTATCTAACATTATTTGAAATATATTAACATTCTATGTATTTTAGCTTAATTCTGCTACATAGTTTGTATTTCAGGCTTTAATTAATAGTTCATAGTATTTTGTTGTTTAATTCGTAAATAATTCTTGTATACATGTAACTCTTATCTAAATCAAATTGTTGAATTTTTTGTAAGTTTATATATATGTATGTATACTTTTTGCTGGTTGAGTGGAAGAGAAGGCCTTATGCCTTAACTATGGCAGCTAAAATAAATTATTATTATTATTATTATTATTATCATTATTATTATTATTATTATTATTATTATTATTATATTTCATTCCTTCATTTTCGTTTTCCTTTCCGCTTTTACTTGTCCCCTTTTAGTTCTTTTAGTTCTTTCTGTCCCACATTTTCGTATTTTTTCTCTCTTCATTTACATTAGGCCTATATTCGTAGTCACTATCATCATAACTATTTTATTCTTTTCGTCTTCTTGTCTTTCTCACGACTTCTGTCTTCCACTTATTCTTTTCTCTACGTTCGTGTTTATATTTTTCCTCTTCTCCATGCTTGCGCAATCTTTCTTCCTCCGATCGTCATTTTTCATTCTCATTCTCTTTATTTTCTTATGCGTTTCTCTCTTATTCTTGTCTCATTCCATTCGTCTTCTTTTTCTTAATCTCCTCCCTCTCGTTCACTTTGTCCTCTTCTGTACTTTCTCTTTCTCATTTATAGAGATATTGATATTTATTATATTATAGTTCACAAACAAAATACATACAAGTAATCATTTAAACCCTTACATTACACACTGTACTATATTTTATGCTCGACCATGCCGAAATGTAGTAATTATACACCTGGTAGCAGACCTTTAATGCATGTCATTAAAGTACTCCTACTCATTAAAGGTCGGGTCTTTCAGCCAATGACGACTCAGGTTACAACTGTTCAGCCAATGACAGGTCAGCTTTCTACCGTTATAAAACCGCAAGTATCGATTATTCTCGGATATGCAATCGAAAGAGAATTAGCGAAAAGTCACGGAGGCTGGAAATCCAATACTGTCGCAGAAGGTTATGTTCTGTTACTATAATAATTAGCGTTAATTGTAAATAATATTCAAATAAATTCAATTTGTCATCTCGTTTTTCAATGTCTAATTTTATTTCAATGTTATCTCTGTAGGTTCTTATGGCCTAGCAAGGTCAATGGGAACATCTGTTCCTCGGAAAAAATCAATACTTTCGCGTCTGCGCACATCTCACAACATACGGGGCATTGCTAAAAAATTAATAATATCAAGTTAGAAATATGGTCGAGCATAAAAAGTCGTATGAAACTCGCCTATAATGGTAATTAAGAAGCTCGTATGAAAATTATGAAACTCGCTTGCGCTCGTTTCATAAATATCCATACTCACTTCTTAATTACCTTCATTATAGGCTCGTTGCATAATGTACTATTCTACAATTTAAATATTTAATGTACAAAAAAAAAAGTTTTGTTTTATCTTGCACTTGCGTTTAGTTTTGTGCAAGACTCAACTCATTTTAGAATATTATTACTTCCTACTTTCTTCTATGCATAATTTTACATCTATTACACAAAAAAAGCGTTAAACGTATTTGTTTAATAATCATTATTCTTATTATTTTTTTTACTTCTTTATTTATTTATAATTAACTTATATGTCAACCAAATAGTATAACAACAACCAAATTTCTTGACTTAAAAATCGATTATGTGTTAAATTGGAAAAATCATATTAAAGAAATTAACCCCAAACTAAATTCAGCTTGTTTTGCTATTAGATCTATGCAAAAGATAGTAAATATCAATACCTTAAAAACAATATACTTTGCATACTTCCACTCGGTAATGAGTTTTGGAATAATATTCTGGGGAAATTCCACAGATAGTAAGAGCATATTCCTATTATGGAATAATAGTAGGTGCCAAATCTAGGGAATCGTGTAGGAGTATTTTTAAAAAACTACAGATTATGCCCATAGCTTGTCAGTATATTTTTTCTTCAGTAATCTTCCTCGTATGTAATCGTGCAAGCTTTGTAACTAATTCGACAGTTCATAGCTTAAATACACGTCAAAAAATGACTTTCGTACTACATCGGCAAGTCTGTCGTGCTATCAAAAATGAGTTCGTTATATGGCAGTAAAAATTGTTAATATCGATATAAAATATGAAACTCAAAACACAAGATTATTTAGGGCCAAATTAAAGAAGTACCTAATTTCTCATGCCTTCTATTCTGTAGGTGAATTCATGATATTCAATAACACTTCATGAAATTGATACTAAAACTATATGTTGTACTAGTAGACTATATTGTAAATCTCTTCTGTATGTATTTCAACTAGACTGTGACTATAAATTACGGTCATACTAATAAAACTCTATATACAGACGTTTAACTGTCTTATACAATGAGTAGCACGTTTATACGTCGTGTATAATAGTAGGCCTATAACTGTTACACAGCTACGTCATAGTTTCGTCATTACGTCGTTACGAAAGGTAATAGAATATCTGAGGTTCTCTATTGCATTCGGTAGAGCGCTCTACTGTGACGTGTTAAGTATCGATAGTACAACTGGCTCTAATCGATTACCACACTATACTTGGGTCAAAGAGTACAAGCTACAGCAATATTATTCTAATTGTTCTGTGTTCTTTGATTTGTTCTTCTGTGGTTACAAGGCAACCATTATCATAAAATGACAGTCGATACGAACAGCTGTTAGAAGGGCGGCATTTTTTCTCTATATGCAAGGGTTAAACAAGGGGTTTCGTGTATATAACTACAGCAAAGCAATTCTCATTGTATAGTTACAGACTGTTTATACAGCCATCGCTTATGCGTGGTTTACTAGTAACGTTTTGTGTCCCTAACTCTGCATAAGTCTCGTATAAAACTATACACGGTTTGTTAGTAAGAGTGTAAGGGCCGTATTCATAGACATTTTTAGCGCGGGTTTCCGGTGGATGATCAGCGTTTTCGTATTCATAAACCAGTGTTAGCGATAGGATATGATTTGAATTCTGTACTAGTAACCAGTGGATAGCCGGGGCTAGTTTAGTACGCTCGCTGCGAAATGTCTATGAATAGCAGACTTTATAGCAGTATTAAGTTTTTTTACTTTTTCCATATTCCAGCTGTGAAGTAATGTACGAATACCATGGAATGTTAATAAATACAATACAATACAATAAAACGCATTGTGTAGTTCTCTTATTCAATATCACATCTAGGATATACTACTGCATTCAGAATTTTTGTTCCACTTTATATCTTAGACAACTTTATAAGATGGACACATTTTGGCAGAATCATAAGTGTCCAACTTAGGTTTTATTGTACAAGTCAGAGTGACTATCAGACCTGGTCCACATCAGTTCAGGGAATGGAACCTCGGCCCGCTACATTTGTAGCTAGTATCGTTGTCGTTTGGATTACAGCGAGATACCAGAATACAGCTTTATTCAAGTTAATTTTGAATAAATCGAGAGCGAAACAACAACCACAAGTATTAACCAAAGAACAAAAACAAATGCCATAATATGATTTACACGCTGTCTAGAGTATTATGATACGACAGAAAAAAGTTGAACTATTCCACAATAAGGTGGTTTATAATGCTTATGTACGTGATGATCTTCGCCCACGTCATACGACACAAGCGTGGATCCTCTTGCCGACGTAGCTGGATGATCCCCCCCTCCCCTCTTAGTGGACAAGTTTCGGTGGTGCCATGTCCGGGAAAGACTTAATAAAAATGACAGTTTCATAGAAACAAGGAGGACACGCTGAACATGGAATTAATGTATCCTGTGTGAAAACAGCGCTTTCGTGGGAGTGCGACAGTCAACTGTGAGAGGCCAAACTCTCTGCCCTGACTGCGATTCTCTCTGGTGTGTTTCTGGTTCAGTAATCGATTCGACGTAAATTATTGGAGAAGCGATGATTAATTGTTTTCAAGAATTATTTGTATATTTTTATATGTATCTTGTACATTATTTCTGTTAAATTTGACGTTGCTTTTCCCTAACGTGTTAGGTTACGTCCATTCTTTTGTAAAGGCCCTAACGCGGTAAATGTTATCCTAGAATTATTAATTCTAATAGTGATAAAAATTACTCCATGCATAGTAATACGCCTTATCCATGCTTCTTCAAGCGTAACTTATGGTTTACATATAAGGTCAAAATTATCGTGATATTGTACGATTTATTTATTCAAAAGCAATATTTAAAATCTATCATTCTTCAAGCGCAATTTATGGTTTGTATATAAGGTCAAAATTATCTTGAGATTGTACGGGTGCTATTCATAGACATTTCGCAGCACGCGCTACGAGCGTACTAAGCTAGCCCCGGCTATCCACTGGTTACTAGTACAGAATTCAAATCATATCCTATCGCTAACACTGGTTTATGAATACGAAAAACGCTAATAATCCACCGAAAGCCCGCGCTAAAAATGTCTATGAATACGGCCCTTAGAGTTTATTTATTCAAACGCAATATTTAAAATTATCTTTCTTCAAGCGCAACTTATGGCTTATAAATAAGGTCAAAATTATCGTGAGATTGTACGAGTTTATTTATTCAAACCCAATATTAAAAATCTAGCTTTCTTCAAGCGCAACTTATGGTTTATATATAAAGTCAAAATTATCGTGAGATTGTGTGATTCATTTATTCAAAAGCAATATTTAAAATCTATCATTCTTCAAGCGCAACTTATGGTTTATATATAAGGTCAAAATTATCGTGAGATTGTACGATTTATTTATTCAAACGCAATATTTAAAATCTATCTTTCTTCAAGCGCAACTTATGGTTTATATGTAAGGTCAAAATTATCGTGGGATTGTATGAGTTTATTTATTCAAACGCAATATTTAAAATCTATCTTTCTTCAAGCGCAACTTATGGTTTACATATAAGGTCAAATTATCGTGAGATTGTACGAGTTTATTTATTCAAACGCAATATTTAAAATCCATCTTTCTTCAAGCGCAACTTATGGTTTACATATAAGGTCAAATTATCGTGAGATTGTAAGAGTTTATTTATTCAATCGCAATATTTAAAAATCTATGTTTCTTTAAGCGTAACTTATGGTTTACATATAAGGTCAAATTATCGTGAGATTGTACGAGTTTATTTATTCAAACCCAATATTAAAAATCTAGCTTTCTTCAAGCGCAAATGGTTTATATATAAAGTCAAAATTATCGTGAGATTTGTGATTCATTTATTCAAAAGCAATATTTAAAATCTATCATTCTTCAAGCGCAACTTATGGTTTATATATAAGGTCAAAATTATCGTGAGATTGTACGATTTATTTATTCAAACGCAATATTTAAAATCTATCTTTCTTCAAGCGCAACTTATGGTTTATGTGTAAGGTCAAAATTATCGTGGGATTGTATGAGTTCATTTATTCAAACGCAATATTTAAAATCTATCTTTCTTCAAGCGCAACTTATGGTTTACATATAAGGTCAAATTATCGTGAGATTGTACGAGTTTATTTATTCAATCGCAATATTTAAAATCTATGTTTCTTCAAGCGCAACTTATGGTTTATATGTAAGGTCAAAATTATCGTGAGATTGTACGAGTTTATTTATTCAAACGCAATATTTAAAATCCATCTTTCTTCAAGCGCAACTTATGGTTTACATATAAGGTCAAATTATCGTGAGATTGTACGAGTTTATTTATTCAATCGCAATATTTAAAAATCTATGTTTCTTTAAGCGCAACTTATGGTTTACATATAAGGTCAAATTATCGTGAGATTGTACGAGTTTATTTATTCAATCGCAATATTTAAAAATCTATGTTTCTTTAAGCGCAACTTATGGTTTACATATAAGGTCAAATTATCGTGAGGTTGTACGAGTTTATTTATTCAATCGCAATATTTAAAAATCTATGTTTCTTTAAGCGCAACTTATGGTTTACATATAAGGTCAAATTATCGTGAGATTGTACGAGTTTATTTATTCAAACCCAATATTAAAAATCTAGCTTTCTTCAAGCGCAACTTATGGTTTATATATAAAGTCAAAATTATCGTGAGATTGTGTGATTCATTTATTCAAACGCAATATTTAAAATCTATCATTCTTCAAGCGCAACTTATGGTTTATATATAAGGTCAAAATTATCGTGAGATTGTACGATTTATTTATTCAAACGCAATATTTAAAATCTATGTTTCTTCAAGCGCAACTTATGGTTTGTATGTAAGGTCAAAATTATCGTGGGATTGTATGAGTTTATTTATTCAAACGCAATATTTAAAATCTATCTTTCTTCAAGCGCAACTTATGGTTTACATATAAGGTTAAATTATCGTGAGATTGTACGAGTTTATTTATTCAATCGCAATATTTAAAATCTATGTTTCTTCAAGCGCAACTTATGGTTTATATGTAAGGTCAAAATTATCGTGAGATTGTACGAGTTTATGTATTCAAACGCAATATTTAAAATCCATCTTTCTTCAAGCGCAACTTATGGTTTACATATAAGGTCAAATTATCGTGAGATTGTACGAGTTTATTTATTCAATCGCAATATTTAAAAATCTATGTTTCTTTAAGCGCAACTTATGGTTTACATATAAGGTCAAATTATCGTGAGATTGTACGAGTTTATTTATTCAAACGCAATATTTAAAATCAATCTTTCTTCAAGCGCAACTTATGGTTTATTAATTGTGATAGTGATAAAAATTACTCCGTGTAATCAGGACTCGCATTACTATTACATTGCTATTCACATTAATATATCTTAATGTCGTTCATCATCTGATATCTTTTTCTGCACCGAACTCTTCTCCCGTTCACCATTCCTTCCAGTGCATCCTTACACAGGCAGTTTCTTCTCAGTCAGTGACCCAACCAATTCCTTATTCTCTTCCTAATCAGTTTCAGCATCATTCTTTCTTCACGCACTCTTTCCAACGCAACTTCATTTCGTATTCTATCTGTCCATTTCACACACTCCATCCTTCTCCATATCCACATTTCAAATGCTTCTAGTCGTCTCTCTTCACTTCGTCGTAATGTCCATGTTTCTGCTCCACACAATGCCATACTCCATACAAAGCACTTCATTTCTTTAGTTCTTTCTCCAGAGGTCCGCAAAAGATGCTCCTTTTAATAGGTATGTGTTACATAAATACTCATTTTACTTTAAAATCTATTTTTCCGTAAGTTTATTTTTCTTGATTCAGCACCAACTTTTTATGCCAAATATTAATCAATTTGAATTAAATTTTTACCGCAAGTATTTATGAGATAGCTGCATGTTTATGTGCATGTATTTTGTAAGAAATGCTGATACTTTATTATATTAATATTTTTTTCCATGAATTATAGAAAGATAAAATTTTCAAAATTTAAAAATTGTTTTTGAAAGCGAATAAATGAGATATTTCATAAAATGAATGCATTGAAATGTTTTTCTGTGTCTAGTGAATGTAACTAAACAAAAAGGAAACTTAAAAATTGAGATTTCTACTAAAAACTTGGGTTTGAAAATATTTCTAAAAATAATATAGAAAAAAAAAATAAAAATCAAAAGGCAAAAACATTTGAGAGGTCAAAATTTGTTTGAAAAAAATGGTTAGGAAGAAAGTTGTCATTTTTAGTGAAGTGTCCCCATAACAAATTTTATTTAACCCTTCAGACAAAGATTCAGAGTAATAGGTGGGCTAGTTTCGCGAGAGGAAATGAGGCGATAGTCTGCAAAATTTTCACGATCATGAAATCGCATAATTCAAGAATATTACAATATGTAAGTTGGCGCCACTGATAAAAACAAATAGTGGCACCCCCGGCCTGAAACGGCAGTCGTAACCCATAAAGTTGTAGAGATGGTGTTGTCGAAGTTTCGGAACATAATATGGCAACACTGTTCGTTCGCTTGTCATTTCCGCACACAATGAAGGATCCCCGGCATTTTGTGGTATCACCTCCTTTGCAGCGAAACACATTTTGCTCCATTAATGCGTTGGATATTAAATGTCACTTTAAAAGGACTAATTAACCCTTAGTTTGACCGACTATGTTAACCTTAGCGTCCCGTGCCTGGATGAGTGGGTCTTGTATAGCGCAGTGTTTATAAATATCCAGACCTCTAGGAAAACGTTTCTTTCTTTCTCAGTTGTCATTCAACAATGTTTACGATGTTGCTTGACCTTGTCGCATTGTTATTCTGAAATGTTCTCGTTATTTACACCCGGCCAGTTGGCTAGGCGATAGTCGAAAGGCCAAGATATAAAACTGACTTCACGAATTTGGGGTATTAAAAGTGTTCCTTTGAGTAAAATATTGTGATGCGGTTGTAAAACTTGGTCATCCACCCGAATGGAGTTGAATGCGTTAGAGATATGGTCCTCAGGACGGTAGAAATATTTTATTTAACGACTTTTCTCTACTGCAGAAACTATTCTTCATATAACGACCATTCTAAGGTACACAGGTTGTAGTTCGTAGTTTATTTCTCAACAGTAATCTCTCTAGACGTTTTGATTTATCTAGAGAAAATCAAAACTCGAGTGGGATTTAATTGACTATTACACGATTAGAAGAAAGTATATAAAGATTAGAAGTAACGAAGTACTCCAATACAATAAAATATTAATTGACTTACGAAAATACAACTGTCTTCAAATGTATTATTGTACCATCTCAACATTAGAAATACTACGCTAGATGCATGCTAGATGGCAGTAGTGTCTTTATACAGACACTGTAATGATTACTATTCAATAAATCTTAATATTAAACAATCTCTGATACGTGACTATCCATAATATCATATAGCAGAAGTTCTTTTTATCCTCTCAGAACAGAAGCTGTAACATAACCTAACTAATATACACAAATGTTAGAAAAGTTTTAATTAACGACGATGACATAAAAAATAAACATGAATAATTTTTAAAGGAATAATTATTATTGAATGTACAATTTTCAAATTTGAATGTGGTTGGTGGTTCAATTGATGTTATATTGACGTGTGCGTAATAGAAGTGGAACTCGTTGATTTAGGCCTACATGATGTATTCAACTTATTCAGGATTTCCGAATGAATAATTTTAAAAGGAATAATTATTGAATGTACAATTTTCAAATTTGAATGTGGTTGGTGGTTCAATTGATGTTATATTGGACGTGTGCGTAATAGAAGTGGAACTCGTTGATTTAGGCCTACATGGTGTATTCAACTAATTCAGGATTTCCGAATGGTGCTCTTCATTTATTTGTAAATCGGATTTCTGAAGATGCATAGGTATGATCAGTGATTTTTATTAATTCTTGTTCTTGAATGCCAATGCGAGTCATATTTGAAACTGCTGTGCGTCGACTGGAGTGGTTTGTAATTTTATATATGTTTTTGACGTCCAGACCAGCGCAGTTTCAAATGTTGGCAAACAAAGAAACAAATGCTAGGGACGCGATAAAATTAAACAAATGCTAGGGACGCGATAAAATTGTGCGATAAGCAGCCAATTGGTTGAAATACGTCCTTTCGTACCGTTTTATTGGTCAAAAGTAGTATGACGTAGTAAGAGTGTAATAGTCCAGTTAAATTCGTTAGAGACTCGGGCGACGATGCTCAGCTTTCTCTTCAAGTACTTCTCTGTGATCTACAGCTGTGGTATTCAATCTTTTTTTTTTTTTGCTAACGTACCCCCAAAACATATTTGTATCGTCAAACTGCATTGCAATTATACAGGGCTTTCATTTCAAAACTTCCCAGTCTAAATATTTATTTTAGTAAGTTATTTTACGACGCTTTATCAACATCTTAGGCTATTTAGCGTCTGAATGAGATGAAGGTGATAATGCCGGTGAAGTGAGTCCAAGGTCCAACACTGAAAGTTACCCAGCATTTGTTCCTATTGGGTTGAGGGAAAACCCCGGAAAAAACCTCAACCAGGTAACTTGCCCCGACCGGGAATCGAACCCGGGCCACCTGGTTTCGCGGATAGACGCGCTAACCGTTAATCCACAGGTGTGGACCCCCAGTCTAAATAACTAATTATTTAAATTGAAGTTTATTTAAACAAAAAAACACGTCAATTTAGATATTAAGGGGAAAGTGTGAAACCAGGCTTAATTTCATTTTAGATTTCACCCCCACCTTGAAATTTCAAATGGCACCTCTATATTTATATACTTAAATATGAAAGAACATTCAATTGTTTATACACCTCATTCATTTATTTCATATCTTTTGCCTGGCAATCTGACAAGAAACAAAATCAAGTGTTCAAAATGTGCTCCATTGTTGGTTAAACTGTAATACAGTCTATTTTGGAACTCCTCGCGAACGTTTAGGTGTTTTTCCTTACTAATCCCATTACATTATTGGGTTATTGTATTTTTCAGTTCTTGAATATTCTCAGGCGGAGGAGTATAAACAACTGATTTCAAATGATCCCATACGAAAAAGTCAAGCGGCGTTAGGTCTGGAGATCTCGCCGGCCATTCTACAGCACCTCTCCTACCAATCCATTTTCCAGGAAATCTTCTATCCAGCCATTGTCGCACAGGTATTGCATAGTGTGGGGGGAATCGTCCTATTGAAAATGCAGATTTTGTTCGTCCAACGCCAGGTTTCCTTCATTGGCTTGGTTCTCTAGCGACAGTGAGATAAATGGATCAATTATATTTTATATGTTCAGATACAATTCTCCAGTCAGGTTTTCTTCAATGAAAATCGGTCCAACAATATCATCCCCAAGAATTGCAGCCCACACATTGATCTTTTGAGGAAACTGGGTATTATTTTCATGAAACATATGAGGATTTTCAATTTCCCAGTACCTCGTGAATCACCCTATATAAAATCAACTTCTCGAAGATTCGTCTTAAGACAATTTTTTATACAGGGACATCATTTTATTTTTACTAACATTTTTAATATTAACCTGTCTGTACCTTTAGAGAACCGGAAACACCGCTTGCTCCCCCTCCACGACTGGAGTTCGATGATACTGGCGTAAAACACAAATCACTCTACTAGGTATAGGAAGGAAGAAAAGTAGTTCATCCATTTACGTAAACTAGGAAATATCGCGATTTTGAGTTTGATAATTTTCATTAGGTTTTTCTTTAATCAAAGTACAGTACTGTATTAAGAATAAGTGTTTTTACTCACGAAGTGAGTTATCCATGCGAACGTATTCATTATGCAATGTATATTATACTGTCTACAGCACATTAGCGTACAATATAGAGAAAGAAGTTAAATTGAAAAATAATCATAACATGAATATTTAAACACAATTTTGAAAATGGTGGCCGTTCATTTCGATACAGGCTTCAGTTCTTTGTGCATATTATCGCACTATAGACTATTGCATCTAATTCCAATTGCCAGTTTCATCCTTCGTACTACTAACTCATGTTGAAATAATTCTGTACCTACTCTACGTACTGTAAATTTAATCTTCACTTCTGCCCGACCCGAAAATATAAAATTACTCAGACATGCTATCTACTGTCCGTCCAAGTGGTTATGTCGCAGGATTGTAGAAAAGGAGGAAAGCACGTGACATTTAATTACGTAACGAGGTCCTTTTATTTAAGTTAAATTAAACAGCTGTATAATATTACGTAAACGTCCAATTCCTAACAGAAATTAATGTTTTCAGAAAAGAGCTAAAACAGCCTAGCTTTTACAGAGGGGCGAGCAGAAGCAGGTGGGGGAAATCGGGATGCGACGTAGGCAAACGGACAGTACCTGTGCGAAAATATGATTCAATATTTAAAGCTCTTTCGTCACTGGAAAAAGCGAACATATTTCTGGAACGTACTATACTCAGTAACTCAGTACTGCTTACTATCTGCGGTCTTGGTTCTTTGTGGAGTTGGAACTTCATTAGTAGAAGGGGTGGGAGTGAAGTACATTCAAAAACTCAGGTACAATAAAAATTGAAGTAAAAATAAAATGATGTCCCTGTACTTCATTAATAGGCCTACTGGAAGAATTTCTAAACTACTTCTGAAAGGCCAGTTTTGTCTAATAGATTATAGTATTATTTCCCGAAGTAGCTCAAACTGTAGTGTCTCTAGTTGCAAATCCAGACCAGTATTCTATTCCCAGCATGGAAATGAAGAGTTATCTATGTGTTCTCTGTGTGATGCTCTATAGGAAAGGTTAAGACCTTAAACTTTCCTCTGAAATTCCGCTCTATTGTGAAAGATGCTGCTGCAGTCACCAAGTTGTATATTCTTGGAAATTCAGGGCTGAGGCCTGGAATGATGAAAACCCTCAAATACTCACATCTCTTGTTGAGCCTATTGAGTGCAATTTCGAAAGCAGTGTGGATTCATGCTGCATTAGTCACTCGAAACCTTGCCTAATTCTGAAAGTACTAGTCACGATCGTTTCATTTATGTAGTTTCTATAATTGCCATTCTAATGTAATAGTAATGCCAAGTTATTGTTATTCAACATATCTTTTTCGCCTATAGAGACTACTGAAAGATGAGATCAAAACGCTCGTAGGGAACTTCACAGCTACTTGACAGTAGCCACCCGGTATCGAAATGTGGTCCTCTTTAGTGAGAAGTTAACAGTTGATTGAGCAAGAGCAAGGCAAACCTTGACCGTGTGTCTGTGTGTGTATGTATTTTATTTAACAACGCTTTCGTCTGCAGAGGTTATTCAGCGTCGAAATTCAACGTGCTCGAAAAATGGCCGATGGATTTTGCCTGGAGCCCTCTGTGAAGGACAAGGTTCTTCTGCATGCTCATGGAGAAAGTCATTCTAAGGGTTTTATGGCTCTTTGAAAAATATCCATCCTCCTAGACCGGACTTCAGCTCGCAAACCTCGGATCCCGCATGGTTATGTATTTTTTTATTTTAGTAGGTTATTTTACGACGCTTTATCAACAGTTTAGGTTATTTAGCGTCTGAATGAGATGAAGGTGATAATGCCGGTGCAACGAGTCCGGAGTCCAGCACCGAAAGTTATCATATTGGGTTGATTTCAACCAGGTAACTTACCCCGACCGGGAATCGAGCCCGGACCATCTGGTTTCGCGGCCAGACGCGCTAACCTTTACTCCACATGTGATGAAAGAGTGATGGAACGGAGAAAAATTCTCTCCGGCGCCGGGATTTGAACCCGGGTTTTCAGCTCTACGTGCTGATGCTTTATCCACTAAGCCACGCCGGATACAACCCCGACGCCGGTTAGAATCGTCTCAGATTAAGCTCCATATCTTGGGTTCCCTCTAGTGGCCGCCCTCTCCATTACGTCATAGATGTCTATGAACGCAGGACCGAAGTCCATACATGTGTTGAGGTGCACTCGAATGAGTGACTGGTTGGCCGGGATCCGACGGTATGGGCGCAGAATATCTGCATGGAAATATCATATGTACTTCGGTACATCAAAATATATATGATATGCGTAATAAATCAGTGATTTAAGACGGCGCCCATACCGTCGGATCCCGGCCAACCAGTCACTCATTCGAGTGCACCTCAACACATGAACTCCGGTCCTGCGTTCATAGACATCTGTGACAATGGAAGGGCGGCCACTAGAGGGAACAAGAGATGGAGCTAAAGACGATTCTAACCGGCGTCGGGGTTGTATCCGGCGTGGCTTAGTGGATAAAGCATCAGCACGTAGAGCTGAAAACCCGGGTTCAAATCCCGGCGCCGGAGAGAATTTTTCTCCGTTCCATCACTCTTTCATCACATGATGACGCAGAATATCTGCATGGAAATATCATATGTACTTCGGTACATCAAAATATATACTTTACTCCACAGGTGTGGACTGTATGTATGTATGTATGTGGCGCCAACTTTGTAAAAACATTGGGTCTGTGGGCTCAAACACTTGATCATAATTTCCCAAAAGAATCTCATAAACAGGGAAAGGAAGTTCGTGCCCGAAAAACGTGAAGAATATGTATGCATTTATGCAGTAAAAATAGATAAATATGCTACAAAATATGCATTAACAGTCTGAGATTATTTTAACAGAATAATAAGGTATAGGTAGCTTACGTTTAGTCTTTGGATTTTGAAGTACTTGCCTCATTGCTGAATGCTCCATTTATGCTGCCACAGTTAACAACTAAGCAGTGACGTATGTTTTCTGTTGTCGTTCTTCGCCTGTTGTCTCTTAGCATAGCTTTGTTGCGCGAAAAAACTTCGTTCTACGTCACAAGAAGTAAGAGGGGCTTGCACAAAAGCTGTGAGCTGTTCTATAGAAAATTTTGTTGGTTTTTGGGGTGTTTTTACTTCGAGAATATCTTGAATTTCTTTAAGTTCATAATAGACAGGTTTTTGGAAAGAATATTTGCTGTTTTCTCGTTGACTTTATCTCCTACATTTCCTGGAACTGATGTTAAACTGGATATTGTTCTATCGAAATCTGCTGAAGACTGCAGTAGAGGAATACCAATTGCTAACTTGAGAGGCTCCCTATGAGGGCGTCATCGTTACGTTCAAAATTCATAAACACAAATTAGTCGTATTTATGAGATTACACACTTTTAAAAATGAGGGAAAGAGAAATAAACATACATAATATGCAGTTTCTCTGCATAAATGTTAAAATATGATGCTTTTATAAATAAAGGCAAAATGTGCACTTTTATGCACAATAAAAGTAATATCATTGTAGGCCTATTCAGAAATTTGTGATTCATGTAGATAATCTTTCTTTAGCTGGTGGGAAGAATGATTTAGTTATTGCTACTTTATGTATGTATGTATGTATGTATGTATGTATTTATTCACACTGCAATGGGTATATACCCGGTGGCAGTGGTAACTAATTACACTCAATAAAGACAGTAATAAACACAATTAATAAAAAATACAATTAATAATAATACTAATAATTAATACTAATAATAATAATAAATAATAATAATAATAATAATAATAACAACAACAGGAGCATCCTAAATTAAATGAAGCACGATCGGTTAAAATAACATTTAAAGTAAATCTAATTTGTACCTTAAACCTATGTTCGAACTAAAAACGAGTATTACATGTTAATATCTGCACAAGTACCTTTCCACACTACACTCATTTCGCTGTCAACTCACTCACTACACAGGAACTACGACATTTCACTGATTCTATCCTGATTTCACTAACACTTCAAAACATTTCACTGTTCAAATACTTTGCACTGCCACTATAAACTATAAAGCTTTGACAGGAACACGTTTCTTACTCAACACACTTTGAAACAAGACACAACATAATTCTTCACTGATAGAACACTTCAATAACAAAATATCAGTTACACCCTTTAAATACTTTATAATTATCGTCTATTATTAAAGTCCTTAAGCCTATTTTTAAATACATTTTTGGTTGTTGGTAAAGCCTTTAGTAAGTCTGCAGGTAAAGCATTCCAGTCCCTGATAGTACGATTGAGAAAAGAAAACTTTGCAGTGTCCGTCCTCTGTCTCTTTCCCTCAATTTATAAGAGTGGTCGTTCCTTGAAAGTAATTTGGCGGCTGCAACCTATTTTTTATTTCTCTCCAGGCAGGCTCACCTCTGTATGTTTTGAACAGTGCATAACATCGCGTTCTCCTGTCCGTGAGTGTGTCCCATTTTAATGGTGAATTTTTCCGACAATACTTGAGAGCCCGTTTTTGAATCTTTTCCAGTGTCTTAATATGTATGTATGTATGTATGCATGTAAGTACGTATATGTATATGCATATATGCATGTGAGAATAACATTTTACATTAGGTATAGACATTCTCTAGAGGAACTATTGTTTGCTAAAATTAGCGTTTAGAAAGCGAGGCAGTTATTTATAAAGAAAATATGAACAATGGAAAGGTGGAACAAGACTAAAGAGATGAAGATTTTCCAAAGTCAACTTTCGTAGTAAAGTTTAACTTTGTTAAAAATCCTACTCATAGACAATACTTCTGAGACTTTGACTTTTACTTCGGTAAGTCCAGATTTGATGATTTTGTTCTAATTTTGGCAATCACAATCACTGCCTTTTAAACGAATTAAATTAACAAATAGTTGAAATAGAGTAGGCATTGCCACAATCAAAGCCATCTTTTGAATCAAAAGTAAATTAAACAATTGAACATCGGTACATGTTAAGCGATTGTTAGCCGTTTCTTGCTGTAAAATAATTTTATTCTCATGATATGGAAGATAAGAAGATGCCACCAATGACAGATTATGAAAGAGACGTATTATCCTGCTGACAGTTGGCAGAGTTATTACCTGCCTGTCAACAGGAACTACTTAAAAATTATCTGATATCAATATGCAGAAAACATTATAGCTGTAGCGTAAAATCGCGATGAAATAAGAAGTTGTATTATCGGTGAAACAGATAATCCTCTTTGATTATTATTCATCAATTAATGTTGAAACATGACGAGGATATCTAATACGTTCTGTTTATCAAACCTGTATCTTGATTTAAATTTATTATCTATATCTAATAATATGCTAAGGAACATGAGTAGCTTTAATAATCTCCTAGATGTCCTCAATATTCTCGACAAATTCAACAATTTCTTAAATGTCCGCCATTTTCCTTATGCCCACGAACGAAAGTCAAATTCAAAGTCTAGATTTTCGTCGACTTAGGGCCGTATTCATAAACGAGACTTTAGGTGAAGACTTCCCAAAGTCGACTTTCGTAGTAAAGTTTAACTTTGTTAAAAGTCCTATTCATAGACAATACTTCTGAGGCGTTGACTTTGACTTTGGTAAGTCGAGATTTGACGATCTTGTTCTAATGTTGGCAATCAAAATCACTGCCTTATAAAGGATTTAAATTAATAGATAGTTGAAATAGAGTAGGCATTGCCACAATCAAAGCCATCTTTTAAGTCAGAAATCAACGAAACAATTGAACATTGGTACATGTTAAGCGATTGTTAACCGTTCTTGCTGCTTTACATAAGATTAATTATTATTCGTGGGGTTATTGTGAAAATAACGTAAGTACAAAAATTGACATTTTTAGGTCTTCACACCAATCGATAATAATTTGTTCTTCTACTTGGCCACAAAGAATCGTAACTCAGTTCGAACAGTCTTGTATATAACACAATTCGTAACTACAAAATATGATGGTAGACTTCATCTGAAACAATATTGCCTGTTAAGAATTTTGTTGTGAATAAAACATCGATTATAGTTACATGTTTCACATTAAGCCCTCAAATTATTTCATTGTAAAATAATTTTATTCTAAAGATATAGATGAAAAGAAGATGCCACCAATGACAGAATCTGAAAGAGACATATTATCCTGCTGTCAGATGGCATAGTTATTCCCTGTTTGTCTGCAGAAACTACGTAAAAATTATGTGAAATCAATATGCAGAAAACAGTATTATGACGACCGCAGGATTATAAATTAACTGCATTTCCAACTGTATAACCTATCCTCTATAGAATTAAATAGTAAGAATCAATATTAAGCTATTAATCCTTACCTATACCGTAAAATCGCAATGAAATAAGTTGTATTATTTATTAGTGGAACAGATAATCCTCTTTCATTATTCATCAATGAAGTTGAAACATGACGAGGATATTTAATACTGCCTGTTTATCAAATCTGTACCTTGATTTGAATTTATAATCTATAACAATACGCTAAGGAACATGAACAGCTTTAATAATCTCCTAGATGTCTTCAACATTCTCGGCAAATTCAACAATTTTCCAAATATCAGCCATTTTCCATATCCACGAACGAAAGTCAAAGTCAAAGTCTAGATTTTCGGCGACTTCGAAGTAAAGTCACGATTGAAGTTTACTTTCGTCAAAGTGTCGACTGTGAATAGGAAAACGTTGACTTTGTACTTTCCAAAGTCAACTTCGGTCCAAAGTCTCGTCTATGAGTACGATCCTAGAGGACGGACAATAAGGAAGAGGATAGCATAACAAGTTACCAAATAAGCAAACCTATGGGAATATAAAACAGAAGTCCCCCATAAAACCATGGAAGAACCAATCTTTGAAGAGAGCTCAAGAATGTAAAGCCACGAGTTTCAGAAGAATAAAAGAAGAAATAAAGTCACTGTTTATGTTTGTGAAAGCAATAGTAAGGGCCGGGCACTAGAGAGGTGCTGGGACCTCTATCTACAGCCGTGTTGGCTTTGAGAAGGTCGACTGCCTTTGTGGAGACAGAGAGAGAGAGAAGGAGAGAGAGAGAGAGTGAGAGACTCGCTCCCCTGCCTGCTTCTCTCTGGCTCTTCGTTCTTCTGCCTGTGCATGATTTGGTTTAACGTCTCCCACTCGTTTGTCTTTTTGAAAGTCCTGGAAAACAGTAAAGCATGAGTATTGGAAATATACGCACATTCTGGTTCGATTCCCTGCGTGGAATTATTCAATTGTTGCCCGTGCCAGGACCGAATATTTTTTATTTCATTTATTTTCTTCGTAAATTATCCATAGGCCTGAGAACAGAGTACTCCATTGCATTAATACTTGTTTTAGAGCAGTTTTTAACTTTAGTATAACGTATCATAGCGACGAAGACTTAAATATACGAAAATTGTATGTAATGAAAGGATGTTACAAAATACATAAAAAGAAATAAGTATGGATTATTGTTCCGGTGTTTTTTGTTGTGATATTTTATATCCACGTGGCAAGTACAGAATATTATAAATGACTGAAAAATACAAGCCACAGAAATAAAATACCGAGAACAGTGAAACTGTGCAAGAAATTTGGCCACTAAATTTTATTTTTATGTGGCATAAATATATTCTTTATCTACTTCGAACAAGAGAGAGCAAAATAAATGCATGTGTGTGTTTGTGTGTGTATATGTGTTTCATGTGTCTGTTATGTATTTTTTGTGTATATGTGTGTGTTGTATGTTTTTGAGTGTGATGTGTTTTACGTGTGTTGTGTGTGTATATCTGTTTTATATATGATTTCGCATGTCTGTATTTGTGGGTATATGTGTTTTTGTGTCTGTGTTTGTGTGTATTGTTTTGTGTTTTACTTTGTGTATATGCGTTTTTGTCTGTGTTTCGTATGTGTATGTGTTTCATGTGTGTGTTATGTATTTTTTGTGTATATGTGTGTGTTGTATGTTTTTGAGTGTGATGTGTTTTACGTGTGTTGTGTGTTTTGTGTGTATATCTGTTTTATATATGATTTTGCGTGTCCATTTGTGTGTATATGTGTTTTTGTGTGTGTTTCGTGTGTGTATATGTGTTTTTGTGTGTATAAGTCTGTTTTATGTGTGTTTTTGTGTCTGTGTTTGTGGGTATATGTGTTTTTTGTATGTCTGTGTTTGTGTGTATTATTGTTTTGTGTGTTTTGTGTGTATATGTGTTTTTGTGTGTATAGGTCTATGTGTTTTGTGTCTGTGTTTGTGGGTATATGTGTTTTTTGTATGTCTGTTTGTATTATTGCTTGTATGTATGTGTATATGTGTTTGTTTTTGTATGTGTTTCGTGTGTGTATATGTGTTTTATGTGTTTTTGTGTGTATAGATCTATGTGTTTTATGTGTGTTTTTGTGTGTCTGTGGGTATATGTGTTTTTTGTATGTCTGTTTGTGTGTATTATTGCTTGTATGTATGTGTATATGTGTTTGTTTTTGTATGTGTTTCGTGTGTGTATATGTGTTTTATGTGTTTTTGTGTGTATAGGTCTATGTGTTTTATGTGTGATTTTGTGTGTCAGTGGGTATATGTGTTTTTGTATGTCTGTGTTTGTGTGTATTATTGTGTTATGTGTATGTGTGTTTTATGTGTTTTTGTGTGTCTGTGGGTATATGTGTTTTTATATGTCTGTGTTTGTGTGTATTATTGTTTTATGTGTTTTTGTGTGTATAGATCTATGTGTTTTATGTGTGTTTTTGTGTGTCTGTGGGTATATGTGTTTTTGTATGTCTGTGTTTGTGTGTATTATTGTTTTATGTGTATATGTGTTTTTGTGTGTGTTTCGTGTGTGTATAGGTCTGTTTTATGTGTTTTTGTGTGTATAGATCTGTTTTATGTGTGTTTTGTGTGTCTGTGTTTGTGGGTATATGTGTTTTTTGTATGTCTGTTTGTGTGTATTATTGCTTGTATGTATGTGTATATGTATTTGTTTTGTATGTGTTTCGTGTGTGTATATGTGTTTTATGTGTTGTGTGTTTTGTGTTTTTGTGTGTATGTATGTGTTGTGTTTTTGTGTGTTTGGTATGTGTTTTGTGTGTATGTGTTTCTGTGTATGTTTTATGTTTGTGTTTAGTGTGTATATGTGTTTTATGTCTTTGTGTGCGTTTTGTGTTTATATGTGTTTTATGTGTTTTTGTGTGTATATCTGTTTGTGTGTGTTTGTGTTTTTGTGTATTATGCGTGTTGTGTGTTTTGTGTTTCATGTGTGTGTTCTGTGTTTGTGTGTGTTTTGTGTTTTATCTGTGTTGTATGTTTTGGTGTATTTTGTGTGTATATGTATTTTATCTGTGTGTCGTGTGTTATTTGTAAGTGTGATTTTATGTGTAGCTCACTTGGTAGAGCAACTGGCTTGGGTCTGGAAAGTCCCGGTTTTAATTCCGGATGCTGTTGGCATTATTTTTTGTTTCCGATACTTCCATAATGTTCTCGAGTCTACTCAGTCCCTGTTCAACCAAATATCGAGTCGTTCCCCCGGAGTAAAGGCGGTCAGAACTTGGTGCCAGCGACACCATCTCATCCTAGTTCCGAAGTATGTAAACGAGGACCTCTACCTTCTTGCCTTTCATTCGCCATCATGTCGTCTGAAGGGGCCAACTTTGTGTTATTTCTGTGTATCTTATATGATTAAAATATATTAAACGTGCAAAGAAGGGATATTTGGTAAAGTGTCGAAAAATTTACTTTTAGCCAAATTACTTGGCTGAAAACAGTATGCCTATATACTGTATTGTCTAAAGAAAAAAAAAAAGACTATTCCTCGAAAACCGAATAAAACCATTGCTGGGGATTAGACAGATTTTTATCATTGTCAATAACACTGTTTTGTATCTAGGAAGAATAGACAAGATTATCTTTTTGTTAATGATCTGAATTAAGGGCTTAGGTACAGCTTACAGTAGTAAAATGTTTGGAAATATTCATTTTCTTCCTCCATTACTGTATCTTGTACAATAATGAAAATTGTATGTGTAAAACACTGTCCTTCTGCTATATGAAAAATATTTTTATTATTTAATATATGATATATATATATTTTTTCAAAATTCAAAATGGTGGCAGTTCACTGTGCAGTGATGAAGCGTTTCCCTCATAACTCATAAGCCTGTTAACTTTTTCATGTTCCCTCTCTTTTATGTTATTGCTGAAACTCATATTTACAATATCATGCTCTGTTGGATAGTTTTTGAGTTATGTGGGAAACGCTTCATCACTGCACAGTGAACTGAATTTTGAAAAAAAAAAAATGTAAATATGTTTTTCTAATCGTAAAAGTTTTTTTTTTTTTCATATAGCAGAAGGACATTGTTTTACACATACTAATTTTTATTGTTGTACAAGATACAGTAATGGAGGAAAAAAATGTTCAATATTTCCAAAATTTTACTGCTGTAAGCTATACCTAACCCCTTAAAACAAATGCGACATTAGAAACACGTAGGCTATCGTAAAAAAAAATGTTATGTTTTATTTAACGACGCTCGCAACTGCAGAGGTTATATCAGCGTCGCCGGATGTGCCGGAATTTTGTCCCGCAGGAGTTCTTTTACATGCCAGTAAATCTACTGACATGAGTCTGTCGCATTTAAGCACACTTAAATGCCATCGACCTGGCCCGGGATCGAACCCGCAACCTTGGGCATAGAAGGCCAGCGCTATACCAACGTGCCAACCAGGTCGACTTGGCTATCGTATCATTGATACCTAATAAGATGATTTAGTTTTAGAACATGGATTACTTCTACTTCGCAAGCGAAGTAAAGTTTGCTCTCATGTCAAAAGAGGGGACTACAGATAAAATCTATGTTCCGTTTCACGTTTATGAAGTCGTGATTTGTACACAGATGTCTCTGCATGGTAGCATCTTGTGAAATTGCAGATGCGTATAGATGTAGAAGATAAAAAAAATGAACGCAATTCTAATAAACCAAAGTGTGTTCTAATAGTAAAAATTATACTGGCATATATATTTTTTTACAATTAAATCTGTGTGGAAATACAGCATGCTGATATTAAATTATAAACATCTGCAAGCATGTCGTAATTTGTCACAGGTTTGTTAAAAAACCAACATTACTAACATATTTTTATTTTTTTGTTTTCAGGTGGGTGTTGCTGACTGGAATTGTGCACCAAAAAATCCAGGTGTGTTCTTATCTCATAGTAATGATACAAATCTCGCCATATATACATCAAAACCTGTACAGTTTTCTGTTTCGAAGACATAAACATTTAGTCCTCTTAAACAGAAGAGGGTTCGTTGAATACTTCCGACATAAGTTTTTCTATTTTCGCTTTACAAGACGTGGGAAAGGATTTTTGGGGCTTCTTTAGGCAATATTTATTTATGTAAAGATTATTTTTTAAATATGGGAAATGCCTGTTATTATTCGGTTGAGAAGCTTTTATCATCCAGTCTGCTGTCAAAAAATCTTAAAGTTAGAATTTATAAAGCAGTTATATTACCGGTTGTTCTTTATGGTTGTGAAACTTGGACTCTCACCTTGAGAGAGGAACATAGGTTAGGGGTGTTTGAGAATTAGGTGCTTAGAAAAATATTTGGGACTAAGCTGGATGAAGTTACAGGAGAATGAAGAAAGTTACACAACATAGAACTGCACGTATTGTATTCTTCACCTGACATAATTAGGAACATATCCAGTCGTTTGAGATGGGCAGGGCATGTAGCACGTATGGGTGAATCCAGAAATGCATATAGAGTGTTAGTTGGGAGGCCGAGAAAAAGACCTTTAGGGAGGCCGAGACGTAGATGGGAAGATGATATTAAAATGGATTTGAGGGAGGTTGGATATGTTGATAGAGAATGGATTAATCTTGCTCAGGATAGGTACCAATGGCGGGCTTATGTGAGGGCGGCAATGAACCTCCGGGTTCCTTAAAAGCCAGTAAGTAAGTAAGATTATTTTTAGTCCTACAGAATTATCTTTGATGGTTACCATTTGTTATTAATGGAGAAATATTCGCTTCGGCGCCGAGTATCGAACCCGGGACCCCCAGTTCTACGAACTGGCTGCTCTGATCACTGAGCTACCTCGAAGTTTAACCCACCACGCTCCTTGTGTGCTGACTGTTAACTTATGTCAATATATAAGTCGAACATGGAGTAAGGTCACTAAGGGAAAAGAACCGTAGGAAAAAGATTCCGGTGCGGTGAAAATTGGCCCTGTCACCTTGATTTACTTCCACGCAGTAAAAAAAAGCATTTTTCCAAACATCCGTGCCCTATTCATAACAAAAGTGGTAAAAATAAAGCGTACCGGTTTCATTTCTTTTAAGTTATATATATATATATATTTTCATACCTTCCTTCTTCATTTCCTCTATTTAAGTTCCTTTTTATAAAATTAATCTCTTCCTCTTTGTCTTTAATTTCTTTCTGTTGTTTTTTCTATAAGTTTTTTTATTTATTTAGTAGTCTGACCCAATATTTTGGGTTTGCCCTACGACACAGAATAGCTCACAATAAAATTTAAAATGAAAAATTATATAAACAGGTTTCAGACAAAAGTGAATAAGACATAAGAAGAAAAATACTACCAAGTGTAATTTAAATTGAATGTACACCATAAAGATGCTGACGAAATATCGCTACAGGAAATGTTATTATGGTGGTGACGATGGCATCTTGAAGATCTCTCGTCAGCTTGTATTTTTCCCTCCACTTTACAAAGGCTTTCGGGATGGTGCCTCTCACTCCGAAGAAGAGACCGGTAACTGTGATTTTTTCTATGTTGTATTTCGCCGATAGGTACTGAATCGTGGGCTCGTAGATTTTCTTTTTCTCTTCGTTCACTTCAGTTGGTTGAGTGGCTGAGATTTCAAATCTGATGGTAGGATCAATTATTTCGGCTGTCTGTTTATTCCTATTTATAGCTATGATATCGATCCTATGATTGCTCCCACCATCAGCAATACAATGAACTTCCTCGTGAACGTGTAGATTTTTGGATCGAAGTGCATCTGCGATCATAGAACGTATGGTGTTGTGACGTTTTATTCTGAGTACTTCTCCCTGTGGGCAACTCCCAAGCACATGTGGTAAAGTTTCATACTCACTGCAGTGCCTACAGTGGGTTGTGCCTATAGAGCGACCAGGGAGAGAACGTACTGGTGCCACCATCGCAATCATTTTTAGCATTTCTCTCCATTCAGAACTTGATAATCCTTCATGCTTGATGATCCACGAGTTGGCTGCAGGTACTTCTTCAAACAATACAACTCCTTTTCCTTTCTGGCGGTATGCACACCAGGTTTTAAATTCACGGTACCGAAGATGTTGTCTTAATTGCTTCACGGATCCTGTAGCCTCATCTCTGCTCACTTGCAATTCCGACAAGCAACGGGTTCTTACAGTGTCGTAATCTCGTACAGCATTAACGTGCTGGTCGTTTAGGTTTTCTAGCTTGGTATTGATGTTGAGTTGCTGCAGATAGGCTTCCCATGTAGCTCGCATCACTGACAGTCCTCTGTATTTGTTACTTGTATATGTCATGCTATTAGGAGTGTCGCCTGGTAATTGTAATATTTCCTTTACTGTGCTTTTAATCATATTTTCAGCTTTAATGAGGAATTTTTTCGGGATCAGATCCACAGATGTAGTTTGAAATGGATATATTAAAGTTGGGCCGATGAACTGGTTTAAGACGACTGATTTTTGTTGTGGCTGAAGCAAATGACTTTGTTCTCATTTTTTGTTCCTTATTTTGTCTTTCTTTATTCTTTGTGTTACTTCTTTTATTGTAAAACTTTCTCTTAATTCAAACATTCCTTCTTTTTAATATTATTCACTTGCTCTTTACCCTTGTTCTTTCATTATTTTTATTCTTATATTTTTTATTATCCAATTTAATAAACCCTATTTCACCCTGAGGTATATTAGGGTTATAGTTGGTATCAAATACATATTTTATAAGCAATAAACAATAATACAATTATCATACAAAATTGTGGTCAAGGTTACAATTCACATGAATTATGTACAAGAATGCACCTTAATGAAAGAATGGATCGTTTCATAAAGCCTCAAGGCATGTCTCTATATTTATATCTAATGGTTATAGGAAGAAAATATATATATATATATATATATATATATATATATATATATATAATAGCTATTAAACATGTTATTTTAGAAGCAATAAATAGCTATACTAAGAGATGGCTTAAAATTTACGAATTAAATACATTATTTAGTAGGCCTAACAACAATTGGCAATAATCAGGTATTACAAGAAATGGCTCAAAATTAGAAATCAAATGCCTAATTAAAATAAAAATTAAAACTAATAGTACAATATTATAGTAGCGAAATTGAAGACTTATAGTTTCATTATAGTTGATTAGAACTAATACGATTTTTTTTTCCCCCGGAATAATTTAACATTTACAGTTTCACGAATATTGTATTCAAGAAGGACATGAAATACTTATATGATTTGGAGTTGGTAATTATATTGGTTAACGGTTTGGTAAATGTATAATTAAAAGTGTTCAGTAACAACTCAAGCTTTATCTTTCACGGCAAAAGACTGGACAATCATATAATACATGTTTGACATCTTGAGATTCCTCCCCACAAATGCAAGTTGCATCGTCTTTAATATGGAATCTATTTAAGTATTCCCTAATTTTCCATGCCCAGTCAAAAACTTGCCCTGTCAGTACGAAATTTGGCGTTATTACTTTACATTTATTACGATCATAGACCGTTGGAAAATATAGCTCTTTTGTAAGAATTCCCTTATCACTATTGACCCATCTTTCTTATTCGTTGTTTTCTTATTTAATTTTATTTTTCTATCTTATTTTCTTCTCTATTTTAATTATTTTCCTTTTAAATAATTTGTTTGATATCTTCCTTTATTCAAGCTGTCAGTTTCTCCCCATGTCTCTATTCTCTTTGGGATAATTTTTATTCTATTTTTTATTATGGACTTTCGTGTTTATTTATTTTCTTTCTTCCTCTTTGTTTATTTCTTCTTTCTTTTCATAAGTCTTCTTTCATATTTATTAAATCTCTTCCCGATTACTTTAAAATTTCTTCGTTCTTACACATTCGTTTGTAAGATGTATCTACTAATAAACAATTACGTTATTAATGTGGGCGCACTTTTAGCCGAACGACTAGAACGTAGGCTCTCTATGCCGGTAACCAGGATTCGAATCTCGGCGGCTCCAAGTTGAATTTGTAGTGAACAAAGATGATGCTTAGTAGTACATTTCTCTTTGGTGAATGACGCAAAGTCAAGTACCCGTCATTGGAAAAAAAGAAAACAAAAAATGTTATTCGTGTTCCATAGGGAATTGGTTATAGGGTAGAGACAGAGAATAACGAAATTTCAGTATCTCAGAGCGCTTCAACTGTTGATCTAGTGCTCGTTTCTACAGACTTTTTTTACTCGATAGTCACTGAAAGAACTTGAACTTGTGATAATGACTTCCTTTATGCTTCAAAATAAACTTGTTTCTCAAAGAAAACATTAAGGTCAGGGGTGCTGTGTGAACTAACATACCAATGGTTTCACTCATATCTCATAGATAGGAAACATAAAGTTGAAATCAATACAACTATGAAATCTGCATCGACATGGGGAACTATTAATAATGGAATTCCTCAAGGATCAATATTAGGTCCCCTACTTTTTCTAGTGTTTATAAATGATCTTAGCCCCCTAATAAAAGATGTAGGTCATCCCATATTATTTGCAGATGACACAAGTATAGTAATTACAGCCAATAACTCCAACACATTCCAATCTTCAACAGATTGTCTTCAAAATATGTGACTGGTTCTCGGTCAATAAATTGGCATTAAATTGTAACAAAACTAACATAATTCAATTTAAATCCTGTGCAAATTCAACCTCGCAAATTTCAAGCGCAATAATTAATAATAGATCCGCATTAGAAACAACAACCAAATTTCTTGGCTTAAAAATCGATAATGTGTTAAATTGGAAAAATCATATTAAAGAAATTACCCCCAAACTAAATTCAGCTTGTTTTGCTATTAGATCTATGCAAAAGATAGTAAATATCAATACCTTAAAAGCAATATACTTTGCATACTTCCATTCAAGTAATGAGTTTTGGAATAATATTCTGAGGAAATTCCACAGATAGTAACAATATATTTCTATTACAAAAAGAGTAATTAGAATAATAGTAGGTGCCAAATCTAGGGAATCTTGTAGGACTATTTTAAAAAAACTACAAATAATGCCCATGGCTTGTCAGTATATCTTTTCATTTATAATCTTCCTCGTATGTAATCGTGAAAACTTTGTAACTAATTCAAAAATTCATAGCATAAATACACGTCAAAAATGACTTTCATACTCCATCGGCAAGTCTATCGTGCTATCAAAAATGAGTTCGTTATATGGCAGTAAAAATTTTTAATAGCCTCCCTATCGATATAAAAATGAAACTCAAAACATAAGATTATTTATGGCCAAATTAAAGAAGTACCTAATTTCTCACGCCTTCTATTCTATAGGTGAATTCACGACATTCAATAACACTTCATGAAATTGATACTAAAACTATGTGTTGTACTAGTAGACTATATTGTAAATCTCGTCTGTATGTATATATATATATATATATATATATATATATTTTTTTCATCTAGACTTTGACCATAAATTAAGACTTTATAATAGTATTAAGTTTTTTGACTTGTTCAATATTCTAGCTGTAAAGCAATGTATGAATACCATGGAATGTTAAATACAATACAATACAATACAACTTTAAGTCTCGAGAGTCCCACTAAGTGCTTGTCCAGTTTCCAGTCGAGGATGAAGTGCAGATAAAGAGATAGTATCTCTGATTGATTTCTGTCTGATATGTACATCTATTATCAGGCAATTCATCTCACTTGACGATATGTGTCAGAGGAAGAACAATGTATTCTTTGTATACATCTGAAGTCTGATTAGTGTAATACGTAACTAGTCAGCGATGTATGCAATGGAGGGGGAAAGGAACTGGTCACCCTACTCCATTATCTCCTGGTGTAGTTGCCTCATAAGTGTCGCCTTCCTGGTATCACGTGTGAGGTTCAAACCTGTCTAAAGACAGTTGACTAAGCAATGGAGGTAGATCAAAACTATTTCCTGTCTGTAGCAAGAAAATAGAGTCTATGGTATAAATTATTGCAATCAACCATATTTAGGGGTTGAGGAGAGATAAAATTGTGTGTCAGAGGAAGAACAATGTATTGTTTGTATACATCTGAAGTCTGATTAGTGTACAGTGAAACTTCCCAATAGCGGACACCGCAGGGGAAAAATTAAATGTCCGTTATTGAGAAGTGTCCGCTATTTAGAAAATCGTTAGTAGTAATATAATTTCTTATACATATTCAACACTATATTTTACAGTACAATACAGTAGACAGAGAGAAATCGTACCAGTAAATGTTTTGTAAATGAAATAAACACCAATCACTATACCACTTCACCTTACACAAAGAAATCTAGAATTGCATTCTCAGTGTATGATTTTAAATTAACATCCTTGTTTTTCAAAATTTCACTAAACTGAGTTTTTGATTTCGTGATTATAAAAAAACAATTAAACTTTGTGGCCAGCTCACGAACACTTAATTTCTCCTTCTCACTATGCTTTACAATATCCACTTTCTCTTTTAGTGACAAACGTTTTGGTTTTTGTGACATTTTTAATGTGACTGTACTTCCGAACACTCAACTTGACAAACTAAGATAGTACGGACTGCTCACGTACAGTATCACAACTAACAACTGTGCTGCTTACCTTCAATAAAGTACAAGGACGTTCAAATGCACGATAATGATTGTTGCGTGGAATTCCGTTAGAATTCCGTTTAATTTACAACCGTCTTTTTCGTTTTTTCTTTCACGCTGTCCGTTATTTGGAAGTTTTAATTGTTTTTGGGAGATACATTTCAGTGTCCGCGTCCGTTATTGAGAATGTCCGCTATTTGGAAGAATTTTATCATAAGGGCCAATGTTATTTTGCAGGGGAATTTTAAAATGTCCGCTATTGAGAGGAGTCCGCTATTCGGAAGTGTCCGTTAAGGGAAGTTTCACTGTAATATGTCACTAGTCAGCGATGTATGCAATGGAGGGGGAAAGGAACTGGCCACTCCACCCCATTATCTCCTGGTCTAGTTGCCTCATAATTATCACCTTCCTGGTATCACTTGAGAGGTTCAAACCTGTCTAAAGACAGTTGACTGAACAATGGAGGTAGATCAAAACTATTTCCTGTCTGTAGCAAGAAAATAGAGTCTGTGGTATAAATTATTGCAATCAACCATATTTAGGGGTTGAGGAGAGATAAAATTCTGTATACCACTTTCTGCAAGGAACGTAGTGAACTTGAAATAATAGTAATAAAATAGTTTATATTGTTTTATTCGGATTGATTTATTACAATGAACTTTGTGTTTAATTATTTTCCCTCATTTACGCCAAAGGGATGTTTCGTGATTCGCCGTGACGAAGCGGCAACTTCTCCGGCACTTTTGTTGCGCGTGTAGTCTAAACAACGTCTACAAGGGGTTCGCCAAATATTAACATACGGAAGTCTGAGGGTGTAGTTCCGGAACTGTTGGTTTTAGTTCAGTTGATAAAGAGTTGTGTGATCACAACGTTTGATTCAGATATCTAACACCACTATCACACTGGGCTTACAGCATCGTTGCCAGCGTCGTTTGCTGGCACCATTACGGTATGTCATGTTAACACAACACCAGGAGACAACCAGTGTTGCCAGATCATTTGTTTTTTCAGTTAAATCTAGCCGAATTGGCATCAGAAAAACATTCTCTGTCGATCACTCGAAAATATCGAAGTATCTTGTAAGTTAGGTAGTAAATCCTATGATCATTCAGTAGTCATGGCGACACCACATTCAAGTAATTCAGCTGTTTAATTCTGTAAACTTACGTGAAGTGAATTTACTACTTTCCTTCTGTAGTAATTGGGTGTCTATCTTGCGTTGCCCCAAGCAGAGGAATTATTTCGCCATGCTGATAACCAATGAGTGAATGTCTATTGTCGATTAAAAATAATAGTGAAAATTCCAGTGACGTTAACAATAATGTAATCTTACTTAAAGGATTTAACCCTTTTGGTCTGTTCCTTCTCTCTTGAGAGTTGTAACAGATCTCTATCTCGTGATTTTTAAGTTCTATTACGCTTATGAACCAAATATTAGATTCTAATAAATAGTACGATTTTCTGGTCATGTGATAAGCATGGAACAAATCCACGAAACTAAAGCAATACAGGAGATATACAGCCCTTGATTAAAATAGATTAATTTATATTTTCTTACCAAGAATCGAACCCGTATCCATTAGATTTGTAGCTAGATTCAGTTGTAATGCAAAAATAATTTTCTTATCACTATCATTACTACCATATGATTATGTCTCGTGACAAGAATATTGTACGAAATGGAAATATAAAAATTGGAAATTTATCTTTTGAAGAGGTGGAAAAATTCAAATACCTGAGAGCAACAGTAACAAATATAAATAATACTCGGGAGGAATAAATATGGGAAATGCCTGTTATTATTCTGTTGAGAAGCTTTTATCATCCAGTATGCTGTCAAAAAATCTGAAAGTTAGAATTTATAAAACAGTTATATTACCGGTTGTTCTTTATGGTTGTGAAACTTGGACTCTCACTTTGAGAGAGGAACATAGGTTAAAGGTGTTTGAGAATAAGGTGCTTAGGAAAATATTTGGGGCTAAGAGGGATGAATTTACAGGAAAATGCAGAAAGTTACACAACGCAGAACTGCACGCATTGTATTCTTCACCTGACATAATTAGGAACATTAAATCCAGACGTTTGAGATGGGCAGGGCAGGTAGCACGTATGGGCGAATCCAGAAATGCATATAGAGTATCAGTTGGGAGACCGGATGGAAAAAGACCTTTAGGAAGGCCGAGACGTAGATGGGAAGATAATATTAAAATTGATTTGAGGGAGGTGGAATATGATAGAGACTGGATTAATCTTGCTCAGGATAGGGACCAGTGGCGGGCTTATGTGAGGGCGGCTATGAACCTCCGGGTTCCTTAAAAGCCAGTAAGTAAGTATCATTACTATCGTTAACAGACAACATTGAAAAAAGTGCAGGGAGAAAATTGAAGAATACATACACAGTGTTCTGCCAAATGGCAGGTCTTTCACTGCAAACCCTGCACTATCCATTCTTTCCTATTTTCTGTCTTCCTCTTTGTCTCCTCATATGATCCATATATCTTAATGTCGTCTGTCATCTGATATCTTCTTCTGCCCCGAACTCTTCTCCCGTTCACCATTCCTTCCAGTGCATCCTTTAGTAGGCAGTTTCTTCTCAGCCAGTGACTCAAACAATTGCTTTTCCTCTTACTGATCAGTTTCAGCATCATTCTTTTTTCACCCACTCTTTCCAACATAGCTTCATTTCTTATTCTGTCTGTCCATTTCACACGCTCCTTTCTTCTACATATCAAAATTTCAAATGCTTCTACTCGCTTCAACACTCCACAGAAAGCACTTCACTAGTCTCTTCCTTAGTTCTTTTTCCAGAGATCCGCAGAAGATGCTTCTTTTTCTATTAAAAGCTTCCTTTCCCATTGCTATTCCTCTTTTGACTTCCTGACAGCAGCTCATGTTACTGCTTATAGTGGATCCCAAGTATTTGAAATCCTCTGACTGAGGTTCTGGCTGATATGTACATCTATTATCAGGCAGTACATCTCACTTGACGATATGTGTCAGAGGAAGAACAATTGTTTGTATGCATTGTAGCATACAATCACAGTAGCAACTTCAGTCCAAGGCTTCATAACATAATAATAGATAAATTCCCAAACATACAATTTCCTAATGCTCCTTATTTTAAAAAAATCTAATAAAAAATTGCTGTTAACAGAGAAATTTTAAAGTTTAATTATTGTGATTTCTGTGTTTTTTCTTCTTCTTTTTTTTCTTGTATTACTTTTTACTCTGTTATTCAATAAAATGTCTTAACATTAAAGGCCTCCCCAAACAGACGCGATACGGAATGCGTTACGATAGCGTTACGATTTCGCGATAACGCAATATCGCACTATCGCGAAGAGGTGCCCAAACTGTCCGCGATATACGATATTCTAACGTCCGCAGCCAATCAGATTATCGTAATGTGTGACCACATATGCGGATTTTAGTTTTCCAGCCACAGCGCAAAGACCAGTTACCTTCAGTAGGTGTATATCACTTGTGCTCACAGATTGCGATTTCGGATTACTTGTAAACGAACGTGGAATTTTTTATTGAGTTCGTAAAGGAAAATTCGTGGCATGGAAAAGGAGAAGAAATGGAAGGAGATAGCTACAAAGTTAGATGTAAACAATAAGTGCAATTATTTATTTATAATTTGATGTCATACTGGCTTGTAAACTGACGCGTGGTTCAAGCTAGAAAATAAATAACTGTCGCAAAAATGCACAAATGAAAAAAATTATTTGTGCAAATTGCAAAATGCTTGTGCAATATTATAAATAATTGTGCAGAAATATAAAATTAATAAAGTATGTGAAACAAAAAGTTATGTAATTTGTTTCTCGGAGTTTTATTACTTTCAATATCTTACCACACTCTAGATATACTTATGTAAGTAAATCATTAGACGTAGGTATGTTTAGAATAAATTACTACTGAATTTACTTCACATTAAAATTCGTTATTTTATGGGTACTCTAAACAGTGAAATTCTTTACTAGTAGGCTCTTCAAGGTTAGCAGAGTGCTAAGGTTAGTTGTTGAACTAAGGTATAAAATTAATCTTTTTCTTCCCTTGTGGCATTTAACTCGTGAATCCACAACCTCCTGCAAGGAAAAGAGCAAATTAAAAAAATAAAGTTTATAATCGGGAGGCGTACTTGTTATTTATTTCACGTTCTTGGCAAAGAAAAGCTAAATCATCACTTTATACCTTTTTATATTGTTTATCTTAACCATACATGACTACCATGGACTTACCTGCACCTACTTTGCATGCGACGATTCTCATCCAAGAAAGAGAAGTTCCTCTTCCTTTGAAGATGGATCCATAAATGACACGCTTCAACCCAGCATCAAAATAAACGCGTGGCGTTCTCGCGATCTACATCTCCGGGAGAATAGATCGCAAAATCGTCGCGTTCTACTTGCTGCGGTAATAACGCATATTGCGATAATCGCGTGTGTGTGAACACAATCATAGAACGCAATGAAAACATTTATCGCAAAATCGTAACGCTATCGTAACGCATTCCGTATCGCGTCTGTTTGGGGGAGCCTTAACTTATGTGGAATGCCCCTTACTTTTTCTGTGGGTGCTAGAGAGTTCATATATATAAAAACAATATGTATCATTGTTCTGGCAAAAAAGTATTATTATTATTTATTATTACTATTATTATTATCTGAAATCTGACTAGTGTAATATGTAGCTAGTTGGCGATGTATGCAATGGAGGGATAAAGGAACTGGTCACCCTACCCTATTATCTCCTGGCCTAGTTGCCTCATAAGTGGTGCCTTCTTGGTGTTGCTTGTGAGGTTCAGACCTGTCTTCGTACAGTTGACTAAACAACAAAATATTTGAAGCTGTCCACTTGCTCTACTGTCTCATTTAGCTTTGTATGTTTACCTTCTTAATTGAAGAATAGCCTATAATAATTATTATAATTGAATTATTCAATAGTAGATGAAGTCAAACTATTCTAGAGTCATCATTGAAGGGTTCAGAACCATTGTGGGCCAAGCGCCACATAATTCAATGGAAACATATAACAAGTAATATAAAGTATACACATTCAAACGAAGGGTCGAAATCATAGTCGTAACTTATAAAATGAGGAAACACTTAAGTATTGAGCATTTCCTTAGCACTTATTTTAGATCATATTGCAGAGACGCTACTCTTTGATATGCACTGAGCTTTCCCTTGACATCGAAAGAAATATGGCAACATGGCTAGACGTGAGCGCTTTCGTACATTCAATTGTTTTTCAGCGCGTTCAAATTGTTAAATGAACATAATTATCGTATAGAAGTACAGAAGTAAGTATTATAGAGCTAAAAATTATACAACAAGTTGAGAAAGCATTTTACAGAGGAAGAAAGAAGTGAGCTAAGAGAACTAGTTATGAAATATAGAGATATCGTCGAAAGTAGAAATCTAATAATTGTTCTCTCCAAAAGAAGAAATTGCCATGGGACAAAATTGCAGTTGAGTTTAATGCAAACTCCGGAAATATTTCTGTAAGTAAATCATTTTAATTTATTTTTCAGTTATTTTTATGGTAAACAAAGTGGAAATGCTATAATTACAAAAATTTTAACAGCTTATTCCTTGGATAGAATACAAACGAAAATGCAAGTAACACTTTATTGGGGCCTGAATACTTTTCGAAAAAAAATACCACTTAAACCTAATTGAAACGATGCTGTAGCATAAAATCTCATAAGCGACCAGTATTTTCAGCGTGGTGAAATCAGTAAGCCTCTCATGGTTGTATTGTGATTTAGTGAGAGACACCAGAATATCCACAACAGTGTTCTTGTCGATACGGTATATCCTCTTAAATTGTTGATCATTATACATTTCTAAAGGGTTTTCTATATCTCTGATATATCTTTTGTTTTGCGAAAACAAATTTTCATTTTGATTATAGAATTCAATAAATTCATCAAAATCATAATCATCATCTATTGTATACCGAATCAGCTGATTACAATGCATATGAGGAAACACTTGAGTAAGCTGACAAGCTACCTTATTTGAATAAGTGTTCACTTCAGTGGGATTTATGAATTGGAAATGATTATAAGCAACTACTTAAGGGTTTCCTTACGATAAGTTTTGACTATGAATTCGGCCGTAAATGATAATAGTAATAATAATAATAATAATAATAATAATAATAATAATAATAACGATTTATTTAACCTGGCAGAGTTAAGGCCATATGGCCTTCTCTAACACTCAACCAGGAGTAAAAACGTTACAAAAAACACTACAAATTTACAAAGTACACTACAATTTTACACACAAAACTGAATAAGATAATAATAATAAAATGTAAACAAAAGTAAGTAGAAATCAGACATAATATATAACATACAGAAAGAAAAAAAGCATAATAAAATGTGAACAGCAGGTCAAAATAAATGAAACGTACAAAAAATAAGATAATTAATAATAATAATAATTATTATTATTATTATTATTATTATTATTATGATAAAATAAGAATAGTAATAATAATAATAATAATAGTAATAAAATAGTGCAATATAAAGCATACAATGAATACAATATTTTTAAGTACACACAGTAAGGAAAATTATGATTGTATATAGCTCAACTTATCACATTATAGATATACCATTATCGGAAAATATGAAAACAAAAATATAAAATAAGTTATAAATATCACTAGAACATAAAAAAATGTGAATACGTGAAAACATGCAATACAACACTTGTCATAATAGTAAGTTAGTTTGGCAACTCGTCATAAGATAATTTTCTAACTTGGATTTGAAAGATTTCAATGTTCGGCAGCCCTTGACTTCAGGCGGCAGAGAGTTCCAGTGACGAGAGGTAGCAACAGTGAAAGATGAGGAATACAGAGATGATGTGTGAAGTGGAATTTCTAGTGTGTTATCGCGTTGTGATCGAGTATTAATATTATGATAGCGAGAGAGAGTATGAAAACGAGCGAATAAATAATAGGGGGATGAAGTGTGCATAATTCGATATAAGAGAGATATGTCAATCTTCATTAAATTATGGTATTCACTTAACTTTAATCCTTGCTTCCTCCGTTTTTAATAAAAGGCGCTTGGCCCACTATGGCTCTGAACCATTCATATATTCGTTCATTCATTCATTCATTCATTCATTTTATTCCATAGATCTTACATGAGCAATGAAGCTTTAAGATGTGGAATATGTCAACATTTTACAATATTACAATTACAATTTTTACAAATTTTTATAGTTTTACAATTTAGTAATTTTCTACAATTTTTACAATTTTGTACAATTTTTTTACATTTTGGCGAGATGTAGTGAGATGAGATGAGGTCCGAGGATTCGCCAAAATATTACCCGGCATTTGCCTTTTCGGTGGGGGAAACCTCGGAAAAACCCAACCAGGTAATCAAATCAAAGGGGGTAATCAAATCAAAGGGGTTGATGCCAAGGACTCGCCATAGACCATCCGGCTTCAGTCCCACGGCTGGGGAAAACCTCCGAAGAAACCAAAGTCCAAAGGGGGATCCAACCAAGCCCGAACGCAGCTCCGGATCAGCAGCCCAGCGAGTCTGCCGACTGAGCTACATCGATGGCTCTACTAAAAGTATACAATACATAGCCAATCAGATTATTAAATTTACAAACGCAAACGATCATTCATCAGTTGAGCTATATTATAATACAAAACAATTTAATTAAATTTAAGGCATAAACAATTCAACCAGTTGTGATATACAGAAATTGATAATACATATCATGCAAACTACTTCAAATTACAAACACAAACAATTTATCAGTAGAGCTATATAGATTACTATTTTAAAGCATATACAATTCATCGGCCAAAACTATACAAATATATACAATACAAAGTAGCATACTTTCATTAAGCTATACAAATTTGTGCAATTAATATCAAGTAGATTAATTCAATTTATAATCATAAACAATTCATCAGTTGAGATATACATATTACCATTCAATTTACAGTAGGTCTATATACAATTCATCAGTAGAGCTACACAGACTGGTAATCATTTTAAGAACATATACAATTCATCAGCCAAACTATACAAACATATACAATCAAATTAGTTCAATTTACAAACTTATTTTCGTTAAGCTATACAATTCATATGAAGTAGATTAATTCAATTTATAAGCTTAAACAATTCATCAGTTGACCTATACAGTATACTATTCAATTTACAGTACATACAATTCATCAGTTATGCTAAACAAAAAATACAATACATAGTAAACAGATTAAGTCAATATAAAAACATATTTTAGTTGAGCTATATAAAATTGTACATGTCATTTAAGTAGAATAATTCAATTCACAAGCATAAACAATTCATCAATTGTGTAGAAGGTATGAGTATGTAGAAATTTGGTTAATTCTTTTCTGAACCTTTTCTCGTTGTTCTTCAAGTCTTTAAGATAATTAGGCAGTGCATTGAAGACTGTTATACATGAATAGCGAACTCCTTTTTTAAAACAGCTTAGACTAACAGAGGGTAGATGAAGATCTGATTTATGTCTTGTATTAAAATGATGAATGTCTTGATTAGTACTGAATTTATCTTGGTTCTTAATATACAGCATCATTAGGGAAAAAATGTATTCACAAGGTAAAGTCAAGATTTCTAAGTTTCGGAAAATATTTTTACATGAGGTCCTTTTATGCACACCGGCCATTATTCTTATAGCTTTCTTTTGTAAAACAAAAACGTGTTTAGCTTCAGACGAGTTACCTCAGTTATTAAACAATCACCATCATTCACCATATTCTTCACCGAAGTGCAGAAAATCTGTACCACTAATCACCCAGGATATTCCCAATATAAAATAGCGCGTCTCATTACTGAGAAGTCGTCAGTTATCAGCGTGAGTTACGATAGCATCACTGTTAAATGTATACAGAAGTGCATTTGTTACGGTTGGTATTTTTTTGTTATACCGAGTGGTACGCGGGCCGCGTGTTGAGGAACGCTGCATCCGTTTCTGTGAAGGGCACTGAATGGTGTGATTGGCTACATGGCCTTAGCGATCAAGACCTTATCACTCGGCTGTTATCACGTAGCCAGTGAATAAACAGCCCAGAGTTCTAATAACAGTTTTGAAACTATTTCCAGAGGATGTTTCGTAACGCAGATAGGCCGATGGAATCGAAGGATCGTTCATAATGAAATCAAAATTGCATGCGAAGCGCAGGAAGCGGAAATCCATTGAATTCGCCTGAATTTGTTACTTCAGTTTTAGATTTATTGGACTCTCACAAGGTCTGAAGTAACTCCGTTCGTTCGGCACTGGCTGCAACGAAAAGGCATGCTCTGTGTTTATTTGTTAATTTACTAGTCTCAGGTGTATTCAGGAAGTTGTTACAGAAATGAGATTCTAAGGCCCAATTGTATAAAACTCTCTGACTAAAGATCAACTTTGATCGAAGTCGAAAAGTGAACCGAGTTCAGACACTTCTTCTATTGTATAAAACTTTTCTGCGATCAAATTACCTTGGTTCAAATGCAATTGAAGTTCACGTGAAAAGGATTTGGCAACATCGCATAAACAGGTGAAATATGTGATGCGCGGACCATGTTGTACAGGTTTGTTCAGTGTTGCCAATCAAGCGAATTTAACTCTTTTTCAACAACAATTTCTTTTAACTTTTATTTTGCTTAAATAGGGATTTAGCGACCTTTTTAGCACCCCATAGTGACAAAATTTAATCTTTCTTTGTTGATAATGAGAAATCTAGCGACTTTACAACTACTTTTTGGCGACTTTCCGTATTACACTCTGTTGGAGACACTGGTTTGTTTTATGCAATGTAAATAATGGCGGATAATAAGAAGAAGGTTGACTGTTCTCCAAATTGTTATCATGTTATGGTGTTTGATACTGCTAAACATAATAAAGCTTTATAAAACGACAATTTTCGTTTAGTAATACAGTTAATTGAAAATTTATGAATGTACCTATCATATCCAGTAATAATAATTAATGGTTGTTATAAACATAATATAATTATAGGTTATGTTATTTGATACTGCTGAACACGATAGAGCCTTATAAAATATAAGATTGTGTATTAAGGCAAGGAACTGGGGAAAAAAAAATATATATATACCTACCATACCTATTAATAATAATAATAATAATAATAATAATAATAATAATAATAATAATAATAATAATAATAGATACTTTATTTGCACAATCTGTCACGCGTATATTTACAAACAGAAAAGAAATAACTGAACTTAGATCATGTAACTTAATCGAAGAAATTTCTTCCGTCAAAGTTGACTTTAGTTTGAGAGACATTAATCTCAGATTAGACTTTATACAACACAAAATTCCAAATTCAGCTAGAACGAGGATCAAATTAACCTCTGATCTAAGATTAAATGGTTTATACAATCGGCCCTAAATGAGTTAACACAGCGTTTCTCAAACGTTTTTGAAGTGAGGACCACTTTTTAAAGTCAGAACAGTTCCGCGGACCACCTTACTCTTGTTCCCTTCGAAAGCAAATTTATCATTTTCGTGGCATATTTTAATACCAGTGTACTTATATTTTAAAATTGAATTAAGATTCGGTACTTTGGTCGTCTGTTATGAATTCGGGTGGTCCCTGGCTGAGTTACAGGCGCGGCGCCAGATATGCAGGGAAAAGATGTTGAGAAACACCACGTATATAGTGCTTTAAATCCCTCTTTTTTGTTGCTGAGAGTAAATTTCATAAAAGTACTGGGAAAAAAAAAAAAATTAAAATTGGGAAGTCGATAGACGGGTATTGTGGGTAATAAATTTCATAAAATGTCTGTACTGGGAAATTACAAAAGAAAAAGTTTAAAAAAGTAAAATTCGCCCAAATTGTCATGTGTCATTTCCAAACTCTGAGATTTTTTGAGATTTTACAATGTGATACGTAATTCGTTCGAATTTTATTTTTTCTTCTGTCTTTTTTGAAGGACCACAAGGGCAGACCTCGAGGACCATAGGTGGTCCGCGGACCATAGTTTGAGAAACGCTGAGTTAACATATTGTATTTCAAAGGCAATGTGTAAATTTTGGAATACCTCACTTTATTCCCTTCCTGAAGGAAGTGATGCTAAGGATTTTTGCTGGATTTGAAGTGCCAAGTGATGGATGAAGTATTACATTCTTTAAATTCGAAATTGTATAAATCATTTAGCTGTGAAGATGACAATATATTAATAAAGGAATTAAAGTGTTATGGTATTAAAGTTGAGATCTTGGGTTGGTTTACATCTAACTTATGAAACAGAATACAAAAAGTAGAACTATATTATATCGAACGAAGTTATTCACATTGAAGTTATGACCAGAGACCGGAACTTTGGAAGAATGCCTTTTTAAATGTGTTAAATCTATCTTCATTTTGAAAGTAAATCTGTACGAATTATACCTTTGTGATTGAAACGTCACAGTTTTATGTTGCCCTTTTCTGCCTTTTTAAATATACTGTATTTTTTTTATCCAATGCCACCAGGTTGTCTTTCGACATTTCTGGTCTTCTCTCCTGGCCGTGGCTTAGTTGTAACCCACTTCTTAGGTTGGGGCGCCTGGAAGGCGGAGTTACATTACCCCGATGATGTGATAGGATGATTATGATAATGTGGTGCCAGGAGAGGTCTTAAATCTAAACTTAACCTAAATTCCAGACCATGGACGAACACAGGAATTATCCCCTTTAAGGAAAAATTCCTGTGCTCTAACCGGGAATCGAAGCCGGGACCTCATGAACTATAGCCAGAAGCTCTGAAATAGACCATGAGGCTGGTCTTTCCCAAAACATGCTATGATATGTTTACAATAAAACAATTTTTATCTCGAAGAGGAAGAAAAAACAACCAAAATTGCATCAAAATTTTGTGTCTGAAATATTCAAAAGAACACGCCCCTGAAATTAATGACATTACAGTCCACGTCACCGTTTTTGGCGTGTGAAATAAGTAATGGGAACGTTAAGTGCGAGTGTTTTACTTTTGCCGCAGTCAGTACGACAGCTGTGCCTTTTTAAATATAAATGCCTAATTTACACAATATATATTTTTTTGCCTTTATTTGATCAGTTATCTATTATTTATTAATTTATTATTAAAAATAACCTACAGGTATATTTTAATTTAGTTCTATAACCGCTACAATGAAATTGACTTCACCGAATGTATCGTCGGTTTCTTGGAAAAAGTGACCAAGTCCAAAATGCAAAATTGTTGGGAAAAGGCATTTAAAGGTTTAATGATCCATCCAAGGATAACTGTACTTCTTTAGATGTTAGTAATAAGTTATTTTGAAGGTAAATGTGCTATATTATTAGTTTTTAATATAAAATTACGTCTCAAATTTTCATAATGCTTTGAAGCCTTGGAATGTGACTTGGTCACTTTTACTAAGAAACCGACGGTATATTATTGTCTTTCAGTCAGTTCATATTCTCTTTGCAACAATGAGTGCTGCCGTGCAAAAATGTATAACAGTAAGCGTTTTAATTATCGCTTGTGTTTATTTGACAAGGCAACAATGAGTGCGGGTCTAACGTTATTTTTAACGGTTATTTTTCTTTCAGTTTTCATTGCGACGTTGTTGTAGCTAGGTAAATATTTCATATCGCAACATATCAGTACAACCAAACACAAAATGCACTTTCCAAGGCTACTGGGAAGAAGATTTCTTTGCTTCCAAGTAATTGCAACATCGAGTGGAAAATCTCAATTTGCATTCGACTTATGTAAAGCTTTTCTTGCTGCCGAAATCCCTTTCTGGAAAGTGCAAGCTTTTTTGTAGTTGCTTTTTATTGCATATTTTAGTTATTTATAATGTCTTTTTGCCTGCCTATTTTAACTACTTATGATGCCTTTTTACCTGCCTATTTTAATGATTCATAATGCCTAAACTTCCGGTCTCTGGTTATGACTATTAAGTGTGGAGGTCCCCAAGGATCAATTTTAGGTCATTATTGTTTCTATTTAGTGTTATCAACTATGTTAATAGTTTCGGCTTTACATTGTTGGTCATGGTTATTAGTAGCCTATAGTTAGTATTTTTAACGACATATGGACGAATTTCTACTGTATTTTTGCTGGTCTTAATATCATGGATAATTGGATATACAGAATGAAACGTAAGTAATCTCATTAATTTCAGGGGGTTATTCTTTGAGATATTTCAAACTATGTACGATCACGGAATAAAGTCCTGTTAAAATTAATTCCATGTTCACACTAGAAACACGGAATAGTGCACTATCCGGAGGATATCTTCCGAATAAATTATTCCATGTTTTCAGTCCCTGTTAAATTCTTATCTGGAGAATAAATGATAAAACAGCAGCAAAAGTAGACATGAATCTTTCTGATAGTGTTGATGAATTACTAAAATAATGTATTTTTGAGAACCCACAAACAAAAGTCCTAATCTATTAAATGAGTAGGTACGACGATAAAGAATTTTTGACGAGATTAAAACTGAAAATGGTCACCGTTTTAAAGGTTTAAAGTACTAATTCTGTAAAATACAGCGCAAAGTAGCATTTAATGTCCTTCGTGGTATCCACTGACTACTAATCTATACTAATAATAAATCTGTAGCCGAAATTTTTCTGGTAATTTTCGATTTTCCAAAAATAATTGGCCCTAACATATATAATTAACCACCCTGAAACCGAAAATCGCTTTTTTGAAATTTTTGTTTGTATCTCTAGTCTGTCTGTCTGTATGTTTGTTACCTTTTCACGCGATAATGGCTGAACGGATTTCGATGAAAATTGGAATGTAAATTAAGTTCGTTGTAACTTAGATTTTAGGCTATATGGCATTCAAAATACATTATTTAAAAGGGATGTTATAAGGGCCTGAATTAAATAAATCTAAATATCTCGCTTATTATTGATTTTTGTGAAAAATGTTACATAACAGAAGTTTCTTTAAAAATAATTTTCGATAAGTTTTATTCCTTGAAAAATTTTGATAGGACTGATATTTAATGAGATAAATGAGTTTTAAAATTAAAATAACTGCCATCTAAGGCCGTGTAATGAATTAAAAAAAAATGACTTCGTCTATAAGGGGCCTTGGACAGCAACAATCGAAAGCTATGAAAGATAGCCTACAGGGAATGTTTCTGTGTTTGTATGAAGTAATATCGGAAGCTAAATTAACCGATTTGTATAATTAATTATTATTTCACCATTGGGAAGTGTAGTTTCTCTAGATGGACATAATGCTATAATGTTATTACAGTAACTTCTGATATAATATAATATAATATAATATATAATATAATATAATATAATATAATATAATATAATATATTATATAATATAATTTTTATTTGAAGGGTTCAGAACCATAGTGGGCCAAGCGCCATTTACTGAATACGTGGAAAACAAGTGTTAAAATTAAGTTATTACCATAATTCAATGGAAACTTACAACAAGTAAAATAAAATATACACATTAAATATAAATGATGTCAATCTTCATTAAACTACAGTTGCATGTAATAAAAATTAAGAAACATGTTAACCCTTTCTAACCCAAATTAAATTTACAAGCAATCCATGTTGAAACAAATAGCTGTATTAGGACCAATTCAGTGACCAAGTTACGGGAGTGGCAACATTTGAAACAAAACTATATTGATGAAAATGTATTGAAATAGAAGTTATCCAGCAAAATTTACCTTCATATGTAACACACAAGTATATAAATGCTATAAAGTTAATTATTGCCATATGATATCTATAGGTAAGAAAGGGTTAAAGGAATTGTCATTGCATCAAATGAGTGTCTCTGGACCAAAATGATCGCATTTTAATTATTTGGATGCAATTTAAATTAGGTAACATATTAAACAATTTATCCTTCTATCAAACACGAATGTTCCCTGGATCAAACGTCCTATTTTAATTATGTAATTACTTTATATTTATTTCTAACGGGTGCAGCGGAGCGCACGGGTACGGCTAGTAGTTTAAATAAATTGAATATTAATTGCTATTTTGCGCTGTGTTTTACAGAATGTTTACTTTAACCCTCATTACTCATTTTTGACTTACACCACTTCTGACCTCAACGGCTCATATAAAACTCAATTTCGTCCGTGGATGGACTTAATACGGTTTGGAACGGACCTCCAATTCTATAGTTAGGCTATTCCACGAATTGCTATTTGAAGATTTATTCCGCGATCGCACAACTGGGCCTAAGACAAGAATTTTGATACTGGACTCTGATAAATCCGATTCACAAGATATTAACGGTCTTCCTAATAAAAACTCTATATACAGACGTTTAACTGTCTTATACTTATACAAAGAGTAGCTCATTTATACGTCGTGTGTAAATTCCTTACTAATAATCACAACATACATCGCGTATAACAGTACAACTGTTACACAGCTACGTCATAGTTTCGTCATTACTTCGTTACGAAAGGTAATAGAATATCAGAGGTTCTCTATTGCATCCGGTAGAGCGCTCTAGTGTGGCGTGTGAAGTATCGATTGTGCAACTGGCTCTAATCGATTTCCATACTATATTTTGGTCAAAGAGTACAAGCCACAGCAACATTATTCTAATTATTCTGTGCTCTTTGATTTGTTCTCCTTTGGTTACTAGGCAACCATCATCATAAAATGACAGTCGATACGAACAGCTGTTAGAGGGGCGGCCATTTTTCTCTATATACAACGCTTAAACAAGGGGTTTCGTGTATGTAACTACTGCAAAGCAATTCCCATTGTATAGTTACAGGCTGTTTATACGTCCATCGCTTCTGCATGGTTTATTATTAAAGTTTTCTGTCTCAACTCTGCATAAGTCTAGTATAAAAACTATACACGGTTTATTAGTAAGATTGTAACTGGATAAACTTTTGGAATGTTTAGAACCTCGTAGAAAAGCCAGACATCTGTAAGTAATGTTCAATATATGGGACACGTTTAGAAATATAGAAATTATTTTGAGCCTTATTGCTGCAAGATCTTTGGAGATCATAACAGATTTTTCTTTGTGTTGTATTCTATACAACTGGTGTAGCTTGTGAATTAGTAACTAAGATCTGGACAAGAGACATAAAGAAGAACGTGACGGGTTGTTTCTTTGAGGCGACAGTTTTTCAATACTAGCGGAAGTAAAGAAGGGTCCCGTAGCTTTTGGGATACAGCCCCTTATCCTTCCGAAATAAGTGCACACAGGGAGGAGGGAGAGGCGGCGTGAGAACAGCGCTCAAAGCGCCTGCAGTTTTCACCGGAAGTGATAAAAAAAGACTGTCTGGTAGCGAGACCGGAAGATTCCAGGTGCCCCAATCCGCTCGACCTTCACAGCCAAGACTGTTCCTTGCTATCTGCAAAACACGATATCTCTCTCATAGCCTCCTTTCCTACCAAAAAACCGAGTCACAGATAAGAATTGCAAATATTGCTTTCAGGAGAAATGGAAATATTGTAGACTTGCTACATCAGGGGTTTCCAAAACCCGGTGAAGCGAAGTAACCTTGGCGTAAAAAAAAATAAAAAAATAAAAAGAAACTAAATAAATAAAAAAATAAAATAATAATAATAATAATAATAATAATAATAATAATAATAATAATAATTCTTTATTTATACTGGCAGAGTTAAGGCCATAGGGCCTTCTCTTACACTCTACCAGGTCACAAAGTATACAAGCAGTTAAAATTTAACAAAAGTTAAAGAAGAGAATAGTAACATATTACAAAAAATAATAATAATAATAATAATAATAATAATAATAATAATAATAATAATAATAATAATAATTCTTTATTTATACTGGCAGAGTTAAGGCCATAGGGCTTTCTCTTACACTCTACCAGGTCACAAAGTATACAAGCAGTTAAAATTTAACAAAAAGTTAAAGAAGAGAATAGTAACATATTACAAAATAATAATAATAATAACAATAATAGTAATAATAATAATAATAATAATTCTTTATTTATACTGGCAGAGTTAAGGCCATAGGGCCTTCTCTTACACTCTACCAGGTCACAAAGTATACAAGCAGTTAAAATTTAACAAAAAGTTAAAGAAGAGAATAGTAACATATTACAAAATAATAATAATAATAATAATAATTCTTTATTTATACTGGCAGAGTTAAGGCCATAGGGCCTTCTCTTACACTCTACCAGGTCACAAAGTATACAAGCAGTTAAAATTTAACAAAAAGTTAAAGAAGAGAATAGTAACATATTACAAAATAATAATAATAATAATAATAATAATAATAATAATAATAATAATAATAATAATAATAATAATTCTTTATTTATACTGGCAGAGTTAAGGACCATAGGGCCTTCTCTTACACTCTACCAGGTCACAAAGTATACAAGCAGTTAAAATTTAACAAAAAGTTAAAGAAGAGAATAGTAACATATTACAAAATAATAATAATAATAATAATAATAATAATAATAATAATAATAATAATAATAGTGATAATAATAATAATAATAATAATTCTTTATTTATACTGGCAGAGTTAAGGCCATAGGGCCTTCTCTTACACTCTACCAGGTCACAAAGTATACAAGCAGTTAAAATTTAACAAAAGTTAAAGAAGAGAATAGTAACATATTACAAAATAATAATAATAATAATAATAATAATAATAAAAATTCTTTATTTATACTGGCAGAGTTACGGCCATAGGGCCTTCTCTTACACTCTACCAGGTCACAAAGTATACAAGCAGTTAAAATTTAACAAAAAGTTAAAGAAGAGAATAGTAACATATTACAAAATAATAATAATAATAATAATAATAATAATAATAGTAATAATCAGGGAAAGGATTTATATGTAAATACATATTTACTTATAAAGCTAATATAATTTATATTTTGCATTATCTTTATGTTTCACAATGTGTAGGGTTGAAAAATCCTACTTTTATTTTCCATATTTTTCCATATTTTAGAGTTTAGTACATATTTTCGTTAATTTCCATATATTTTCCATATTTCATATAAAACAGTCCATATTATATTAGGTTTAACAATAAAACAAAACAAAATTCCATTAACTTTTAAAAATACATTTCAACAATAGAGATTTAAACACATGTTCAGTAATCCCTTTAACATCAGAGTTATTTGAAAATTAGCAGTCCTATCAACAATGGGAAAGTAAGTTACAAAACTGTATTAATTTAATTTAAAATTTTAACAGACTTCAGTTGTGCAGCTCAACAGTTAAATGCCAGTCAGAGTACACATAGGTTAAGTTTTGTAAATCATACTATAAAGACAGTAAATATGCCAAAAGTACGTTATTCAGTCAATTTAAAATCAAAACTAACAAGTTACATTTCAGAATTTAAAGAAGATGGTTTATCAACTGACAATAAAATATTATTTTGTAATTTGTGTCAGTGTGCAGTATCATCTACACAAAAGTTCCTGGTGCAACAACACATTACAACTAGTAAACATCAGGCCAACAAACAACTAAATTCCAAGCAGAGACAATTGTTTTTAACACAACCAACAACATCGAATGTAAGATCTGAGTTTAACATCGACCTGTGCCGTTCTCTCATCTCTGCTGATATTCCTCTCTACAAACTAAAGAATAAGGTCTTCAGGGAATTCCTTGAAAAATATACTCAACATACAATCCCGGATGAGTCAACACTTAGGAAGACGTATGCGCCATCCATCTACGATGAGACAATACAGAAGATAAGAGATGAAATTAAAGATAGTTCAATTTGGGTTTCCATTGATGAGACTCCCGACAAAGAAGGTAGACTTGTTGGTAATGTAGTTAAGTTTGTTAAGTGAACAATATTCTGAACGAATTCTTTTACATTGTGATGTTCTAGAAAAGTGCAATAACAAAACTATAGTTAAACTGTTCAACGAAGCTATGGGTATCCTTGGCCAAAGGGTATTATGTACGATAATGTGTTATTCTTTATTAGCGATGCTGCCCCTTATATGGTCAAAGCTGGACAAGCATTATCTGTTGTATATCCTAAATTGACTCATTTTACTTGTGTCATGCATTTCATCGTGTGGCAGAAGTGGTCAGAGACAATTTCCCTAAAGTAGATTTGTTGATTTCATCAGTGAAAAAATTTCTCAAAGCTCCCAGTAGAGTTAACGTGTTGAAAGAAATGTACCCTGAAATTCCATTGCCACCAAAGCCAATTTTAACTAGATGGGGTACATGGCTAGAAGCAGTTGAATATTATGCCGAACATATAGACTCTATTAACAATGTTCTCCTTGCATTGGACTCTGAAGATGCAGTCTCAATTGATACTGCGAAAACAGTTACCTGTGACATAAGTGAAGAATGACTTAGCTCACATTCAGCATACATTTTCATGCATCATAAAAACGCTCAAAAGTCTCCAAAATAGGCACCTTTCACTATCTGAAAGTTTTGAAATTATAAATAGTACTGTGGAACAACTGAATCGTGGTAGAGGTAAAGTTGCAGATGCAGTAAGAGCTAAGGTGGACACTGTACTTTCAAAAACCCTGGATATGAAGAACTACAAAAGGTTGTTGCTGTGATGAGTGGTGAATCAACAGTGAAGATTAACTTGGACTTATCCCCAGCAGACATTGTGAAATTGAATTATGTACCAGTTACTTCTTGTGACGTCGAACGCTCTTTTAGTCAGTATAAATCTATCCTCAGAGACAATAGAAGAAGATTCACTTTTCAGCACTTGAAAGAAATGTTTGTAACCTATTGTTATGGTAACAGACAATAAAAATTGTGTTTTGTTGAAACTACATTGGAAGATAAGGTACGTCCATTATATTTTTGTTTAGTTTGATTAAAATGTACCAATATTTAACGTACATAGTCATTTTTTTATAATTTTAAGTCCATATTTAAATATTTTGGTAAAAATCCATATTTAATTCCATATTTTGGTAAAAATAACTAATATATTTACATATTTATATATTTTTAGTCCATATAAATCCGTTCCTGGTAATAATAATAATAATAATAATTCTTTATTTATACTGGCAGAGTTACGGCCATAGGGCCTTCTCTTACACTCTACCAGGTCACAAAGTATACAAGAAGTTAAAATTTAACAAAAAGTTAAAGAACAGAATACTATCATATTACTAAATAATAATAATAATAATAATAATAATAATAATAATAATAATAATACTTTATTTATACTGGCAGAGTTAAGGCCAGGTCACAAAGTATACAAGCAGTTAAAATTTAACAAAAAGTTAAAGAACAGAATACTATCATATTACAAAAAATAATAATAATAATAATAATAATAATAATAATAATAATAATAATTCTTTATTTATACTGGCAGAGTTAAGGCCATAGGGCCTTCTCTTACACTCTACCAGGTCACAAAGTATACAAGCAGTTAAAATTTAACAAAAAGTTAAAGAACAGAATACTATCATATTACAAAATAATAATAATAATAATAATAATAATAATAATAATAATAATAATAATTCTTTATTTATACTGGCAGAGTTAAGGCCATAGGGCCTTCTCTTACACTCTACCAGGTCACAAAGTATACAAGCAGTTAAAATTTAACAAAAAGTTAAAGAAGAGAATAGTAACATATTACAAAATAATAATAATAGTAATAATAATAATAATAATAATAATAATTGTTTATTTATACTGGCAGAGTTACGGCCATAGGGCCTTCTCTTACACTCTACCAGGTCACAAAGTATACAAGCGGTTAAAATTTAACAAAAAGTTAAAGAACAGAATAATAACATATTACAAAATAATAATAATAATAATAATAATAATAATAATAATATCATAATAAAATCGACACTAAACCACATGAAAATACAGTAGAACTCTGTTATAACGACATCCAAGGGACCTCAAAAATTATGTTATAAACGAGTGTCGTAGTAACCGAGTTTCATATTATCAGTCTAGTGAGGTGGAAAATGAAAAATAACAAACTTAATTATGGTTATTTTAGATTTATGTACGGTATTCACTTTTAAGCCTACCACGAACGTAATAAAATACACGTACAATTATAAATGCAATTTTCTGTATTAAAACAGTTTGTTCAATACTCACCAAACTTCTTTACTTAGGAGTCAAGTAATCAGTCATTTTACTCTATTGTCTCCTATTTTCCCAATACGCACTTTCTAAATTACGTTCTATACTCATTATTCCAGTTACAATTTCACTGCTCCCTCCCCTAGCTTCGATGTATTCTGTTCAATTGCAGCAACAATTTTATCCTTGCGCTTCCAAATCGTTTGGACTGTGCAATTAACTAGGCCAAACTCACGACACACGTCAGCTTTTTTAATTCCATTCTCAATTTGATAAATCACTAACTTTTTCTTCCAACGTTAAAACTTTTCTTTTAGTGGCCATACTGCGCTAAAATGCGTGCACTTAGTGAAAACTACCTGGCCGAAACTGATCGTACGCAATTGCCGTTAATACGGGCGGGTTAAAGGAAATCTGCCTCCATTTCAGAAGTCTATGACAGAAGGGGACAATAAATAATTCGCCAGATTTCAACAAAATATTTCTTAAAATACTTTGGTTCTTAGACAATCTTATTTCAAACTGAGGTTGAAAATGACGTTATATGCGAGATAGACGCTTATACGTTTGTCGTATTAAACAAGGTAGAAAAGCATATGTCTTATGGGGAATTAGTTGGGACCACAGAATATTTGACGTTATAGGCGAGGTGTCGTACAAAACGAGGTCGCTATAACCAAGTTCTACTGTAATACCATAATAAAAAAAAAAAAGAAAGTAAAATACATTGGAATATAGCGAAATAACTCATTTAGTGCAAATGATTAATATGGAAAAACGTAAGGAAGAATATATAAAAATGGAATGTAATAAAATAATAATAAAAAAGAAAAAAAATACGAAAATTAAATAAAATTCACGATAAAAAGCCTATGATAATAAGTTCATCGGCTGATAAAGAGAACAAAAAGGGGAAGAGAAGGAAAAAGAAATATATAGCCTATATTTTTACAAAACTATTGCAGAGAAAAGGGCTTATAACTGAAAGGAATCTAATTCAAAAAGTGCAATTTTAATTTATTTTTGAGACTAGACAATGTCAGACAGTCTCTGACATGTTGTGGTAGAGAGTTCCAGAGATGAGCTGCAGAGATGGTGAAAGATAAAGAGTAGAAGGATGTTCTGTGTTTAGGAATGGAGAGTGTGATATGGTGTTGTGAGCGAGTATCTATTTCGTGATATGAGGACAAATGTTGAAAACGAGAAGCTAGGTAGCTAGGGTTAGAGGTTTGTAGAATATTGAAGAGTAAAGTGAGAGAGTGAATGGTTCTTCGCTCCTTGAGACGGACCCAGGACAGCATATTTAGTGAAGGTGTGATACGGTCAGATCTACGGACATTGCAAATAAATCGAACACATGCATTATGAACACGCTGTAGTCTGCAAATCTAGTCTTTCAGGTGAAGCTCCCTGTAAAGCAGATTTGAATAATTTCAAGGGAAAAATTGTTCCGGGGCCGGGTATCGATCCCGGGACCTCTGGTTGAACGTACCAGCGCTCTACCACTGAGCTACCCGGGAACTCCACCCGATTTGAAATTATTCAAATCTGCTTTACAGGGAGCTTCACCTGAAAGACTAGATTTGCATAATATATACGTTACTGTGTACGTTAACAGAAAACCACAATTCCAAGTCACACAGAGATTGTGTGCACTCGATGTGGGTCTCTGGCGTTTCGTCAGCCCACGCGAGTTGTGTGGATATAAAGGGAAAAGTTGAGACGGTGTCGGGTGGAGTTCCCTGGTAGCTCAGTGGTAGAGCGCTGGTACGTTCAACCAGAGGTCCCGGGATCGATACCCGGCCCCGTAACAATTTTTCCCTTGAAATTATTCACTCTGTAGTCTGTCAGTCAGTCTCATGCGCTATGGCTTAATGCCTATTTTTATCATTTTAAAGCCTGTTTAGATGCCTTAAAGTTGATTCTTAAGGGCCTAAAAGTCATTGTAGATACTGAAATTGTCAGGTATTTACAGTGGCAGTCATAAGAGAAACTCATCTTCGGTGGACTTAAGGTTACCGTGCCCGGTATTGATTTCGAGACACTCGTGCTCAAAACCGGCACAGGACGATGGATTTTTAAAGGGCGATTAAACCCTTAACATGCCTTTATCCAAGATAGAAATAAAATTGGGAACTAGGCCAATATTTAAGAAAGAAGACAGCAAGGATTGCTCCAACTATAGAGGCACAAGCCTGGTGAACACTGGATATAAAGTGTACTCAAAAGTTATAACAAAACTACTAAATATAATAGCAGATACAATGCTTACATAAGAACAAAATGGCTTTAGAAGTAATATATCATGCATAGATAGTGTATTTTCCTTAAGCAAAATAATTAAAAACCACAGAGAATATAATATCCCAACTTGCATAGCTTTCATCGATTATGAAAAGGCCTTCGATACAGTTAAACAAGAAAAATTATGGGAAATATTAATAGCGAGAGGAATCTCAAAACATTTAATAATAACAATACAATGTTTGTATAAAATATTACAATTAAAATAAAATTAAACAAAGGCATCACTAATGAAATTACAGACATAACAAGAGGAGTAAGACAAGGTTGCCCTTTGTCGCCCACTTTATTTAACTTTTATTTAGATGAAGTCACAAGACAGTGGCAGATAAATTTAATATCAAATTTTAATATAAATAAGGAATATTTTGAACACCTTACTTTTTGCAGATGATCAGGTAATATTCGCAAACTCAAAAGATAACCTGCAGAGGGCCTTATATAACTTGAACATAATAGCTAAAGAATTTAACTTAAATATTTCTTTTAAAAAAGACAAAAGTTATGGGATTCAAAGGAAAAACACCAATAAGATTAAAAATAATCCTTAATGATGAACTAGTAGAACAAGTGAACCATTTTGAATATTTAGGCTGTACATTATCATATGACAATATAAATGATTTTGACAAAAAAATATTAAAATTTCAAAAACTAATAGGAACAGTTAAAAAAACCTTCGTTAAGAAAGTAAGGACAGATACAGTTCTGAAGTTTTACAGAACAATGGTCATACCAACATTGTTATATGGCTCAGAGATTTGGAACCTAATTGAATTGAACAGCAAGAAAGAAGAATGGAGGCAGCAGAAATGAAATTGTTGAGACCGTTGGCAGGATATACACTGTTAGATCATAAACAAAACAAATACATTAGACAAGAATTAGGCATTTCAAATATAATAGATGTATAACTATATAAATAAAGGGCACGAACATGTATATATAATTTATTTCAAGAAATAGTCTGCCCAGGCATCCTGGGTTGCCAAAAACACAGAATAACACACATATAAGAATAGTAATGATTACAGTAAGATAGATGAGCCAAATTGAAATGTGAACTAGGAGCTTAAGTTCAAGAAATAATGAATTTGTACATATATTTGTAACAATCACACACTAACGAATAGAAAAGGGAGGGGGGGTATTATGATATTCCGTATAAATGATTTTTCAGAATTGCCACAGACCCTTTAATGGTTGAAGTAATTATTTTTGGAATGATGTCATGGATTGCAAATGTTTTGATAGTGTTTACAGTTGATCGTGGGATGGTGCCCCTCGCTCCGATCATTAAACCATGTACTTCTCAGGTGCCTTCCATCTGATATTTTTCTCGAAAATACGGAATAGTAGGCTCATAAATTTGTTGTTTTTCTTTGTTGACTTCGGATGGTTGGGTCTGGCTCATCTCAAATCTAACAGTTGGGTCCAGTATAAAGCCTTTACTATTAGTCTTGTCTAGAGCCACGATGTCCGCTCTTCAGACAGAGTTCCAAGAAAACTACACAACTACAGGGCCATGGGACGACGGGATGTAGGACGGCCGAGACGACGATGGAGTGACCAGTTTTAGACTTCAATTAACTATTGGGACGGAACAGGCCGGACGGCCTAACCCGTGATGATGATGATGATGATGATGATGATGATGATGATGATGATAAACTATGCCTACGTGTCTTAGATTTCCGGCAACTCGAAGAACTTTGTTCCCGATAGCAGGTTCCAAACAAAATTTCTCGGTCATTTCTCGCTCACATTAAATATCGGCGCTGAATAACCTTTCCAATTGAAAATATCGTTTAATAAATCTCCTACTACTAACTTACTGTTACTATTATTAGAGGATGTGTTAAGGCTGGTTCACAATAAACCGGGAGCGAAAACTACAGCAAGAACTAGAACGGAAATATTGTTAAAATAAATGTATTTATAGTCGCGACGCTGTTATTCCCGGCGTGACTCCTCCTCTTTGCTTACGTCTTAGGAAGTGAAGGCTCTATAAAGTCTAGGTAGGTAGTACTCTCAATTTGCATTCGACTTATGTAAAGCTTTTCTTGCTAACCGAAATCCCTTTGTGGAAAGTGCAAGGTTGTGGGTCCAGTGCAAGGTTTTTGTAATTGCGTATTGTAGCTATTTATAATGCCTTTTTGCCTGCCTATTTTAGCTATTTATGATGCTTTTTGCCTGCCTATTTTAATGATTCGTAATGCCTAAACTTCCGGTCTCTGGTTATAACCAGCATATTATATAGTGTAGTGTGTAGTATGAAGACACCAGTGGTTACAGTATAGTAGGAGTATCAATTACGAAAATGTTATGCTCTTAATCCATGAAAGTATTTTATGCTCGACTATGCCCAACTGTATTAATTATACACCTGGTAGTAGCCCTTTAATGCACCTCATTAAAGTACACCTATTCATTAAAGTTCAGGTGTTCAGCCAATGACAAGTCACCTTTGTACCGTTATAAAACCGCAAGTATTGAATATTCTCGGATATGCAATCGAAAGACAATAATTAGCGAAAAGTCGCGGAGGCTGGAAATCCAATACTGTCGCAGAAGGTTATGTTCTGTTACTATAATAATTAGCGTTAATTGTAAATAATATTCAAATAAATTCAATTTGTCATCTCGTTTTTCAATTCTAAATCAATTTCCAGGTTATATCAGAATAATGTTCATCTTAGTCTCTATCAAGGTCAATGACATTCGGCCTCGGAAAAAATCAATACTTTCGCGTCTGCGCACATCTCACAATTCAGGTCAGTTCGCACATAACCATAACATGACCTAATTTTGAATAATTTCAAGTTAGAAATATGGTCGAGCATAAAAAGTCGTATGAAACTTGCCTATAATGGTAATTAAGGGGAGTTGGTCATTATCGCATGCAAAATAATGGTAAAAATAGCCTATCTTCAAACAGTCATAAATATAATACTATTTATCAGAGGTCTTTCCTTTTTGTTAGCTATGTGTGTATACATATTAAGCTTTAAAGTGAAAAAGAATGGTTACTCTAGAGTAAATCTTTATCCTTAAATTAATTTTTTTAATTAAGCACAATTTTTTTTTTATAAATTCACTACATGTCTGTGATTAGGTACACTCTATTCAATTATTATAGCACATATTGAATTGAAAATTTGATCACTTATTGCTAATAGATACTAAAACATATCCTACTAAAATTATTCATGTATCTGTAATATTATGGGTATAGGGCTTATAGCAATCATCACCGTCAATAAATTAAAACAAAATTGAAGATTAGTATAAGCCCTATGTCCATAATATTACAGGTATTTTAATAATTTTAGTAGGGTATGTTTTAGTATCTGTTAGCAAAATTGTAATTCAATGTGTGCTAGGATAAGTGAATAGAGTGTACCTAATCACAGGTATGTAGAGAATTTATATAAAAATATGTTTAAATTCAAAAATTAATTTAAGGGTAAGATTTACACTAGATTAACCATTCTTCTTTCATTTTAAAGCTTAATGTATATACATATATCACTAAAAAAATGAAAGAGCTGTGATATATAGTATTACATTTATGATTGCTTGAAGATAGGGTATTCTTACCATTACTTTGCATGCAATAACGTCCAATTCCCCTTAAGACGCTCGTATGAAAATTATGAAACTCGCTTGCGTTCGTTTCACAAACAAACATACTTGCGTCTTAATTACTACCATTATAGGCTCGTTGCATAATGTACTATTATATTACGGATTATCCGACCTTTACGATTAACCGTTCAGTCCACCCCCTTCATAATCGCGGATAATAGAGATTCTACTATGGAAAAAACTTTGGTGTAAGAAAATGGTAGGAAAATGAAACATTAAGTACATTGGTTGAACTCTTGTACTTTGGGTTGAAACAAAGTGTGTTTTTGCTAGCTGTGACAAGTAGTTGACTGCATTCATTGTCAAGGTAACAACGAATCCGAGTGGCCGTTATCTGTAATCAGTTCCAGTAGTTTAACGACCGTCTTATCTTTGAAATTATAAGCACTGTCACGTCTCTAGCAAGGTTATTTGTCACTTCATTCAGAAATAGCAACTGAGTTGTAATTGCGCACTTACTTTAAGAACGTTGAATGCACATGTTAAGAAAGAAAGAGGAAGAGAGAGGAAAAAATTAACAAGAAAAAATATAAAGTGGACAGGAAGAAGTAAAAGCTGAGAAAGGAAAGTAAAAACAAATATGAAGATAAGAAGAAACTGGCAGATTGTAGGGGAGTAGTGGGTACAGTGAGACACAAAATATTAAGACATGTATGCAAGTGAAATTTCAAGTATTTTTAAAATCAAGTGCAACAGAAATATACATTAAAACATGGAGTACAATAATACATAAACAGAAATGTTAATAGATAAAGGACATAATATACAATGCGTGTTTGTAAAAAAAAATGCAAATGTCTCACTGTTTCCATTCAGGAGGGTACAGTGAGACACCACAGTGTCTATTAACGGACATTGAAATGATTTACATTTATTTTAAAAGAAAAGAAAGCTTGCTGTCTCTTTATCTTTCCATGTTCTGTAGACTTATTTAGAATCATTTTGATGTCTGACTTCGAAACCATTGAAACATCTGGAACATTTGGAAAAGTGAATTTTCCATGACTTTTCAAACTTTCGCTAAAAAATAAAATTAATTTTTGGTGACAACAAAGCTTATAATTATAAGAATTTAATTTAATTCTTTATTATTTTTAGTATGTTTTTTTTTAAATTTGTGAATAATTTTTTATTTAAGAAACCATTAAAATGTAATGTATCCATTATTTTAAGCTATAGTTCCTAAATTGGTTACTGGTATGTTCATTTTTAATGTTAGTTACCGGTAAATGTAATATAATTACAGTTTATTTTTGCAAATCATTGGTACATGGGGAACAGTGAGACGTCTCAGTGTACCCTTCAACGGCATGTCTCACTGTTCCCTTTACGCATAGTTCGTTTAAAAATGGCACCATCACTTCAAAATCAAAACAAGAAAGACGAAACTTTGCCAAACATAATCTCAAATACCATAGTATTAGGTAACAAAACATTCATATTTATGTCTCATTTGTATATCCAATATAACCTTCATTAAACACAAGCCAAAATTTTACTTCTAGAGTGAAAAATTACGAATTATTTTTCATCACTCACCTTTATAACTAGAATCAAATCGAGTATGAAAATACTGTTACTTTTCTCATGCAACATACAACTCCACTGTTACTAACATTTCAACATCAAAATTTACCATCTAATAAAAAATGTCTCACTGTTCTCCCTGTCTCACTGTACCCACTTCTCCCCTACTGTCAATTTCTATATCCTGGTCAGTTATTGGACAATTATCTATTATAGTTATGGATCCCTGGAATCTAAGGAGATTTGTGGTAGGGCAACAGCTGCATAGCTTCTTTCCTCCCGATACTTTGAGTTCTCTTCATATTCTTGTTGTAGAACAAAGTAAGAACGAGCTTGAAGATATATAGAAAGTAAAAAAGGATGAAGAGAGATGTGGAAAAGTAATGCTATGTAAAAATGGAAGAAGAGGGATAAGGTAAAGAAAGACGAGAAATGTTATCTCCCTGAGTCTTGAGAATATACTATAGGGGAGACTGTTGTACCTTTAGCATAGTGTACCTTTGAACATTTTTTGTTTTTTAAATTTTGCTGCTACCTAGACGACCCAAACTGAAGTAAATTGTAGAGAAAGCCGCTAAGTAGCTCTGGTCGTAGTTTCAGTTTGATTTATTGCAAAGTGTGAGTTCCGTGGACAAAAGAAATTTTTTAGTACCAAAAGTAAACATTTCGTTCATTGATATATGTTTTCTAACACAAAATCAGATTGCATTTGTTAATATCTTTCAAGTACGGTGTGTTCCCTATCATCTGGTGAGTAATAACATATTTTAATTTCCATGAATTTATTTGACTCTAGTTTTCGGAGCCATATTTGTTTAAACGTGCACCCTCTTGTACCTTTGAACACAAAACATCTTGTACCATGGAACATGTTCCAAATTACACGATACTATCGGTTTTTGTTTTTCTTTTATTTAGAGGTCATGTCACGAAGTAAGTCTGGAATTAAAGAGGTCCCCAATTGATTCGGATGCCTTGAAGAAAGCTGTTGAAGCAGCTATTACTTCTCCACGAAATAAAATCTCAATCAGAGAAGCCTGCTCTGGTTTACGATGGCAAATACATTTTAAATATGATTGTCAGTTTTTACAGCTATATTCCCACCTATATTCCATGTGTTCCAACTTACAAGAGGGTATGTTCCAAGGTACATGATTCTGTTGTACCTTTGAACACATTACATATCTCTTCATTTTATTTTTTCCATCCTTAATAGATCTGTAAAACAGGAAAATACATACAGGAAGTTGTAAAGGAATCTTCAATAATTATTTCAAGCATTTTTTCATTTAAAAAATTTCATTTCCCAAAATTAAAAAAAAAAATAATAAAATGTGAAAAGTGTTTAATGATACAACAGTCTCCCCTACTATACTTCATACATGATTATGATATAAGATGTATGTGCAGAGACCCGATGTATAGTACGAGGCTCGTCCATAAAGTAACTTTCCCACTCGTCCCACAGCTAGCAAACCATATGTTGCGCGAAGCGACTGCGTATACGTGATAGAGTAATGTCCTGGCATGGCGCATGCACTAGCGGAACTTCCCGAGTGCTCTCAGTAGCTTCGTTGCTTTGGTTGAAGATGGACGTTCCTATTCCAGCTCCCGCCGAGTGAAGTGCGGTCAGTGATAAAGTTTTTGAATGCACAGGGCATAGCGCCGATTCAAATTGATCGTCAGCTGTGCCAGATCTATGGGCCTAACGTCATGAGCAACCAGATGCTGCGTTGCATTTATGCATTTATTTCTCTGTCCACTTACACTGCGTAATAAATTTTAACTCTTTTTTGCTCTGGGCATGTGATACATGTTTTCTATATAATTTGAATCTCCTGAATACGAATATGACAATAAAAAACAGTTGGTGGTTACGGTTTTTGAGAAATTTTCGGATTTATATCGATTCAAAATACTGCTTTATATAATGATAATAAGGTTAAATCTTCACTGTTCAGAATATTACAGCTTTCTTTTTCTGCATTTTATTTTACACTGGGCATCAGGTACATCACGAGCTAAAGTTCAACAATAGTCTGCTAGCATATTGGTACTACATTGTCCTTGGTATCTTTTTTTCCATAGTTGAAATTTCTTGGTGAAAGCGCTCCCCATGCTCATCACTGAAATCGCCACAATTCTTGAGGAAAAAGTCAATATGGGAGTGAAGGAAGTGAATTTTCGGGGACATTTTACAACCCATAGTTTCATACGCCAACAGTAAGTTTTTCACTAGTTTTTCATAGTTCTTATTTCTACAGTTACCCAGAAAATTTAATACAACCTCCTTGAATGCAATCCAGGCGGCTCTCTCTTTTCCCTCCAACAAAGATTCGGAGTAATTGTCCTTCATTATTTCTCTAATTTGTGGTCCATTGAAAACTCCCTCTTTTATTTTTGAATCACTAATAGCAGGATATTTTTCCTGGATATGTTTATATACTTCACTTTTATGATTCTTCCCTTTAAAAGAATTCTTAATTAACGCTAACTTAATGTGTAAAGGGGGTAAAATTACTTTACTTTGAGGTGCAAGAGATTATGTATATTATAATATTTGGCTCTAGTGATCGTCGTTTTATTTTATAATGCTTATCCCGAGCGCGACTGTACCATTCGCACAGAAAGCAGCAAAATTTTGTGTAGGCTAATTGCATTCCAAGAACCAATGCTACAACCTTCAAATCCGCACATATGAACCATTCGTATTTTAAATATTGTCATCAAAGCACACTTTAAAGAAATACACGTCTTACAGAGAATACTAACACCACGGAAATCTCCTGATAAACTGAAGCGATTTCATACGGCGAACCTGTTTCTCCCCCTCCAAATGGAACCGAAAAGAGCAATAAAACAATTTCCGCTTCTAGAAGTGGTTTCGACAGGATGGTCTATTGCAAAATATAAACTAATGTAATGTAATTAAAGCTCACAATGAAAGAAATACACATCTCAAATAAAATCAGGTAAACTCATGCGAATTCATACCGCGAACCTGTTTCATCCCCTCCAAATAGACTCGTAAAAGGGCAATAAAATAATTTCCCTTTGTACAAGTGCTTCTAACATGGTGGTCTACTTATATTAATATTGAATAATTTCGAAGGAAAAATTGTCCCGGGGCCGGGTATCGAACCCGGGACCTTTGGTTAAACGTACCAACGCTCTACCAACTGCGCTACCCAGGAACTCTACCAGACACCGATCCAATTTTTCCTCTGTATCCACAGACCTGAAAGTGGGCTGACAACCGTCAAGCAACCAACATTGAGTGCACACTAACTCTGTGTGACTTAAATTGTAGTTTTCTGTTAACGAACAGTGACGTGTATTATGCAAATCAAGCTTTCAGGTATAACTTCCTGTAAAGTGAATTTGAATAATTTCGAAGGAAAAATTGTTCCGGGGCCGGGTATCGAACCCGGGACCTTTGGTTAAACGTACCAACGCTCTACCAACTGAGCTATCCGGGAACTCTACCAGACACCGATCCAATTTTCCCTCTATATCCACAGACCTCAAAATGGGCTGACAACCGTCAAGCAACCAACATTGAGTGCACACTAACTCTGTGTGACTGAAATTGTAGTTTTCTGTTAACGAACAGTGACGTGTATTATGCAAATCAAGCTTTCAGGTATAACTCCCTGTAAAGTTAATTTGAATAATTTAGAAGGAAAAATTGTTCCGGGGCCGGGTATCGAACCCGGGATCTTTGGTTAAACGTACCAACGCTCTACCAACTGAGCTACCCAGGGACTCTACTAGACACCGATCCAATTTTTCCTCTGTATCCACAGAACTCAAAGTGGGCTGACAACCGTCAAGCAACCAACATTGAGTGCACACTAACTATGTCTGACTAAAATTGTGGTTTTCTGTTAACGAACAGTGACGTGTATTATGCAGATCAAGCGTTCAGGTATAACTTCCTGTAAAGTGAATTTGAATAATTTCGAAGGAAAATTTGTTCCGGGGCCTGATATCGAACCCGGGATCTTTGGTTAAACGTACCAACGCTCTACCAACTGAGCTACCCAGGGACTCTACTAGACACCGATCCAATTTTTCCTCTGTATCCACAGAACTCAAAGTGGGCTGACAACTGTCAAGCAACCAACATTGAGTGCACACTAACTCTGTGTGACTTAAATTGTGGTTTTCTGTTAACGAACAGTGACGTGTATTATGCAAATCAAGCTTTCAGGTATAACTTCCTGTAAAGTGAATTTGAATAATTTCGAAGGAAAATTTGTTCCGGGGCTGGGTATCGAACCCGGGACCTTTGGTTAAACGTACCAACGCTCTACCAACTGAGCTACCCAGGAACTCTACTAGACACCGATCCAATTTTTCCTCTGTATCCACAGACCTCAAAGTGGGCTGACAACCGTCAAGCAACCAACATTGAGTGCACACTAACTATGTCTGACTAAAATTGTGGTTTTCTGTTAACGAACAGTGACGTGTATTATGCAGATCAAGCGTTCAGGTATAACTTCCTGTAAAGTGAATTTGAATAATTTCGAAGGAAAATTTGTTCCGGGGCCTGATATCGAACCCGGGACCTTTGGTTAAACGTACCAACGCTCTACCAACTGAGCTACCCGGGAACTCTACCAGACACCGATCCAATTTTTCCTCTGTATCCACAGAACTCAAAGTGGGCTGACAACCGTCAAACAACCAACATTGAGTGCACACTAACTCTGTGTGACTTAAATTGTAGTTTTCTGTTAACGAACAGTGACGTGTATTATGCAAATCAAGCTTTCAGGTATAACTTCCTGTAAAGTGAATTTGAATAATTTCGAAGGAAAATTTGTTCCGGGGCCGGGTATCGAACCCGGGACCTTTGGTTAAACGTACCAACGCTCTACCAACTGAGCTACCCGGGAACTCTACCAGACACCGATCCAATTTTTCCTCTGTATCCACAGACCTCAAAGTGGGCTGACAACCGTCAAGCAACCAACATTGAGTGCACACTAACTCTGTGTGACTTAAATTGTGGTTTTCTGTTAACGAACAGTGACGTGTATTATGCAAATCAAGCTTTCAGGTATAACTTCCGGTAAAGTGAATTTGAATAATTTCGAAGGAAAAATTGTTCCGGGGCCGGGTATCGAACCCGGGACCTTTGGTTAAACGTACCAACGCTCTACCAACTGAGCTACCCGGGAACTCTACCAGACACCGATCCAATTTTTCCTCTGTACCCACAGACCTCAAAGTGGGCTGACAACCGTCAAGCAACCAACATTGAGTGCACACTAACTGTGTGACTTAAATTGTGGTTTTCTGTTAACGAACAGTGACGTGTATTATGCAAATCAAGCTTTCAGGTATAACTTCCTGTAAAGTGAATTTGAATAATTTCGAAGGAAAAATTGTTCCGGGGCCGGGTATCGAACCCGGGACCTTTGGTTAAAGGTACCAACGCTCTACCAACTGAGCTACCCGGGAACTCTACCAGACACCGATCCAATTTTTCCTCTGTATTCACAGACCTGAAAGTGGGCTGACATTGTTTTCACATAATGAGTCTTCACATATTTTGTAAAAGAAAATAGTTACACGCGAAATACGGTGATTTTTTTAAGTAAAATGCATAGAAAATGAATTATATTGTGCATCTTGAAAACCCGAATTCATGGAACATTTTGCTTGTTATTTTTGAATTTAGGAGGTCGAAATTAGTAAGAATTTATTAGTTTAATATCTGGTGCAAAATGACTGTCGACCAGTGTTACATGGCAAGCTCCATAGGCTTCCAAGCTCTCCTTACCTTCTTCTAGAATTATTTTAATTGCCATGGTTACAGTTAACCTGCTAACTAGAAAAGTAAGTATTCAAGCACGTTTAATTAAATTAAACAATCGCGTTCCCATGGAGAGCAAGATTGTACGTGTGATTGCTGTCTGTAGTCTGAATTTCGTGACGTTTAATAAAAGTTCGACATTCGGGTGGGAATTTTGTGGCCTCTTTCTAGTTTTGTGATTCTTCACGACTTCCTCTCTTGCATTTGCAGTCTGGTTTTCACGCTAAACTCATGTTTTCCCAAACTCCTTTTAACTGCGGAAGTCTTAATTGTTTTCAGAAAATTATAGAGCTGTTCCTTTACTGATGAATGTGCATATGAACATTCGAGAATTTTATGCCCATGCATTACCAGATAGCTGACGATTTCTCACCGAACGAAACAATGTTCTGTCCCGAAAGATCTGTAATGAACAAAGGAGCTGTAGATTAGTTAATTGACAAATATTTAAATTTAGCCTGCAATTCTCTTTCCACCATGACTGTAATGCTTTGCCTCCCTGGTCGTGTGGTTAGAATGACACAAGGCCACCGCTGGGACATCGCACGACAAAATATTTCGGACAAACACCCAGTTTCTTGAACGGAAGATAAATCTAATGTAAATCTAGCTTTCAGATAAATCTCCCTGTGAAACAGACTTGAATAATTTCAAGGGAAAAATTGTTCCCGGGTCGGGTATCGATCTCGGGACCCTTCGCTTAGTGCACGATTGCTCTACCCACTGAGCTACCCAGGAGCTACACCCGACACCGTCCCAGTTTTTCCCTTTATATCCACACAACTCAAGTGGGTTGATAAGGCGCCAGAAACCCAACTTTGAGTGCACACAAACTCTGTGTGACTTGAATTGTGGTTTTCTGTTAACGTACCTACAGTGACGTACTGTATACATTATGCAAATCTGGGTTTCAGAAAAAGCTCCCTGTGAATTTTTTTAGTAGGTTATTTTACGATTAGAGAAAACACGGAAATTTTACTTGAATGAAGTAAAGAGATAGGTTTGGAAGTAAATCCCGAAAAGACAAAGTATATGATTATGTCTCGTGACCAGAATATTGTACAAAATGGAAATATAAAAATTGGAAATTTATCTTTTGAAGAGGTGGAAAAATTCAAATACCTGGGAGCAACAGTAACAAATATAAATGACACTCGGGAGGAAATTAAACATAGAATAAATATGGGAAATGCCTGTTATTATTCGGTTGAGAAGTTTTTATCATCCAGTCTGCTGTCAAAAAATCTGAAAGTTAGAATTTATAAAGCAGTTATATTACCGGTTGTTCTTTATGGTTGTGAAACTTGGACTCTTACTTTGAGAGAGGAGCATAGGTTAAAGGTGTTTGAGAATAAGGTGCTTAGGAAAATATTTGGGGCTAAGAGGGATGAAGTTACAGGAGAATGGAGAAAGTTGCACAATACAGAATTGCACGCATTGTATTCTTCACCTGACATAATTAGGAACATTAAATCCAGACGTTTGAAATGAGCAGGGCATGTAGCACGTACGGGCGAATCCAGAAATACATATAGAATGTTAGTTGGGGGTCGGAGGGAAAAAGACTTTGGGGAGGCCGATAAGTAGATGGGAGGATAATATTAAAATGGATTTGAGGGAGGTGGGATATGATGATAGAGACTGGATTAATCTTGCTCAGGATAGTAACCAATGGCGGGCTTATGTGAGGGCGGCAATGAGCCTCCGGGTTCCTTAAAAGCCATAAGTAAGGAAGGTACTAAGAAAAACAATTAAAAAGAAGTCAAGCAAATCATGTATTCACTAATCTTTGACTTTGTTTCAATAATGTTTACATGCTTAACAAAGACAAAAATACTATTCCATAACACCCGAAGTTCCTCTGTACCCACAATATATTACAGGAGCTCAACGGTGTGTAGAAGAGGTTAAACAACGAATCGAAAGAACAAGTTCTTTATTTTTCACTAGTGAGTCGGATGTCCTGGTTTTCAGATTTACAGCGAGTCCTGTAATATATTCAGATGAAATTTCGGCCTACAATTTCCCTTCTTCATCAAATTAACCTCCTCTGCTAACCATGATTCTGAGTTATAATTAGGGAGCGGATTTTTATGTGCTAAAAATTTAAATATATTTATTTTTTATGTTCTAAAAAGTACGAAAATATTTGCTAAAAATAAAAAAAAATGTTAGTAGGTACTCACCAACCACGCTTGAGTTTTAGTAGTTGGCCGAGAATTGCAGTGAACAACAAAGGTCATCTCCAAATTCTCCATCACAAATGCATGCCGATTATCTCTGAACAACGATTTATACTGTGAAAACGATCTTTCCACATCACAGGACGTCAGACGTGCATATTTAAAGAGAGGAATGTCACAAACACAAACATCGTCATTTTCACCTACAGGCACACCCTCCAATACTTGAGCAACTTTACATATTTTTTTATATCCACTGTTTTTCCCAAACACATTCTGAAATTTGTCCCTTAGTATTTGTAATTCTGAACCTGGTAGCGAGTGTATTTTAATTTCCACGGCACGCACCTCCCTGTTTCAGACAACAGGTTTTTGAATGTTTCGAGTTTTTATATGATGTCACACAAAAAGCTAATAGGAAAGCCAAATCGTTTTGTAACAACCATCTTTCAGTATATCTTGAAGGATATCGATTGACGAAGCCCGATAACAGGGAATCACAACAAGATGCAGGCCTATTGCCTTACTTGATAGGCATGAGCGAGAGGCGAGAGATTTGTTTAAATTAAATAATGTTTATACCCGAGCTCTTATCTGTTGTGTTTCACAAACAAAGCGTTGAATGAAATCGTCTTCAGCAACAATAAACATTCCTAATTATGTGTTGCAAGATCTCTCCTCTTTGTCCACGTTAATTTATTCTCTAATAATAACACTGATATGCTGCCTAGCAGTTCTCAGAACTTGAGGCGATACTATTACAAAAATGGATCACGGATACACCACACAGCGCTTAGAAACACGAAGCAACCAAGAATTCTTAAAAAAGATAAATACTTCTGAGTGATATAATTGATTTAGTTTTAAAATATTTAAAAGTTCTTGTAAAAAAAATTATTTAAGTAAAAAATCTCGAAGATTTATGTATTTATAATACATTTCCTGAAAATATGTATTTACATATTTTTTTTTCTGAAAATATGTGTTTTTATGTGAAATAAAATTCGGGTTTTAAACTTGAAACTTCGTGTTCGGAATGTTTAACTTTGTTAATTGTGTTTTATCACACGCAAAAAGAATATTTAATTACATAAGAATCCGCTCCTTAGCTGTAATTCTATCATTCTTTCTTTCTAGAAATGTCCTCACCTCTGAAATTACATTTTTCACACTACCAGGCTGCCAGATTACGAGGATGTCTTACTCGATCACATTTGGGGGTGTTAGCAACTTCCCAATTACTCCATTGGCATTTCAGGAACGTTACGAATTTAGCAAGAAGTGCCACACACACAGGAAGCAACTTCTGGCCAAGCTAAATATAGAAACGTTAAAAGTAAAGGATTCATGGAAGGGGATGAACTGTCGTTTCTCTACGTGTACTTCTTCCATGTTGTATCACCACCTATTCTACCCATGGTCTTTCGGAAGTTTATATTTGGCTGGTACAGGATGCTGTAAAATTTTAGTTTCGTGTCTTATATTTGCAGCGAATAAAGGATTCTTGTCCCTGAATGAAATGCCTCCAGGCTAAAAACACCGATCACTGTAAAATTCATCTTTCTTATTCTGATCATCGCCTTCCTTACTTATGACTTATAGAGAGCCCAGAGTTTCTTGCCTCCCTCACATAAGCCCGCCATCTGCCCCTATCCTGAGCAAGATTAATCCCTCAAAATTATTCAAATCAACTTTACAGGGAGTTATACCTGAAAGCTTGATTTGCATAATACACGTTACTGTACGTTAACAGAAAACCACAATTTAAGTCACACAGAGTTAAGGCCCATTCACAATGAAAATTAAATATAACCGTAACATAAACAGAGAAGTTTGCGCCCAGGTTACCAAATGGGATCATTCACAATGATTCATAAACACTGACACTAACATTGCCGTTAGACGTTAACATGAAAGTTTGCTTATGCTTACGTGATTTGCAAACAGAACACAATCGTGAAGCGCTGAAGTATACAAAAAAGAATATGAGGAAATGGCGTCGTTGTTATGTTTCCATGGTTACCAAGTATGTTGCTGTTATGTTTATGTTCCCATCGTGAATGATGGTATGACTTCTTGATTTTACCGTAACTTTTATATTCTTAAGTTAACATTTACATTATGTTTAATTTTCATTGTGAATAAGCCTTTAGTGTGCACTCAATGTTGGTTGCTTGACGGTTTGTCAGCCCACTTCGAGGTCTCTGGATATAGAGGGAAAAATTGGATCGGTGTCTGGTAGAGTTCGCGGGTAGCTCAGTTGGTAGAGGGTTGGTACGTTTAACCAAAGGTCCCGGGTTCGATGTCCGGCCCCTGCACAATTTTTCCCTCAAAATTATTCATATCAACTTTACAGGACGTAATACACATCACTGTTCGTTAACAGAAAACCACAATTTAAATCACACAGAGTTACTGTGCACTCAATGTTGGTTGCTTGACGTTTGTCAGCCCACTTTGAGGTCTCTGGATATAGAGGGAAAAATTGGAGCGGTGTCCAGTAGAGTTCCCGGGTAGAGCGTTGTTACGTTTAACCAAAGGTCCCGGGTTCGATGCCCGGCCCCGGAACAATTTTTTCCTCAAAATTATTCAACATTAATCCAATCTCTTCCATCATATCCCACCTCCCTCAAATCCATATTAATATTATCCTCCCACCTACGTCTCGGCCTCTCCAAAGGTCTTTTTCCCTCCAGCCTTCCAACTAACACTCTATATGCATTTCTGGATTCGCCCATACGTGCTACATGCCCTGCCCATCTCAAACGTCTGGATTTAATGTTCCTAATTATGTCAGGTGAAGAATACAATGTGTGCAGTTCTGCGTTGTGTAACTTTCTCCATTCTCCTGTAACTTCATCCCTCTTAGCCCCAAATATTTTTCTAAGCACCTTATTCTCAAACATCCTTAACCTATGTTCCTCTCTCAAAGTGAGTGTCCAAGTTTCACAAACAAAGAACAACCGGTAATATAACTGTTTTGTCGACCTGGTTGACGAGTTGGTATAGCGCTGGCCTTCTATGCCCGAGGTTGCGGGTTCGATGCCGGGCCAGGTCGATTGCATTTAAGTGTGTTTAAATGCGACAGGCTCATGTCGGTAGATTTACTGGCATGTGAAAGAACTCCTGCGGGACAAAATTCCGGCACATCCGGCGACGCTGATATAACCTCTGCAGTTGCGAGCGTCGTTAAATAAAACATAACATTAACATTATAACTGTTTTATAAATTGTAACTTCCAGCTTTTTTGAGAGAAGACTGGATGATAAAAGCTTCTAAACCGAATAATAACAGGCATTTTCCATATTTATTCTGCGTTTAATTTTCTCCCGAGTGTCATTTATATTTGTTACAGTTGCTCCAAGATATTTGAATTTTTTTCACCTCTTTCTGATCGTCGCCTATCGTATTATGTCATCGACTTGCGTCTTAAGGCTGGTTCACAATAAACCGAAACGAGAATCGGAACGAGAACGAAAACGAAAACGGTAAAATTGTTAAAATGTGTACATTTAAATGTGAGCATTCACAATTAACGAAAAGCTTGCCGGAGCCCGGGATCGGGAACGGAGTGTTGGCCAAGTTTCAACTTTGGCGTTCACGTTTCCGATCACAGCCTACTAGATTCATTCTATTGCCATCTAAAAGCTATTTTGTCGTCGTATATTTTGTAGCAAGAAGACCGTGACATAACCTATGCATTATTTTGTTCTGTGCTGTGCATCATGGAGCAAGTTTTATTTGATGGGATTTTAATATTGAGTGTTGAGGAAAATCCTCACGTTACGATAAGATATAAAGATGAGAAAATGAAGGAGAATACGTGGCTTTCAATAACTGCATCTTTGAACACCGATTGTAAGTGAATCATATTTTATTACTGTATTGGTTGTATTACACACTACATATTCATGCTTCAATTCAATAACTACTGTTGTGTTCATTTTTGTTCTATTACAAATGTTTCTTCCCTAATTATTTTACGTTATGGTATACTTAAAATAGGTTGTGATAATAAAGATGCATGGGCATATTCATAGTACCGTACCTAATGAAATGTTTCAGATGAAATTTCGAAGTTGGTTAACCTGTGTTTATTTTATTGGGCTATTTTACGACGCTTTATCAACATCTAGGTTATTTAGCGTCTGAATGATATGAAGGTGATAATGGCGGTGAAATGAGTCCGGGGTCCAGCACCGAAAGTTACCCAACATTTGCTCGTATTGGGTTGAGGGAAAACCCCGGAAAAAACCTCAACCAGGTAACTTGTCCCGACCGGGATTCGAACCCGGGCCACCTGGTTTCGCGGCCAGACGTGCTGACCGTTACTCTACAGGTGTGGACACCTGTGTTTATGAATAGTTTAAATAATTTCAGGGAAAAATGCCATTGGTTAATTCTACACAAATAACATCAGAATGCGTACCCGGGAAGTCCATCGACACCATCTCATATCGTTCCCTTTGCATATCGACATCCATTGTGGTCTGACTTTCTCAGTTTATTGTGAATCACAACGAGTGTCACAATTCTGTGTGACTTCTGCTTGTGGTTTTCATTTAACGTACACAGTAACGTATATATTATGCAAATCTAGTCTTTCAGGTGAAGCTACCCTGTAAAAGAAAAGTTGAGACTGGTGTCAGGTGGGTTTGAGTTTTAGTTAGAGCGCTGGATTTTAACCAGAGTGTTGAGGATCGATACCCGGCTCCGGAACAATTTTTTGAGAAAATGAAGGAGAATACGTGGCTTGAAATAATTCAAATCTTTGAACAGGATCTTCACCTGAATCACATTTTATTATATGTTATGTTGTATTAACAGCAAATTCACGCTTCAATTCAATAACTGCACTGTTGTGGGTCTCATTTTTGTTCCACGCAAATGTTGGATATAAAAAAATTTTACGTTATGGTGGAGTTAAAATAGCTCAGTGATAATAAAGATGCACCAGGGCATAATCGATACCCGGCCCCGTACCTAATGAAATTATTCAAATGAAAGCTTCACCTGAAAGACTAGATTTGCATACCTGTGTTTATGTTGGCTGTCTTGTACTCATGAGAGAACGCCATTGGTTAATTATACACAAATAACATCAGAATGCGTAATATCGACTTTACATATCGTTATTGACATGCATATCGACATCCATTGTTGTCTACGTTCTCAGTTTATTGTGAATCAAAAATTGTCATATTCCCGTCCTCTGCTTCTCGTTTTCATTCTGGTTCTCGTTCCCGGTTTATTGTGAACCAGCCTTTACATGTGCCCTACCTCAGAAATGTCTTCACAGACTGCAGTGTCCAGGAGGGTTTGAATCAGCCATACATATAAGGAGGTGTCAGCAATCCACCATTTCACTGGCCTTCGAGAAACGTCACGTATAATCTTTTAGCAACAACAGTACAGCCACACACACAGGAAGTGACACCCCAGCGGACCAAATATCGATCTACTGTAGGTAATGCAGTTCGTGAAGGAATAGCCGTGTGTGTCGTAGTCACCGTTCACATTGCCTGCATTTGCTCCTTTCACCTCATTCGCAATTCTCTTGTTTGCCCCCCTCTACCTCCTCCCCCTCTCTTTTCCTTCCCTCCCTATCCCTCCTTGCATCTCGCGAAAAACCTTGGCCTTATTCGTTTTAGCCTTGGAGTACTATCAGTTAAAGCTGTGGCAACTCTTTCATTAACTGAAATACACGGCACAGCCATCACGTCTTCCACTCGTTCAACTTGGTGACAAAAGCAGAAAAGTGTCGCACAATAGCCCCTTTGCGGAAATGCTCCTCAAGACACGGTCTTTCCTACTTCGCGATCAATGTTTGTAGTACGGTTATACCATTGCCCTTTCATTCAAGACAAGTCAATGATGGCTGCCACTAGACGCTCTCCCATTCATAAAAACGTACTAGTTTTAGTAGCGGTACCGGTAGATGGCTCTGAACGCGTGTGGGTTTTCTTTAACGCGCCGAACGTTCTGCTTCAGTCATTTGAGCGCCGTTGCGGGAAGTGGGTGTATTCGTAAGCTCGCCTCTTTCTCGACCAGTGGATAGTTCTCTTTGCTTTTTACTGCTTGTGTAGTCAACTGTTTTATACAGAGAATGATGTGAAGTTTCTTTCGAAATCTTGAGTGAAAGTGTAAAGTTTCTTTTAATATTTAAATCATTACAGAGGTGTTTTATTTAAGATTCTTGTGTTGTGTCGTGATTAGAAGATGCTGCGGTGCTTCTGCATTTCTGTGAATTGTGTATGTGTTGAGAAGTGTGGATGAAATAGTATGAGAAATGTCGTCCTCTTATCCTGCGTTCAAAAAGAAGCACAGGCTGCTATTGAGACAACTTCGTGAGCACCAAGAAGAAACATTTGCCGTCTGCATCCCGCACTTCGCAACATATCTGTTAACATTACTACAGCGAAGTAAGTGTCGAATATTGTGAGATTATATAGCTGAGTTTTCTTACTTCTTGCAGTAGTCCGAAGTTTCTTACAGACTTAAAGGAATTAACAGTCACATATTTTAAGTGTACATAATAAAATCCTTCTTATCAAACTTTTACTTTATCGTATTATACTGAGCGGAATGTTAGCTTTATATATCACAGAGCCAAGGAGAAATATTGAATGGTTTCTTAATTTACATAATTTTTTCCTTGGAATAAATTACGCATGCGCAGAAAGGTAAGACGTATTGGTCTCACCTTCAGGAGAAAGAAGATAAAAAAAAAAAAAGTGGTTTCCGTGCAAAGAGTTTTCGAATGTCTAGACAGGTTTTACGCGGGTCATTCATTGCGTGATCTTTTATGGGAAGTATCAATTTTTTTGTTCGAGAACCCTTTACAGTTTAATTCGCCACAAGTAAAGAAGAAAGAAGTGTCGTTATTTACACGTGTATAGTGCTTTCTGATTTTTAGACATGATTTTATAAAAATTTTAGACTTGATCTCCCTCTAGCAAGGTTGAGTGTGTTTGCCATGAATTCAAAATGTTGCTATTACGATTTTTATACGCATTTTAATTGGTTTCAAGTGTTTAACGAAATGTTTTCCAGTTTCTATGTATATTTTTTAAATCGAAGTCATCTTTTCAGATTCATTTAATTTACAATTTCCGCCTCGCCTTTACTTTTATTACATATCAAACATGTAACCAACATCAAGTTTTCTCAGCATTCCGAGGTTTCAATTTTCATCGGTTCGTTGGGAATTTTTGTGTCAAAAGTGAACGTCTAAAGAAATTCTTCCTCATTTCTGTTTGATACTTCTTTCTCTCGAGAACTTCTTTCGTCTTGTTTTCTGTAGTCTACTACAGTTTTCCATATTTCCCCCGTTCTGCATTACACACAGTTCTAAATTCTGGTAAATTGAGTCTTACTTTTTTTATCAGATTTGCGGGTTACATTTTATTTAACACTCCTAACTGCAATTTATTACAAAAAAACTTTACTACTAAGATTTATTACAAGTCATCCGTCCTCAAGTGAGGTTGACCACTGGGATCCGGAATTAACAAACATAAAAGATAAAGGGAAATGGAACGAGCAAAATAATGATTCGATTTGTACATTAAAACAAAAATTTACGTTTTAACATATAGATGATAGTGTAGAATTTGAAGAGAGGCCTTCAGAATTTCCATTACAATCTTCTGAACCTCATAAAAGGGAATTTGAAAGGATTTGAGAATATTAGATGTAAATTTTGGTAAACAACCCCTCGCTCCAAATAGTAAGCCTGTAACATCCCAGTTGTAAAGCGAAATGCCATATTTTTCACTGAGGTATGGAAGACAAGGTACATATTTAGCTCGCTTGTCATCATTTATCTGCAGTGCTTGGTTTGTGTCTCGTTCAAAGCAAATCGTAGGGTCTAAGACCATCGCTTTCTGGGTTCAGGCTATGATAAATTTGGATTTCCTTCATTTAGGCCTGCTTTTTCGATCGTCATGAAAGGTCTACCGTGCGCCCTTCTTTTGTTGATAAAATGAACCGGTATGGCATAGTTGCGCCCCGCGGTCAATTGGGAGGCCTAGCCATGGCATAATTGCGCCCCGAAGAAATCAGGTAGCAGATGGGACATGGAACGCCCCGAAGAAATCAGGTAGCAGATGGGACATGGCATAGTTGCGCCCCGAAGAAATCAGGTAGCAGAATGATGGAGCATGAGCAGTACACACGAAAGTGATTGTCATAAAATAAATAAATTAGCCTACTTAAAAATATTACAGTGATAGCTGCATTGAAATGAGGTAGGCCTAGCGTATGATCAATTTTGCTATTTAAAATAACACTTTTTTATTGATCACACACAATAAATGAACTGCATTTTTTGTTTCTACATAGATATCTTAACCCTACGGTACAGGGTTTCGAAAATTGAAACTTAGAACCATTATCAATTATTAACTCTTCACCCTTTTCACTAAACTTAACATTCATTTTAAATTAACCTCACTATACGCCACAGACGGTGTGAAATCACTAATAAAATGTCAAGACTGCTAAGGCCCCATATTCCAACGACTCATTCATTCGAATATGTCAGTTAATAAAGTACTGCCAACTTCATGGTGTTCATTTTAACGGTAGGCTATTGATAATCACTGCATAAACAGTAGAAAAAAAGTTAATAAAATACTGCCAAATTCATGGTGTTCATTTTAACGGTATCGATAATGAATATAAATCGAATAAGAAATCAGTAAGGTTGGTTGATTACGAGGCTCGAGATTCCGTAATGTCTTTTTCTGTACCTATTTCATCGGGGCGCAACTATGCCATGACCTTTTTCTCTACCTGCCTTTTTCTCTACCTGATGGGAACGGGGCGCAACCATGCCCACAAAACAGGGACCCTTTTTTATATGCTGCATTTTATCTGATCGTGTGGCGCAACTATGCCCTGCCCAAATGAACCATAATGTTGACTGACATCAAGAAAAGAAATCATTACCGATAATATATTTCGTTCTTTCGTTGATGACAAAATGATTGGGCTATTTGGCGATACCTGGGGACACTTCTGTAAATAATATTTCATCCGCCTCTCTAACGTTATCTAGTTCAATATAGAAATATTTTCTTTCGGTTGTCTGTTACGATATTCCGATATAGGGAGCTTTTTCATGCGTGCATAGTAAAATTTGACCAATGTTTTCGCAGAACATATGCGATCCCTGTTGACCGACCGAAGATCGTCTTATGCTTTCATAAAGTGTGTAGGTTGGCTAGTATCTCTCTCCCACTCTCTCTCTCTCTCTCTCTGTAGTCCTTGAACGGATTTGGCACGTCTTTCACATAGCAGGCGTTTCTCTTCTTGCTGAACGAACAAATATTCTTTTCTCGGACATAGTGGTTATACAAGTAGTATCCCCCCCCCAGTTTATCGCTCCAGTACTGTTCCCGTCACTACCGCATATCTGGAGCAGTGAATCTCACAGGCCCATTTTTGTGGTTACTATGATTTTTATTGTTTAGGTGGGCTACACTTTTTATATAGACTAAAAGTTCACAATTACAAAAACATGGCATCGTAATGACCCGACTATGGACAATTTAATCTAAATATTACGTTTAAATTTATATAAATTCAGTAATCATATCGATTATAACTAGGGCCCAGATGTTTAGGCATTTATAACAATTAAAATAGGCAGGCAAAAAAAAGGCAATAAAACGTAAAAAAGGCATAATAGGCTATATTTTAACAATAAATTTAAATTACATCAACATAACTCACACATATTTACTTCGTAGGTGACATATGTTGACTTATAATAGTAATATGCGTTACAAGAGCGGTATGTTGAAGTTTTCACGTTCGAGGAAAAGTTTGAAAAGGCGAAACGTAGTTGAGCTTTTATAATTTCCGAGAATTGAAAGAAAACATACCACTCGTGTATCGTACATTATTTTGTGCGAAGATCGTTTATTACATACCTGAAAGAGAAATTTCTAATTAGTTGCAATGAAATCTCCATCTTGGTTTCTGTTTAATGACGGCAAATTTGCAAAACAAAAATATCTATCTTCAATATTGTTGCTTTAAAATGTTTTCTGTGTTTACTATACTCCAGCAGGCCGTGATATACGTCTGTCTTTTTTTCCCCCAGTCTATCATGAATCTGGAATCTTGTTGATTTTTTTACGGCTTAATGTTACTTGCATCACGAATGCAGTAACTTTAGTGGAGTTGTAGAGTTTACTTTAATGTTTGCAAATATTTAAAAACAATAATTAACAGTGCAATTTAGGTGAAATTGCAGTGGTAAGTTTCAATTTATAATTTTACTATATTAAACGTCTCTAAAAATAATATGTTAAAAGCCTAAAGCAGTAAAATCAATATGTCACTTAAGCGGTAAGAAGAGGGAAATTGTTATGTGTGTTAGGTTGGGAATACTGAATGTGGAATTTTAGACTTTCCGCGGATTGGTTTTGTGCGGAAACCAAGCAAATACGCACGATCTCGCACAAAATACTTTTTTTCGTGATTAACTGTCTTTTCACAAACCTTACATAAAAAAACTGTTCCATCGGTTGAAAACACATGGGCACCAAATTCACTAACGTAAGCATGAAGTTTACTTTTCAATGGTTTACTGAATTTAGGCATTCTAGCTAACCGATCTTATACCTTCTGTCACCTGACAATAACTGACTGTTCCTCACTCAAATTTCTTTCTCCTACAATAATAAACACGTGGAGTCCAAAATTGTAACGGTAAGATTTGAAAATATGAAAGCAAACAATTGAAAAATGCTACGTGACAACTTCTATGAGAACGAGCTTAATATTTATTTAAAGCTGATTGTTTATGAAGCTGATTGTTGGATTGTCGAATGTTATGTTTTATTTAAGACATTACTATTATGTGCCGGAATTTGTAACATGTGGATTGTCGATCATTACTGGATTGTCGATCATTATTTACACCAATAGTATTAAAGCACGATTATTAGCAGATTAAGCACCGAAAAAAAATTAATTTTATTTACTATTGTTAGTAAAGTTAGTCATTGTTTCAAATATTTAAATTTCATACACATTACATTACAATTAATTAGAAAATTACAAATAAGCAAGAAATATTGCTTTAAAATGACAAAAAAACAGGCATTTATTAGTTTAAGAAACACCTTAAAAAAGCAAAATAAAAATTGGCCCTATCACTTTGATTTACTCCAAATCACATTTATATTTATGCAAATAATGATTTACTTCCACCCCAGTTTTTAATGTGACAACGTTTCTTAGTTCGTGTTAGGTTTCAACTTATGTTATTTTTTATTTATTTATTTATTTCTTTTTTTAGAATTTTAGGTAAGGACGAAAATAGCCATAAGCTGACGCGCCCTTTTTAAACCCCACTAACTAACCGAGAGATGTCAGTGATCGATAACGATTCTACCTAGTGGCAAATTTAAAACTAAATGCGTGTATGAAGTATAGTATATTGTACTCCAGGACCCAGGAGGATAGAGTAGAAAATAATAAAAAGAAACTATGTTCGACTAACATTAAATTTGAAATAAACTTAAAATACATTTGATTCGATGTATATTTTGAAAAATATCCGGTTGTCGAGTTATTGAGGAAAATAACCGGTTATCAGGTTAAACCAGCTAGCAAAGATAAGCGGTATTTAACCGGTTAACCGTATAAAAATAAATAACCGGTTATGTTTTGGCCATCCCTAGGTTGTACATTTTTGAATTCGCATAAAAATCCGTTTAGAAGTCTAAATTTATTTTCGATGGCAGGGTGAAGTAACGAGAGACTTAGGCGTAATTAGCAGTAGTAATAATAATAATGACATGCATCATCTTGTGTATGATCTGTGCTGTCTTAAGCTGTGAGCGTTCTCCGAGCTAACCATATGTCCTGAATCTTTAATAAGAAGTTACTACACTATAATTTACGAATATGCTCTTGAGGATGTAACGTTCTAAATACAGAAACCAACGGAAGTGTGTACTTCCGTCAAGACAAATTATTACATTAGAGATCCCGCTACTCGTGACCGTGTGAGTGATGTAAAATCACGGTCGACAGTGAAGAAGTGTCTAATCCGTGAAATAAATAGTTATTATTATTCCACCATTAATAGTTTATCAACAATCAACACCTTCAGTTTATTATTACCACTACCAATTATCAATTAAATGAGTGCTATAGCCTTGATGACACCCTGGCTGAAGTGCAGTCCTTATACATAGAAATGCATCAATATTATTGTCGCCACCAACGCTTCCAGATTAAGTTGTCCACTTTAAAATGACCAGAGGAAAAATGGCCACAAACAAAAATGCCCAGAGCAAAATATGCAAGGGAAAAAGTCCAGTAAAAAAGTCCACATACAAAAATGTCCACAACAAAAAAGTCCGCATTCAAAAATGCCCATATAAAGTTCATAATTGGAAATATATATATATATATATATATATATATATATATATATACATATACATATAAATAATATAGCACCTGTGAGACGAGATGTGTGACCAATGCTGATATGGATAACTTACATGTAGTCTAGATAAACCAAATGAACATTTAATTTTATGGACATTTATGTAAGTGGACATTTCCATTTGCGAACGTATTGAAATGGACATTTTAACCTCCAACTCCACCAACATCACCACCTAAGTACCTTAAATTGTCGTAACATTTTAAACAATATATTTTTCAACATCTTTTCAACCTCTTATGGCGTTAAGATATACGCTTACATAGACTCTTAAGATAAAATCCACGTTTTTTCCTTAATGTCTTTCAAACTTTGGTGACATTCTTGGGGGTAAACTAACAAATGAACATTTAATTTGATGGGCATTTATGTAAGTGGACTTTTCCATTTGCGAACGTATTGAAATGGACATTTTAACCTCCAACCCCACCAACATCACCACCTAAGTATCTTAAATTGTCGTAACATTTTAAACAATATATTTTTCAACATCTTTTCAACCTCTTATGGCATTAAGATATACGCTTACATAGACTCTTAAGATAAAATCCACGTTTTTTCCTTAATGTCTTTCAAACTTTGGTGACATTCTTGGGGGTAAACTAAGCAATTTATATAATTCAAACTTAAAAATCGAATTTGGCGCCCAAAGAATTTTTTTTTTTTTTTTTTTTTGAAGAATATTAATACAATTTTGGATCGACCTAACTCCAATAGAAATTGGCCTGATTAAAACTTCTTTCGTCAAAGTGATCCCCTACATAATATGGAAAATGTTATTATAGGCCTACTAAAATTATTTATCTTAAACCATTCAAAAGATATGCCACATTATAAAAGCACTTCCAAAAAAAAAAAGTATATTTGTATATTTTTGGGATAATGACCATAAACTATTGAAAATAATAATTTTAGTTTACAACACACCACATGTTTAAGCGTTTAAGTTTAAATTTGATACCACAGTGAAGTCTTTTGCTCAATTGGAAATCTACTTTCTGCCCGTCGGAAGGATAATAAATGTCGAAAAATGTGAAATAGGAGAAAGGCAACGCTGAAGATGGCATACTTATTTACTGGCTTTTCAGGAACCCGGAGGTTCATTGCCGCCCTCACATAAGTCCGCCATTGGTCCCTATTCTGAGAAAGATTAACCCAGTCTCTATCATCATATCCCACCTCCCTCAAATCCATTTTAATATTATCTTCCCATCTATGTCTCGGCCTCCCCAAAGGTACTGAAGATGGCATAAGGTATAGAAAGTAGGCCTATAGTGCACTTATATTGTAGGCTTAAATGCTCAAATAATTATGAAATTATTGAGGTAATGGGTACAATTTATATACGAGTATTTTTGAAAACTAGAAGAAATGAGCTTCCAGATGAGGCAAAACTATTATTTACCAAAATTTTGAAGAAATTTACATTTCTAGAGTCAATGTATACCTTAATAAAATAATGATAGAATGAGAATATTAGAGGAAACGAGCATACCTGGAAAAATGTTTCACAACCAGTTTTTGAAATAATCTAAAAAAATACGTGCTGGAGATCGAACTGTAATCCCCCAAATGAGAAAGACTCAGATTCGTACGTTCGGTAAACCCGTGCTTTTATTCTGTTCCAAATACCCAGTAGAAACGCCGCATCACGAGTCTAATCTTTTGCGGAAATGGTAGCGATAGTGTGGGCTACGTGACAATGCCCATTGCACCACGATAGCGTGGAGGGGCGGTGGGAGGCAGCATATCTGATTGACACACAGCTGATAATGAATGAATTTATACATTACAATCTGTGAACATCGAAGCGAGAACCGTGCTTTCATGCCCACCATGCTCTTTCACCGCTTCATGATCGCATCTTTTTAATATGATATAACACCTATATTTTCAGACTTTACCAACTAGAATATTGGTTGTACAGGGTGATTTATATAGAACTGACACATTTCTTTCTTTAATTATTCCGTTGGAAATTCATTCAATGACCCAATCTTAGCACCAAATTAAGCAGAATGTTCTGGAGTTTCGATTCCTTGTCACTAGATGCGCAGATGTTTATACAGAGACATCATTTTATTTTTACTTCAATTATATTGTACCTGAGTTTTTTAATGTACTTCACTGCCACCCCTTCCACTAATGAAGTTCAATCGTCCTCCACACAGATTCAAGACCGCATATACAGTCATAGTAGCCTTACGGTCATAGTAAACAATACATTCCAAAAATATGTTCGCGTTTTCCAGTGACGAAAGAGCTTTCAATATTGAATGATTTTCGCACAGGTACTGTCGTCCATTTATCTACGTCGTATCCCGGTTTCCCCCACCAGCTTTTATTCGCCAGCTAGTGGCTGGGCTGTCTTAGCTCTTTTCCTAGAACATTAATTTCTGTTAGGAATTGGACGTCTACGTAATATTATAAAACTGTTTAAAATAACTTAAATGAAAGGGCCTCGTTAAGTAATTAATTGTCACCTGATTTCCTCCCTTTCTACGACCCTACGACATAACCACTTGGACGGACAGTAGATAGCATGTCTGAGTAATTTTATCTTTTCGGGTCGGGCAGAAGTGAAGATTGAATTTACAGAACGTAAGGTACTCTTTTATAGAGTAGGTACAGAATTATTTCAACATGAGTTACTAGTATGAAGAACGAAACTGGTAATTGGGATTAGGTACAATAGTCTATAGTGCGATAATATGCACATTAGAACTGAAGCCTGTATCGAAATGAACGGCCACCATATTCAAAAATGTGTTTAAATATCCATATTATGATTATTTTTTAATTTAACTTCATTCTCTATATTGTACGCTAATATGCTGTAGACAGTATAATATACACTGCATAATGAATATGTTCGCATGGATAGCTCAGTTCGTGAGTAAAAACACTCATTGTTAATACTGTACTGTATTTTGATTAAACAAAAACCTAATGAAAATGATCAAACTCAAAAGCGCAATATTTCCTAGTTTACGTAAATGGATGAACTACTTTTCTTCCCTCCTATACGTAGTACAGTGATTTGTTTGTATATTACGCCAGTATCATCGAACTCCAGTCGTGGAAGGGGGTAGCAAACGGCGTTGATCCAGAGGTATAGGCAAGTTAATATTAAAAATGTTAGTAAAAATAAATGATGTCCCTGTATTTTATTCCTATTGTTGGCAGCCTAAAGCCATATAGGGTTACGGTTGTTCATCAGCTACATGAACCAGATAAGGATAAAAGATTGAATTGTTGTCGTTGGTTTCAGACGTTCATTGTGCAAAATCCTGCCATATTGTCCATCACATGGTTCACAGATGAAGCATGGTTCCATTTATCCGGTTATGTGAACTCACAGAACTCACGCCATTGGGCTATCGAAAATCCACATGTCATCCATGAAGCACCAATGCACCCGGTTAAAATCGGAGTTTGGTGCGCAATATCCGCACAGAGAATAGTGGGGCCAATTCTTTTTAACCAGACTGTGAACACTGCAGAGTACCGACTGATTTGCATGGAGTTTGTTGAGCAACTGGACGATGTAGAGCTGAGTCAAGGATATTTTCAGCAAGATGGCGCTACATGCCATACATCAAATGAATCCATGGAACTAATTGCAAGTTTCTTTGACGACCGAATAATTTCCAGGAACCTGTGGCCACCGAGATCTCCGGATTTGACAACGCCGAACTTCTTTCTATGGGGTTACTTAAAAGACAGGGTTTACGCCACACGTCCCCAGACATTGGACAATCTGAAGCACAACATCACACAGGAGATTCAAGCTATTGACAACAGAGTCCTCCAACGAGTGGCCAGTAACATGGAACGACGTGTTGAGTTGTGCTTTATGCAGGATGGAGGACATTTTCAACATTTGCTATAGCGGTAAATAATCTCCCAAAATTCCTCTACATTTTAGGTATAATAAGTTGTCGCTAGCACAATTCGTTTTGAAACAATTAATGAAAGAAATGTGTCAGTTCTATATAAATCATTCTGTACAATAGTTTCGTTTTAAGATCTAAAACCTATCATAATTTATTACATTGCCCTTAATATATGTTACAAAGAAAAATTATCTGTAGTAATCTCAGACCTCGAGTGACATTTATTAGGACCATTTCGTGAATAAAATACAAATGTAAATAATAATATATCCCTAAAATTCGATCACAAAATGTTAATAATTGTATATTAACGAATACTTCACCTCTTCAGACATTGTGAAGTTGAAATACTCGTACATGAATATCGATTACTGCAATAAAGAAATTCGATGTTATTATTCAGTAATGCCAATTGCGAAAAGCGAAATACAGGTTTAACAATGTTAATTACGTGTACTGCACTTTTCTTTTATTATTATAACATAAATACATTTTCATTATCTGCTGAAATCATAATTTAATTTAACAGTAACAGTGGGGACAGCTATATACCAATGCTTATGTATTCTCAATGAGACATGTTGCTACACAGTGAAGCCATCTCTGTATAGATAGGCCTAATTAAAACACGAATTTTATTACACCATACGGAAGGCAGTTTGATCAAAGACATTATTATTATGCAAGGTCTTTGGTTTGATATGCGATGATGTTACATAAATTTGAACATCTGACTTTCTATTAATTGTTTAATTTCATTCACAAAATACAAATTTTATAGGCTACAATTATAGGAAGTTACTTGTGGGAGCAGGACCAATCTCAGCTGTGCCTTATTTCGACCGTTACTTACAATCAGTGCTACACGAAAGCATTTTTATAGCTCGACAAACGCATTCTCGCTGTAGTGTGTAACGGAACTAAAGCTGCATCTACACAGTTCAATATTCCAATCGCGTATGCGTGCAATCTGGGAAGAATATTGAAAGAATAAAGTTTAAAAGGTACGTTCAATTAAGATGCATGAAGATTTTGTGTCTACATGGTGCGCCGTTTTGAACGTCATCTTCACTGCGTAAATATATTAATTAATATTAAATATCAATCTTGCATTCATTGCTTTAAAGTTGAAAGAAATGTTTAACCGTGTAGTTTCATCTAATGTATTCATGATCATCAATTTACGGGGAAACAGTTGGCGACAACGACTAAACAAAAGAACGATCATGCGATAAATTGATAGCGATAAATCTAGCTGCAAAAATTATCGCAAAGTGTGGCTGTGATTGGTTGGAATTCAAAATTTCATTGCACTTCATTGGTCGAAAATGGAATGACGTCATATAAATGAAATAGTCCACAATATTTTGCCACACTTTTCGGCAGTGTTCCCATTTTGATATTTTCGAAACGGGGTAGTCGTATCGGCTCCCATGGCTACACTTCATGGTCGTATTGGCTCCCTGGTCTGAAACGTTGTTCTTACCTGAATGATCGTATCGGCTCCCGGGTGTAGATCAGTATTCTTTTCTGAACAGTCGTATAGACTCCCGGGTGTGGATCGGTATTCTTTCCTGAACAGTCGTATAGACTCCCGGGTGTGGATCGGTATTTCCTGAACAGTCGTATAGACTCTCGGATGTTGATCAGTATTCTTACCTGAACAGTCGTATAGACTCCCGGGTGTGGATCGTACAGTCGTATAGTATGTTCTTTCTTTTCTGAACAGTCGTATAGACTCCCGGATGTTGACTCAGTATTCTTTCCTGAACAGTTGTATAGACTCTCTGATGTGGATCAGTATTCTTTTCTGAACAGTCGTATAGACTCCCGGGTGTGGATCAGTATTCTTTCTGAACTGAACAGTCGTATTCTTTCCTAGACTCCCGGGTGTGGATCGGTATTCTTTCCTGAACAGTCGTATAGTCGGATGTGGATCAGTATTCTTTTCTGAACAGTCGTATGGACTCCCGGGTGTGGATCAGTATTCTTTCCTGAACAGTCGTATAGACTCCCGGGTGTGGATCGGTATTCTTTCCTGAACAGTCGTATAGACTCTCGGATGTGGATCAGTATTCTTTTCTGAACAGTCGTATAGACTCCCGGGTGTGGATCGGTATTCTTTCCTGAACAGTCGAACGGGTGTGGAGTATTCTTTCCTGAACAGTCGTATAGACTCTCGGATGTGGATCAGTATTCTTTTCTGAACAGTCGTATAGACTCCCGGGTGTGGAGCGGTATTTTTTCCTGAACAGTCGTATAGACTCCCAGGTGTGGATCGGTATTCTTTCCTGAACAGTCGTATAGACTCTCGGATGTGGATCAGTATTCTTTTCTGAACAGTCGTATAGACTCCCGGGTGTGTCTATACTATTATTATTTCAGAAACATTTTTCGTTTCATTTTTGAGCTTTTTATTTGGGTGTTTAAGTTCGAATTGTTTAGGTAGGCCTATATTCCATCTTTAAAAACATGTAATTGTTCAAACCGGTGTAAATAAATAAATAAATGGTTGTTGGATCATGCCACCAGCTCCATGTGAAGAAGATTCATACTAAAAATCCATTGCATCGAGTTCAGTGCCCAGTACGGAAGTGAAGATTTTAATCATTTTTCTATAATGACTTGGTGTGCAAGTTCTGTGCTAAATGTTCATTCTTTTGTTGTTTTAAGCAATGTTCTTCCACCAAACTCAAAACACGATGTTATTTAAGAATCTGTGTCAGCATATTCAGTGTTGTCGATGACTTGCAAGCCTGAATTTTAATAATAAATTCAGTGTTTTGTATTTAGACTCTGCTTTGCTCATATATTCACTGAAACGCTCATTTATTATTTGAGAAAGAATTGTGTGGGACTTGGGTCGATGCCCTGTTATGCCCAATTGGTTTGCTATGAGATCTAAATTTAAAGACTTCACAGCACCCACTCTGCGTCTGCAATTAAGATTCAAGAGGACATTTTGACCTACTTGCAACAGCAACGGCAATAGGATCGCAACAATTAATGATTGAATTGAGGGGAAGGAGGGTAGAGGGGAACTGGCGTTCATGAAAGAAGTGCGGGTTCCATTCAATAAAACCGAGGCGCTTTCTGCGCACGTCAGGCGAGCCTAGCTCTCTTCCACTCCCACGCCATGCGCCACGGGTTCGAACACCGGGACCATACTAGTGCGACCATTGAATCCAAGTGTGAAAGTTCGTTCAACTGTTTCTTCCCGGTGTTTGTAGGGTAATAGTGTTTCCTTGGACATACTGAAGTAGCGTTATTCGTGTCTCTTCTATCATCGGAATGCCTATAAAAGAGCTATATTTTTAAGGAAATAATAAGAAATATAGATGTTTTCATGGGGACAGAAAAGAATGTCAATCCGCTGAGATTTCGGTAAGTCGTTTACTGTTTTGTTGCCGTTAATGAAAACTTGATGTTAAATACGAAATTATTTTATGTTAAATTTATGTGTTGCGTGCGATAGTAACACACAAATGCTAGTAATTTTTGTCCATCAAGAATATTTTACGGTAATGGTATTTTATCGTAGGAATTGGAAAGAATGTCCATTTATCTATGATAGTCATTTCTCATTTTATGTATTTTTTTTTTCGTTGTTGGTAACTACAGCATCTATTAGTGCTAACAGATGGAGTTACCTGTCAACAATGTGACGCTGAAACGTGTGTTCAGGTTACTGCCCAACGACAGTCCTGATGTATTTTATATTTTGATAATAAGAAATATAGATGTTTTCATGGGCACAGAAAATAATGTTAATCCGCTGAGATTTCGGTAAGTCGTTTACTGTTTTGTTGCCGTTAATGAAAACTTTATGTTAAATACGAAATTATTTTATGTTAAATGTAGTGTGTTGCGTGTGCTAGTAACACACAAATGCTAGTAATTTCTGTCCATCAAGCATATTTTAGGATAATGGCATTTTATCGTAGGAATTGGAAAGAATGTTCATTTATCTATGATAGTCATTTCTCATTTTATGTAATGAAAATTTATTTTTAAAGGCGAAACATTATTAAGAGTTATCGTATTTTTATGTAATGCGTTTCCGTGGAGATACGAAAGTGTGTTTATAAATCATTGAGACTAGTTTGTTATTTTATTCGTAACGGAAATCTAATAGACGTGTCTACAGGCTTATTGTTATTATTATTATTATTATTATTATTATTATTATTATTATTATTATTATTACAGACTATTAAGACATTCAGTTACTGAACATATTTTTTATAACTAGTAGGGCTACTATACTTTCCAAATAGCGTTACTTCCGGTTATTACAGTTCGCTTGACATAAGACAGAGTGCTCTGATATGACCAAAAATTACATTTTTAAATTTGATACTAAAATTCTCTGAAGTTCCTAGTTTAAGAATATATATCTGCATTCATTGTGTTACGAAATTTTTTAGTCATTTAAATTGAGTTTTACAAATGCGAGAATACTTATTTCTAAATACAATATAAGGGTGTCCAAACAAGAGCGCCGGATGTAATAACGTGAATAACTGCAACAAAACCAGATAGCAGTGCCGCCAACCCAACAATAACGAGACATTGTTGGGACATTGCAACATTGTCTTCTTGTTGGCTTGGCGGCGGTGTTATTTATTCTGTTATCCGTTTTGTTGCATTTGTTCACATTATTAAATCTGGCGTTCTTGTTGGGACACACACACACACACACACACACACACACAGATATATATTTCTAATGAAATGTTACACATATCCTTTTTTTTATTTTTCCGAGGTAATTTAAGTAGTTAAATATATTAGAAAGATGCCTGAAAAATTGCGATTCTGTACTCCAAATGGTTCCCGACTAGGAGGAATATGTCACCCATATATCGGTAATTATGTATGAAATTATAGGATGGGGTAGCTTATTTAAAACCAATTTTAATCCACTTTATTTATTACAGAAGAAAGTAATGTCTTCATAAACCTATTGATTTTACATCTCAAAAATTGTTTTTAGACTTTAAATGTTACTTACAATAGGAAAAATTTATTATATTGTATTAATAAAATTCATACGTAAAAATCGAAATAATTTTGTATTATATTCTCATAGTTAGCCTATGAATCAAAGGGTATGAATTCTTTAAGATTATTTGAATCAAAATTTAACACTGCTACAGTATTTAATCATAGCAGTAATTTAAGCTCAAGAATATACAAAAAATTTATATTTAAATATCCTAATCTTGTCAATTCTAATAGTTTTAGTTTTAAATTTAAAAAGTTATGTACGAATTTTATAAATAATGAAAAATTGTAATTTAAATTTATATATTCTTTTTGCGTAGTACACATAAGATAAATTATATTATATACTTCTTAATTTCAATTCAGGAATCCGCCCCTGAGCACGAGTTCTACTCTTTCAGGGGTGAGCTAAAGTTTTTTCTGTTTATATTATATTTTATGTTACAATTATTAGCAAAATATACTGAAGTAAGCGAGAATGTTGTTAACTTTTAAAGCCACTTTTCTCAAAATTTAATTTTTATGCACACATACACTACTTTTTTCAGAAACTATTAGAGATAGAATCGTAAAAATATTGTTTTCATATAACAGAAGGACAGTGTTTTACACATGCTAATTTTCATTATTGTACAAGATACAATAATGGAGGAAACAAAATGTTGAATATTTCCATAATTTTAGTGCTTAAGCTGTACCTAACCCCTTCAGACAGTACATGTTAACACACAAATATAAGTTATATCAAATCTCTATTACAAGGGGTTATGGCTAAGATTTTATTTAACAATACCGGTATTATATTGCACACACAGGAATAAAGACCCATTCACAATGAAAATTAAACATAACTGTAACATAAACACAGAAGTTTGCGCCCAGGCTACCAAATGGGATCATTCACAATGATTCATATAAGCATTGACATAAACATTACCGTAAGACGTTAACATGAAAGTTTGCGAACTCCAAACTTTCATGCTTATGGCTTACGTGATTTGCAAACAGAACACAATCGTGGAGCGCTGAAGTATACGACAGAATATGAGGAAATGGCGTCGTTGTTATGTTTCCATGGTTACCAAGTATGTTTGCTGTTATGTTTATGTTCCCATCTTGAATGATGGTATGACTTCTTGATTTTACTGTAACGTTTACATTATTAAGTTAACGCTTACGTTATGTTTAATTTTCATTGTGAATGAGCCTTAATTGCTGTGCATGGAGAACGTCTTGTAATTGTTCCATTGGAGAGTTTTTTTCCTCCGGTGTTGTAAGGTGTGAAACTGTGATGCAGCAATCTCTGTGTAGTGGAAGAGGATCTTGAAAGAAACGATAGGTTTATTGATTTTGTATCCGATAGAGCAGGAAGAGGGGTGGCCTGGAACTGCTACTGGTTTTGTAACCCGTCGGTTTATCGTGCAGCGAAAGAGTGTCATGATAAAATACTTCGTCATCTGAAGGTTACGGTGTTTTGCCCTGATGCCACGGGTTCAAATGGATTTTTAGGCGGAAGAAATTCTAAGTTATGCTTCTATCTGGTGAAAAAACCTTTGGCCTCACAACAGACTTACAGCGTGTATAGGTTTTCATGTCATGACTTGAATAGAGATAAATAAAAACGAAATTATGTCGACACCTACCATTATTCTTTTGTCAAAGGCTGGTATCAGACGTTACTATGGTGAATCAAGAGTTGGAATCATAGATAGGAAGTTAGTACCAAAACAGTAGATTTCAGTTGAGTACAGCGAGGAGTATAGATGTCACTCGCGTCTCGCCCAGCTCCCGCTCGCTACAGACGATAAGCGGTTCACCTAACGCATAATACAGGAACATCATTTTATTTTAATTTCAATTTTTATTGTACCTGAGTTTTTGACTGTACTTCACTCTCACTCCCTCTATTAGTAAACTTCCAACCATCCTCAACACAGAACCAAGGCCGCGTATGTAATCAAAATCGCCTTACGGTCATAGAAAAACAGTATACCTTATTTTATTTCATGGAGTGCAGTTTCATAGACAAGACTTTGCCGACAATCTTCTACTGCCCACTACTAATTGGTTGTCAGAAATAAATGTCTTCCTTACTGTGACGGAAATCTTGTCTTCTCCTGTTAGTAACCAATCACAACCCTCGTTCAGAAGAATTGACAGGCTTCCGTCAAATCACGTGGAAACTAGTTGTCGCATCCGAATTCCAAGAATCCCGTCAGTTTAACTGCATAATTTCGAGGGTCACCAGTATTGTGGCAACTGTGCAATGTTGGGACGAGGGGACAGGATGGAATTGTTTAGGAAGTCATAAATCTGTGTTCAAAGGAGCCACCGAACTGCACTCCTTGAAATAAATAAGGTATACTGAGTTAGTGAGTATAGTACGTTCCAGAAATATGTTCGCGTTTTTCAGTGACGAAAGAGCTTTCAGTATTGAATCATATTTTCGCACAGGTTCTGTATTCCGTTTGCCTACGTCGCATCCCGGTTTCCTCCACCCGCTTCTGCTCACCCCTGTGTAAAGGCTAGTGGCTGGGCTGTCAACTCTTTTCTGAAAACATTGTTAGGAATTGGACGTCTACGTAATATTATACAACTGTTTGAAATAACTTAAATAAAAGGGCCTCGTTAAGTAATTAACTGTCACATGATTTCCCTCCTTTCTACGACTCTGCGACATAACCACTTGGACGGACAGTAGATAGCATGTCTGAGTAATTTTATCTTTTCGGATCGGGCAGAAGTGGAGATTGAATTTACAGTACGTAAGGTACTCTTTCATAGAGTAGGTACAGATTTATTTCAACATTAGTTACTAGTACGAAGGACGAAACTGGTAATTGGAATTAGATGCAATAGTCTATAGGGCGATAATATGCACAGAAGAACTGAAGCCTGTATAGAAATGAACGGCCACCATTTTCAAAAAAGTATTTAAATATCCATATTATGATTATTTTTCAATTTAACTTCATTCTCTATATTGTACGCTAATGTGCTGTAGACAGTATAATATACAGTACATAATGAATACGTCCGAATGGATTGCTCAGTTCGTGAGTAAAAAGACTTATTGTTAATACAGTAGCTCTACTGTATTTTGATTAAACAAAACTTAATGAAAATTATCAAACTCAAAATTGCGATATTTCCTAGTTTATGTAAATTGATGAACTACTTTCCTTCCCTCCTATACCTAGTAAAGTGATTTGTTTGTATTTTATGCCAGTATCTTCGACCTCCAGTCGTGGAAGGAGGTAGCAAACGGTGTTTCCGGTTCTCAACCATTAATCCAAAGGTATAACCAGTTTAATTTTAGAAATGTTGGTAAAAATAAAATGATGTCCCTGTTTGATTCTGTGGAGCTGTGAATAGTTTGAAGAATATTGTTAATCTATATTAATATTTTAAGTTCTGAACAAAGTGAGTTATTCTGTTATTATTGTATTATTTACAAGTAATGTTAATATTATCCACGATTCCAAAAAGTATACTTATCTGTTATTAATAATTATGCAAACAGGAGTGTGTAACACGTTTATTTTTTTCCCGGATTATTCTTCGTTAAATGTTGACGTCTCGAGTTGCTATGCATTTAGTTGCGTTACAGTCCAAGTTCAACATCGGAATTACGATCCGAACTTCCTAGCTGTCATTACAATAGAAATGATTTTTTTTTTTTTTAAGATATAGAAATATTCCGAGGAAATCTATCCCTCGCGGCGTGGAACTGTTTAGAATGGTGATAGAAGTAACGTGTGTTCCAATAAATTCTTCCTCCAACACATATCTGTACAGTCAAAATTCCAAAACTCAATTCTGACCCCACATTATGAGTTTAAAATCAAGTCTTCAAAAGAAAGTGTGTAACAATCCCTTACATGCTTATAATGAAATCTTAACGTTACATTTAATAGAATCATAGCTCTTTGATTCTTTTTACCTCTTGTTTTTTTTAATTGGTTATTTTACGACGTTTTTCTAATGCTGAGTGAGATGAAGGTGATAATGCCGGCGAAATGAGTCCAGGGTCCAGCACCGGAAGTTACCTATAGTCTCGTCGCTCTTATTTCCGGCAGCCAATCACGTTGCAGGTCGGTTACATTTAAACGTGTGCGTCTTGTAATTCGCTGCTGATGACGATATGCACTTCCTAAGGCTCGATAAATACTTAATATAATCGCCCGCCATTTTGGCTCTTTCGTTGGCGTTCACAGAAAGCACACGAGGACGTTATTTGCCGCTCAATTATTTGCTGAATTACAGTGCGTTTGATTTATTATCATAGGAGCTACGACATGATAATGTTTAACGGTGCGGCAAATATATTCCTCGTCTGGTAGCTCGGCAACGAAAGAACAAAAATGGCGAACGATACTACTGTAGACTGTACAGAGCCTTCACTTTCTAAGGCGTAAATAAAGAATAATCACACTGGAAATAACAGCGACGCGACTATAGCATTTGCTCTTAATGGGTTGAGGGAAAACCCCATGAAAAAATCTCAAGCAGGTAACTTGTCCCAACCCAACGGTTAGGCATGCTAACCTTTACAGCGATGGACTTATTTCTTGTTGCTTTAGTATTTGATCTCGGATGTTTTTCCTGAAACCTTGTTTTAGTGTTCCTTGAGTTAATGAAGATGAAAAGTGACCTATTGTAAACTTGACAGCTGTACAGAATTTGACACAGAATTTAATACAAATACAGAGAATATTCGTACGCAAGGAAGAGCTTCGGTTGGATGAAGCTCATTGGCCGTAACTCACGTGACCCCATACCTTGCTACCGCGCATTCTAAATTTTCGCATTCGTTCATGCGGTGGAGTCTAGTGGACCATTACCACCGGATGTTGAATCAAGTGCCCTTGCCTAGGCAGCTTGCAAGACATGAGGAGTCCATTATGAAGTGCACAGAGAAATCTCTGTTGAGATTTTAAAGCTTTCACCGGTCGAAACTCTTGGGTAATCGGCGGCATGAAGGAGAGCCTGTAAACTCAACCAACACTGCTTAAAATTCACTACCAGGTGAAATCGATGTTGACTGTTTGTAAAAAAATAACAGAAAACTGTAAACTTTACATTATTTTAACCGATTCTTATTAAAAATAATTTACATTCGATTCTCAACAGATTCTGTGAGATATGTGATATAATGGGGCAGATTTCCTCTGAGTAAAGGCCCATTCACAATGAAAATTAAACATAACCGTAACATAAACACAGAAGTTTGCGCCCAGGCTATCAAATGGGATCATTCACAATGACTTACTTAAGCATTGACTTAAACATTACCGTAAGACGTTAACATGAAAGTTTGCAAACTCCAAACTTTCATGTTTATGCTTACGTGATTTGCAAACAGAACACAATCGTGGAGCGCTGAAGTATACGACAGAATATGAGGAAATGGCGTCGTTGTAATGTTTCCATGGTTACCAAGAACGTTTGCGGTTATGTTTATGTTCCCATCCTGAATGATGGTATGACTTATTGATTTTACCGTAACGTTTATATTCTTAAGTTAACGCTTACGTTATGTTTAATTTTCATTGTGAATGAGCCTTTACATTATTTTAACCGATTCTTATTAAAAATAATTTACATTCGATTCTCAACAGATTCTGTGAGATATGTGATATAATGGGGCAGATTTCCTCTGAGTAAAGGCCCATTCACAATGAAAATTAAACATAACCGTAACATAAACACAGAAGTTTGCGCCCAGGCTACCAAATGGGATCATTCACAATGATTTACTTAAGCATTGACATAAACATTACCGTAAGACGTTAACATGAAAGTTTGCAAACTCCAAACTTTCATGTTTATGCTTACGTGATTTGCAAACAGAACACAATCGTGGAGCGCTGAAGTATACGACAGAATATGAGGAAATGGCGTCGTTGTTATGTTTCCATGGTTACCAAGTATGTTTGCTGTTATGTTTATGTTGCCATCGTGAATGATGGTATGACTTCTTGATTTTACTGTAACGTTAAGTTAACGCTTACGTTATGTTTAATTTTCATTCTGAATGAGCCTTAACTGTATTTCCAGTTTCAGTCGTATTCAAGAGTTAGCTGATGTCTTTTTACGCAAGGTAATCTGATTTTAAATCTATAAATTATGAAAATCATCGTAATTCGTTGTAATAGGTTGTTGCTACTTAGCGATGGGAGGAAATTTAATTTTATGTCAAACAATTCTGTTGTCATAGAAACATGAATTATGTACTTACAAGGTGATTCAGCCTCTAGTGAATAAGTATGTAAAATCCCTCAGAATAAGGAAATACACAAGGTCGAGATATACAGGTTTTCAGGTTATAAAGGGTAACAACACTAGTGACTTCCATAAAAATACATTTCAACCTTTTACATGCTGTTTGCTTGTAACTTTAACCTTAAACACTGTGCCGTATTAGACGACAGGCATCTCAGCGCCAATCCTTCGCATTAATAGATTTAATGGTTTATTACACATTTGATGGGAATGTAATTACGTTGAACCTTGGCAAACGTTTCGACATAATCTAAATGCGATATGTCGAATGGTCTACTGATCTGACTTCTGCATTGTGCAATCTGGAATCTTCTTAAGTTTTTCGTCCTTATATGGACTCTGCAAAGTGACGTTAGCAAAGGATAATTAATTAGTTTGTGGTCAGGCTTAACATTGTGATCATTTGTCAACCGGGACCTCTGGCCCATACCATCTTCAGTCTTCCGAGGAATATGTAGCAGTCAGTATTAGACATTCTCCAGAAATGTAATTCCCTGGTTTTGAAGCCATCATAGCCCAGAGTTAAGCCACAGTCTAGTATATACAGTCGCGAAGCTCAATATGTAGTAAATATGCAAACATTAGATAGTTGCTCACCATTAGGATCACTAATATCGCCTCATTACAGACAATGCAAAATAGTACCGTCACAGTCTATTGTTTCTAGCACCCTCAAAACTCAAGCTTCGTGACTGTATATAGTAGACTGTGGTTAAGCTCTAAGACAATATTTCATTTCATTTTATTTCATTTAAATCATCATCATTCGTCACGAATTAGGCCTGTGTAGACCTGTTTCGGCCCCATCTAGTAGTCTTCTAAAGGGTCTTCCTAACCATCGATGTCCTCTGGGTTGATATTGCATCATTTTGGAGATTCTTGAATTGTCCATTCGTTTTACATGGTGTAGCCAATTTAGTTTGTATCTGTTTATTTTTCTTCTACTGACTCTACTTCTAATTGTTCCAATGTTTCTTCATTCCTTTTTCGATCTAAAAGAGTATATCCTGCTGTCCGTCTCAAAAATTTCATTTCCGTTGCTTTGATTCTGATCAAATCTCTTTTCCTTAATGTCCAAATCTCACTTCCGTATAAAAGGGAGGGTAATGCTAGAGTATTATATATTTTTATTCTTGTGGACTTTTGTACTAATTTAGCTTTTAATGTATTATTTATTATTCATAGAATTTGTGTAAATTTAGGTGTTTTTTTTTGTTCATATTTTTCATTTGATAAGATATTTCACAACCTAGATAATTGAAATTTTGTATACTCGTTCTAGGCATTGTTTATTGTGTATTATGTTACTTCTGATTGGATCTTGTCCCAAAAATGTCATTACTTTTGATTTTTGTGCTGAGATCTCCAACCCAAAATCTGATCTTTTATTTAACTATATAGTCCTCTTTGTAAGTTATCCTCTGAATTGGAAATTATAACTTGATCGTCTGCAAACAGCAGGGTGTTTAATGTTAAGGTACTGGTTATTATGATTCCTGATGCATAGATTTGATTCCATTTAGAAATGATTTCATTCATGTAAATACTAAATAGTGTTGGAGATAATGGGCAACCTTGTCTAATTTCATTATTAACATATTTTCTTTCGCATATACGATTATTTATTTTGACACTTTTTTACTGTGAGTGTATATTTCTATTATGTTTTATAATAGCAGATTTAGTATATTTTTTACTTGTAAAATGTCAAATAAAAGGTCTCTTCTAACCTTGTCAAAAGCTTTCACAAAATCGATAAATGCTGTGTGGATTTCTAAATTAAATTCTCTTCTTTTTCTAATAGTAATTTGATACTGAATAATGGATCTATACGTGATCTTCCTTTTTTAAAGCCATTTTGGCACTCTAGAAGGAAGGTTTCAGCATGTTTTTTTTTTAGTTTTTCGTTTAAAATTCTGCTAAATATCTTATAGCATGTATTGAGGATGCTGATCCCTCTATAATTCTCAACATTCTGTTTATCTCCTGTTTTATATATGGGAATAATTATACTATTTTTCCATTCTTCCGGTAAAGTGGCGGTTCGATATATTCTATTTAGGAATCTTAATAGTCTTCCTTGAAATAGACCTCCTGCATATTTATACAGGGACATCTTATTTTTACTAACATTTTTAATATTAACCTGGCTATATCTTTAGAGAACCGGAAACACCGTTTGCTACCCCCTTCCACGACTGGAGTTCGATGATACTGGCGTAAAACACAAACAAATCACTTTATTAGGTATAGGAGGGAAGAAAAGTAGTTCATCCATTTACGTAAACTAGGAAATTTCGCGATTTTGAGTTCGATAATTTTCATTAGGTTTTTGTTTAATCAAAATACAGTACTGTATTAAGAATAAGTTAAGTGTTTTTACTCACGAACTGAGTTATCCATGCGAACGTATTCATTATGCAATGTATATTATAGTGTCTACAGCACATTAGCGTACAATATAGAGAATGAAGTTAAATTGAAAAATAATCATAATATGGATATTTAAACACATTTTTTAAAATAGTAGCCGTTCATTTCGGTACAGGCTTCAGTTCTTTTGTGCATATTATCGCACTATAGACTATTGTACCTAATTCCAATTAGCAGTTTCGTCCTTCGTACTAGTAACTCATGTTGAAATACAGTAATTCTGTATCAACTCTATAAAAGAGTACCTTACGTACTGTAAATTCAATCTTCACTTCTGCCCGACCCGCACAGATAAAATTACTCAGACATGCTATCTACTGTTCGTCCAAGTGGTTATGTCGCAGGATCGTAGAAAGGGAGGAAATCACGTGACAGTTAATTACTTAACGAGGCCCATTTATTTAAGTTATTTTAAGCATTTGTATAATATTACGTAGACGTCCAATTCCTAACAGAAATTAATGTTTTCAGAAAAGAGCTAAGACAGCCCAGCTCTTACAGAAGGGCGAGCAGAAGCAGGTGGGGGAAATCGGTATGCGACGTAGTCAAACGGACAGTACCTGTGCGAGAATATGATTCAATATTGAAAGCTCTTTCGTCACTAGAAAACGCGAACATATTTGTGGAACGTACTATACTCACTAACTCAGTGCTGTTTACTATATGCGGCCTTGGTTCTGTGTGGAGGACTGTTGGAACTTCATTAGTAGAAGGGGTGGGAGTGAAGTACATTGAAAAACTCAGGTACAATAAAAATTGAAGTAAAAATAAAATGATGTCCGTGTACAATTCTGAATTTAGGTTGTCTTCGCCAGGTGATTTAGTGACAGCCCCACTACTGGACTACCTATCTAGTAATCACCTGTCTCATAGTCAATAAAATTAAGCTTATTTAGATTGTTTAGTTCGAAGTACTTCAGACAACCCAGTCAATAAAAATGAGGATTTACCGTACCGTGGATCGAACTCGTCCCTTTGATGGGAGGCGGGTGTTGTGTTTGAAGCCGTCGCTGCCAGCATGTGCGGCGGAGCATGGAGCATGGCGCACCCTAGAAAAAGCCGGGCACCCGCATCAGGACTTCTGCTCCACTAAACAGCGCTACCTTGCCTGCGAGATTGTTTTTATTCCAGCCTCGTCTGGCTGGAGAACGCCGCAGCCGTGGAAACGTTATATTCAGCTGTTTATTGGGCTGCTTTCCTAAAGAAACAAAAGCTCTGCGAACTAGTTGTAGTCATGGTAACTGAAGATGCATCATCTGTCGGGCAGCTTTCCGAACGAAACAAAAACCTTAACCCTGAGTAAGTTATACAGGACTTTTATTTCAAAACTTCTCAGTCTAAATAATTATTTAAATTGAATTCAATTTATCACGTAACATTGATATAGGTGTACCTCAGGGGACGATTTTAGGTCCTCTTTTGTTTTTAATATATATCAACGATTTACATTGAGAAATATTCTGGTACTCTGTATTCTTATGCTGATGATACTGTGGTTATATTTAGCGGTTCGAGTTGGAATGAAACTTATCAAAATTCTAACAGTGGTATTATAGTACATTATGCAACGAGCCTATAATGAAGGTAATTAAGAAGTGAGTATGGATATTTATGAAACGAGCGCAAGCGAGTTTCAATTTTCATACGAGCTACTTAATTACCATTATTAAAGTTTCATAGATGATTTTTTATGCTCGACCATATTTCTAACTTGATATTATTAATTTTATTGTATCTGACCTGGAGCAATGTCCCATATGTTGTGAGATGTGCGCAGACGCGAAAGTATTGATTTTTTCCGAGGAACAGATGTCCACATTGACCTTGCTAGGCCATAAGAACCTACAGAGATGACATTGAAATAAAATTAGACATTGAAAAACGAGATGACAAATTGAATTTATTTGAATATTATTTACAATTAACGCTAATTATTATAGTAACAGAACATAACCTTCTGCGACAGTATTGGATTTCCAGCCTCCGTGACTTTTCGCTAATTCTCTTTCGATTGCATATCCGAGAATAATCGATACTTGCGGTTTTATAACGGTAGAAAGCTGACCTGTCATTGGCTGAACAGTTGTAACCTTAGTCGTCATTGGCTGAAAGACCTGACCTTTAATGAGTAGGTGTCTTTAATGACATGCATTAAAGGTCTGCTACCAGGTGTATAATTACTACATTTCGGCATGGTCGAGCATAAACATTTTTAAAGAATGGCTGGATGCTCACTTACTTTATTTGAACGTTTCTAAAACAAAATTAATACCATTTTCATTAACATCACATGGCCTTGAGCAACTAAAAATAAATAATAATAGAAGTATAACAATACATGATTGTAACCTACCTACTTGCTCATGTAACGCTTTGAGTATATCCTCACAAGTTAAATATTTAGGCATTATTGACCAACATTTAAAATGGGACAAGCATATCTCCTTCCTGTGTAACAGATTGCGTAAAACAATCCACAAATTTTCCATTCTAAGCTCTTATTTACCTGTTTATGTTCTGCGTACTGTGTACTTAGATCTGTTTCAATCAATAATTCAGTATGGTATTTTAGATTGGGGAGGAATGGCAAAATCGACTCTCCATCCTTTAAATTTGCTCCAAAAAAGAATTATCAAAATTTGTGTATATAAACCTTTTGATTACCCAACAAAATTAATTTTTCAGGAATTTGGTGTATCAAATCTAGAACAAATTTATAAACAAACAAACTGATTTACTTCCATAAAAACCACAATAAATTTAAATTTGATCCTCACGAATACCATACAAGACAAAACTACAGTTTCTTTCTAAATACTCCCAAATGCCACACAACTGCTGGATTAAAACACAGCAGAAATTTTGGACCCAAAATATATAATGAATTAATTAGAGCTTACCCTGAGCCAAGTACACTTAACACACACAGATTTAAGAAACAAATCAGATTAATTATTTAATTGTTTAAGCTAATTGAGTTAAAAATTGATACTCTAATATTTATGTACTTTTGTATTTTCTATTTGTATATAGACCCTATTCTTACATGCTGTATGTATTTTACCATTTATTAATGTTATTGTGCTCAATGAACTCTCTTAATTTTGTGATATATTTTGTATAACTGATCTGAACTGCGCCCGAGCACGAGCTTCTGCTCTTTCGGGCTGCAATGCCTAATGTAGCTCAAGTGTGAAGTATTAAATAAGTAAATAAATAAAAATAATAAATAAATAAATAAATAAATTTAAACAAAAAACACCTCAATTTAGATATTGAGGGGAATCTGAAACTAGGCTTAATTGCATTTTAGATTTCACCCCCACTTTGAAATTTCAAATGACATCCCCTATATATATATATATATATATATATATATATATATATATATATATATATTTATTTTTAAGTTGGTTATTTAACGACGCTGTATCAACTACGAGGTTATTTAGCGTCGATTAGATTGGTGATAGCGAGATGAGGCCGAGGATTCTCCATAGATTACCTGGCATTCACCTTACGGTTGGGAAAACCTCGGAAAAAATCCAACCAGGTAATCAGACCAAGCGGGGATCGAACCCGCGCCCGAGCGCAACTTCAGACCGGCAGGCAAGCGTCTTAACTGACTGAGTCACGCCGGTGGCTCCTATATGTTTATAGGCTACTTAAATATGAGAGTATTCAATTGTTTATACACCTCATTCATTTGTTTTTGCATCTTTCGTTTTTATCGTCGCCTGGCAACCTGGATTGTTGTTACTGTTGATTAGAGCTTAAGAGAATGAAGTTACAAAAACTTATTGAGCATTTCATGTAATAGTTGTGTTTGTGTATTAAATTATTTTAAAATGGTGTATATCCTTCAAGAGAGAACATAAATCATCCTTATTGATTAAAATTAGGAAATTTCACAAAATAAGCTGTGTTTTCATCCTACAATCAACTGATAATAACAAAAATACAGCTTGCAAATATAAAATAGTGTGATATACGACCTGAGACGTGTTATATTCTAGCGGAAGCCTTCCAAATTACTGCGCATTGATACACCGTTTCCCGGGAATGTGTTAGTTGCAGATAGAAGCGGAACTTATTGAAACGTTTATCATTACTGTGTTTGCAAGAAAAGTGAAAATTTTGGCTGTAAGTTATAAATATTAATGCTATATAGCCTATTCTTAAAGATAAATAATCTACGTTTATAGCAATGTATGTTTAATTGATTTCGTTTTAAATTATATGTTTTGAGGTTATGACTTAACAGCAATTGTGTGTCACAATATGAAATACTAGTATTATTAGTATTCCATCTTTATACCCTACTTTTCTGTTTCGTTACTGGTGTTGGCACCTGTAGGAGGAGGAAAACCTCACCTAAATTAAAAATTAGTGGAATGAAAAACAATGCAAGAAGCCATAAAACAAGTTCGAGAAAAGACGTGAGAGACGATCCATCTAGATTCAGTATTACTGTTGGGAAAACACCTTCTGATGAAGATGATGAATGCTTGTTCTGTGCTTTTCTTAGTAGAAGGCATTTTGACTTTGCAGTTTTGGGAACAGATGCATTATAGGACCCACCGAGTATTCCATAGTATCGATTATATATTGTATATTTTCGATTATTATATCAAGTATGCCATCTTAACAATACTAAATACATAGTACTATTAAACATGTATAATTTAATAAAACCAACAATAATGATATTTTTGTTATACAATATATTAAATTTTATTCAAAATGTTAAAGAAACAAACCAAAGCTAAACTTTAAACACAGTAACATTAAACTTTCAAACAATACAACATCGGTATTAATACAACAATAAAATTAAGTTCATATTAGTCATCTTTATAATATATTATAAAATACTAATTCTACTCCATTACACTGCATTTTTGGTCCAGGGAAAATATTAGTCTTTCACAAAAACACATTTTTACTAGTATTTTCCCTGGACCAAAGAATTAAAAACAAAATTGGTGTAAATTAGCAATTTACCATTGACTTCACTGGAGATGTTCCGTTTCATCTTCTCCGTTATCCGAGTGATTTCCAAAGTGCTACGATATGGCGTTCCTGTGTCTATCATTTAATACCTTGTAATTTCCAATGACATCTCCACAGGAGTTCATCTCGTTTACTTTTAAATTTCTTCAGCCTCATCCTAGGATTGCATGTTTCGCAAAACATTTCACTCTAAGTAAATCACATTCATAAAAAAACCATAAACATAGCCTACATGTCTTTATTCATGGATAGAGCTACTAAAAAGTTTACAACTTATTTATAATTCCATAATTTCCATTTCGAGGCCTAAATTTTAAATCAAGAGGGAGAATTTGATCCACTTCTTTTTTATATTTAACTGTAGCATTCTAAATTGCCGCCATGATTATGATCTAATTTACAACAATACTGATTGGTTGGCAACATAATGAAAACAATATATTATATCGATCATTTAATTCATCGAAACGCAACTTCCGTTGACCTTTTTTGTGGCTTAGCATATTTTTATATTTAGGGTGGGTCCTATAATGCATTGTTACCAATTTTGTTAATCTTGTAACTTGTTAATAGTAATGCATATTTTACCTCCATATTTTATGAAGGAAAATGTTAGATTTTGAGGAAATCGTTTTTTTTTTCAAACTTTCATAAAATCTTATGAAATTCTAAGTCCGATGTACCATTCACAGGGATATTCAGCAATAAATAGGACGATACTGTACGTTCAAAAAACGTAAGTTTCGAAATGAAAAAAATGTATTCCATATTTGTAACACTTCTCTATTATTATTATTATTATTATTATTATTATTATTATTATTGTTGTTGTTGTTGTTGTTGTTGTTGTTGTTGTTGTTACATAATATACTAAAATGTGTCTTCGAAAGTTGATGAAAGTTCTTTCATGTCCGATATAAAAATGGATAGGTTTTCGTATTCTTAAGTAGATAGTTTCTTACGTTAAGCCAATAAACTTAGTTTTCTCTAACTTGAGATGATTCAATAAGAAAATCTTAGAGTTTAAAAAAACTAGGCGTACTAATACCGTTATAGAAGAAATAGGAGAACAATGATTTGCGCAAAATTATTATTATTATTATTATTATTATTATTATTATATTATTATTATTATTATTATTATTAATCATGATTATTTTTGTGAATAATTTATCTGAAAATAGTTACTAGTTAGTTTAGATAAATTATGACAATTCATCTAAAAATTAATAAAAATTCATTGATGTTGTAGCTTTTAAAGGTCTGCATAAATTGTTTCAAACTTGAAATAAAAATTAGTAGGCAAGTTTGTTGCTATATTATTATTATTATTATTATTATTATTATTATTATTATTATTATTATTATTATTATTAATCTCATGATTATTTTTGTGAATAATTTATCTGAAAATAGTTACTAGTTAGTTTAGGTAAAATATGACAATTAATCTAAAAATTAATAAAAATCCATTGATGTTTAGCTTTTAAAGGTCTGTATAAATTGTTTCAAACTTGCAAATAAAAATTAGTAGGCAAGTCTGTTGCTATATTATTATTATTATTATTATTATTATTATTATTATTATTATTATTAAATACTTTGTCGCAGTATGTCAGAATGCCCTGGAAAACACGTGTTCTTCGTAAGATACTTTTACAGCAATAGAAATAGCCCAGAAGAAAACCTTTACAGTGTTTACCATGCGGTGGATTCTCGTAACATGTGATCGCCTTAGTGTGACCTTCCCAAGTAATGACCTCGCATCGTCCGATCAGCTGAGATGTCGTCACAGGTTCACACCTCTCACTGTGAAGGGCAGGTAGTGCAGGCGTTAGTCAATCGAAGGGGTTTTCTCCGTGCCTTTCTCCTGTCATTGTCGTTCCACTACTGGTACTTAATAACCAATGTGGATTAAAGGGGATCGTTACATCAATCTCTAGCTATCTTCAACTGTTTATCCTGCCTTTCTTTTGTTTCACCCTGTTCCCTCTCTTTTTTCCTTCATCTCTTTCTCTTTTTCTCGTTTCATTCGGTATTTCTGTCGTCATTTCCTTCTTTTTATATTTATTTATATATATTTTCATTTACTTTCATCCTTGTCTTATATCCTTCTCTTTTTAAACCTTTCAGTATTTCACAGTTTCCTCTCTTCTTCTTTTTCTTACTTTTATATTTTCATTTCTTTCGTTGTCTCTTCTAGAACTCATTGTAAACCACTTTTTGTACAACTAGGAATACTTACGTTGCCGTCAATGTTTATTCTCGATTGTCTTCTGTATGTTAAGCGCAATGTGCATAATCTTCCTACTTGTTCATCCATTCATAATTATTCTACCCGTTCCAGACTTGACATGTATTTCACCAAGTACACATATAGTACTACAAGCAATAGTTTTATTTCCATATCTTATAAACTTTATAACTCTTTACCATTGCATATAAGAAACACGTCATATTTTACTTTCAGAAGAATGGTGAGAAGGACTTTGATGGCAAATCCAATCTACAGTGTCAATGATTTTAGCAATATTACGTTTTAGATACTATTTGTTTTAACCTCCTATAATTGACAAATCTGTACAATTTAATCTGATTTTATACCATTTCTTTTAAAACTTTTAACCTGTTTTTATGATTATCTGGTGATTGTATATTTATTTTTTTTATTCTTACATTTATTCATATTGTATTAGCCATGTATTATATATATATATATATATATTTTATATATATATATATATATATATCTACTCTAACGTTGTCTATGGCTGTAAATCGCTGGATGACATTAAATTCTATCTATCTATCTATCTATCTATCTATCTATCTATCTATCTATCTATCTATCTATCTATCTATCTATCTATCTATCTATCTATCTATCTATCTATCTATCTATCTATCTATCTATCTATCTATCTATCTAATATTTTCGACCCTAATCATTCTTTCTGTTTCTAATTTCGTGTTTTTTTTTTTGTTATTTCTTCGTGCCTTCATTATTCTTTCTTCCATCCTTTATTTTCATCTTTTATTTAATTACAGTGAAACCTCTCATTTACGGACATCGAAGGGACATAACAATCTGTCCGCATCTGGGAGGTGTCGTTTATTTGGAGGAAGGCTCCCCAATCTAACAGTTAATTTATAATATGCACTATATATCGTTTTATACTTTAAATTAAATGTATTACTGTAGTTTAATTCTAAGTACAGTCTACTGTACTACAGTAAATTCTTTGCAACTTTGAACTGTAGCAGATAAGATCGAAAAAGAAAAATACAGTACTGTGCCATGCAATTTTATTCTAGGTCTACAGTTATGCAGTACTGTAATTTACAGTTTTCAACTTAACCTTTAAGTTCAGGTGCCATGTCTCTCGAAACAGAACAACTGATTGAAGTGAAGAGAATAATCCTACTAACCTTATCGAATACAATTTCACTGTCGCAGAAAGCGTGGATCCATCAGGCAGGTTAAATTTTATGACTTTGTTTATCCACCCGCTTCCAGCTAACAAGGGATAGCCGGCTGGGCTAGTGGTAGCCTACGAGACCCTTATTGTCTTCTTTCATGTTAAGAAATATCTGTACAGTTCTCAAAACTAAATTTTCCATTTTTGTACCACATTAGATCTTGAAATCCAAGTTCTGACCGCAGTCAGGAGATAAAGCAGGCTTTAGGACTGTGAAACAGCTGTCCGTAAACGAGAGTTAAATTTATCATTATTTTTATGTTATTTCAGTTGCGACATAAAAATCTGTCCGTATATGAGGAGTGTCCGTATCTTGGAGATGTCCGTAAGGAGAAGTTTCACTCTATTCATCCATTCTTTCTTTGTTCGTTTTATCTTTTCCGTCCAATTTTTCATTCTTCCTTTCTTTTTTCTTTCCTCTGCTAAGTTCCACTATTTCTTCTTTCATTTCGTATTCATTTTTCTTTATTTCCATTATCTTTGTTCAATTTTCCCTCCCTTGCTTTCTCTCCTACTCTTCCTTCCACCTAAGGCAATGCAGTATAAACACAGTCTACTATATACATTCACGAAGCTTGAGTTGTGAGAGTGCTAGGAACAATAGACTGTGCGTGTACTATTTAGCATTGTCTGTAATGAGGCGATATTAGCGATCGTAGTGGTTAGCAACTATCTATGGATGCTTATTTACTACGTATTGAGCTTCGTGACTGTATATACTAGACTGTGGTATAAACATGGTACATATTTAATTATCTTCCTACCTCTCAGAGGTCACTAGGTGTCAAATTAAAAATGGCAACAGAGTACGTTATGCGATTGTCGTCATACAGTAAATGTTTCACGGATGAGTACAGCAAGGTCACACACAGGTGTTGAAACGGCAACTTCACTGTGACTCACTTCCATATGTTGAAATTAGTTTTATGCATTATATCAATATACAATAACTCGCTTTTATCCACTACTTTTTTTTTAGTATTAATGTATAGGACTTGACTATATGTATGCTATCAAAGGAATAACAATTGTTTGTATGCATCTGAAGTCTTCTAGTTTAATATGTACGAGGCGTGTTCTTAAAGTAAGTTCCATTTTCAATTATAGCTGTCGCATCGCTGCAATCGTTATTTTGCCATGCGTGTTTTCTTCTTCAGTCCTCAGGCAAGCTGTGCATGCAGTTTCAGAGCTTCAGTCCGTGTGTGTGGTTAGTTGTGATCAGTCGAAATGTTTAAAGTGATCGAGCACCCCGCCGACTGTGAGATGCGGTCTGTTATCAGTTTCTTGAATGCGAGAAACATCAAACCAGCTGACATTCATCGTCAACTTTGTGAGGTGTATGGTGATGATGCCATTAGTGATGGAATGGTCAGGAGATGGGTTAGGAAGTTCAACGAGGGCCGCGTCTGTGCATGACGAGCAGCATACCGGTCGGCCATCTTTGATCAGTGACGATTTGGTGCGTGCTGTCGATGAAAAAAATTCATGAGGACAGGAGGTTCACAATTTCTTCGCTTTCCTTGAATTTTCCACAAATGTTGCGGAGTGGTTCACATCGCAGGCGGGTGAATTCTACAATGAGGGGATAGAAAGACTTGTGCCACGACTCGATAAATGCCTCAATAATGGTGGAGATTATGGTGAGAAGCAATTGAAGTGCGGGGAATACAATGCTACAAAAATGGTTTGTAAATATTTTCCCGTTTACTTTCTACACCCTTTTGGAACTTACTTTAAGAACACGCCTCGTAGCAAAACGACATTTCATACAACTTGAGAGGATGCGAAGGCATTTCTTTCCGCTTCTACTTGCCCTGAGTTCGTTAGTAACAGAGCGGTAGCTGTTATCTCTTATACCTGCACCCCCAAGTTTTACACACAAGAAAATAAAATATTAAATAAAGTACAGTAGTGGCAAAAAAAACCCGGACCGACGGAATAATCAAAGTCCCCGAAATGAGCCACTGCGCATGCCACGCCCGCATTCACAAGATAGCGAGTAATCTATTGAAATTGTTGTAGTTTCGACTGCAGACGTAGCCCATTTCGAAAGCCATTCGAAAATAAGCCGGTAAGATTCATGTTCTGGAAATAATAAGTTAATTAAGTAGTAAAATATCGCTGCAATCGAAAAGTATTGGGAATAATTTTGAATAAGGAACAAAAAAAAAAAAATGTTCCTTCCCAGGCAGGATTCCAACCACGAAAGTCTTAGTCACCAGTCTATCGTGCTCTGGAGTGAACAAGGCTCTGAAATCAGCTACAAGGGTCGGTCCGGTTTTTTTTTTGCCACTACTGTACATAAGTGAATATAAAATGCAGTGGCACAGATGTTTGACAATTACACGGTTGAGTATATTTTAGTGTCGTTCTTACAATATTTTCAACTAATAATTATTATAGTAAGGAATGTTAGTTTGTGTTATAAACTCAGGGGGAGCGACAAAGTGCAGATTGTCCCTTTGTGTATGCTGTAAAGCAGGGATCGTCAGCACAGAGCACGCTGGGGCTAGCGTCTCTTACCCGCGGAAAACGCAGTGCACTATGGTGCACTCCGTATCTGCTATAGTAGGGAGCAGGAATATTGGCGGATGGAGGTATACCCCTTCATACTAACCCAACCCACGTTCCACCCCTACTTTAACTGTAAACGTTCTTCGAAGGGTCGCTTCCGAAACATCTTTCACTCCTCGCTACGTAACCTAAAGTCTGTAACATCGAAATAGTGTTTATATATAAACACTGTCTGTGAGTCAGTATTTAGTGTAATTTTTGTGCGCAGCATTATAATTATTTCATTAAAGAACAGCACATGTGAACACTTCATTTGTTATCATACAAACTACTGGTATACATTATGCGACATGATTTTATAACTACTATGCTGATATCGAGGAGAACAATCGCACACCCAAACCTCTACTAGATGCATTACCAGTAGGAAGAAGGAAAGTCGAACGACCTAAATTGAGATGGCTGGATGACGTTCAGGCTGACCTAACAAAAGTTGAAATTAGAAGATGGAGAACACGAGCATTAGACAGGAGTGATTGGTCGGATGTTCTGAGGGAGGCTAAGGCTAAACTATAAGGGCCGTAATGCCAATGATGATGATGATGATGATACTGATATCGAATAGCATTCGTATTTTGAGGTGAATGAACTAAGAAAATCAGTTGAATTCATATCTTCAAAGTTCGACAGTCTTAGAGAGGACACAAGACATGAACTCAACTCCACGCAGGAGGAGATGAAGAGGCTAGTGCAAGAAAATGACCATCTCAAACAGGAAGTGAGTGATCTGCAGCAGTACACACGCAGAGACAATATAATGCTATTTGGAGTTCCGGAGATCGATGAACAATCAACTTATGAAGTCATTGACCAAATATCAGAAGTCGAAGGCGGTAGTGAATTGGTGCAACATGATGTAAGCGTAGCACATAGCATACCATCCAGGCCAGGGAAGACGCGTCCTATTGTCATCAGCTTCACAAAGAATAGAAGTCGTGATGAATGGCTCCAGCTGTTCAGAAATGAGGCCAAAAATGATGCCAGCGGTCCTGGGATTGCGACAAAGAAAGTCAAGAGGGACCTTCCGGCAGGAAGAATCACAGCAGGTGACCAACTGACAGCAGTGACCAGAGACCTTTTGAACAAAACAAGGGTTGCAAGAAAAGATGAAGCCAGTCCCGTGAGTAAAATCACTGGTGTTGACGATGTAAATAATTTGTAAATAGTATTGTGTTGGTACCCAGGTTTTATTTTATATACTCGTAATATAATTGACTTAACAATGGCTAGTAATACTATATTAAATAAAATCCATCAGTGCAAATTTAATAATAATAATAATAATAATAATAATAATAATAATAATAATAACACAATGGTTTTTAACGATTTACTTCACTGCAATGAGTATATTGCCAATATACTATCAGATCTTAAAATATTTCACTTAAACTTATAGTGACCTAATTCCTGTTTTCCTCATTCTCTTAATAACCAGAATTTCAATCATATTACGAAAATTTTAATTTGTTGTATTGCTTGAAGTTTTTTTAAGTATTCGTAAACACTAAAAATAATTCCTTTCGCTTGGCTCTGCGTATCCGCTCCCTTTCTAGACATGTCGCTCAACTAGGCACAGAAGCAATTCCACTGTTAGTATTGAAAATTACTGTTTGAATATGTACACAGTGAATAGACAACAGCTACGATGACTACTCTCTCAATACCCAACGATTGGCTTGCAAGCAACTACACCCGAACACATCGACACACTGCCAGTCAGTCATCCCAATGGACAGGTCAGAAGAGAGGGGGTGGTACGTGCAAAAATGTGCTAAGTACGACCCGCCAATATCTTTGCTCCCTACTATAGCGGGTATGCTCTCTATCTCTCCCTGCTGCACGACGGTGCACACGGGACGGCACCGCGTATACTTTGCACATTTCAGCAAGTGCTGACGATCACTGCTGTGAAGTAGTAACTAGCGGTGAAGAAAACATTTTATCTTCTGCTCTCAGTAGGTTTTCAGTGTGCCAATTGATTTTAACAGCAATAACAATGAAATACAAACGCTTAATATAGACTTTCAAAATATAGATTATCTGTAGTAATGTCACTCGAGGTCTGAGATTTGTCTGGGAAATCTCAGACCTCGAGTGGCATTTATTAGGACTATTTCGTGAATAAAATAAAAATGTAAATAATTATATCCGTAAAATTCGATCACAAAATATTAATAATTGTTTATTAACGAATACTTAACCTATTCGGACATTGTGAAGTTGAAATACTCGTAAATGAATATCGATTACTGCAATAAAGAAATTCGATGTTATTATTCAGTAATGTCAGTTGCGAAATACAGGATTAACAATGTTAATTACATGCACTGCACTTTTCTCTTATTATTATAACATAAATACATTTTCATTATCTGCTGAAATCATAATTTAATTTAACAGTAACAGTGGGGACAGCTATATACCAATACTTGTGTATTCACAGCGATACATGTTGCTACACAGTGAAGCCATCTCTGTATAGATAGGCCTAATTAAAACACGAATTTTGTTAACGCCATACGGAAGGCAGTTTGATGAAAAGACCTTATTACTATGCAAGGTCATTGGGTTTGATATTCGATGATGTTGCATAAATTTGAACATCTGACTTTCTATTAATTGTTTCATTTCAATCACAAAATACAAATTTGATAGGCTACGTATAGGTTAAGTTACCTGTGGGAGCAGGACCAATGTCAGCTGTGTCTTATTTCGTCCGTTACAATCAGTGCTACACGAAAGCATTTTTTATAGCTCGACAAACACATTCTCACTGTAGTGTGTAACGGAACTAAACCTGCATCTACACAGTTCAATATTCCAATCGCGTATGCGTGCAATCTGGGAAGAATATTGAAAGAATCAAGTTTAAAAGATACGTTCAATTAAGATGCATGAAGATTTTGTGTCTACATGGTGCGCTGTTTTGAACGTCGTCTTCACTGCGTAAATATATTAATTAATATTAAATATCAATCTTGCATTCATTGCTTTAAAGTTGAAAGAAAAGTTTAACCGTGTAGCTGCATCTTAATGTATTCATGATCATCAATTCACGGGGAAACGGTTGGCGACAACGACTAAACAAAAGAACGACAATGCGATAAATTGATAGCGATAAATCTAGCTGCAGAAATTATCGCAAAGTGACTGTGATTGGTTGGAATTCAACATTTCATTACACTTTATTGGTCGAAAATTGAATGACGTCATATAAATGAAATAGTCAGTAAATATTTTCACTAATATAATTAGTCGAACGTTAGTACTTAATATGGGTACCACAACTTTCCGCTTCAGTGATGGTAGAGAGTGTGAGTAGAGGGGAAGGCCTATCAACCAAACTGAAATGGGGTTAGTCGACGATGTATGCAATGGAGGAGGAAAGAAACTGGCCACCATACCCCACTATCTTCTCGCCTAGTTGCCTCATAATTGGCGCCTTGTTGGTATCACTTATGAGATTCAGATCCGTCTTCGGACAGTTGACTAAACTGCTCGGTATGTATCTCGTCTTAAGGCTGGTTCACAATAAACCGGAAACGAGAATCGGAACGAAAATGAAAACGGTAAAATTGTTAAAATGTGTACATTTAAATATGAGCATTCACAATTAACGAAAAGCTTGCCGGAGCCCGGGATCGGGAACGGAGAGTTGGCCAAGTTTCAACTTTGGCGTTCACGTTTCCGATCACAGCCCACTAGATTCATTCTATTGCCACCTAAAAGCTGTTTTGTCGTCTTATATTTTGTAGCAAGAAGACCGTGACATAACCTATGCATTGTTTTGTTCTGTGCTTTACATCATGGAGCAAGTTTTATTTGATGAGATTCTAATATTGAGTGTTGAGGAAAATCCTCACGTTTACGATAAGCGGCGAGCCTTGTATAAAGATGAGAAATAGCTGCATCTTTGAACACCGATCGTAAGTGAATCATGTTTTATTACTGTATTGGTTGTATTACACACTAAAATTTCATGCTTCAATTCAATAACTACTATTGTGTTCGTTTTTGTTCTATTACAAATGTTTCTTCTCTAATTATTTTACGTCAAGGTAGACTTAAAATAGGTTGTGATAATAAAGATGCATGGGCATATTTATAGTACCGTACCTAATGAAATGTTTCAGTTGAAATTTCGAAGTTGGTTAACCTGTGTTTATGTTGGCTGCCTTGTACTCATGAGAGAACGCCATTGATCAATTATATACAAATAACATCAGAATGCGTAATATCGACTTTACATATCGTTATTGACATGCATATCGATATGCATAGTCGTCTACGTTCTAGGTTTATTGTGAATCAAAAATTTTCATATTCACGTCCTCTGCTTCTCGTTTTCATTCTGGTTCTCGTTCCCGGTTTATTGTGAACCAGCCTTTAATCACAAGACGAACGCAATCCCTGTGGGAAGACACCTTGACTTTCCCAATGAGGAATGTAGCTCAGGTCAGCTACAGCTGTTGTAGTCGAAGACGCCATTACTCAAGCCGCAACTGATATAGGCTAGCAAATAAAAATAATATTCTTAATGAAAGATTGAAAGATGAACAATGTGTTGGGCCACAGAGTGCGTTCTAGAAGCTAAGCGTTATTTGAAATAGGCTGCTCCGCGTGTCTGTTTTGACTTCCTGCGTCTGTTACTGTAAGGATTGCCAGACGCGGGGTTCGAGCCGATGGCGCGCGTGTCTGGCTGATATTTTGAACAGGTGCAGCCAGGCTGCGGAACTGCAACACTGCGCTTCCAACACGTGTACACCGCGCTTGCCAAGGAGCCTTGTCAGTCAGCGAGAGCCACAATTGTTGTCACGTGATAGATGAACAGCATCTTCGAAATTATCTTTATATCCATAATTTCTTCTTCAGAATCTCCATGTTAAGTATTCATATCATGTGTAGCGGGCAATGTATGAGAAATCCAAGTGTCCGTTCACTTTCTTGTATGAAATATAGAAGGAACATTTTTGTAATGATGCAAAGTACACTTTTCTAGATGTCAAAGAAAATCTGGAAAAGTGTGCTTTCTTTGACGTGTTTCAGCACTGAATGTATGAGAAATCCAAGCGTCCATTCACTTTCTTGTATGAAGTATAGAAGGAACATTTTTGTAATGATGCAAAGCACACTTTTCCAGATTTTCTTTGACGTGTTTCAGCACGGAATGTAAGAGAAATCCAAGCGTCCATTCACTTTCTTGTATGAAGTATAGAAGGAACATTTTTGTAATGATGCAAAGCACACTTTTCCAGATTTTCTTTGACGTGTTTCAGCACGGAATGTATGAGAAATCCAAGCGTCCATTCACTTTCTTGTATGAAGTATAGAAGGAACATTTTTGTAATGATGCAAAGCACACTTTTCCAGATTTTCTTTGACGTGTTTCAGCACGGAATGTATGAGAAATCCAAGCGTCCATTCACTTTCTTGTATGAAGTATAGAAGGAACATTTTTGTAATGATGCAAAGCACACTTTTCTAGATTTTCTTTGACGTGTTTCATCGCGGAATGTATGAGAAATCCAAGCGTCCATTCACTTTCTTGTATGAAGTATAGAATGAACATTTTTGTAATGATGCAAAGCACACTTTTCCAGATTTTCTTTGACGTGTTTCATCGCGAAATGTATGAGAAATCCAAGCGTCCATTCACTTTCTTGTTTGAAGTATAGAAGGAACATTTTTGTAATGATGCAAAGCACACTTTTCCAGATTTTCTTTGACGTGTTTCAGCACGGAATGTATGAGAAATCAAAGCGTCAATTCACTTTCTTGTATGAAGTATAGAAGGAACATTTTTGTAATGATGCAAAGCACACTTTTCCAGATTTTCTTTCACGTGTTTCATCGCGAAATGTATGAGAAATCCAAGCGTCCATTCACTTTCTTGTACGAAGTATAGAAGGAACATTTTTGTAATGATGCAAAGCACACTTTTCCAGATTTTCTTTGGCGTGTTTCAGCACGGAATGTATGAGAAATCCAGGCGTCCATTCACTTTCTTGTATGAAGTATACAAGGAACATTTTTGTAATGATGCAAAGCACAATTTTCCAGATTTTCTTTGACGTGTTTTATCGCGGAATGTATGAGAAATCCAAGCGTCCATTCACTTTCTTGTATGAAGTATAGAAGGAACATTTTTGTAATGATGCAAAGCACACTTTTCCAGATTTTCTTTGGCGTGTTTCAGCACGGAATGTATGAGAAATCCAGGCGTCCATTCACTTTCTTGTATGAAGTATAGAATGAACATTTTTGTAATGATGCAAAGTACACTTCTCCAGATTTTCTTTGACGTGTTTCAGCACGGAATGTATGAGAAATCCAAGCGTCCATTCACTTTCTTGTACGAAGTATAGAATGAACATTTTTGTAATGATGCAAAGCACACTTTTCCAGATTTTCTTTGACGTGTTTCAGCACGGAATGTATGAGATATCCAAGCGTGCGTTCACTTTCTTGTATGAAGTATAGAAGGAACATTTTTGTAATGATGGAAAGCACACTTTTCCAGATGTGAGAAATCCAAGCGTCCGTTCACTTTCTTGTATGAAGTATAGAAGGAACAATTTTGTAATGATGGAAAGCACACTTATCCAGATGTGAGAAATCCAAGCGTCCGTTCACTTTCCTGTATGAAGTATAGAAGGAACAATTTTGTAATGATGGAAAGCACACTTTTCCAGATGTGAGAAATCCAAGCGTCCGTTCACTTTCTTGTATGAAGTATAGAAGGAACAAAAATTTGTAATGATGGAAAGCACACTTTTCCAGATGTGAGAAATCCAAGCGTCCCTTCACTTTCCTGTATGAAGTATAGAAGGAACATTTTTGTAATGATGGAAAGCACACTTTTCTAGATTTTCTTTGACGGCGTCCATTCACTTTCTTATATGAAGTATAGAAGGAACATTTTTGTAATGATGCAAAGCACACTTTTCCAGATGTTCTTTGACGTGTTTCACCATATCTATCAGAGAAAAGTTCCGATTTACTGCTGCCGTTTCATTTGTGTTTAACAATTTCTCATAAACTATTGGATAAATATGTTAATAGGCAATATATACGAGTCGATTCGTATGAGAATAATACGTATTAACTGTTGTCATTATTACTAAAAAAAGGTACGAGACATTTATTTGAAAATGTAACACAGAATAGCTGTTTAATGTAGTGATGACCAACTTGTGTCCTTTATGCAAGAGCACTCTTTATTGCACACAACTGTATGCGAAATCATATCATTTCAATATCTGCAATACCAACACTGCTTTTTTTTTTTTTTTTTTTTTTTTTTTTTTTTTTTTTGCTCGTGCAAAGAGCAGCTGAATTGGTCACCACTGGTCTACTATGTAAATGAAATCTACCCAGTCTTCCTTTTTGTTTAAAAAAATTAACTATTATACCTTTACTAGCAAAAAATGTAGGTTTGGAAGTGGCCTATATGTATATTTTCGAAAAAGAAAATTGCTTTAAATATAGTGAGGATCACGTAAGAACAGTTGTTAAACAGCAAATATTGCCGTATTGTCAGTGTTGCCAACTGTTATCAAATATCACCATATGAAATAAAATAACGATCTTACATATTGAATGACTTATTTACTTATCGTACTTTATCTTTATGTTATAAGGTTATTCTAAATAATTCAATAATTTGTAACATACAGTATTTTCATAGGCAAACTATACGAGAAAGGGATCAACGTGTTAGGTATTTTGTCTGGCAATATGAAATTCATTGGTTTGACTAAACAGTTGTTTCACGAGACCTAACCTAAAAATGTATTTTGTTTGACCGCATGAAATTATTAGCACAAACTCCAAAAACCGAATATTACCATGAAATGTATGCTTAAGAATACTTACTCCTAATAATTTTGCTATTCCAGTTATAATTGCTGTCCCTGTGAACATAATATTCCTTCTTCATTATCTTCTTTCGGTTAAATCTGAAAGAACAGAACGCCAGTAGGAGAAGTTATCCACACTCTCGCAGCACGCTTTGCGCTTTCTTGGTGGAGTCGCTGCCATGCTTTTTCCTCTGTTTGTCATCATAATAAAAATCTAAACACAAAAGAAATTCATTAAAATGTGAATAATTACCCACCCGCATTATCACACCTAAGTATGTTATATTTATTTTCACTTACCTGACTATAGTCTTGAATTTGTAACCACAACGCGACACATAAAATAACTATGTATTAATATAATACTGGTATTACTTAATTATTAGTATGTTGAAATTTCACTAGCTTCCAGTAACCGGCTCAGAAATCTAGTAAAATTTTAATTTCATGACAACGTCTGTCTCAGCTGCCAACATACCAGTTACAAAATCACTACCATTTGTAGTATTTGTCAGTATCGAAATTCGAAACGAAGTTGGCAAAAGAAATTTCAACCTGCAAACTAGAAAATCACCACAATCCACTAGCATATGTAGTAATGGGGGGGGGGGGGAATGGTTAGGCTTCACCCTTAAGTAAGCTGACCCGGACTATACATCTAATTTTATATTTTATGTATTATATTTGCAATAGGCCTATCTTCTATTATTGTAAGGAACACAACATTATGTTTTGATAAAAACATATCGATTTCATTTTGATCCCGGATATGCTTAGATATTGAGGAGTGTCGTTGGCTGAAGAGCAGAATATCGAATTAACACTCGATTTCCGGAGAAGCCATGTGGAATTAGTGATAGACAAACACTACTATGGGAGATTTTCTCAGGATGCTACCATTTCCCTCGCCATAATTAATGAAATCATTCTTACCGCTTGTGTAGTAACAACGGAAAATTACTACACCCAATCATCTTCCCGTTACATGACATAATGCTGTTAATAGGTTTTAAGGACTAGGTGCCAACTCCAAGTGCCCATCATGGCGGTTGCAGACACAAGATAATATTTATTTTGTCATTCAGTAGGCACATAATAATATAATGTATTGCTCGATAATGTACAGAAGTGGCAAAAAAACCGGAGCGACCCTTGTAGTTGATTTCAGATCCTTGTTCACTCCAGAGCACGATAGACTGGCAACTAAGACTTTCGTGATTCGAATCCTGCCTAGGAAGGAAACTTTTTTTTGTTCCTTATTAAAATTTATTCCCAATACTTTACGATTGCTGGTAAAATACATGTTCTGGGAATAATTTAATTAAGTAGTAAAATATCGCTGCAATCGAAAAGTATTGGGAATAAATTTGAATAAGGAATAAAAAAACAGTTTCCTTCCCAGGCAGGATTCGAACCACGAAAGTCTTAGTTACCAGTCTATCGTGCTCTGGAGTGAACAAGGCTCTGAAATCAGCTGCAAGGGTTGGTCCGGTTTTTTTTTTTTGCCACTACTGTACCTAGTTATTATCTAACTAGAGATGATTCAATAAGAAAATCTTCAAGAGTAATTAAAAAAACAAGGCATACTAATACCGTTATAGAAGAAAGCGTAGGAGAACAGTGATTTGCGCAAAATTATTATTATTATTATTATTATTATTATTTTTTTTATTTTTTTTTGTGAATAATTTATCTGAAAATAGGTACTAGTTAGTTTAGGGTTTGTGTATAAAGATACTCGTAAAATATGACATCGAAAAATTAATCAAAATTCATTTATGTTGTAGCATTTAAAGGTCTGCATAAATTGTTTCAAACTTGCAAATAAAAATTAGCAGGCAAGTTTGTTGCGATATCATTATTATTTTTGAGTAATTTATCTTAAAATGGTTACTAGTTAGTTTAGGGTTTCTATGTAAAGATAGAATAAGACAAAACGAAAAATTAATGAAAATTCTTCTGTGTTGTAGCTTTTAAAGGTCTGCATAAATTGTTTCAAACTTGCAAATAAAAATTAGTGGTAAAGTTTATTGGTGCTATTATTATTATTATTAATCTCATGATTATTTTTTTGTAAATAGTTTATCTGAAAATATTACTAGTTTAGATAAAAATGACAAATCTAAAAATTAATCAAAATTCATTTATGTTGTAGCTTTTAAAGGTCTGCATAAATTGTTTCAAACTTGCAAATAACAATTAGTAGGCAAGTTTGTTGCTATATTATTATTATTATTATTATTATTATTATTATTATTATTATTATCATTATTATTATTATTATTATTAATCTCATGGTTATTTTTGTGAATAATTTATCTGAAAATAGTTACTAGTTAGTTTAGATAAAATATGACAAATCCAAAAATTAATCAAAATTCATTTATGTTGTAGCTTTTAAATGTCTGCATAATTTTTTTCAAACTTGCAAATAAACGTTATAGGAATTTTTACTGTTATTACTATTATTATTCTCGTTCATCGTCCTTCCAAAGGAAGCCGTATTTTCGACGAAAATCTGGGAGGATCTTTTGGGCGTCGAACTCCGAACCCGTTTTGACAATCTTTCAAGCTGATCAACGAATAATTGCATTATAATAATGCAAAATTGGAAGTTATTATGATGGGTGATTGGCGAGACATATAGAGAAACAAACATATTACATTTTTAATACGAAGGAAATTTTTTGAACATCTGAATCGCGAATACATAGCAGGACAATATTATTAGAAAGAGAGACGCTATGTGAGGTTAATAACAGAATTAGAAGGACCACCATCACCGTTCACACTTAAATGAAGTTCGTGAAGATAATTACCGCGAAACTGTAGGGGAGACTGTTGTACCTTTAAACACTTTCCACATTTTATTTTTTTTAATTTTGGAAAATGAAATTTTTTAAATATAAAAATTCTTGAAATAATTATTGAAGATTCCTTTTTGCAACTTCCTGTATGTATTTTCCTGTTTTACAGATCTATTAAGGATGGAAAAACTAAAATGAAGAGATATGTAATGTGTTCAAAGGTACAACAGGTTCATGTACCTTGGAACATACTCTGTTTTAAGTTGGAACACATGAAATATAGGTGGGAATATAAGCTGTAAAAACTGACAATTATATTTAAAATGCATTTGCAACCCTAAACCAGAGCAGGCTTCTCTGATTAAGATTTCATTTCCTGGAGGAGCAATAACTGCTTCAACAGATTTCTTCAAGACATCCGTATCAATTAGGGGCTTCTTTAACTCCAGACTTACTTCGTGACATGATCTTAAAATAAAAGAAAAACAAAAAACCGATAGTATCATGTACCTTGGAACATGTTCCATGATACAAGATGTTTTGTGTTCAAAGGTACAAGAACACGTTTTAAACAAATATCTTCAAAACTAGAGATTCGAATAAATCATGGAAATTAAAATATGTTATTACTCACCAGATGATAGGGAACACACTGTATTTGAAAGATATTAACAAATACAATTTGGTTTCGTGTTAGAAAACATATATCAATGAACGAAATGTTTAGTTTTGGTACTAAAAAAATTATTTTGTTCATCAGAACTCAGTGAATAAATCAAACTGAAACTACGACCAGAGCTACAATTAGCGACTTTTACAATCTACTTCAGTTTGAGTTCTCTAGGTAACAGCAAAAATTAAAAAAAAAAAAAAAAAAAAAAACACACACACACAAAAATGTTCAAAGGTACACTATGCTAAAGGTACAAAAGTCTCCCCTACTTTCGAAAATGTCTAGACTTCCTGGTGATGTCATTAAAATAGTTCAAGGTCACTGCGTGACGACGTATACAAAACAAGAGAAATGCCTATGAATGAGATAAATCTCACTTCCCAGTATCGAACTCTGTCATTTGAATAATAGTCGGAGAGGAGAGTTTAAAATGAATGGAAAGTTTTTGTGGTTATGGCAAAGAACGTCCTTATTTCTCAATAGTAGGAACTTTGTTGATCAATCCGGGAGGTCGTGTGCCAAAGTTGAGAGAACTGGCAACACTGTGTTGTCTGTTGACAGTCGTTCGAAAATAACCCTAATTTCAAGGACCCTGAGGTTGTGCAGCTCTTTGACACCCTGCGCTGAGAAGGGGCTGACATTTCATTGAAGTGTCGATGTGTGTGTGTGAACTGTTCAATGAAGAAGATAATGGCCGCCTAGCTGTGAATGATGCAGGGAGCCCTCCACAGAATGAATCGCGCTGCCGTGGCCGGCTGGTAGCTGGCAAGCGTTGAGTAATAACTTTCACTTTAAAACAAGTGCAAACACTACACGGCTTGGATGCGCAGGAGAAAAACAAGTGAACGTCGAACTGCGCTGTTAGAAAAGACTGCATGTCTGGCAAATAAAGTGAATTTTTACAGTGCTATCAATATTCTACGAATACATAGGAACCATATCTTAGAAAAAAACAAGAATTTCGAGTTGCAGTACCGAAATTATACATAAATTACGTCTTGTCTAAGGAAAAGCAAATTATTGTTACATTTTAGTTTATATTGCACGTACAGTATAAGCTAATTGGGAATATATTGTTGACATTCAGCATAAAGAACAGTTTCTATTGCATGTACAGTACAATATAATGGTGTAATATATTGTTGACATTCAGCATAAAGAACAGTTTCTATTGCATGTACAGTACAAGTTAATGGTGTAATATATTGTTGACATTCAGCATAAAGAACAGTTTCTATTGCATGTACAGTACAAGTTAATGGTGTAATATATTGTTAACATTGTGCATAAAAAAAGTTTCTGTTGCACTTACAGTACAAGCTAATGGAATATATCGTTGACATCCTACATAAAAAACAGTTTCTATTGCACGTACAGTACAAGCGAATGTTGAAATATATTGTTGACATTCTGCATAAAAACAGTTTCTATTGCACGTACAGTACAAGCGAATGTTGAAATATATTGTTGACATTCTCCTTAAAAACAGTTTCTATTGCACGTACAGTACAAGCGAATGGTGAAATATATTGTTGACATTCTGCATAAAACAGTTTCTATTGCACGTACAGTGCAAGCGAATGGTGAAATATATTGTTGACATTCTACATAAAAACAGTTTCTATTGCACGTACAGTACAAGCGAATGGTGAAATATATTGTTGACATTCTGCATAAAACAGTTTCTATTGCACGTACAGTACAAGCGAATGGTGAAATATATTGTTGACATTCAGCATAAAAAGTTTCTATTGCATGTACAGTACAAGATGATGGTGAATATATTGTTGACATTCTGCATAAAAACAGTTTCTATGGCACTTACAGTGGAAGCTAATGGTGGGATGTATTGTTGACATTCAGCATAAAAACTGTTTCTATTGCACGGACAGTACAAGCTAATAGTGGAATATATTGATGACACTCTGCATAAAAAAGTTTCTATTGCACGTACAGTACAATCTAATAGTGGAATATATTGATGACATCCTGCATAAAACCGGTTTCTATTGCACGTATAGTGCAAGCTAATGGTGGAATGTATTGTTGACATTCAGCATAAAAACAGTTTCTATTGCACGTACAGTACAAACTAATGGTGGGATATATTGTTGACATTCTAATATTAAAACAATTTTATCTCGAGAAAAACAAGTGAATGCTCAATTATATTTATGTGGTACTAACATATAGCCTACCGGTATCTCTGATTGAGATTCTGGTTGATATATACATCTATTTTCAGACAGTACTTCTCACTTGATATGTGTTAGAGGAAGAACAAATTGTTTGTATACATCTGACGTCTAATTAGTGTAATATGTAGATAATCGGCGATGTATACAATGGAGGGACTTTAATGTCATTGACTTTGTGACTACATCGCAATATTGGCCGACGTCTTTTTATTGTTGGTTCGATGTTTTCAATAAACCTTTGTGGTCTACCAAAATTGTTGGTCCGATGTTTTCAATAAAACTTTGTGGTCTACCAAAATTGTTGGTCTGATGTTTTCAATAAAACTTTGTAGTCTACCAAAATTGTTGGTCCGATTTTTTTAATAAAAGTGATCTACTAAAATTGTTGGTGAAATATATTGACGTGACATTCTGAAGATATTTGTTATAAACAAAATATGATTCTTCAATTTAGACTGCAGTTGACATTTTTGTGTACAAATTAATGGTGAAAGAATATATTTTCAAAATTTAACAATTTGGACTACATTTGATATTTTTGCATATTTACAAAATTAGCAAACCGCGGTTGTATATTTTTACAAAATTGATTCTTCAATTTGGACTACAGTTGACTGAAGATTTGGATATTTCCAAATGATTAGCAAAACTGAAGATTTTTGTTTTATATTTTTACAAAATTTGACTCTTAATAATTATATGTTTGCTAATATTTTAGCAAAATTGAAGATTTTTATTATATATTTTTACAAAACTTGTTCAATTTAAACTACAGTTCACATTTTTGCATATTTCTGTATAATGATAATGTCAACTGTTTAATGTTTCTTATCAAATCAATTTTGTTGAACAATGTCTACCAAAATTGATCTGACGTTTTCAATAAAAATTCGTGGTCTACCAAAATTGTTAGTCCGATGTTTTCAATAACATTTTGTGGTCTACCAAAATTGTTGGTCCGATGTTTTCAATAAAAGTTTGTGGTCTACCAAAATTGTTGGTCCGATGTTTTCAATAACATTTTGTGATCTGCCAAAATTGTTGGTCCGATGTTTTCAATAAAAGTTTGTGATCTACCAAAATTGTTGGTCTGATGTTTTCAATAAAACTTTGTGGTCTACCAAAATTGTTGGTCCGATGTTTTCAATAAAACTTTGTGGTCTACCAAAATTGTTAGTCCGATGTTTTCAATAAAGCTTTGTGGTCTACTAAAATTGTTGGTCTGATGTTTTCAATAAAACTTCGTGGTCTACCAAAATTGTTGGTCTGATGTTTTCAATAAAAGTCAATGCATATTCAACTTAGAAAGGGGTGCATGTAGGAAAAATAAGTCAATGCCGACGAAAATGGGACTTTAGAAATTACAGATAATTCTTATTTGAATGTCTCTTTTAGACAAGTTAACAGATTTTATTATTCGTGTTTTTATCGCGAACAGTAACTGAAACAATAAGTTGTTATTTTATTCTCTGATTTGTCTTCTATTTGTATCATTTGATTTGGTGTAACTGTAATTAATTATCGAACGTCAGTTTCAATGACGAAGAGCTGTCAGGTGACCAAACCAGCGCTAGAACTTGCTGTTGAATTTAACAGTTTCCTCCTGATTGTCACCTCACATGTTGTAGACGTCGACAGGTGTCGTGTGACTGCGTGTTGTCAAAGGAATATCCTCACCAACAAAGACAATTGAATGCTGATGCGAATTCATGCAATTTTTACATTCCTTTTAATTGTGGATCGTGTATCACCTGCGCACGTGGTGAACAGGTATTATGTAAGACAGGAGATATTTCATAATGTTTGAACTAAGCTGTTTAAAAGAGAAGAGTCTGTAAATTTTATAACCTTCATTCCAATCTGTGGAGTTGATAGATTACTCTATCTAAGGCAAAGTATTGGAAAATGCTAGGTGTAAAGATAAGTGAATTTTAATGTTGCTTTTAACAAAAATAACAAATCATAATTGTAATCATCAAGAAGATATCACGATTACTTATCTAGTAATCCCATTGATTTACTGTTTGATAAATCGTATTTTGTCCATATTAACTGAGGAAACTTGTGAAAGACCATGTAATGCCCTATTTGTATTTTGAAGTCTCGACCTCTATCCAACCACAAATAACTGCAATCTCTTCGCTTATTCCATTAACCCGCATATTATAGGCGTGTTTTAAGTAAGTTCCATTTTCGATTAACTGTCGCATCGCTGCAAAAAAAAAAAAACCGTTATTTTTAATAGAATCGTTGTTTTCTGGACTTCTGTCCTCAAAGGCAAGCTGTGAAGTTTCAGAGCTTCAGTCCGTGTTTTGTCCTTTCAAAGAAATGTTTTTTTTGATACTTAGCACCCTTTCGACTTTGAGATGCGGTCTTTATCCGTTTTTAAATGCGAGAAAATCAAACCAGCTTCATTCATCATCAACTTTGTGAGGTGTATGGTGATGATGCCATTAGTGATGGAATGGTCAGGAGAAGGAAGTTCAACGAGGGCACATCTCTTTGACGTATGACGAGCAGGAACCGGTTGTAGCCATCAAGTTTTGTTCAAATGACGATTTTGTGCTTTGATTAAAAAATTTATTATTGGAGGTTAATTTTTGCTTTCCTTAAAGTTTTCCACAAATCTTTTGTGGTTCTGTGTACGGGTTATTCTACAATAAATAGAAAGACTTTTGCTTATGACTCTATAAATGTCAATAATTATTATAAGTTTTGTGGGGAATACAATGCTCAAAAATGGTTTGTAAATATTTTCCCGTTTACTTTCTACACCCTTTTGGAATTTTAAGAATAATATTATATTTTATGCAGTTTCACGAAAAGTTGCCCTGCAAAGAACCTGCATTTTTAATAGAATCGTTGATCTCCTGAACGTCTGTCCCCAAAATAGGAAACTTGGGAGCTACACTTTTGTCCTTTAAAATAAGATTTTTTTTTTGCTACTTAGGACTCTCTGTTTTCTTTTCCTCTTTTAAGGATTTTAACGTACTTAAAATCCTTCACTGCCTGTGAGGTTCAATTCGAAATTTCATATCTTTTCTTTTCTATAACATTTCCTGCAGTACTTGTTTGACTCAGGAAGAATTTTTGATCAGGGAACCTTTGAAGCACTTCAAGTTTATAGGATCAAATAATTTTTGTTCTATTTATCTTAAATATTTTTATTGATAAGGTTAATTTGCTTAAAGTCCATATTCTAACGAGTTATTTTTTTGTGGCCTGTGTACTTATAGCTACTATAAATAGGCCTACAGCTTTTGCTTATGCCTCATAATGTTGATTATAATTTTGTCGTGAAATTTGCTGCTTACATTATTCTAATATTATTATATCAGAATAGGCCTATACAAAATTTTGCGAATATTTCTTTCTGTATATATATTTTTTTTATTTATTACTTACTTACTTACCTTCAAGCGTTTTCTAACCATTTTTTCATCTCCTTTCTTTTCCCTTTGTCACGTTTTCTTCTTTTCCTCCCTATTCTTACTTTCGTGTTTGCGTTTCTGACTTTTCGTGCGTTTCCTTCTTTCATTTTTCATTTTTTCCTTCTTTCTTCTTTCTGTCTTTTGTCTTTTATTCTTTCTGTCTCTTTTGTCTTTTCTTCTTTCAGTCTATTTTCTCTTTTCTTTTTTCTGTCTCTTGTCTTTTCTTCTTTCTGTCTCTTTCGTCTTTTCTTCTTTCTGTCTCTTTCGTCTTTTCTTTCTGTCTCTTGTCTTTTCTTTCTGTCTCTTTTGCCTTTTCTTCTTTCTGTCTCTATTGTCTTTTCTTCTTTCTGTCTCTATTGTCTTTTCTTCTTTCTGTCTCTATTGTCTTTTCTTCTTTCTGTCTCTTTTGTCTTTTCTTCTTTCTGTCTCTTTGTCTTTTCTTCTTTCTGTCTCTTTGTCTTTTCTTCTTTCTGTCTCTTTGTCTTTTCTTCTTTCTGTCTCTTTTGTCTTTTCTTCTTTCTGTCTCTTTTGTCTTTTCTTCTTTTTTGTCTCTATTGTCTTTTCTTCTTTCTGTCTCTCTTGTCTTTTCTTCTTTCTGTCTCTTTTGTCTTTTCTTCTTTCTGTCTCTTTTGTCTTTTCTTCTTTCTGTCTCTTTTGTCTTTTCTTCTTTCTGTCTCTTTTGTCTTTTCTTCTTTCTGTCTCTTTTGTCTTTTCTTCTTTCTGTCTCTTTTGTCTTTTCTTCTTTCTGTCTCTTGTTTGTTTTTTCTTTTCTGTCTCTTTTGTCTTTTCTTCTTTCTGTCTCTTTTGTCTTTTCTTCTTTCTGTCTCTTTTGTCTTTTTCTTTCTGTCTCTTTTGTCTTTTCTTCTTTTGTCTCTCTTGCCTTTTCTTCTTTCTGTCTCTCTTGTCTTTTCTTCTTTCTGTCTCTCTTGTCTTTTCTTCTTTCTGTCTCTTGTCCTTTCTTCTTTCTGTCTCTTTTGTCTTTTCTTCTTTCTGTCTCTTTTGTCTTTTCTTCTTTCTGTCTCTTTTGTCTTTTCTTCTTTCTGTCTCTTTTGTCTTTTCTTCTTTCTGTCTCTTTTGTCTTTTCTTCTTTCTGTCTCTTGTCCTTTCTTCTTTCTGTCTCTTTTGTCTTTTCTTCTTTCTGTCTCTTGTCTTTTCTTCTTTCTGTCTCTTTTGTCTTTTCTTCTTTTGTCTCTTTTGTCTTTTCTTTTTTTGTCTCTTTTGTCTTTTCTTCTTTTTGTCTCTTTTGCCTTTTCTTCTTTCAGTCTCTTTTGTCTTTTCTTCTTTCTGTCTTTTGTCTTTTCTTCTTTCTGTCTTTTGTCTTTCCTTCTTTCTGTCTCTTGTATTTTCTTTTTTCTGTCTCTTTTGTCTTTTCTTTTTTCTGTCTCTTTTGTCTTTTCTTCTTTCTGTTTCTTGTCTTTTCTTCTTTCTGTCTCCTGGCTTCTGCCTTCTATCTCTTGTATTTTCTTTTTCTATGTCTTATTGTTTCTTCTTTCTGTTTCTTGTCTCCTTTGTGTGTCCTGTCACTTTCGCTTTCTATCCTTGTCTTCTTCCCTCACGTTCCATTCTTGTCTTTCTCCTTTCCCCTTTCCCACGTTCCTCTCGCCTTTTCTATCCTCTCTTCCTCTTCATCCATCTGCCTTTCCGTCTTTCTTCCATAGCAACATTTTGAATGTAAAATTAATTATTATTGAATTACTGTTAGCGCTGTGCCGTTTCACGTGTTCATTCCTAGAAAAAAGTTGGTTTATTTACGGCGAACGAAGGAAGGCGAAATTAGCACTTCTGTCAGTCAACAGTTGAATAAATAGTACCTACAAGGAGCTGCAGGAAGCGCTCATTATGCGCCTGTTTGGCTGTGTGCGGTTTGATCATCGATCTGTGTCGTTAGCAAGTCCATTCATAGCCCAGCCGTTTCAGAGAAGGAATACGACACGTATATTTACTTCATATGCGATTATAGGAATTGGCGCCAGTTCTCGGGATTCTCATTGGTTACTTCTCTATCTACGGATATCATGTTATTAGCGTCTGGACTCGTGACATGGGGTGATCACGAATTTTGGAGGGGTGGTAGAATGTAGTCTGAGAAGTTTATCACGCGGTTTAGATCGACTAACTTTGCGAGAGTTTGTTCGATCTGCCGCCATTCCGTTTTCCTTTTCCTTTGTAATGGCATATTTTAAATGGAATCTTTTATGGTCCTATTAGCCAATAGATTCTCATGTTGTTTCAAGCTGTGTTCTGTAATAATGTGAGAATTTGTAATATTTGACTCGTTTTGTAATTTTTTCCTTAAACAGCCATTCCTAAATGTAAATATTTTAACGACAAGCAAGCATTTCCTTTTAATGCGAAATATTTTAATTACTTACTTACTTACAAATCTTTTAAGGAACCCGAAGGTTCGTTGCCGTCCTCATAAGCCCGCCATCGGTCCCTATCCTGTGCAAGATTAATCCAGTCTCTATCATCATATCCCACCTCCTCAAATCCATTTTAATATTATCCTCCCATCTACGTCTCGGCCTCACCAAAGGTCTTTTTCCCTCCGGTCTCCCAACTTACACTCTATATGCATTTCTGGATTCGCCCATACGTGCTACATGCCCTTCAAACGTCTAATGTCAGGTGAAGAATACAATGCGTGCAGTTCTGCATTGTGTAACTTTCTCCATTCTCATTCTTCATCCCGCTTAGCCCCAAATATTTCTTATTGTAGGGATTCGTAACAAGCTGTTTTTTTACGGTGATGGGTTGTTAGCCCAGCCCAACCCCAAGCTGTTTTGTATCGGCTGTCCGCGACTGCTTATTCAATATATTCGCAGCTACCCTCCATATTCCTAAATATAAATATTTTAACGATAGACGAGCATTTTAAATAGGGACCTTGTACAATAGCATGAAAGACTTTTAACACTAGTGCGAAAAATATTTTAACACTAACTTAACCAGTGTTGCCAACTCGATTCTTAAAAATCCGCTGTGAAGCCTTGCAGAAACCGCTAAATTGGTATATTGTCAATGTAAAATTATATTACTTTGTCGCTGTGAGTGCTAAAATTACCCGCTAAATCCCTATATCAGCAATACAAATTTCATAAATTTTACCCGCTAAACTAACGCCGAAAAACGCTAGATCTAGCGGGAAAACCGCTGAATTGGCAACACTGAACTTAACTGTTTGCGCCGATTGTCAATTGTTTCCCGCCAAGTTACACGGCAGCAACTGATGAATAAAGAGATTCGGACAATGTCAGGCCTACTTTTAAAAATAACTGTTTTTGGTTTAAAAAAAGATACACAAATGAAATAAATTGCTTCAACGACTATTTTATTGATAACTATATGTTATTAAGAATTAAATGTAATTATAAAAACTAGGGGACACTCACATTTGAACCAGGAACTCTCGACCTGAGTCGAATACTGTATCACCGCCTTCTTTTGAAGTAGTAAAGTTTCACTATTATTGTGATGGAGAATAAAACAGTGGAGAAGTCGAGGAAATTTTCTTTATATCAGCACGGATGTATGGCTGTCTAAAAATAGTGTACGACATACATGTTAATGATTTTATTTTGTACGTAGGTATTGCTACACTCCCTCTGCAGCTTCGTTTTTATAAACATTCCTGCTCATAAAATACTGTAAAATGCCACTTTTAACACTTGTATCGTAAATAACTAATTTTTCGCTAATTAAGGAAAGTTTATTCAGTCAGTGGTGGAAGTAGTTTTCTTTTTCTTGCATATACAGAGTGTTTCAAAAATACTTTGATAAACCTTGGGGCATGTTCCTCATACCAAAACAAGAAAAAAAAAGTTCATATAAACATATGTCCGAAAATCCTTAGTTTTTTTAGTTATTAATGAAAGAACATAATGTAACATGTTAGATTTTCTTAGCTTGGTAGCAAGTGTTGCAACTTTAATCAATTCAGGAACTCACAACAATGAAAGTTTACGTTCAACGCATTTCGAGGTACATTCCAACAACTTAAGTTTGTAACCGATAATAATTCATTTTGTTAGATAATCGAATGATGTTATCGATACAAGTCTGCTGATGCACCATTGTATCCTAGATGGCTATGTGTTGCCAACGAGACTAACTTGTTTACTACAGTCATTTGTCATTTGAACATTTATTTTCTGCCACCTCTTTTGACTTTTCGGTTAGCGAGAAACATACTTATTCTAATATTAATGGAATGATGATTATTTTGTTACGTTTGTTTCAAATATGTGGGCGTTCTGTTGATATGACGGTCATAGAGTAACGCATAAAGAGCGTCATGGACAATAGTAGTACACAAAAATATCCTTCCTTTCAAGACACTTTGCCTATCAAATCTTTCAGAATTATCAGCCGTTATTTTAAATGTCAGTATATAAGCTAGAGTAGACTAGACAAAACTAGCTTTTTTTAGGTGAAACATCCAATGTTTGAGATACAAGAGAGAAAAATTGTAACGTTTTGACATAAAAATTTATCCGAACAAGGATAAGATGAACTTGTGCCTCGTTTCCCACGTGACCCATCTCGCTTCATTCTCTGTTTAATGTGTCTCACCCGTATCTAACAGTTGGATAGATTGTACTCATCCTGCCTGTGGTAGTGTTCATTTAATCCTGAAATCCATCTTTACCTAACCTAAAAATTACATACTAAGAATAATAGTAATATACGTTACAAGAGCGGTATGTTGACGTTTTCATGGTCGAGGAAAAGATTGAAAAAGCGAAACGTAGTTGAGCTTTTTTAATTTTCGAGAACATGAAAACAAACAAACCGCTCGTGTATCGTACATTATTTTGTGCGAAGTTCGTTTATTATATACCTGAAAGACAAATTTCTAATTAGTTGCAATGAAATCTCCATGTTGGTTTCTGTTTAATGACGACAACTTCGGAACACCAAAATATCTTTCTTCAACATTGTTGCTATAAAATGTTTTCTGTGTTTACTATACTCCAGCAGGCCGTGATATACGTCTGTCTTTTTTTCCCCCAGTCTATAAATGCGAACTTAAAACAAACGGTAAGGTTATGTAATGATTTATTTTTCATTTTAATATTTTAACAATATTATTTATATAACATATTGCAGTAATAACATCGGCATCTGGAATCTTGTTGATTTTTTCACGGCTTCCTTAATGTTACTTGTATCAGGAATGCAATAAGTTTCGTGGAGTAGTAGACTTTACTTAATTTTTGCAAATATTTAAAAACAATAATTAACATTGCAATTTAGGTGAAATTGCAGTGGTAAGTTTCCAATTTATAATTATTACTATGTTGAACGTCTGTAAAAATAATATGTTAAAAGCCTAAAGCAGTAAAATGAATATCGCGCTTAAGCCGTAAGAAGAGGGAAATTGTTATGTGTGTTATGTTGGCAATACTGAATGTGGAATTTTAGACTTTCAGCGGATTGGTTTTGTGCGGAAAACAAGCAAATACGCACGATCTCGCACGAAGATACTTAACGCAATCCTAGGGATTTGATAAAAATCTCCAGTCACTTTTTAATAAGTAGGCTCATGCTTGAATACAAGAAATAACTGTTGCTAGGGAACGGGACAGAAATTCGATTTATGCAGTCCAGTGTTAAGAAATTGTGGTTCTTTGTGAGAGAAGGGAAAACTTACAAATACGTAAAGAAGAATAGAACCTTTAACCAGTACAAGAAAAGCTTAACAATTTGTATTGTGTGTGATTGTACTTGAATCATTCACCTCAAGGTTTTCTTTTCATTTTTCTCTAATGTATGTACTCACTGCTTCTTGTTGGTTATGTCTTAAAATTACGGCAGATTTACCTTCAATTCTGTTGTACACCTAAGGCGCGCTATGCCAGGCCTAAACCATTTTTGTATTTTACAGACTTCACGTATTTTTCGACGAGGCATTGTTGTAGTCTCGTAATGTGGGGTGAGCACAATGCCAGAACCAGCATTTTGTCATAAACTCATAAAAATTACCTTCAGGAATGCTACCTCTCTCACATTATCCGGTATTTTTCTTGTTGAATTAATATGATGGTAATTCCCCCTATCGTCTCGCCATTTTCCTCGTTCTTCGAGTGTTTTGATGTCCTGTAGTTGCATACCCAAAGTCAATACTTCACGGACTCCCTTGAACAAGTGTCTGTACGGCGCTGATTCCTCTCTTAACCTAACACAACTTCATGTTGATAACGGACAACCGCCCGTGCCTTAAACCAATGATGTCAAAGCAAGCGCATTTTTCTGACCATGACGTCGTGCGCGGGCAGCAAGAGCTAAGTATGGAAAGAGGAAGGGTTGTGTATATGAATAAGCAACCTGTTGGATTAAGAAAACAGTGGTGCACAAACTTCAAACGGAACGTGAAAATTTATGTCGTTATTTTTATATGGCTTCTTTCTGTTTAATATTATCTATATTGTCTGTAAAACAAAAGTACTAACACTGATTTCTTAATATTGCACTTGTGTTTTAAATCTTAATAACATAATAGAGAGTTAAGAAGGAATATTCACTTAAATTCCATAGTAGTATAATATTATACTGTATTAAGTGGATGAAACACATCATTCATAAAGAAAGTGATATTCCAAAGAAAGAGATTGAGTATGACATGATAAGTTGGAATTTATATTGATGGTATCTTTAGCCTTACAAAAGTAATCAATAAACTAATCAAAACAATATTACAGTACAAAGCAAAGTTACCTAGGTACTGTATCTGTTTTAAGTGTAACTAATATTCCATAACAAAACTCTTATCGCATTATGCATTTAAGGTGATATTGGTGAGCAACTTCCTATCATCAGAATATTAAATTATTTTCTCGAAATCTGCTGAAGCTATAGAGCTGACATTTTTACAACACATGGGCACGTATCTTTTGCTTATGATGTAATAGTAGTTGCTTTGTTAATTTATTTCCTTACAAACAATTTCAATGCGAATATTTTCAAAATTTTCAATACACTATCTTCAGTAATACGTAGGCTATATACGGTATATTAGATTTACGAAAACATTCTGTAAGGCTACTAAATAAATAGGCCTATACCTGAAAATTTCACTTTTCTATACGAAAAGTTGAGAAAATATTTCTTTTGAATAAAAAAATCAAACTTGTGAAAAATGAGCATTAAAATTAAAACTTACATTCTTATAATACACTTATACTTCTCAGGCAAATCTAAATATTAACATGGATACAGTTTTAATAAGTTCTCTTCCCTTTATCTATTGAATCAGTGCTGGCCATCCCTGAATATAGCTCGACCAAGCGGCATATACCACCTCTTTCGTCTGTCTCTTTCCTTTCCGCTGTAAAGCGCTCAGGCTCTCCTGGGCTCTAAAGCGCGCGTTTGCTCCTGTGGGCATCAATTGACATGCTTGCCTTAAACAGTACTCGAACCTGCGACCATGACGTTGTATATAGCATAGAGATCAACTGCACTTCAATCTTAGTACACTAGAATTACTGTATAGAGAATTCCTCGAACGAGAAAATGAGGTAACTTAGTAAAAGTTTTTAATTCTATGGGAGAAGAAAGCAATGTTATTGTTTCAAATGTTCCTTTAGGTACATGATAAATAAAAGCTCTACTTTCCTACTGAGTATATATTCCTCTACGTCAATCAGCAAGGTGTCATGAGGATTTCGTAGATCGAGAAATACCCTGAATAGGCCTATTTGTATATATACTTTTTTTTTTTTTTTTGATAATTTCTAATTGGAATGTGGGAAACGTAAATTTTTAGAACTAAGGGATGTACTTTACTCCCTGACTATTTATATTCTTTCAAAGGTTTTCTGTGTTTACTACTCCAGCAGGCCGTGATATACGTCTGTCTTTTTTTCCCCAGTCTATAAATGCGAACTTAAAACAAACGGTAAGGTTATGTAATGATTTATTTTTCATTTTAATATTTTAACAATATTATTTATATAACATATTGCAGTAATAACATCGGCAAGTTTGTTGATTTTTTCACGGCTTCCTTAATGTTACTTCCATCACGAATGCAGTAACTTTAGTGGAGTTGTAGAGTTTACTTAATTTTTGCAAATATTTAAAAACAATAATTAACATTGCAATTTAGGTGAAATTGCAGTGGTAAGTTTGCAATTTATAATTATTACTATATTGAACGTCTCTAAAAATAATATGTTAAAAGCCTAAAGGAGTAAAATCAATATGTCACTTAAGCGGTAAGAAGAGGGAAATTGTTATGTGTGTTAGGTTGGGAATACTGAATGTGGAATTTTAGACTTTCCGCGGATTGGTTTTGTGCGGAAACCAAGCAAATACGCACGATCTCGCACAAAACCATCTTATCTTCAAAAGCGAGGAAAATTATTATATTCAACTTCTTTGTTTGAAATATCTAAAAAAATAATCCCCTGAAATGAATGACATTATATACACACACACATATATAGGCGTATGTATACATGTCTGTCTGTAGAGTAGTTTTGTGTCATTTCCGTTTACTTGGACTTAGGCTAGAAGACAGACTTCAACCTAAAACAACACAAGACATTACATTTTGGGCATATTACGAACAAATATCCAAGTCCTAGGCGGGATTCGAAAGCAGGATACTGACTCTACGCAGAACTTTATTGATTGCGTGCACCATGGCCAGCATAAGCTTGCATGGACATCCTTGATACCTCGGATGCAATTTCGCTTGTTCCGAAACCTTGGTAACAACACATATTCTGACATTTCCTTTTTAACATGTCACCTCTTTCTTTTTTTAGAACTGTAGGTATTACTTAATCAATGATTGTGGACGTTATTACGCTATTACCATACTCGTAATGCTAAAAAATCAGATAGTCTTCAAATCGATAGAAATTGTATGCAATTCTATTCACTGTAATGAATGTAACCAGTATTACGTAAATGTCACTTGTTTCACTCTTGTATTGAAGATGTTTTTCTGCCTTGTTGCCAGTTCTGCGCAGTGGAATGATATTTAAGACAATTAGCGTACTGTTTGTATATGTAAAACCATTCATGGGGGCCCTCTTTATTCAGAGAAATGGGTTCACGATTTTTCTTTTATTCAGAGCGTTGACCTCGACTTCCTTCCCGTCTAGAAAAGAATGAGGCGTTTCAGATTCCTCCAATCGCGTAAACTCCCCGTCAAGCATTTATCATTCACACCAGACATGTGCCGGCAGTTTGTCCTTCGAATCCTACTACACTCTGCAGTTAGAATATATTGGGATAAAATGATGCTCTTGTGTACGCAACGGCTAAGGCGCAGTTTTGACGCTGTTTGAATGCCACTGTCATGAGTTCGAATTTGGGTTGTCAAGGTCATATATCGTCGTTTTTATGTAACCTTCTATGTGACAGTACAGAAAATAATTTTGTGCGAGATCGTGCGTATTTGCTTGGTTTCCGCACAAAACCAATCCGCGGAAAGTCTAAAGTTCCACATTCAGTATTCCCAACCTAACACACATAACAATTTCCCTCTTCTTACCGCTTAAGTGACATATTGATTTTACTGCTTTAGGCTTTTAACATATTATTTTTAGAGACGTTCAATATAGTAATAATTATAAATTGCAAACTTACCACTGCAATTTCACCTAAATTGCACTCTTAATTATTGTTTTTAAATATTTGCAAAAATTAAGTAAACTCTACAACACCACTGAATTTACTGCATTCGTGATGAAAGTAACATTAAGGAAGCCGTGAAAGAATCAACAAGATTCCAGACTCATCATAGACTGGGGGAAAAAAAAGACAGACGTGTATCACAGCCTGCTGCAGTATAGTAAACACAGAAAACATTTTAAAGCAACAATGTTGAAGATAGATATTTTTGTTTTGCAAATTTGCCGTCATTGAACAGAAACTAAGATGGAGATTTCATTGCAACTAATTAGAAATTCCTCTTTCAGGTATGTAATAAACGATCTTCACACAAAATAATGTACGATACACGAGCGGTATGTTTTCTTTAAATTCTCGGAAATTAAAAACCTCAACTACGTTTCGCTTTTTCAAACTTTTCCTCGAACATGAAAATTTCAACATACCGCTCTTGTGACGGATATTATTATTCTGTACTGTCACATAGGTTTCATAAAAAAAAAACGACTATAGGTAGGTGGATGTCGGACTTCATGCTCATTAAATGGCAAGATCTTCCCCGTTATACACATTGCAGATCAATTAACCACTATGCAAACTTTTATCTTATCGCATTGTTAAAAATCCCTACGGTTTACGTACGAAGTCACAAAATTTCCATTGGAGCAGTTTTTTACGTAAGCCAACATCCTGTCGCAGGAATATACAACATACGAACAACTAGGACTGTTATTCTCAAACATTGACACTCTTAGGCCCGATTGTATAAACCATTTAATCTTAGATCAGAGGTTAAATTGATCCTTGTTTCAGCTGAACTTGGAAATTTGTGTTGTATAAAATCTAATCAGAGATTAATTTGTCTCAAACTAAAGTCAACTTTGACTGAAGAAATTTCTCCGATTAAGTTAGATGATCCAAGTTCAGTTATTTCTTTTCTGTTTGAAATATACGAGTGACAGATTGTGCAAATAAATTATCCATTATTATTAATATTAATAGATATGATAGGTACATTTATATATATTTCTTTCAATTTCTTGCCTTAATACACAAACAATCTTATATTTTATAAGGCTCTATCGTGTTCAGCCGTATCAAATAACATAACCTATAATTATATTATGTTTATAACAACCATTAATTATTCATGGATATGATAGGTACATTCATAAATTTTCAATTAACTGTATTACTAAACGAAAATTGTCGTTTTATAAAGCTTTATTATGTTTAGCAGTATCAAACACCATAACATGATAACAACTCTGAGAACAGTCAGCCTTCTTCTTATTGTCCGCCATTATTTACATTGCACAAAAACCAGTGTCTCCAACAGAGTGTACGGAAAGTCGCCAAAAGTAGTTGTAAAGTCGCTAGATTTCTCATTATCAACAAAGAAAGATTAAATTTTGTCACTATGGGGTGCTAAAAGGTCACTAAATCCCTATTTAAGCAATATAAAAGTTAAAAGAAATTGTTGTTGAAAAAGAGTTAAAATAGCTAGATTGGCAACACTGAACAAACCTGTCCGCGCATCACGTATTTCACCTGTTTATGCGATGTTGCCAAATCCTTTTCACGTGAACTTAGATTGCATATGAACCAAGGTAATTTGATCGCAGAAAAGTTTTATACAATAGAAGAAGTGTCTGAACTCGGTTCACTTTTCGATCGTCGATCAAAGTTGATCTTTAGTCAGGGAGTTTTATACAATTGGGCCTTAAACCCTTATCCTGATCCTTAATCCCTTAGCAGCAAGCTTGAATTAGCCTACATTGAAACAATCCATATTGTAATGCTATTAAAATTGTTGGGGTTCCTTGTGGTACAAGATGGGCAAATATTTGTTGGGTATTATTGATTCTTCATCATCCTCAACTCATTTTTCAACTCAACTCTTAAAATAAATATTAAAAATCGTGGATCAAGAAAAATTAAAGCTGTAAATGCCAGCTTCAATGTATGATAAAATTACTTCTCTCTAATAGCAGCATATATATCTTCAGATCTCATTTTTTAATATTTATAATACTGCAAATCTAATACATAAAGGTGTCCACACCTGTGAAGTAACGGTCAGCGCGTCTGGCCGCGAAACCAGGTGGCCCGGGTTCGAATCCCAGTCGGGGCAAGTTACTGGTTGAGGTTTTATCCGGGATTTCCCTCAACCCAATACGAGCAAATCCTGGGACTCATTTCACCGGCATTACCACCTTCATTTCATTCAGACGCTAAATAACCTGAGATGTTGATACAGCTTCGTAAAATAACCCAATCATTAAAAAAAAAAATACATAAAGATAAGGCCAATGTTAATGTTCTATGACTTGTTCTAATGAAAGTGTAGGCCTATGGTAAAAACCAAGAAAATTATTAAACAAGCGTTTTTATAAATAGTATAAATAGAATGGCCATACTGTTTTTGATTGACGTATTTGACCTTTCATTCGTGAAATTCGGGGTTCGATCCTAGGGACCTGCTATCCTGGCTTAGGTTTTTCGTGGTTTTCTCAAGTCAAGTCCCTCCAGGCAAATGTTGAGATAGTACCAGTTTCAAGGGTCACGACCCGACTCCATTCAAATCATCATTTAACCCTTTATAATCATTATTTTCTCGTCTATAATTCTATCATCTCCCCGCGATAGTCCTGCCACCTGTTGGACGGAGTAGCGTACTCTGTAAAGCTGTGCCCGGTGGGTACGACACTAATGTGGAAAAACTCCGGCAAAGAGAAAAGTTTTACATGATTGTTATGTAATGACTTCAAATAAAATTAATATAATTTTGTTAGAGTGAACACTGTTAAGTTAATGTATGAGTATAACTTCTTCGGGTGAAATGTCTCTTGCATCTTTGGAATGACTACACATTATGAATTGTATCATTCGTTAGGACATAAGAAACTTTAGCGACATTAGAGAAATATTGAGAAACGATTGGCGATTGGGATGAGGCGGTAAGAAACTGCTGTTAAATTAAAATAAAACGATAATTTCATAATAGGGGTTAGAAAATCGTTGTCGAATTAGAGAATTATTTGAAAATCGTTATCGATTTAGGGGATGATTGGTAAATTGTCGAATTAGAGAATGACTTGAAAATCGTTGAAGAATTAGGGGATGATTTGTAAACCGTGGAATTAGGGAGTGATTTGGAAATTATTGTCGAATTGGGATATGATTTGGAAATTGTCGTATTAGGGGATGATTTGAAAATGTTGAATGAGATGATTTAGAATTCGTGGTTGAATGAGATGATTTGGAAATTGTTATTAAATTAGGGAATAAATAGTTGGAAATAATTCTAGTTATGGAATAGAGAGAGATTTGGAAATCGGCGAATTACGGAATGGTTTGTAAATCGTCGAATTAGGGGATGATTTGTGAATCGTCACATTAGGGAGTGATTTGGAAATATCGTCGAATTACGATATGATTTTGAAATTGTCTATTAGGGGATGATTTGGAAATGTTGAATGGGATGATATGGAAATTGTTGAATGAGATGATTTGGAAATCGTTGTTAAATTAGGGAATAAATTGTTGGAAGTAGTCCTAGTTATGAAATAGAGAGAGATTTGGAAATCGGCGAATTACGGAATGGTTTGTAAATCTTCGAATTAGGGGATGATTTGTGAACCGTCACATTAGAGAATAATTTGGAAATCATTGTCGAATTAAGATTTGATTTGTAAACCGTCCAATTAGGGAGTGATTTGGAAATCATTGTCGAATTAGCATATGATTTGGAAATTGTCGTATTATGGGATGATTTGGAAATGTTGAATGAGTTGATTTAGAATTCGATGTTGAATGAGATGATTTGGAAATCGTTTTTAAATTAGGGAATAAAATGTTGGAAATAGCCTAGTTATGGAATAGAGAAAGATTTGGAAATCGGCGAATTACGGAATGATTTGTAAATCTACGAATTAGGGGATGATTTGTGAACTGTCACATTAGGGAATAATTTGGAAATCATTGTCGAATTAAGATTTGATTTGTAAACCGTCCAATTAGGGAGTGATTTGGAAATCATTGTCGAATTAGCATTTGATTTGGAAATTGTCGTATTATGGGATGATTTGGAAATGTTGAATGAGTTGATTTAGAATTCGATGTTGAATGAGATGATTTGGAAATCGTTTTTAAATTAGGGAATAAAATGTTGGAAATAGCCTAGTTATGGAATAGAGAAAGATTTGGAAATCATTGTCGAATTAAGATTTGATTTAGGGAGTGATTTGGAAAGCATTGTCAAATTAAGATTTGATTTGTAAACTGTCACATTAGGGAGTGATTTGGAAATCATTGTCGAACTAAGATTTGATTTGTAAACCGTCGAATTAGGGAGCGGAAATCATTGTCGAATTAGGATAGGCTATGGTTTGGAAATCGTCGAATTAGCAGATGATTTTGAAATTGTCGTATTAGGGGATGATTTGGAAATGTTCAATGAGATCCATTTGAGAACTATGGAATTTCGCTTACAAATTAAGACACTGCTAAGAAAATATTTTCAAGTTGTGAGAACGATAGAAAACTGTGACTAAAACTGAAACGATAGAAAAGTATTCCAAATTAGGCTAGCAAATAAAGTCTTGTTGAACTATAAATATATAAATTGTCAGCTCAGGGAAAATGTGAGAAGAAAGTTTAAAGAAAAGTTCTCCCTTTTCAAATAAAATAGTTTTCAAAGACCTTGACTGTGATTTTAGCAAAAACTGATTGTGAATATTTCGTAATAGCCTGTTGATTTGAGTGAAATGGGCGAAATGTCTGAAATATTATTGTGATATATGAAGTTTACTTATTTTGGATCGTTTACCCAAAAGTCTTCCTTTTTGTAGCTCACTGCCAGTCAGCTGAAGACAAAATGAACCGGGGTTCGAAGCGAGATAGATCGTGCGAGATTTGTGATGGACGAAACGACTGTAAGATGTTTTCTCCAAGTACTTGGATTTCCTCTGTCTTAATTAAAACTCTCCATTAATACCGTAGAACAGCGTTTCTCAAACTGTGGTCCTCGAGTTCTGCCCTTGTGGTCCTTAAAAAAAAAGACAGAAGAAAAAATAAAATTCAAACGAATTGCGTATCACACTATAGTTGAAAATCTCAGAGTTTGAAAATGATACATGGCAATCGCCTTTCACTTTTTCTCCTAATACTAATATTTTATGAAATTCCTCACCCTATCCGTCTACCCACTTCCCACTCTCCCTACTCTCAGCAACAAAAGAGGGATTTAAAGCACTATGAACTATGAACGTGGCGTTTCTCGCCATCTTTTCCCTGCACATCTGGCGCCGCGCCTGTAATCCAGCCAGGGACCACCCGAATTCATAACAGAGGACCAAAGTACCGAACCTTTTCATGTATTGATGACTTTCTTAGTAGTATGCACATTGAAATAGGCACGTATTGTACGTCGTACACCAATAATAGAACGTGCCAGATTGCATCTTTACTTCCTGAAAACCGGGCATGTTTTTTCATTAAATTTTTTATTTGTTTTTCCAGATGCCGTTATAAGAAATTTTAGACTCCGCCTATTTTAAAATCCGACAGGTTTACTTTTTACACTTGCGTGTTTCGTCTCTAAGTGCCGTTTCAATTTCGCGGGTTTCATACACTCGTTTAAAAGCACTTAGTAACAAACAACCCACCGAAGTTTTGGTTCACTCTAATTGCCACACCAAGTAAATCCAAGTACCAAATAACTCTTGTCATATTTACGAAAGTATTTTTTATTTGAATAGCTACCACTAGGATTAGATATTTCTTTAATGACACTATAATTAATATATTTCTTCACACACAGCTTCTGAACTATTAGCACTGCCTAAATGAAGCGTATCATGTTCCTTTCTTTTCAAAGATCCGGATCAAAGCCAGTTTTCCATTATTTATAATGGGCACTGTTTAACAGAGACATGGACAACTACTGCGTGTACCACATAAGAAGGATTTCAAACAACTAACTGCTAACAGGCAAGCGATGAATCAACAATGCACAGAATTTGTTATAAGTAGACTTCGTTGAATTGCCACACGCAGCGTGCAATCAGGTTGCCGATGTACGGTAGTATAGAGGAGGTGAGCGACCGCCCGGTCTCGTAGTATAAGCAGTTCATGTTAAGAGTTGTGACCGGTCCAAATAGATAGAGCAGCTACAGCTAATGTATACCTATGTAAGCACTTGTTTTTGCATTACTGTGGTCGGAATAGTCAAAGCTTAACATTTGTTCAGTGCAGACAAGAATTCAATCAAACATACCACAATGAAATTGTTGCTGTTCCAAACAATTGCCTCTGGCACTTACCCCCGCAGCCAGTCTTGACCCGTTGGGGAACGTGATTGGATGCTGTTAATTATTATTCAGAATATTACGGCAAAATAATGGAGGTAATTGATGCATTGGATAGCACAGACAGTTCCGCTGTTGCAGCTGTAAAATCATTGCCTTCTGAACAGCTATTGGAAGATATTCTGTTCATTGATTCTAATTTTAAAATAGTGTCCAAAAGCATCACCCTGTTAGAATCGTCTAAACTACAACTCTCAAAAGCCCTTAATATAGTGGATAAAGTATCACAAATCGTTATCCATAATATCACTAATTTCAGAAAAAGTTAAATGTAAGTTGAGAAATATTATTGCAACAAATTCTGCCTATTCACAACATCGTACTATAAATTATGTACTATCACGTCACGACAAAACGTGTGAAGTAGTGTGCTAAAAAGTAGTGACTTCCCGTTCTTCAAATATGTACCTATTACATCGTGTGATGTTGAACGTACATTTTCCCAAAATAAAAACTATTTAAGTGACCATCGGAGGAGGTTGCTTTCCAGTCGCTCAAAATGTACGTAACTCTTCACTGCAATGCACATATTCAAGGATGATGTGAGTATATTACATTAAATTTTAAGAGTTAATATATCTCACTACAAAATAATTGTGTATTTACATGTTTAGACATTTCCTACTTCAATGATCATTCATTATATTTCTTGAATGCAGGATACAGGTTTTATTGTAACCGCAGTATACTGCTCAGTGTTTACATCAGAGGCATACTCGATCCGTTGCACGTCCCCTCCTCATACAGTCTATACCGCGAGCATAGTAAACCTTACGATTCTCGTGGCAATTCCACGAAGTCTAGTTATAAGTTACTTGTGATTGGCTACAAAAAATATAATTAGAAAAGTATTATTATTAATTAATTCTATTTTAAAATAAAAGTATACTGGTATTAAAATATGCTACAAAAATGATAAATTTGCTTTCGAAGGAAACAAGAATAAGGTGGTCACCGGAACTGTTCCGACTTAAAAAGGTGGTCCCCACTTCAAAAAAGTTTGAGAAACGCTACCGTAGAATATATTGTCTCTAAGTAGCGTTCATGGTTAAAAGAGATGTTGAATAATAACACGAGAATGGGAAGTAGAGGTTAAACTAGGAAGAGATGGGGCGTACATATTTCTAAGCTGTAAAAAGCGTTACATAAGTTTGGATGCCAGAGCCTTTCTCGATATTCATATCCCCACATGCTCAAGGTTGAGAGAAAACGAGTCGAAGCGCCTTATAGACGCCGCGCCAGTTTGAAAGATACTGCACAGACCAGCCGTTGGAGAGCCTCGCACACCTACATTTTGTTAGCCTGATCCCAGTTGGCGTACCACGCCTTTTCTTTTTCTACGTTGCATTCTCATCAGAATCGCTTTGTTATTGATAGTCACGTAGTGTATGATTCCGTAGTCAAGGCAACTGTTCAACCCGTGCAGTTTCATCGTAGCAACCAGATGTTGCTTTTTAACTTTCTCGTCTCCCACGTTGATATTGCCGGCAAACACATGGCTGCTGTTTTCTTCACCCATACTAGAAGACTCATGAATTAGTACCAGCTTCAAGAATTCTCATATTTACGTGCTTCGTAGAACTTTCGTCGTGAAACCTGGATCTAGAAATTCTCGTCACCGGAGATGTCGTCATTATACCTACTTGTCACCGGTTATATTTTAGTCACCGGCGTTCTGTGCCACTGATTATACTTTAGTCACTGATGTTCTTGTCACCGATTACATTTTAGTACATTATGCAACGAGCCTATAATGGTAGTAATTAAGACGCGAGTATGTTTATGAAACGAGCGCAAGCGAGTTTCATAATTTTCATACGAGCGTCTTAATTACCATTATAAGCAAGTTTCATACTGCTTTATATGCTCGACCATATTTCTAACTTGAAATTATTCATAAGTATTCATGTTATTCTTATCTGACTGGGGAGCGGAACTGACCTTGTGCAATATCTAAAGGCTGTGTGATGAATCTTGTCTCTCTGTGAAAAGAGATAGAAAGGAGATATGTCTTACTTCGTCTGTGTTGTTATAGCGATGGGGGAGTGGAGCGATGCCGTCCACCAATCCATCCAGTGGCGGAAGGGACTAGTTGATACATTCCGTAGCGCAAAATAAAGTTAGATTCCGCATTGAAAGTACAAATAAACACATTTTTTTACTGATGGCACGTTGATAAGAAAGTATTGAAAATATCAAATAAAGAAAATAAATAGTACGCGCGTGAACTAACCAGATGACTGTGAAGGGGGAGCTAGCCGAGGTAAGCAAGGCCAGGAGACATAAACACGTGATGTGTCGTCTAGCAGTCATGACTGTGCTAGCTTTATCACAGGTTTTCATAAACACAGGAGTACAATGACGCCCAACGCTCGCTTATCTTCAGCTCTCGGCCAGTGCGTGCGGTACTGCGTCGTTCAAGTCTAGGCGTGTGAAAATAATCTATTTAATACCCTCGAAACTTATTGCCATACCACTAAGCAAGCAATGCCGAATCCCTCTTAATATTGCAAGGTTTTTTCTCAACATTTTTTTTACATTTTTACAAATTGGCAAAAAGCCTAAAAGTAAGTAAAATCATATTATCTGTCTCTCTGTGTACAATAAAAATAAGGATTACTTCTTAACATAACCTACCAAATGTCAGCTTCAAAATAAGCTTTCGTTCAATGTTCTGCAGTAAATGGTTCCAGAGTTCTGAGCGCTGAAAGAGGCTTGTTTTTATGAAATACGCTAAATTTGTCGCTCAATAGTACGAAAACCGTTTGACTTTCGATAGTATATTTTTGAAAATACACTCTCCTCAGCACCTTGTATAAATAGGGAAAAAATTAGAGTATAAAAACATGCGAGGTTTTTTACTGATCAATTTCATATGGAATAGCCCATATGTAGTGATAGGGGAAATATGGTTAGGTTTCACGCTTAGGGCATTAAGTAAGCTGAACTAGATTATAGAAGAGGTTCAGTACTCATTTCAACTCGATAGAGAAATGGAAATAAAGGAGGTTTTGACATTACGTTGAGAAACACTTGCGAGAACGTCATACTTCGGTATGAAGAATCGAGCAGTGCTCTGCATGTGTATAGCGTGGTGTGATTCATTACTTCCTTGTTTAAAATGTGACCTCGCTTGTAGTATTTCCAGGGAAGTGCCGTAATGGGACGGAATGCGACATAAAAACAGTACTGTGTTGTGTGCCCGACAGCATGTCTGTCCGTAACGTGGGACCATCTGATGCCGATACAAGGAACAGAGACTAAAAATATACAATACACACGTCACCTGTAATTTATCCTGCACTGCCGTCTGCCTTCAAGGAGAGGGAAGTAGAGTCAATTCCCTCCCTTTTAATTCACATTGTGTGTGTTCATATCTTTCTGCATTTCACTCCCAGCCTGTTTTGTTTGTTTGTTTGTTTGTTTGTTTGACTGATGATAATCATCATCATTACCATGGGTGGGCAAGTCGTGCTCTCAAAGTATCAACACAATCTCAATGGAGGTAGAACCACAGTCTACTATATACAGTCGCGAAGCTTGAGGTGTCTTTTTTTGCAAATCTCGTGATAAAGCGCTCCAAGCGGTTAGCAACTAGGAACGATAGACTGTCCATGGTCGACTTTGGACTGTGTCGTATTTCTATCGAGTGCTAGCTCGTTGCGTATTTCACATTGATGCTTGTGAAATGTTCGTTATTTCTTGTAATGAAAATGTTAATGGCTAAAATATAATAATTTGAATAATAATATGGGACAAGGAGGAGACGTTTGTAGTGCTATAAATTGTAGCAACAGTAAGAGAAAGAGGCCAGAGTTATCCTTTGTCCGATTTCCGAAAGATTCAGAAAGGTTCCTGGGTTTCCACAAGAATGCTGAGCAGAAACAAAACTGTTAATTTGAAGTTCTTTGTGACTGTTAGAATACATTATATCCTTAAATTTCACAATGAAATGTTTCAGTCTAACCGAAAGGACATTAGATACCGGTTAAAGTTCTGTCACTTATGCTGCTAAATTTCCAGAGAAATGAAGGTTAGGTCTACTTTTTTTTTTCAGAGGATATATTTTTAATTGTAGCTATTAATTTTGTTATTATTTTATGTGTTATTTTACTAAAGAACGTAGAAAAAATAAGTTTGTTTTAATGAAATTTATTGATCACGTTTTATTTTCAATTCAGGTGGGATTATTATTGCTTAGGTCTATTTTTTTTCAAAGGATGTGTTTTTAATTATAACAGTTAATTTTGTTGTTATTTTTATTTCCAATTCTAGTGTGATTATTATTGCTTAACCTCATCCCACTTTGTTAACTACGTAAGCCTACACTACAAGTACCGGTACACGTAAGTTACTCCATTAATTCATATTTCCATTATTATTGTTGTAAAGGGAAATACAAATTAATATTTATTGGTTTCATAGTTAATTATCGCTATAATCTTGAATGAGTGAAGCTATTATAGTAAATTTCAGTTCGTTTTGCACAAACAAAAATTATATTACTTATTTCTTGCAGGTATCTTCGAGTTTATGGTGGAATTTAATATACTTCATTAAAATAATAAATTAACTTTATGCATTTAATATTTCAATAATGGAAGGAAGGTGTTAATTTTTCCAAAAGAACACAACGAAAGTGTAACATATTTTGACGTCTGCTAGGAGAGAGATCTGCGATGATGAGGCGATAGTAGCGATCCTAGTGGTGGGCAACTACCCATGTTTGTATCTTTACTACATATTGAGCTTCGCGACTGTATATAGTAGACTGTGGTAGAACGGACTCTGTACTAGCTGTACTGTTTGTGCGGTTCTTTCAAGACACAAGTTCGATTGCGTCTGCAGTAAGTGGCGGCTCGTTTTAAGTGAAAAACAATATTATTCCCAGATCACTTCCCTTTAGTTACGAGTAAAAAGATAATATTTTTATTAAGAAGAGAGGTAAAGCTTGTATTCTATTACACTTTCTTACGCATAACATTTTATGTTACAAATAAACAGTGAAGGTTTTAGTAAAATACTGTCTGCATCTGCTTTAGAACAGCTAAAGGCAAAAATGGGATATCAACAAGGTGAGAATGATATCGAATATCATTAGCACGTTGTGCGTGCAAGTTACAGAATTGCAAGACATATAATCGACTAGCTAAGAACATTTATGGATAAATTTGAAATGTGGTAGTATCATGTAGAACATAGACAACTTCACTTTCTTTGAAGAGTAATAAGAAAATCTTCTTATCAAATATAAGACCCTACTTCAAGACCTACAGCAGAATTCACTGCTAAGTTTGGAGAAAAAGTGACAATTGACAAGGAATCGAAATTTTTCTGAAATCTTTTTGGCTTTTGCCGATAGAAAATCCTGAAAATTTATAGCTTGAATTAATAAATCTACAGAACAGCACGCCACTCAGATTCCAGCAAAATCAGGAATCGAACTGTTCGTAATGTTGCCGAAGTAGAATTTCCAAATATACTCTTTGCTTCCATATATACTGTATGAGGTTAAGTTTAATACAAGAAAGAAGTGTAAAAGCTCTCAAACTAAAGAAAGAGCTCAGAAATAAGCTTATTTAATCTGCCGTGACATGTAAAAAATACTTCCTTGAATTTGTTATTGTTTGCGAATACAGACTAACGTATTACCTTTCTGAGAACAGAGGCATACTCTTTAATGTATAAAGTCTTCTAAATTCTAGCGTTCTATGTTTCAAATAAGACATACAATGAGAAATATTAACTAATAGTGTAATAATAAATAAGTGTTCCAGCTATATTTGTTGTATCTTGGAAAGGTTGTATTCAGTTTGTGTTTCCAGTACTAAACTAATTTACAAAGCTAGAAAATAATATAATTTTGTTATGTGTTCAGGTATAGCCTGTCTAAAATTACTATAATGATTGTGCCATGTGTAATTCTGAAATTCAAATCATGGAATAGATATCACGATCACCTGCATGAGCCGCCAGAGCGCACCGTGGCAGTGAACTGCTTTTGCAGCGAAACTACAAACAACTTGTAACTGCTGCGGCTGGCTCCGTCTGCCTTTCTCTCTTTCAAGGCTTTTTAGCACTTTGGGAGCACGAGTTGCCCATCCATGATCATTACCATCATGACTACAAGGTTTAGGCACTCTTGGGCCTGTTTCGTCTTCAACATTTGACTTCATATCTGAGGAGCAAACTTTCAAAACCTGACATGTCATTTTTAGAAAATAGCCAGCACTTCAGATGGGAAAAACTTAGGCTACGTCTCTACAATGAACAAAATATTTTCGGAATATGTATGGTAAGACTTTCCTGTGTTAAATTTCAACGTACCTCGTTTACATGTTTCGACCTATTTATGGGCCATCTTCAGAACTGGTCGTTGTTTGTCTTGGCGCCACTTGTTCTGTTTCCTGTGAGGGTGTGTTTCTGTGGTATAGTGTAGAGTCAAAGAGTGTGTGTGTTCGAAGTTGAGTTGTGTGTTGAGAATGTCGTTGGGGTATGTTTTTGTGTGTCTGTATATTTCATATTGTTCTAGTGTGTTCAGTTTCTGGCTTTTTGGTTGGATGTGTAGTATTTCCATGTCTGTGTTGATGTCTCTGTGGGTTTGGTTAGCATTTGTGATATAATGAAAGAGTGATGGAGCGGAGAAAATTCTCTCCGGCGCCGGGATTTGAACCCGGGTTTTCAGCTCTACGTGCTGATGCTTTATCCACTAAGCCACGCCGGATACAATCCCGACGCCGTTCAGAATCGTCTCAGATTAAGCTCCATCTCTTGGGTTCCCTCTAGTGGCCGCCCTCTGCACTACATCATAGACGCAGGACCGAAGTCCATACATGTGTTGAGGTGCACTCAGATGAGTGACTGATTGGCCGGGATCCGACGGTATGGGCGCCGTCTTAAATCACAAAGTGGAGCTTAATCTGAGACGATTCTGAACGGCGTCGGGATTGTATCCGGCGTGGCTTAGTGGATAAAGCATCAGCACGTAGAGCTGAAAACCCGGGTTCAAATCCCGGCGCCGGAGAGAATTTTCTCCGCTCCATCACTCTTTCATCATGTAATGACGCAGAATATCTGCATGGAAATATCATATGTACTTCAGTACATCAAAAATATATATTTGTGATGTAGTTACCTCCTAGAATTATTGTAAATGTATTATCTAAGTCTTAATCTTCATGTCCTTAGTTTTCAAGTTATCATATAAATGTATAGACCTATTTATTATTAGTGTCATTGATGTTTGCATTCACCTGAAAATACCAGAGTTCATAGTATTGGGCATCTTAAGAATTAATTAAAACAGCTTTGGAAACGTGATTATATTATATTTACCAAGTAGCCTATAAATATCGAAGTATGGTTTTTACCCTTTCTGACTTCTTTAATGATATGCCAGCTTATGGCGGATGCTTTTTCAATTCACTGTGGGCTAAAGCAAGGAGATGCACTATAACCTTTACTTTTTAACTTCTCTCTAGAATATGACATTAGGAAAGTCCAGGATAACAGAGAGGGTTTGGAATTGAACGGTTTACATCAGCTGCTTGTCTATGAGGATGACGTGAATATGTTAGGAGAAAATCCACAAACTATGAAGGAATTTTATTTGAAGCAAGTAAAGAAATAGGTTTGGAAGTAAATCCCGAAAAAAACAAAGTATATGATTATGTCTCGTGACCAGAACATAGTACGAAATGGAAATATAAAAATTGAAAATTTATCATTTGAACTAGAATATGCCATTAGGAAAGTTCAGGATAACAGGCAGGGTTTGGAATTGAACGGGTTACATCAGCTTCTTGTCTATGCGGATGACGTGAATATGTTAGGAGAAAATACACAAACGATTAGGGAAAACACGGAAATTTTACTTGAAGCAAGAAGAGCGATCGGTTTGGAAGTAAATCCCGAAAAGACAAAGTATATGATTATGTCTCGTGACCAGAATATTGTACGAAATGGAAATATAAAAATTGGAGATTTATCCTTCGAAGAGGTGGAAAAATTCAAAATCTTGGAGCAACAGTAACAAATATAAATGACACTCGGGAGGAAATTAAATGCAGAATAAATATGGGAAATGCGTGTTATTATTCGGTTGAGAAGCTCTTATCATCCAGTCTGCTGTCTGAAAAATCTGAAAGTTAGAATTTATAAAACAGTTATATTACCGGTTGTTCTGTATGGTTGTGAAACTTGGACTCTCACTCTGAGAGAGGAACATAGGTTCAGGGTGTTTGAGAATAAGGTGCTAAGGAAAATATTTGGGGCTAAGCGGGATGAAGTTACAGGAGAATGGAGAAAGTTACACAACACAGAACTGTACGCATTGTATTCTTCACCTGACATAATTAGGAACATTAAATCCAGACGTTTGAGATGGGCAGGGCATGTAGCACGTATGGGCGAATCCAGAAATGCATATAGAGTGTTAGTTGGGAGACCGGAGGAAAAAGACGTTTAGGGAGGCCGAGACGTAGATGGGAGGATAATATTAAAATGGATTTGAGGGAGGTAGGGTATGATGATAGAGACTGGATTAATCTTGCACAGGATAGGGACCGCTGGCGGGCTTATGTGAGGGCGGCAATGAACCTTCGGGTTCCTTAAAAGCCATTTGTAGGTAAGTAAATCATTTGAAAAGATGTACCTTGGAACAACAGTAACGAATATAAATTACACTAGGGAGGAAATTAAACACATAATAAATATGGAAAATACCTTTTATTATTCGGTTGAGAAGCTTTAGTCATCCAGTCTGCTCTCAGAAAGCTGAAAGTTAGAATTTATAAAACAATTATATTACCGGTTGTTCTGTATAGTTGTGAAACTTGAACTGTTACTTTGAGAGAGGAACAGAGATTAAGGGTGTTTGAGAATAAGGTTCTTAGGAAAATAATTGGGGCTAAGAGGGATGAAGGTACAGGAGAAAGGATAAAGTTACACAATGGAGAACTGCACACATTGTATTCTTCACCTAACATAATGAGGATCATTGAATCCAGACGTTTGAGATGGATAGGGCATGTAGCACGTATGGATGAATCCAGAAATGCATATACATTGCAGAATGTCAAAAATATATTCCACTATTAGCTTGTTCTGTACCGGTACGTGCAATATAAACTGTTTTTATGCAGAATGTCAAAAATATATTCCACCATTAGCTTGTACTGTACGTGCAATATAAACTGTTTTTATGCAAATGTCAAAAATATATTCCACTATTAGCTTGTACTGTAGCAATATAAACTGTTTTTATGCAGAATGTCAAAATATATTCCACATTAACGTGCAATATAAACTGTTTTTATGCAGAATGTCAAAAATATATTCCACTATTAGCTTGTACTGTACGTGCAATATAAACTGTTTTTATGCAGAATGTCAAAAATATATTCCACTATTAGCTTGTTCTGTTGCAATATAAACTGTTTTTATGCAGAATGTCAAAATATATTCCACCATTAGCTTGTACTTTGCAATATAAACTGTTTTATGCAGAATGTCAAAAATATATTCCACTATTAGCTTGTGCTGTACGTGCAATATAAACTGTTTTTATGCAGAATGTCAAAAAAATATATTCCACCATTAGCTTGTACTGTACGTGCAATATAAACTGTTTTTATGCAGAATGTCAAAAATATATTCCACCATTAGCTTGTACTATACGTGCAATATAAACTGTTTTTATGCAGAATGTCAAAAATATATTCCACCATTAGCTTGTACTGTACGTGCAATATAAACTGTTTTTATGCAGAATGTCAAAAATATATTCCACTATTAGCTTGTACTGTTGCAATATAAACTGTTTTTATGCAGAATGTCAAAAATATATTCTATTACTTGTAACGTGCAATATAAACTGTTTTTATGCAGAATGTCAAAAATATATTCCACTATTAGCTTGTTCTGTACGTGCAATATAAACTGTTTTTATGCAGAATGTCAAAAATATATTCCACCATTAGCTTGTACTGTACGTGCAATATAAACTGTTTTTATGCAGAATGTCAAAAATATATTCCACTATTAGCTTGTGCTGTACGTGCAATATAAACTGTTTTTATGCAGAATGTCAAAAATATATTCCACCATTAGCTTGTACTGTACGTGCAATATAAACTGTTTTTATGCAGAATGTCAAAATATATTCCACCATTAGCTTGTACTGTACGTGCAATATAAACTGTTTTTATGCAGAATGTCAAAAATATATTCCACCATTAGCTTGTACTTCGTGCAATATAAACTGTTTTTATGCAGAATGTCAAAAATATATTCCACCATTAGCTTGTACTGTACGTGCAATATAAACTGTTTTTATGCAGAATGTCAAAAATATATTCCACCATTAGCTTGTACTGTACGTGCAATATAAACTGTTTTTATGCAGAATGTCAAAAATATATTCCACTATTAGTTTGTACTATACGTGCAATATAAACTGTTTTTATGCAGAATGTCAAAAATATATTCCACCATTAGCTTGTACTGTACGTGCAATATAAACTGTTTTTATGCAGAATGTCAAAAATATATTCCACCATTAGCTTGTACTGTACGTGCAATATAAACTGTTTTTATGCAGAATGTCAAAAATATATTCCACCATAATCTTGTACTCTACATGCATGGGTTAATCTTGCTCAGGATACGGACCGATGGCGGGCTTATGTGAGGGCGGCAATGAACCTCCGGGTTCCTTAAAAGCCAGTAAGTAAGTAATTTTAATGTGAAAATGTATATGATTATTCCGGCAAGATCCTGTAACATTAAAGAGAAAAATTGTCGATGTGGCAGTGTTCAGCAATTTATTTTTTGACAAAATGTCAAAGATGCTAAATCAGTGACTGAATTTGCATTGTTTATTCTGTAGCGATAGGATCTCAACGAATCGTGAGAGTTACCGTGTTCTCCTGTTTCAGTCAAGGACTGACTGCAATGATAGCGAGACTTGGACGTTTAATTCATCAGCAAATAAACTGAAGTTAATTTTAAAAATAAGCTGAGTATAGAGTTCAAGGTTTTCACAGCTTACAACCTTTGAACTCTGGCTTATAGATTATTAAGTATTTACTTTCTATTCGTCATATTCAATTAAAAGTTTGGTCGTGTTAATTGATGCTAAACACCATTCCTTTTCTCTTTGCTATAGCTCGGCCATTTTAACACTACTCGAAACATATTACATTCATTAATTGTCATTACTACATTGAGTATTGTGTCTTCATTAGCCTTATTTTGGATTTCTTATTGTTGGTATAGTAATAATAATGTATGTATGTATGTATTTATTCACACTGCAAATGGGTATATACCCGGTGGCAGTGGTAACTAATTACACTCAATAATGACAATAATAAACACAATTAATAAAAAAATAAATAAATAATAATAATAAAATAATAATAATAATAATAAAGGAGCATCCTAAATTAAATTAAGCATGGTCACTTAAAATAACATTTAAAGTAAATCTAATTTGTATCTTAACCCTAAGTTCGAACTAAGACCCACGAGTGTGACAGGTTCATACCTCCACAAGTACCTTTCGGCACTACACTTATTTCGCTGTCAACTCACTAACTGCACTGATTCTACCTGATTTCACTAACACTTCTAAACATTTCACTGTTCAAATACATTGCACAGCCACTTCACTGACACCAACACACTTAAACACAATAGACTTCACTAACACAACACACTTGCTCACTGATAGAACACTTCAAATAACAAGATATCAATTACACCCTTTAAATAATGTGTATAATATACTACCGTCTATTAGTAAAGTCCTTAAGCCTATTTTTAAATACATTTTTGGTTACTGGTAAAGCCTTTAGTAAGTCTGCAGGTAAAGCATTCCAGTCCCTGATAGTACGATTGAGAAAAGAAAACTTTCCAGTGTCCGTCCTCTGTCTTCTTTCCCTCAATTTATATGAGTGGTTGTTCCTTGAAGAGTAATTTGGCGGCTGCAGCCTATTTTTTATTTCTCTCCAGGCAGGCTCACCTCTGTATGTTTTGAACAGTGCGCATAATCGAATTCGCGTTCTCCTGTCCGTGAGTGTGTCCCAGAATATTGTACGAAATGGAAATATAAAAATTGGAGATCCTTCGAAGAGGTGGAAAAATTCAAATATCTTGGAGCAACAGTAACAAATATAAATGACACTCGGGAGGAAATTAAACGCAGAATAAATATGGGAAATGCGTGTTATTATTCGGTTGAGAAGCTCTTATCATCCAGTCTGCTGTCCAAAAATCTGAAAGTTAGAATTATAAAACAGTTATATTACCGGTTCTTCTGTATGGTTGTGAAACTTGGACTCTCACTCTGAGAGAGGAACATAGTTTAAGGGTGTTTGAGAATAAGGTGCTTAGGAAAATATTTGGGGCTAAGCGGGATGAAGTTACAGGAGAATGAAGAAAGTTACACAACGCAGAACTGCACGCATTGTATTCTTCACCTGACAAAATTAGGAACATTAAATCCAGACGTTTGCGATGGTAGCACGTATGGGCGAATCCAGGAATGCATATAGATTGTTAGTCGGGAGACCGGAGGGAAAAAGACCTTTGGGGAGGCCGAGACGTAGATGGGAGGATAATATTAAAATGGATTTGAGGGAAGTGGGATATGATGATAGGGACTGGATTAATCTTGCACAGGATAGGAACCGATGGTGGGCTTATGTGAGGGCGGCAATGAACCTTCGGGTTCCTTAAAAGCCATTTGTAAGTAAGTAAGTACAGACAGGAAGATCCTTTCATATAATGAACATATTAAAGCTATAACCAAACCCTACATCACATCAAATTACGCAGAAAACATTATCAATAATAATTATGACTTCAATAATATAGAAACAGATATGTAAATTTTACACATCACACCAGAAAGTTCACAATTAAACATCCTACGATAATACGAAATATATAAACATACAATAACATATCCATAACATATACTTAACACATAATACAGTTCAATACCCACACATTATTCCACGTCATGATACGTCATAACACACAAACAACCAGCCCCCACCATAAGAGCAACACACCCCCACCCCTACAACCGACAAATGCACATCGCAGAATTCAAGATCACCAATAGTTCAGAAGACACTGATGAAGACGTAACATCACGTCGAAACGGGCTGTCTGTCCAAGGTATATACCTTTTTTAAACAATTGTAACACTTTTTAACGTGTGACTAAACAGTTTTATGTTTTTAACAAACAAAATTCTACTTTCCTCTACCTTGGACATCTCGTTAGGTTGGACAATTTTTTATTGAACATGCGTGTCCAGGTTAGAGAGGTTTCACTGTATTTGTAAACAGGAATATCATTGGTACAAGATGAAGACTTGAACTATTGTGAAAAACGTTAAATTTATTAGAAATATGGGGAGGGACAAAAGGGAAGGCATCCAAATTCCACTAACTTGTAATATTGAGGCCACAGCCAGGACTTGAAGTGTCGGTTTTGTTTCTATCCACATTTTCACTCCGCCATAATTCGATCATGTCCGGCCGTAACCATGTTTCGTGCATTCTCAGAAGCCTCTTAGTTACTGTAAGTCGATGGACGATGCGGTGTAGCGTATGTCACGCCGCCCCCCGCTCGAGCAATCAGCCTTGTCAAGCCACGGTATTTTGCCGCAGGGCTCTCACCAACTCTTAAAAACTTGGTGGGCGTACAGCCAATGACGTAGAATCCAGAATGTGGGTGATCTCCTCAATGGACGCTTTCCTGTTTCCACGCCCCCCTCTCTCCCTTCTCGCTGCTTCCGTCTTCGCATGTCTCTGTAATCGAGGTCGATATCATGTCCGCTGCCCGTGTCTGTGGACCGGGGGTTCGATTACCAGTTACAGTAAGATTTAATTCATTCTCACCTGTGTATTTGGTCCAGGAGGTTGAGTAATTTTTTATTCTTGTCACTAGAGTCATTAGGAACATTAAATCCAGACGTTTGAGATGGGCAGGGAATGTAGCACGTATGGGCGAATCCAGAAATGCATATAGAGTGTTAGTTGGGAGGCCGGAGGGAAAAAGACCTTTGGAGAGGCCGAGACGTAGATAGGAAGATAATATTAAAATGGATTTGAGGGAGGTGGGATATGATGGTAGAGACTGGAGTAATCTTGCTCAGGATAGGGACCAATGGGGGGCTTATGTGAGGGCGGCAATGAACCTCCGGGTTCCTGAAAAGCCAGTAAGTAAGTAAGTCAGTAGAGTCTAAGTTCGCAGGTTCAAACGTGATGAAGAAAGACCTTGGTGAAGCTTTCTTCGGGAGGAAAATGAACTTGGGCGTCTCAATTTGTAGATTTTCAGTATATGAAATGATTCAGTCTCAAAGTGAGGGGACTGCAGGTTAGACCTACAGGTTTTATTTTCTCCCGTGTCAAAATTCATTGACACTGAATAATTTCTGCCTGTGTGTATTAAAAAAATCATCTGCATAATCTTGTTAATACCGCGATATTATAGACATTTTGTGTACAGCATTTTCGGTGAAACAGTTTTTAAGACGTTTGCGATTTTTACATTAATTAAATGAACTTTTTAAATTTTTTCTTCGTAGTCTACGAGATGATGATGATGATGATGATGATGATGATGATGATGATGATGATGATGCCTTCAGCTTGAGTAGGAGCAGTAATTTGTTGATAAAACTGTTAACTTCTTTTTTGAAGACAGTAATTACTGTACCTATCGGTGATTTTGGCGAAATGCTCTTTTCCTCTGGAATATTCGTCAGTAGAGCTAGGATTTTTATGACCTATAAATCATGAAAAAATGTCCTAAAACAATGCATTTATGACCTAAAAATCTTTTTAAAAAATGCCCTAAAATTGATCTTACATAATTGGCTTAGCAGGAAAAGAGGTTTTGTAGGACTACTACTTAATATTTTGCAATTCATTTTTAATTTCCAGAGAAGTCTACATTGTATCTCAAAAGTATTTATTTCAGTCACTGACTTCACAGCATATGTTTAAGGTGCTACACCTTTACATTACATATTTAAAGGACGTATGAACGTTTTCGTTGGTCTACGCCAACATCATCAGATACGAAGTACATTTCAGCAATATCAATACTCTCTACATAATATCTACAAATACAAAACATATTTAGTGGCACGCAAAATGAGACATATTTTTTTTATTGGGTTATTTTACGACTCTGTATCAACATCTAGGTTATTTAGCGTCTGAATGATATGAAGGTGATAATGCCGGTGAAATGAGTCCGGGGTCCAGCACCGAAAGTTACCCAGCATTTGCTCGTATTGGGTTGAGGGAAAACCCCGGAAAAAACCTCAACCAGGTAACTTGCCCCGACCGGGATTCGAGCCCGGGCCACCTGGTTTCGCAGCCAGACGCGCTGACCGTTACTCCACAGGTGTGGACATGAGACATATTAAAATACAACATTGCTGTGATACACATTGACATTCATATATGACTTCCTTGATTGTCACTTACTTAAAAACACGTATAGATTACAATGTGAATCAATATATTTTGTAATCTATACGTGTTTTTAAGTAAGTGACAATCAAGGAAGTCATATATGAATGTCAATGTGTATCACAGCAATGTTGTATTTTAATATGTCTCATTTTGCATGCCACTAAATATGTTTTGTATTTGTAGATATTATGTAGAGAGTACTAATATTGCTAAAATGTACTTCGTATCTGATGATGTTGGCGTAGACCAACGAAAACGTTCATACGTCCTTTAAATATGTAATGTAAAGGTGTAGCACCTTAAACATATGCTGTGAAGTCATTGACTGAAATAAATACTTTTAAGCTACTACTTAATATTTAGACTAGTAATTAAATTAAATTTTGCATGATTTTTTCCAAGTAGTACACTTTAATTATTTTACCTGATGTAGTTTCCATGTATGATCGTTTACCTCTGCTTCGGCATGTGGACGTGAGGTCAGCAGTCGGCTGGTCGGTCTCGGCCCTTCATGGGCTGTAGCGCCATGGAATTACTTTACTTTTAGTTTCCATGTAATCTACCACAAGGCCACTCTTATCCGGAACTAGCAGGTATAAAGGAGTCTATATTGAAGGGGTGGTTGGACTGATCCATTACATGGGGTGTACTGCGTTAAAATGGCAATATTTGTGTAGAAAAACGATTAAAATATTATACAAAATAATGGGTATTAATGGACAAAATATGTAAAGAAAATATCAAAGGAACTAAACATTATTTTACATTAATAATGGGATTTATCGCCAAAATTAAATGAAAATGCCTAAAAATGACCGAATGAAACAAAAGATGCTCTTATGAGTTGAAATAGGCAAATTAAAAAAAATGCCGTAACAAATATGTCTTAAAACACTCAGTTTATCACATAACATATAAATATTAAAGCAGCTATGTTTCTGGCTTACTAGAAAAAAGATGCAATTTCATCAAAATCCTAGCCCTATTCATTAGATTTCTGATAGGTCAAAAATTGACAATAGATGCAACAGTTCAGGATATACTAACTTTACCGCTTCAGTTAGGTAGGCAATAAACGTTTATCGAACACAGTATATAAACACAAGTTTTTAATGATCAGCAACACAGATTATAGGGTAAAGGTTAGTAATATTGTGATGCTAATAATATTATGATAGTTGTTTTTGAGAATTTTTTACAATTTTACTGAGCGGGAGAAGGACCGGTTTTGTGCAGAAACTTGTCCACGAACATTCCCTTAATACGTTGACGCAAAAAACCGATCTTCCTCTCGCTCAGTTAAAATTGTAAAAAAATATTCAAAAACAACTATCATGTTATTATTAGTATCACAATATTACCAACCTTTACCCTAATTCTGAATACCGGTACAAGTTACGTATAAGTAGACCTCGGCTTTTAGGTTAAATGCCTATTTTTTTCTGTAGGGATAAACTAAAATTAGTTAAATAGCCTATCTTCATAATGTATATAAAATATGAACGTTTGAAAGCGGTTTTATGGAGCCTAAAGATACCTATTTTGCACATTGATACCTATTTTTAAGGTTTTAGAGTTTAAATTTTTTTTTTTTTTTTTTTTTTTTTTTCCGTGTAGCGGTGAAAGAGAAATGTTTTAATGTCATGGGGTGGGTATTGTTAAAATATTATCTAATGGTTTGGTTATAGAAATTAAGAAATTCTTGGAAGGTGTCTGGTTTTGTTGAGCAATTGAGCAGACAATAGGGTTGTGATGAATCGGGAGGATATAGTTCTCCCTGAAGAAATCAGCATGGCAAATATTGCTAGATTTAAATATGCATCCATTGCTTCGGTATCATAGGGAAGAATTTTTTTTTCGCTTATAAAATGGTTCTATCTAAGAAAAGGCTAATTTTCACAATAGAAAATTAGAGAAAAGCGTTGTTATGTATTGAAATAGCAATTAAGAGTAATGTTAATTGTAAATTCATTGGTAAATTAATTAATTAAATTGTAATATGAGCACTTACGTATTAGCATCCTTAGAGCAATGAGGCAGATGAATTCATTAAAAATTACGTACCGGTATTCATAATTTAAGACTTAACAAAAAAATATTTGTTTTACTGTTTTGTCACTGTATACCGTAATGCTTAATACTCAATAATTAATTACATTTTTATAGTTACTGTAGTTTGTGTGGATAGAAATTACATTTTAGGTACATAAATAGTATTTTAGCTGCTTGAAATTGTATTTTTAGGTGCCTGAAAGTTTGTTTTTAAGTGCCTAAAAATTCTAGGTCTAATTATAAACTACTTGCCTTTTTATGTGCCTAGCAGGTGTGACAACCACAGCAATCAAATATGAAAGATAACCTTACCGAAAGTCTCTTTCGATTGCCCGCCGCGATTTTATTTTCCATAACATTTTCTTACTTTTGTAATGCTCATTCTATCTTGTAAGTAAAGTAAAAGTTGTGGGTGTAACTAGTTCCCTTCATATTAAAATGTAATTAACTTGCGTTTGAGATGAAATAATGTATTATTTTATTGCGCTTTAAATTATAGGATAATCATGTAAATTTCATTTTTTATTATTATTTTGATTCATTTGTTGTGTTATGCACAAGATAGTTAGGTCTGGCATTTTATTAAAATGTCAACTTTTAAAATATGTTATGAATAAGACATGTACAAAGAAACAATAGCCTATTAAAACGATTTAAGACTGACTTTAAAACTGTTGATATTTTATTTTAATGAAATTTATCGCTAATTTTGAAAGTATACTTCGACACGTGCTTGGACAATACCCTATGCTGATCAATGTTAGACATCATCGTGTACGACATGCTTTGGCGACATCGTTAAAAACTTTAAATTGGGAGATTCATGAGGAAGTACATTGTGTATCATCAGATGGTTCTTTTAGGTGGGCAGACATTATTGTTATTAACGGACGCTTAAAACGGGCTCTTGTTCTTGACCCTACTATCCGTTTCGAAAGAAACCTAAATCAGGCCTCCGAAGTTGATATTGAGAAGAAGTCTATATATGAACCTTGTCTGCCGCATCTTTCTCAAAAGTACAACGTCCCTCTTAAACAATGGTCTGTCATTGGTTTGCTGTTTGGCAGTAGAGGTTCAATTACAAAATTCACATGGAATTATCTTAAGGAACTTCACATTCCTTTTGATTATGTAATGTCTGTCCTTATAAATATTATCAAGGATTCTCTTCAAATATTACATCATCATCTCTATTTCAATTAATCCACTTATATTTGCCTTCAACAATTAACTTTCTTTTTTCTTTAATGTATCACATCACATTATATTGTACATGTTTATTGTATTCAGGACCCTTGTGGTCACTCAAAATTCTTTGAGCTGATGCCTATAATTTAGAAAAATATATACTATAATTGTAATTATAAAACTTGAGGAAGTTTCATAGTTTAATATAAGTGTTAAAGTGAACAACAAAAAACAATGAGTCCACACCTGTGGAGTAACGGTCAGCACGTCTGGCCGCGAAACCAGGTGGCCCGGGTTCGAATCCCGGTCGGGGTAAGTTACCTGGTTGAGGTTTTTCCGGGGTTTTCCCTCAACCCAATACGAGCAAATGCTGGGTAACTTTCGGTGCTGGACCCCGGACTCATTTCACCGCCATTATCACCTTCATTTCATTCAGACGCTAAATAACCTAGATGTTGATAAAGCGTTGTAAAATAACCCAATAAAATAAAGTAAATAAATAAATAAAAACAATGACTAAAATTTTTGTAGGCTAAATCTCGTAAAATTTGAGGGTTTTAAGCCTCCCAAAAACTAGGGTGTAGTGAGGCCAGTGTTTGATATTGACGCTTGTGTTTTGTTACAGCTGGCGTGAGCTGCAGCCATGTTGGATCTGTGAGCAGCAGAGCAACTCAGAGCGTTGCGTTGGGCGAGGCGTGAGATGGGAGCTGAACACGATGGTGGATCCTGGGGCACAATCACCAAAGACGAGTTAACGTTGTAAATACAAACAAACCAAACAAAGCAAAGACTATTCATACATGGCCCAGCATGGCGGACTGGCCCAGCAGCAGCCGCCGCAAGGCGCCGAGCCGCCGCCGCGTCCCCCGGTGCCGAGGGTGCACCGCCCCCGCCTGGCGATAATGACGCCGCCACCCCCGACCACCATAATACTCCAACCCCTGGGCACCGCGGCGACGACGCCGGCGTCCTCGAGAAGACGTCCGCAGCAGCAGGCGGCGCCCCCAGCGGCGGCGGCGGAAGTGACGCTAGCAGCGCCTCGGCCGGACGGCGAGAGAACTGTGAACGAGTATGTGGAGACGCCGTTTCGCCCCGCCGCCGCGAGCGAGGGGGCGCCTGTGCGCAAGAGCGAATCGACGCGTAGGGACCCCCCGCACCACCAGGCGCTGCACCTCCCCATCGGGGGCGGCGGGACCCACGGGGGGGCGCCGACCCCCGTGACGAAGCAGCCCGTCACCTTCAAGAAGGACGCAGCGCCGCGACCGGGCGTGGGGGGCGGCGACACGACGCCGGCGTCGGGGGCGGGCACGTCGGGGACGACGTCGGGGGACTGCTTCCGGGGCTCCATCATCTGCCCGGAGTGCGGGAGGTGCCGGTGCGAGTCCTGCAGGCAGCCGCGACCCCTTCCCTCGCGCTGGCTGTGCAACAACGCCTGCTTCTGTTCGGCGGAGACGAGCCTCGACTACGCCTCGTGTCTCTGCTGCGTCAAGGGCCTCTTCTACCACTGCTCCAAGGACTACGAGGACGGGGCGACGGGGTCCTGCGCCGACGACCCCTGCTCTTGCGGGCCCCATCGGCTGCTGGCCCGCTGGGGGTGCCTCGCCGCGCTATCCCTGGCGCTGCCCTGTCTCTGGTGCTACTGGCCCCTGCGGGGGTGCGTGGGACTGTGCGAGAAGTGCTACGCGAGGTACAGCAGCCAGGGCTGCCGCTGTGAGCCGCGTCGGGCGCCGAAACTCTCTGACGTCACGCCCGAGAAACGCCTGCTCGACTCCAGCCCCGACTTCTGACTCTAGCCGCTAAATTATCATTTCACAAAAAATCAGGGAATAACTATTAAAAAACAAAACTGCTACCGTTGTCATATGAAATGTGTAGTTGTTAAGTGCATAAATGTGTCCTGCAAGTGTGTTGTGCCCAGCATTCAACGTCGGCACTGTTTTCGAATAGAAATTAACAAAAAAAGTTGGAGTGACGAAACTCGTGAACCGAAAGCAGACTCATTTTCCTTCCCAATTATAAAGGTAAATTTGGAAAAAGTAAAAAAAGAGATGGGGAGAATAGAATGTGCAGAGGTTGGTAACACCCAGTGAATCTGTTCAATTGTCATGGCGTGGTGTGATTATTTGTTAACGCAGAGGAACTGAAAATTTAAGGATAAAAAGCTATTTTCAGTAGAAGAGTCATTTAAAAATGATATACATACATATATTTGTGTAAGCACACCAGTTTTAAAGTATTTCTCTCAGCAGGTTTTGCTTTTACAATATTCAATGCTTTCATGTTTTATCGTTGAAGAATATTTGAAAGTAACCATAACTGTGTTGAATGTTTGGTTAGTGAGTTGGTGCTATGGTTTTGACGAAGTAAGAAAACGTGTGTTTAACACATATTTGTTATTTTTTTTGGTATATTTAACAGGATAATTAAATATCCTTTTTGTAATTTATTCAGCTACCATTTTTTTTTTTTTTTGGTAAATCTTTTTGTTACTATAGCATGGCAATTATAATGACTCATTTCTCACACCATTTTGGTTGGATAGTTGAAAAGATCCTACATAGGTGTTGCAAGTTACAGAGAAGGAATCAAAATTTTAAGGTTAGAGGACATGCTCAAATGCTGTGTTGTTTTATGGTGTAGTAGGTTATGTTCGATCATGAAGGCTTTTTTTTTTTTTTGTTATGTTTATTTAAATTTCATGATCATTGTGTTGGTAAGATGCATTTGGTTCGGAAACTCTTGGTACAATTCTTATCGAAGATGGCCTTTGTATATTTATGTTTTGTAGACGTTTTATTGGACAAAATACTTTTCCAAATCCTTTTGGAAAATGTTTTTATTCTGTGTTCATACCAAAAACTGTAATTAGTGGTAACATGAGAAATTGAAATTGCCTATACATAATACTTGTATTTCCCAGAACTGTTACTTTTGGGGAATGAATGAAAGATCAAAGATTATTTAAAATTATCATAATTTGTGCTTCTTCCTTATTATAGCTTTAATATATATTTTTCTCACAGTTCTTCGTGGTTAGTCAACAGTTACTAAACTTCTGTACAAAGATTTTTTTTAAGTTTGTTCCATGTTAATGGAAATGCAATGCAACATAATGCATAACTACAGGTTAAGTCTTTCCTTTCTTAATATTCTGATCTTTGGAAATGAATATTTCATATCTGTGGTTTAAACTTTCATTTTGTAAACGTTACTATACTCTCATTGCAATAAACCTTCTTAGTTTTCTTCGCCAATATACTTTGTAGTTAGAAAATTCATCATATTAAATCGAAATTGTAGAAATTCAAGAACAAGATTGCTTGTAAAATATCGGTGAATGTTACTTATGTCCCACCCACTATAGGAGACATAGGCCAGTTTTACACTAATCCTAAACATATTTAATATAACTTGTTGATTATATTATATTATTACCCATTTCAGCGAGTACTGACGACCACTGCAAAATACGACAATTTGGTCCAGGAGCATTCTCTTTTGGCATAAGGATGATTTATGTAACATGTTTCTAAATTAGTCTTTTAAATACCGGTACATTCTTTAATATAATTTGGTCCAGGGAGCATTCTCTTTTGGCACAAGGATGATTTATGTAACATGTTTCTAAATTAGTTTTTAAACACCGGTACATTCTTTAATATAATTTGGTCCAGGGAGCATTCTCTTTTGGCACAAGGATGATTTATGTAACATGTTTCTAAATTAGTCTTTTAAATACCGGTACATTCTTTAATATAATTTGGTTCAGGGAGCATTCTCTTTTGGCACAAGGATGATTTATGTAACATGTTTCTAAATTAGTCTTTTAAATACCGGTACATTCTTTAATATAATTTGGTCCAGGGAGCATTCTCTTTTGGCACAAGGATGATTTATGTAACATGTTTCTAAATTATTAGTCTTTTAAATACCGGTACATTCTTTAATATAATTTGGTCCAGGGAGCATTCTCTTTTGGCACAAGGATGATTTATGTAACATGTTTCTAAATTAGTCTTTTAAATACCGGTACATTCTTTAATATGATTTGGTCCAGGGAGCATTCTCTTTTGGCACAAGGATGATTTATGTAACATGTTTCTAAATTATTAGTCTTTTAAATACCGGTACATTCTTTAATAAATCACTGAAAAACAAATGTGAATATAGGTATGTGGAGTAGAGTACGAAATTATTATTTTTTTTTGGCGCATCATTTTTACGTAAATAACGACAAATAAAAACTAACATGCCACATATTTTAAGAAATACAGGAATATTATTCACCATTATTAATTATCTTGGGACAGAAAAAAAACGTATGGAATAGGAATTACATACAATTAATGTGCGTATAATAAACAATAAGCAAACCATCTTCGATTAATCATTTTAAAACAACGTGAATATAGCGTGGATTGTGTAGGAAAATAATTTCTTATATTATGTCGCTCCCAATGTGCATCATTGTTAACTTATGAAAACAAATGAAAATTAGCATGGCATATAAACACTATTTGAAGAAAGATAGGAGATATTAAGTAATATTCATCGTTCTTAATGATCTTTGGATGGAAAATCACAATGAAATATGTATAAAATAGAAATTACATACAGGTGAGCATATAAAAAAACAGTAAGTAGAATCATATCTGATTAATAAGCTTAAATTACTCCAGGTTTAGTGTAAGAGTGGTCTGTATCTAACGATGTCTCCCAGCAAATTACTTAATTCACAAAAAAAAAAAAAAAACAAAAAAATCGTGTTAGGAGATTGAATTTGTGTATTTTCTCAGAAACTTTCCAAATATCTATAGGAGTCTGTTACATTAGATTGCCGAAAATTGGTTTATAGCGCAACATTGGCAGTGATAAAAGTGTGAAATATTCGTTCAGTGGGTGGTGGATACTCTACATTGACCAAAATATCTTCTATGAAAGTACTGTAACTCTTTTAAAATTAATTCCAAATTTATTTAAGGAAATTCCTTCATAACATAATGTGTTACAAGCAAGAATATGTGCATCTTCATATTTGAGGGGTTCACAACCAGAGTGGACCAGGTCCTTCTGGAATAATTTTGAGAAATTGAGTCTTAAAATTCTTAGCTTATGCTTAGCAACATTCACCTTCCATAGGAAATGCTGCCCTCTGTGGAGTAACAAATGAGTTACGGACTTGATTTGTTATGACAATGAATAAATCTAAGTTTTCTTCATCTGAGATTGTATTAATCCACAAACTGGACTTGGTCCACTATGGTTCTGAGCCCCTCATTTCTAACTTCTTTTAGTACCTTACATTAACATTCAATAAAATCAAGAAACTTAAACAGCTATTACTGTGCATTGCACATTGCAGTAAAAAGATTTTCTATGCAATCTCAAGATTGTAGGAATGATAATACAATTTGGTGTGATATTGAATACTCAAAATAACAAAATACACTTGTAAATTATTCACAAATGACTAGTATAATTTTCGGGTCGTTTACTTAGATTGAAATTATGTTTATACATCTTGATTACACAACTTTTAACACTGTATCAACAACCAACAACGACCAGTTCCGAAGATGTCCGAAAATAGGTCGAAACATGTTAACAAGGTACGTTAAAATTTAACACAAAGTTCTTATCATACATATTCCGAAGAAATTATGTTATTCTCTTCAAATAATCTTATAGGAAATATCACACTAAAACAATTTAATTTTACTCTGGCAAGTAAATATCTAGAGCCGTATTCATAGACATTTTTAGCATGGGCTTCCGGTGGATGATAAGCGAACTAACGTTTTTCGTATTCATAAACCAGTGTTAGCGACATGATATATGAACCCTGTACAAGTAGTCAGTCGATAGCCGGGGCTAGTTTAGCACGCTCGTAGCGCGGGCTAGCAAAATGTCTATGCATAGCACCCCTAGTGTTTATGAATTTGGCTGTGAAAATTCTCAAGATAATTAGGATTAGATTGTGTAATCTTGAAGCAGGGTTGACCCATTGGCAATGACATTTCACACACTGTTGTGTCAGTGAGGAAAATCGATTTTGTTAGGGAGTTGTTTTAATAGAAATATTAATATTTGCACTGAATTAAGATTTAATTGATATGACGGTGGTGAAGAAACCAATTTTCGGCATATTTGAATAGCAGAAACTTTTCGAGGATAAGAATTTTCATTTCTGTCTCTCAACTTTTCAACGACATTGACAATTTATGCCACAGATTTGGATGAATAATTCGTTCCAAGATCTGAGATATTTATATATTTTTTATTTCCTCTTCATTCCTAAATATCTTTTTCATATTTAGATATATGAAAAATGTATTACATTTCTTTTTTTCAACAACAACAAAAAAGGATTACTTACAGAACTTACCATTGCATTTATTCTCAAATTTGGATAAGCTGAGAATTTTGTTTTTATCGTGGTAGATTTGCCCATTTTTTTTATTTTTTTCTAACAAACAGTCATATGAGCATGAACCTGTAAAACTGTATTTTACATGTTAAAAAACGCCTAAGAGAAACTCATCATCTAGTACTTCGACTGTTATCAGTTCATAACATTCTATGGATTAGCACTATTTATTTTGTACATTCAATATGTTTGTATTGTATAAAGACTCATAGATTATTTATTCCCCCTCCCCCACTCTAGGGTTCAGACTGGTGCACGAAACACCAGTTTCAATATTTTCATTATTGCGTTATCAATTTTTAAAGATATAGTCATTTGTTTTCTGGTTAGGCTGGCGTTGGACACATTTGGGAAATCACACAAGAGGGGACATTTCTTTTTATTTTTGTATTTTAATTACAATTTTGAATGGAGAGACTATAGGAGGAGTGAATTTCTGTCAGTATTTCCGTTTGAAAATACAATACATGCAAAATGTATTTCATATAGGCAATGTTTTTGGATGATTGCTTAAAATAATTATTAAATGTAGAATTTTAATATATTTATTAAGAAATTAATAGGTGTTATTCCGTGCATTACCATTTTCCGCCTCGATGGGGTGTCCATATCGGCCAGAGGCGAAGTGGGTTGTCTTGTATTATGTAATTAGTGTTTATTTGAATTGCCTAAAATTGTTGTGATTCAGTCTTCACAGTAGGGGAGAAGTGGGTAAGACAGGGAGAACAGTGAGACATTTTTTATTAGATGGTAAATTTTGATGTTGAGATGTTGGTAACAGTGGAGTTGTATGTTGCATGAGTAAAGTAACAGTATTTTCATACTCGATTTGATTCTAGTTATAAAGGTGAGTGATGAAAAAATAATTCGTTATTTTTCACTCTAGAAGTAAAATTTTGGCTTGTGTTTAATGAAGGTTATATTCGATATACAAATGAGATATAAATATGAATGTTTTGTTGGTATTTGAGATTATGTTTGGCAAAGTTTCGTCTTTCTTGTTTTAATTTTGAAGTGATGGCGTCATTTTTAAATGAACTATGCGTGAAGGGAACAGTGAGACATGCCATTGAAGGGTACACTGAGACGTCTCACTGTTCCCATGTACCAATGATTTGCAAAAACAAACTGTAATTATAATACATTTACCAGTAACTAACATTAAAAATGAACATACTAGTAACCAATTTAGGAACTATAGCTTAAAATAATGGATACATTACATTTTAATGGTTTCATAAATAAAAAAATATTCACAAAATTTAAGAAAATGTTAAAAAATAATAAAGAATTACATTAAATTCTTATAATTATAAGCTTTGTTATCACCAAAAATTCATTTCATTTTTTAGCAAAAGTTTGAAAAGTCATGGAAAATTCACTTTTCCAAATGTTCCAGATGTTTCAATGGTTTCGAAGTCAGACATCAGAATGATTCTAAATAAGCCTACAGAACATGTCAAGATAAAGAGACAGCAAGTTTTTGTTTTCTTTTGAAATAAATGTAAATCATTTCAATGTCCGTTAATAGACACTGTGGTGTCTCACTGTACCCTCCTGAATGGGAACAGTGAGACATTTGCATTTATTTGACAAACACGTATTGTATATTATGTCCTTTATTAACATTTCTGTTTATGTATTGTTGTACTCCATGTTTTAATGTCTATTTCTATTGCACTTGATTTTAAAAATAATTGAATTATCACTTGCATACATATGTCTTAATATTTTGTGTCTCACTGTACCCACTACTCCCCTACTCTAAACTTTTTGAGCAGCTTCTTGGGTTTTACTGATGCTTTTCAGTTGCATTTTTATACAGATTTCTTGCGTATACTGATCGTTTTCCATACTTATCTTTCAATACCTTTTACACTTTTTCTTAAGATTTCTTTTCATTTATATTCTGAAAGGCGTAATATTTTCCCCAAAGGAAAAACATGAAAACCCAAGTAGCTTGACCAGTAAATTCTCTACTGATGGATCATTTTGTGAGCATGCATCATGTTTATAATTTTTCATTAAGTTCGTCATAGATGGTAACAGTGTTCTCAACATTACAATATCAAATCAAAGCTTCGGGGAAGGCCTTGTTATACAATATATATTGTTGTAATATTGCCTCACCGTACATCATGTGTGTTCATAATGAATTTATTCTTTAAAACAAAATAGAAAATCCGTGGGCAATCCATTTACTACAAAACACAACAAGACAAGAAGATGTCCCACTCTGCCATGGACAGGTTTAAAATATTTTCCACTTGCCATATACAAAATATATTCATTTTATATAATAATTATTATTATTAGATGACATCAACGTCTAAAAACTCATCTGCTGGATGGTAATTTTCACCCTCCTATGAAAAACACAAAAAATACTTTTCTGTGTCAAAATAAAAAAGGAAATGTACAAAGTCCTTAACTTAAAAGATAAAAACTCTTACGATGTATTTGTTGTAAAAATGCTTATTTATTATATTTTCCTCTCTCATTCAAAAGTTCTTGAACTTTATATATATATTGATATATAATTAATAACGACGCATCTTACACTAAAGTTGTATAAAGTGGGATTGCTGAGACTTTTTTCCAGTATTATCTAGTCTTGAAGTCTTAATTTGAAAGCAGAACATACGGATGATTGTGTAACCGATGTTTTTAATATATGAATGATGATGTATCATAAAGCAGTTCTGTTGTTGTATAGATGCCGCAGTATATAGTCACTGCGGAATGTGCTACATTATTACGCCGTATAAAGAAATTGCAGCTTTGTATATTGTCTTGTAAATATTAAACAGAAACTGTAAGAATAACAGAGACCAACAGGAAAAAAAAATTGTATTTTTTATTACTTAATTTACTACATCATACATTATTCCTTTCCCATCCTTAACAAAGATGAACCATCCTCATTTACAATTTAGAATGGGTATGGATACACTAGAAGAAAGCAGACATTGTGGAACATCCTCACAGGTGTATAAATTTAGAACTTAACTATCAGGGAATTCAGATTATACCAAAAGAAAACAGAGATTACAATATATGGGCTATTCCATCTCAAATCGACCGAAATATAGAGAAAATTGACCTTGCAATTTTTAAATGCAATGAAACGTTTTCTGTCTGTTGACAACTGTGATACACTGCTTTGTGCAAAGTTTGAGGCATCAGAACTTCATAGTGTTTAAATTAAAAATATTTAAATTTATCGTATTTTCATAAAATTAGCAACTTTAAACTGTTGTGGCTCCGAAACCCTTTCACTCAATCAAAATCATGGTTTATTTTGATGCTGAGAAATTAAAGTTTATATTGACATGTAAACAGTTTTTCTTACTTTTATGGAAATGGAGAAATTTAGATTTTTCTTCATTAAGACGCCTTTGACCACGAAAAATATTTTAAAATATATGGTTAGATTCCGCATTGAAAGTACAAATAAACATATTTTTTACTGGTGCACCGTTGATAAGAAAGTATTGAAAATATCAAATAAAGAAAATAAATAGTACGCGCGTGAAGTAACCAGCTGACTGTGAGGCGGGAGCTAGCCGAGACAAGCAAGGCCATGAGACAAACACGTGATGTTTCGTCTAGTAGAGCATAGCTGGGCTACCTTTATCACAGGTTTTCATAAACACAGGAGTAAAATGACGCCCAACGCTCGCTTATCTTCAGCTCTCGGCCAGTGCGTGCGGTACTGCGCCGTTCAAATCTAGGCGTGTGAAAATAATTCATTTAATACCCTCGAAACTTATTGCCGTACCACTAAGCAAACAATGCCGAATCCCTCTTAATAATGCAAGGTTTTTTCTCAATATTTTTTTACATTTTTACAAATTGGCAAAAAGCCTAAAAGTAAGTAAAATCAGATTATCTGTCTCTCTGTATACAATAAAAATAAGGATTACTTCTTATCATAACCTACCAAATGTCAGCTTCAAAATGAGCTCCCGTTCAATGTTCTGCAGTAAATGGTTCCAGAGTTCTGAGCGCTGAAAGAGGCTTGTTTTTATAAAATACGAGTATGCTAAATTTGTCGCTCAATAGTAAGAAAACCGTTTGACTTTCGATAGTATATTTTTGAAAATGCACTCCCCTCAGCACCTTGTATAAATAGGGGAAAAAATTAGAGTATAAAAGAATGCGAGGTTTTTTACTGATCGATTTCATATGGAATAACCCGTATGTCAAACGCATAAAATTGATGTTCATACGAAAATCTGCAATAGTTCTCTTTCATTAAAAAGGGGAAGAAAATGGATTGTGCGATATTTAAGTTTAGAATATTAATCATAAAACCAATAGTAGTTAGGGATACCTCCGAAAAAATATGCATACGAAGGAAATTGTAGCTCAAGTGATAGGCCTATTCTCAGTGGCAAATCTGCATATAACGAGAACCAATCAAAGATCGCTGTGACGTAATATCTATGGCTTGTGAGAGAGAGAGAGAGAGAGAGAGATCACTTTCCCGCTTCATTAAATATTATAATGTAGCTTCTATGATAGTCAAGCGATCTCGATGTAATTTTTGTGGTTGATAAGTCAATACCTGAAGAAACCATAGAAAAAAAATTCAAAATCTTTTTTGAAAAGGAAGAGAAAAAAAATAACGTCGAAGTGATCTGTCTTTAGACATTTACGCTTTGAAGAGTTGGTAAGCGCAAACTTTTTTATTTTTCACTTTAGATGGGGGCTCAAAGCGAGAGAAATATTGAGAAAGAATGTACATCACTTTTAAAACTTGACGCGGTAATTTTAAAGATACGATGGAAAGGTATGTCATTACTACTGAGATATAAGTACTAATTAAATTCTCTCATTTTATTATTATATATATCACATACATTACAATTTTACAATTTACTCACAACTGGCGACGTTGGGAGTCGATCCAGGAACCTTCACATCTCATTATTTGTCCAACACCTAGCCCAGCGGTTACCAAAACTCGAACATGCCACAGACGGGCTATGAAATAAGGAGACGGAGGAAAGGTAGTTGGCATGAAAACTACAACCAGTGGTGGTTCCTGTACTAACATCTTGATCAGTCCCGCGGATAAAAATCTCAAGCTTTGCTTTATCAGTAATGGCACTGCTGTCATCAAGAGCCAGTGAATAATATACGATTTTTCTTGCTTTTTTTTTTTTTTTTTTTTTTTTTTTTTTTAACTTCCTCTTGAATATAATTAAGAATTTTCTGAATTCTTCTCTCGATATTTGATCGAGAAATTCGTAGTTTTTCAAAATTAAAAACCTCTTACGAACAAGTTATTTAAGCTATTTTAATCATTACTCTTTTGAGAAATTCTACTCTATTAAAAAGCTTTAGAGCACGAGATATATCAAACCCCATTAGGTAGCTGACTTCCTTACATTTGTTTAACAGTTCGTTGGCACATAGTATTTAATCAGTTTTCTACAATATTATTATTAAATGAATAACTAATAAATAATTACCCTCATTTAAAAAGATTAAAATTGACATAAAACCTAATATTTTTATCCTTATAAGGAGAAGAATTATAGAAACATACAGTACGATTATTTAGTCCTGACAGTCGCCGAAGATGTGGGCCCGGGTCAGGCGAGTCCATTTAGTTGGGCCAAGTGGTGTTTGGGTTATTCACTCGCTTGCCTTCGGAGCGATCGGATGTCATGCGTGCGGTAGAGCGGTATGTTTCCAGTACAGTTAAGTTGTACTGCATTCCTCGCTCTCCCTTATCTCTACTCTGGAACTCTCCCCACTCCTCCTATTACTTTCTCTCTTTCGTGTCGCTGAGCTGTCAGGACTAAATAATCGGTCTGTACTTAGTGGTCAATAATAATACATTATTCAGCGTGGCAGTTGATGTTTCTATATACTTCTAACTGAACCGTTGAGCAAAGTAAACATAGTACATATTGTCCGACAGAATAACTAAAAAGTTCTTCTCATTCTTTACAAAACCACCTCTTACTGCTTGTAGGGACAGAGTTTGTAGAGCGACATGATACCGCCACTGCTTGCCTTCAGTACGTGAATGAAAAACACAGCAATGTACAGGAAACTCCTCGTACCCGTTTGAATGTCTATGATTACACGATGTAATCACGACACCCGCTTTGGTCACCGCTGCCTTAGCTATTAGGGTTACGTGAACGACCAGAATTATTATCAGAAAATGCAGGCTCTAAATTGCTAAAATTTTATAAGGAAATGAACTCTCAACTGGACAAAAATTACAAGGTACCACAACAAGACTTATTAGAACTTAAATATGTATCTGTTAAAAATATAAAAAGGTTACTAATAATATTTTTAAGAATTCACTTTTTACTTTAAATTAAATTTGAAGATTTTGACACGTATTATTTCGTAACTCCACAACCATTAGAGACAGATTTTGTACACTGATTTAACATGAATTTATGCAAAAGATAGACTACATTATTGCCCATTTCTTTGAAAATAGAAATATTAGGTCACGAAACATTATGTAAATTTTAATATATTTTATGCTCGACCATGCCGAAATGTAGTAATTATACACCTGGTAGCAGTACTTTCATGCATGTCATTAAAGTACACCTATTCATTAAAGTTCAGGTTTTCGATTATTCTCGGATATGCAATCGAAAGATAACGAGGGAAACGTCACGGAGGCTGGAAATCCAATACTGTCGCAGAAGGTTATGTTCTGTTACTATAATAATTAGCGTTAATTGTAAATAATATTCAAATAAATTCAATTTGTCATCTCGTTTTTCAATTCTAAATCAATTTCTAGGTTATACCAAAATTAGTTCATGTTATTCTCTACATCAAGGTCAATGACATTATTGTTCCTCGGAAAAAATCAATACTTTCGCGTCTGCGCACATCTCACACGAGCTATGCACAAGGTCACTTCCGATCTTGAGTCAGATACAAATAAAATGAATACGTCTGAATAATTTCAAGTTAGAAATATGGTCGAGCATAAAAAAAAGTCGTATGAAACTCGCCTATAATGATAATTAAGACGCTCGTATGAAAATTATGAAACTCTATTGTGCTCGTTTCATAAACAAACATACTTGCGTCTTAATTACTATCATTATAGGCTCGTTGCATAATGTACTATTATATAGGACAAATAAAAAATTAATTGTATTAAAATAAAGAACTCTGCATGTCTGAGAGTAGTCTACTTTCCAGAAGTAAGTGTTTATTACATGCAGAAAAAAATATTAAAGATGTCAGACCATAACAATGTTATGGTTAACAAATGATGTAACTGCAGAATTATTTTTTCTTCCATACTCTAATAAAACTGGTTTGAAAAATATTATTAGTAACCTTTTTTATACTTTTATCAGATATTTAAGTTCTAATAAGTCTTGTTGTGGCACCTTGTAATTTTTGTGCAATTGTGAGTTCATTTTCTTGTAAAATTTTAGAAATTTAGAACCTGCACTTTCTGATAATATTTGTGGTCGCTCACGTACATATACCCTAAAGCCAGGGCCGGGCATGAGAGCGGCTCCATTTAGTCGGCCAGAGCTGCTCTCGCTCCGCAAGGCACTTCAATTCCAAGCCAGAGCAGAACGCTCACGCAGTGGCGGACTCCCATTACAGCTACCTTCCCTGCATTAATATAACAAGAGCCACGGTTGTTCTAGTCATTCAGTCTGTCAGTACATAATATTTTATAAGGATATTACATCAATCCATTGTACATTACAGAATTTATAACACTCTTATTAATTTAATGAAATAAACTTCGCTCTATGCACACACACAAATCATTAGGCTTATTTACATAACCCATACGCACAGACTGCAATCTCCTCACCACCGTTCTACGAGACAGGCGTATGGCTTCCACTTCCTCTACTTGCTGTGGACAGAGTTCATCTGCCAGTTTAATTAAACATCGCTTGATGAATTCACCTTCGTTGAATGTTTTCAATTCCTTTGCAATTTCGTGGCAAATTTTGTAGCTAATTCTCATAGCCGATTCACTAAGTGCATTATTGTCATCCTGTTAATACATAATATATGATATGATATGATATAATTTTTTTCATTTATTTTTTTATATTGTAGGTTATTTTTTGATATGATATGATATGATATGATATGATATGATTTGATATGAGGGAAAATCCCGGAAAAATCAACCAGGTAATCCCGACCGGGAATGATATGATATGATTATGATATGATATGATATGATATGATATGATATGATATGATATGATATGATATGATATGATATGATATGATATGATATAACCATAAATTAATACAACTTAAAGAAAATACAACTTAAAGAAAATGTTTCTCAGGTGAGAATCTATTCGATATTTATATTGCATTATAAGTTATTATACTACACTTAGTAATATATAATTTTAAATTATACAAATATTATGATATATCATAGTACTTGTATAATTTAAAATTATATATTACTAAATGTATAATAACTTATAATGCAATGTAAATATCAAATAGATACTCTAATATAATGTACCTGAGAAACATTTTCTTTAAGTTGTATTAATTTATGGCGTTCATTACCAACACATTTGTCATATTCAGTAGCATGTTGTAAAGAATAATGTCGTTGGATATTGAACTTCTTAATAAGTTGGAGTGTTTTATGCAAAATTAAACACTTTGCTAATCCACTGCTCTCTACCAAAAAGAACTCCTCCTCCCATGATATATTAAAACCATTGGGAATAGCGGGACGCTTTAGTGTATGAGCGGAAGCTCCGTCTTCAAAGTTCGCCAACATACTGCAGTCACCACTGCACCGACATTGAATGACGTACAGTAAGCTTACGTCACAGCGCTCGCAAGACGCGCTCTTTAAAGCACACAGCGCTCATTTCTCAGAATCACGTAATGTGCCAGCCCTGCCTTAAGCGAAGAAGACAAGTTACAAATCAACCGTGAAAATCATCTATCTGTAGAATTGTAACGACTATTTCTATGATAATAGTATGCAACAAAACAATAGATGGCGTAACGTGTACGCAGTATTACTCGACCAAGACGAGTGGAGCCGCTGGCGTTATATGAACTATCCCGATGCGGTATTACGAACGCAGGGACAGTAGTGCCACGGCTCCGGGCTGCAGGACTCCACTACTAAATACGTGGACAGGTTATAAATTCATACTACTTAGCAGCAGACATTAGTTTGACTGTGGAAGCCAATGCCAGTATAATAGTTCAACACGAGGAAAATATACGACAGACTTTAATGTGGATAGATATTTCGTCACTGGAAAGTGTAGAAAAAGTGTTCAGTTTTGTAGAGAACGTAATACTGTTATTACCAGACATTATTTCAAGTATGGAAACCAGTGGTAATAGTATAATGCAATGCGAGAAAATATACGACAGACTTTAACGTGGATAGATATTATATCGTCACTAGAAAGTATAAAAAAAGTGTTCAGTTTTCTAGAGAATGTAATACTGTTATTACCAGACATTATTTCAAGTATGGAAACCAGTGGTAATAGTATAATGCAATGCGAGAAAATATACGACAGACTTTAACGTGGATAGATATTATATCGTCACTAGAAAGTGTAGAAAAAAGTGTTCAGTTTTGTAGAGAATGTAATACTGTTATTACCAGACATTATTTCAAGTATGGAAACCAGTGGTAATAGTATAATGCAATGCGAGGAAATATACGACAGACTTTAACGTGGCTAGATATTATATCGTCACTAGAAAGTGTAGGAAAAAGTGTTCAGTTTTGTAGAGAATGTAATACTGTTATTACCAGACATTATTTCAAGTATGGAAACCAGTGGTAATAGTATAATGCAATGCGAGGAAATATACGACAGACTTTAACGTGGATAGATATTATATCGTCACTAGAAAGTGTAGAAAAAAGTGTTCAGTTTTGTAGAGAATGTAATACTGTTATTACCAGACATTATTTCAAGTATGGAAACCAGTGGTAATAGTATAGTGCAATGCGAGAAATATACGACAGACTTTAACGTGGACAGATATTATATCGTCACTAGAAAGTGTAGAAAAGGTGTTCAGTTTTGTAGAGAATGTAATACTGTTATTACCAGACATTATTTCAAGTATGGAAACCAGTGGTAATAATATAGTTCAACGCGAGGAAAATATACGACAGACTTTAACTTGGACAGATATTATATCGTCACTAGAAAGTGTAGAAAAAGTGTTCAGTTTTGTAGAGAATGTAATACTGTTATTACCAGACATTATTTCAAGTATGGAAACCAGTGGTAATAGTATAATGCAATGCGAGGAAAATATACGACAGACTTTAACTTGGACAGATATTATATCATCACTAGAAAGTGTAGAAAAGGTGTTCAGTTTTATAGAGAATGTAATACTGTTATTACCAGACATTATTTCAAGTATGGAAACCAGTGGTAATAGTATAATGCAATGCGAGAAAATATACGACAGACTTTAACTTGGCCAGATATTATATCGTCACTAGAAAGTGTAGAAAAAGTGTTCAGTTTTGTAGAGAATGTAATACTGTTATTACCAGACATTATTTCAAGTATGGAAACCAGTGGTAATAGTATAATGCAATGCGAGAAAATATACGACAGACTTTAACTTGGACAGATATTATATCGTCACTAGAAAGTGTAGAAAAAGTGTTCAGTTTTGTAGAGAATGTAATACTGTTATTACCAGACATTATTTCAAGTATGGAAACCAGTGGTAGTAGTATAGTGCAATGCGAGAAATATACGACAGACTTTAACCAATGTAATACTATTTATTACCAGACATTAAAGTATGGAAACCAGTGGTAATAGTATAATGCAATGCGAGGAAAATGACTTTAACGTGGATAGATATTATATCGTCAGTAGAAAGTGTAGGAAAAAGTGTTCAGTTTTGTAGAGAATGTAATACTGTTATTACCAGACATTATTTCAAGTATGGAAACCAGTGGTAATAGTATAGTGCAATGCGAGCAAAAATATACGACAGACTTTAACGTGGACAGATATTATATCGTCACTAGAAAGTGTAGAAAAATTTTCAGTTTTGTAGAGAATGTAATACTGTTATTACCAGACATTATTTCAAGTATGGAAACCAGTGGTAATAATAATGCAATGCGAGAAAATATACGACAGACTTTAACGTGGACAGATATTATATCGTCACTAGAAAGTGTAGAAAAAAGTGTTCAGTTTTGTAGAGAATGTAATACTGTTATTACCAGACATGATTTCAAGTGTGGAAACCAGTGGTAGTAGTATAATGCAATGCGAGGAAATATACGACAGACTTTAACGTGGATAGATATTATATCGTCACTGGAAAGTGTAGGAAAAAGTGTTCAGTTTTGTAGAGAATGTAATACTGTTATTACCAGACATTATTTCAAGTATGGAAACCAGTGGTAGTAGTATAGGGCAATGCGAGAAATATACGACAGACTTTAATGTGGACAGATATTATATCGTCACTAGAAAGTGTAGAAAAGGTGTTCAGTTTTGTAGAGAATGTAATACTGTTATTACCAGACATTATTTCAAGTATGGAAATCAGTGGTAATAGTATAGTGCAATGCGTGAAAATATACGACAGAATTTAAAGTGGATACATATTATATCGTCACTGGAAAGTGTAGAAAAAGTGTTCAGTTTTGTAGAGAATGTAATACTGTTATTACCAGACATTATTTCAAGTATGGAAACCAGTGGTAATAGTACAGTGCAATGCGAGAAATATACGACAGACTTTAACGTGGATAGATATTATATCGTCACTAGAAAGTGTAAAAAAAGTGTTCAGTTTTGTAGAGAATGTAACTTACTTCCATCAGAAGAACCAAAGATTTATGTACATTGTGAAAACCAATTGAAAGTTAAAACTCACAAACGATCGTCAAAAAATACTTGATTTGAAGAGTGTAAATTTTCAATTTTGCAGAACATCGTTCTTATATTGTTGCCTTCATGAAATTTCTTTACTAATAACTAGTAGTGAAAGTAACTTAAGCATAGTTACCGTAGGAGTATGTGTTTCCTACAAGACATCGCCAAAGTGTACCCAAGATACGACAAGCAGAAATCAAGTTGAAAGGTTATACTACTGGATAGTCGAAGTGAATGTTGAATAAACAGAACGGTGAGTACTAAGTATTATATACACTTAATTTGATCCATTAAATCTATACTATAGGCCAGGCATGTCAATTGATGCCGCGCTTCACAGGGGAAAGGAAAGAGACAGACGAAAGAGGTGGTATATGCTGCTTGGTAGAGCTATATTCAGGGATGGCCAGCACTGATTCAATAGATAAAGGGAAGAGAACTTATTAAAACGTATCCATGTTAATTTTTAGATTTGCCTGAGAAGTATAAGTGCATTATAAGAATGTAAGTTTTAATTTTAATGCTCATTTTTCACAAGTTTGATTTTTTTATTCAAAAGAAATATTTTCTCAGCTTTTGTATAGAAAAGTAAAATTTTCAGGTATAGGCCTATTTATTTAGTAGCCTTACAGAATGTTTTCATAAATCTAATATACCGTATATACGTATTACTGAAGATAGTGTATTGAAAATTTTGAAAATATTCGCATGGAAAATGTTTGTAAGGAAATGAATTAACAAAGCAACTACTGTTACATCATAAGCAAACGATACGTGCCCATGTGTTGTAAAAATGTCAGCTCTATAGCTTCAGCACATTTCGAGAAAATAATTTAAAATTCTGATGATAGGAAGTTGCTCACAAATATCACCTTAAAAGCATAATGCGATAAGAGTTTTGTTATGTAATATTAGTTACACTTTAAAACAGATACAATACCTAGGTAACTTTGCTTTGTACTGTAATATTGTTTTGATTAGTTTATTGATTACTTTTGTAAGGCTAAAGATACCATCAATATAAATTCCAACTTATCATGTCATACTCAGTCTCTTTCTTTGGAATATCACTTTCTTTATGAATGATGTGTTTCATCCACTTAATATAGTATAATATTATACTACTATGGAATTTAAGTGAATATTCCTTCTTAACTCTCTATTATGTTATTAAGATTTAAAACACAAGTGCAATATTAAGAAATCAGTGTTAGTACTTTTGTTTTACAGACAATATAGATAATATTAAACAGAAAGAAGCCATATAAAATTAACGACATAAAATTTCACGTTCCGTTTGAAGTTTGTACACCACTGTTTTCTTAATCCAACAGATTGCTTATTCATATACACAACCCTTCCTCTTTCCATACTTAGCGCTTGCTGCCCGCGCACGACGTCAAGGTCAGAAAAGTGCGCTTGCATTGACATCACTGCTATAGGCCTATAACCAAATAGTGAATTAAAAAAAAACATGGCGGTATATAACTATTATAACTACCTTCAGACGTCATCAATGACATCATACATTTCCTTCGTATCTTTAAATTTACCCTTGACGCTACTCAATATTTTTACTGGTTTCCAAGGAAACGAGCGTTTTCACTTGGCAAAGGACTCTATACTCAGCTTTTGTATGTCAAAAGAGAGAGAGCGTTGGAATATTAAAAAAACTCTTAAACTCTAAATATCAATTGCCATGCGTGGTTGTTACCGTAAAACACAAACTTTTGTCTTTTGTTTATTACTACTACTTGCTTTAATCAACGCATGGTGTAACAAATATTCCTTCACACGAACGAGAAATGATCTACTTCTTTTGCAACATATAAAAACGAAGGAAGATTCATAAGCGTGTGTTTGTTTTCTGTTTTCTTATAACTACGTATATCTCGAGTAATACCTGGCGTTCTAAACAACAGCGCTCTTTTTCCAGAATACGTTAGTTCTAACACTGCGCTATAACCCGTATCTTTTTACAGTAATAATTGTACAGAGGGAAGGATTTGACCTAAAATTACGGTTTTTTCTTGGGCGTACTTAGAAATTCATTCTCTTTATACGGGGACATCATTTTATTTTTACTAACATTTTTGATATTAACCTGGCTATACCTTTGGATTAACTTACCCTCTTCCACGACTGGAGTTCGATGATACTGGCGTAAAATGCAAACAAATCACTTTACTAGGTATAGGAGGGAATAAAAGTAGTTCATCCATTTACGTAAACTAGGAAATATCGCGATTTTCAGTTTGATAATTTTCATTAGGTTTTAGTTTAATCAAAATACAGTACTATATTAACAATGAGTGTTTTTACTCACGAATTGAGCTATCCATTCCGACGTATTCATTATACAGTATAGCCTATATTACACTGTTTACAGCACATTAGCGTACAATATAGAGAATTAAGTTAAATTGAAAAATAATCATAATAGGGATATTTTAACACATTTTTGAAAATGGTGGCCGTTCATTTCGAAACAGACTTCAGTTCTTTTGTGCATATTATCGCACTATAGACTATTGTACCTGATTTCAATTACCAGTTTCGGTCTTCGTACTAGTAACTTTATAAAAAAGTACCTTACGTACACTACTGTAAATTCAATCTTTACTTCTGCCCGATGCAAAGAGATAAAATTATTCAGACATGCTATCTACTGTCCGTCCAAGTGGATTTGTCGCAGGGTCGTTGAAAGGGGCGAAATCACGTGATATTTAATTAACGAGTCCCTTTTATTTAAGTTACTTTAAACAATTTTATAATATTACGTAGACGTCCAATTCCTAACAGAAATTGTTTTTATAAAAGACCTAAGACAGCCCAGCCACTAGCCTTTACAGAAGGGCGAGCAGAAGCGGGTGGGGGAAACCGGGATGCGACGTAAGCAAACGGACGAAAATACGATTCAATATTGAAAGCCCTTTCGTCACTGGAAAATGCGAACATATTTCTGGAACGTAGACCAGCTCAGTACTGTTTACTATGACCGTTAAGGCGACGTTGACTGCATACGCGGCCTTGGTTCTGTGTGGAGAACGGTGGGAAGTTTACTAGTAGAGGGGGTGGAAGCGAAGTACATTCAAAAACTCGGGTACAATAAAAATTAAAGTAAAAATAAAATGATGTCCCAGTAGTTTGTACTGTGTCGTCTTGAGCAGGAGCTTCGCGCCATGATGACCACAAGACCAGGTGATCCTGCTACTTATTAGTGTTCAATAAGGTTGCTACTTGTGGCAATAAAATCATTAATAATGTGGCTTTACAGTACATGGAGGTAGTTACTTCATGCATTGCATTACAGCTGCACAGGTGTTCTTGGTCCATAGGGACTTCGCTACTGCAAAGAACACGATTTGAAAAGGCGTAGATGTAAATTCTTCGCTAGGCGATCATGACCAGATGTTAGTTTGAAGAATGAAACTGCAGTTTTCTGTGAGGTATCAGGAATCAGCAATTGGTTTTCGTTGAGAACTTTCCAGTGCTTGATTTTAACAGCTCCTTGCCCTTGTGTGTGTGTGTGTGTGTGTGTGTGTGTATGTGTGTGTATGTCAAACTATAGTACGTAGGGAATTAACAATGCTTAAGAAACCCATGTTTAAAAAATTGAAAGTGCAATTTCATGTAGCTGGCCACGTGTAATAAATTAGTAGGCCTTGTAGAAAATAAGACTATCTGCTGATTATTGCCAATTGTTTGGTGACATCTATATACAGGGACATCATTTTATTTTTACTAACATTTTTAATATTAACCTGGTTATACCTTTAGAGAACCGGAAGCACAGTTTGCTATCCCCTTCCACGATTGCAGTTCGATGATACTGGCGTAAAACACAAACAAATCACTTTACTAGGTATAGGAGGGAAGAAAAGTAGTTCATCCATTTACGTAAACTAGGAAATATCGCGATTTTGAGTTTGATCATTTTCATTAGGTTTTTGTTTAATCAGAATACAGTACTGTATTAACAATGAGTGTTTTTATTCACGAACTGAGCTGTCCATGTGGACGTATTCATTATGCAGTGTATATTATACTGTCTACAGCACATTAGCGTACAATATAGAGAAAGAAGTTAAATTGAAAAACAGTCATAATATGAATATTTAAACACACTTTTTAAAATGGTGGCCGTTCATTTCGATACAGGCTTCAGTTCTTTAGTGCATATTATCGCACTATGGACTATTGCATCTAATTCCAGTTACCAGTTTCGTCCTTCGTACTAGTAACTCATGTTGAAATAATTTTGTACCTACTCTATAAAAGAATACCTTACGTACTGTAAATTCAATCTTCACTTCTGCCCGACCCGCACAGATAAAATTACTCAGACATGCTATCTGCTGTCCGTCCAAGTGGTTATGCCGCAGGATCGTAGAAAGGGGGTAAATCACGTGACAGTTAATTACTTAACGAGGCCCTTTTATTTAAGTTATTTAAACAATTGTATGGGTATAATATTACGTAGATGTCCAAATCCTAACAGAAATTAATGTTTTCAGAAAAGAGCGAAGACAGCTTTTACAGAGGGGCGAACAGAAGCAGGTGGGGGAAATCGGGATGCGACGTAGGCAAACGGACAGTACCTGTTCGAAAATATGATTCAATACTGAAAGCTCTTTCGTCACTGGAAAACGCGAACATATTTGTGGAACGTACTATACTCACTAACTCAGTGCTGTTTACTACATGCAGCCTTGGTTCTGTGTGAAGGACGGTTGAACTTCATTAGTAGAAGGGGTGGGAGTGAAGTACATTCAAAAACTCAGGTGCAATAAAAATTGAAGTAAAAATAAAATGATGTCCCCGTATATAATTTGAACTGGTAATAGAAATTACGGGGAAACGGCTGAACGGATTTTAATAAATTACTCGTCATTTTGAAGCTTAGAACCCGAAGTTTTTCAGAAAAATAGTAACTTTCAGTGAAGCGTTAGTTTTCCGACATAATTTTCATATTTTCCAAAATCCATCTTTTGTCAGTTTTGAGAACTAATTGCATCATTTCAGAATAAAACAACAAAACACACACTAGCCTACAATAAACAATAGGCTATTACACGAAGGCCATGACCTACAGGATTGCTGACATATGTAGAATTGGTTATTAAAAACTTCAACACTTGCTAAAAATAATATACATATCTGATTCTGCGGTGCATAATTTTATGAGTACAGCTGTGTATTGGATATTACAATCTACAAAATTTGAGATGGTTTGATGACATTATTACCATGAGAAATTAAATATTATTATAATTAATGCCATGATGCGACTAATTTTTCATTAATCATACGTATTAATGCTATATTGATGATATGGAAGTGAAATTTTTGGGGTTATATAAGTAGATGTAAAGAATATTATATGAAATTAGATCTTCATTTCTATAATTTACTGAATGACGGCTATGTAATATATAACTACAAAACTTGCGTAAGATAATAATATTGTTATTAAAAATGAAATATTTTTATAGTTATTAATCAAGTAGGGTTGGGTCTTTTTCATATACTTAATGGCGGTGTGGTGTAGATATTTATATGCGTCATTCTCTTCAATATTGGCTCGAGAGAGCGCAAAAATTACAGTTTCTAAGGAAAAACCAAAAGGTATTACTTACTGATAAAATAAGAGACCTAGAAAATTTTGTAGTCTCCCGATCATTTTAGCAAGATTTCTTAACAGGATGAAATGATTTTACCCTCTACATTTCAAGCTCTCCATGCAGCAGGTATACCAAGATGCTATGTTTATTGTTCGAAAGCATAGCAAACCTGACATTTTTTTTAACTTTCGCGTACAATTCACAATAACCTGAATTAGCTATTATTTAGTCCCACGTGACAAACCCACTGATCGTTCTGACATTGTTACTTGCGTTTTCGCGTTGAAACTCAAAACCTGAAGGTGGATAGGTTCAAGACAAAGTATTTGGCATAAAAAAAACATTCAGAGGGAGTATGTTTCATTATTATGGAAGAAAATAACTTTCAAAATGTCTGGTATTCTTTATCGAAAATAAATCTGAAAAAAATTTATTTGAACGTCTAATTTACTTAGTTTGCAGCATTTGCTGCACAAGCCACTAGTTAATCTTGAAACAATGGATTGCTATACTACAGAAGAAAAGATTTTATTTATTGAACTGTATGCAAACAATTATTTGGGAAAGGTAGATACCTATTTGCTGGACTCTTTCCTGGTAGAAGAGTTCCATCCCACAATACGATTATACTTATGTAAACTAAGTAATACAGTAGAGCGTCTCGTTTAGGCACAGTGAAAACGTAAACAAAGTGCAGGTAACGTGTGGGACAGGTTGAGCCGTACGATAAACACGAGGGATGCACAAGGTTTTAGTTACAACATTTATGGCGGAGCATTAATTGAAATTATATTTTCCAAACACACAGAACAAAAGAACAAAAATTGCATAACGTTATCATCAGGCTTCGAGACTTTGGACCCGATACAATAAGTTTACTGTGCATGCACTATAGGTTGTTGACTCGCTGCAGGTAGATAGAGATGTGTTGAGGTAACAACGTTGCTGTTTAGAGTAGAGTACGGTAGTATGGGGAAACACATATATGTACATTCTGAAAGTAAATATACATTACACAATGACAATGTCAAAAATATGTGAAAAGCATTTATTCTCCTGTCTTTTGTAAGCATTTGTGTTTAATTATACACAGTGTTAATGGTGGAAATAAGCATGTAGCAATTTTAATTTTTTCATTTATCCTATTGGTCGTCTTTAGGAAGTGCAGTTACAGTACCGAATTGCAATGTACTACAAGATACATTTTCAGTGTCTCGTACGTAAATCTTTTTCGGTTATCTGCCAAAGTTTGTACTGTAGAAAGCTCTAGTCGCATGACGTGATAGAAGCAAAACGAGAAAAACTAACATCATTGCAGTCTCTAAGAGACATTCCTTTATTCTCGGGTGACTCTTGTCCACTAATTTGCTGTTTATGCTACGCAATGTTCCATATCCGTTATTTTTACATAAAATTGATTTCACTTCTGTTTTACACGTTCAGTAGACCTAACCGGTGTACTTGGTGTCTCATTAATTCTCTGCATCGTTTTCTAAATTAATTTTAGGGCTTCCGGCATCTCTTGCTCTGACTTTTCTAACCGTGTAATACTTTCAGACAGTTTGTATGAAAACCAAATTATTCGTCAGAACCTTCAAATCCAGAGCGTTTTTCTTTTCGTATTTGTTGGCATCCATTCTACAGTACCCCCACCCACTGTACGCTTTACCACTATACTCAGTTCGCCGTTATGCGGATTTCCCACTGAACTTCTCTATTGGGTCCGAAGTCTCGAAGCCTGGTTATCATACACACATTTTAACAAACAAGGAATTGTAACGTTGAAATAATTCAATATAATAAATCAAATTTTCTATTTATGTGATGTTGCTTTAAAGCAGCATTTTTTACGGTCATAAATTTCATTCTCTATATGATTAACATAATATCACCGTCTTCTGTGGCCGAATTAACAAAACTACAGTATATTGGTCTGAAGTGACAACACTATTTCCTAAACGTAATTATTCCTTCTCAAAGTTCAATTTATTCAGGCACTGTACCTGATCATTTTTGTGTGTATATTTACAGGGAGAGCATTTTATTTTTACTTCATTTTTTATTGTACCCCAGTTTTTTTTAATGTACTTCACTCCCACCCCCTCTACTAGTAAACTTCCAATGCAGTCAAAGTCGCCTTTCGGTCATAGTAAATAGTACTGAGTTAGTGAGTATAGTATGTTCCAGAAATATGTTCGCGTTTTCCAGTGACGAAAGAACTTTCAATATTGAATCATATTTTCGCACAGGTACTATCGTCCGTTTGCCTACGTCGCATCCCGGTATCCCCCACCCGCTTCTGCTCGCCCCTATGTAAAGGTCGGTGGCTGGACTGTCTTAGCTCTTTTCTGAAAACATTCATTTCTGTTTGGAATTGGACGTCTACGTAATATTATACAATTGTTTAAAATAACAAATAAAAGAGTCTCGTGAAGTAATTAACTGTCACGTGATTTCCCCTCTTCCTACGACCCTGCGACAAAACCACTTGGACGGACGGTAGATAGCATGTCTGAGTAATTTTATCTTTTCGGGTCGGCAGAAGTGAAGATTGAATTTACAGTATGTAAGGTACTTTTTTATAGAGTTACTAGTACGAAGGCCGAAACTGGTAATTGGAATTAAAGCAATAGTCTATAGTGCGATAATATGCACAAAAGAACTGAAGCTTGTATCGAAATGAACGGCCACCATTTTCAAAATTGTGTTTAAATATTCATGTTATGATTATTTTTCAATTTAACTTCATTTTCTAAATTGTACGTTAATGTGCTGTAGACAGTATAATATACACTGCATTATGAATACGTTCGAACGGATAGCTCAGTTCGTGAGTTAAACCAGTAATTGTTAATAAATTACTGTATTTTGTTTAAACAAAAACCTAATGCAAATTATCAAACGGAAAATCGCGATATTTCTAGTTTACGTAAATGGATGAAACCTAGTAAAATGATTTGTTTGTATTTTACGCCAGTATCATCGAACTCCAGGCGTGGAAGGGGTAGCAAACGGTGTTTCTGGATCTCAACCATTAATCCAAAGGTATAGCCAGGTTAATATTAGAAATGTTAGTAAAGTTAAAATGATGTCCCTGTATCTATCATTAAAGCTCGCTGCAAGGTACCAACAACATTACAAACAAATTGATCCAATATACTGTAAAATACGCATTGAAAATTGAATGGTACTTAATATTCAGCTCTCGTCTTGTCACAAGTAAGGGCTGTTTGTTCAGCTCATGTTCATTAACATGCGTATAGTCTTCGAAAGTTTCAATTTGAACCCAAAGAATGAGTGGTTGTATACAAAAATAATTGTTGAGCCCATCCCTCAGTTTGTCCGACACCAAATGAGAAAGTTGGTTGGTGAGAGAATCATAATTGGCTAGTGAGTGGGTGCTTTAATTCAAAGACTTGTTCCATTCATCTCTCAGTCTCAACCTAACCCACATCCGGGATACGATAATGAATCATCGGCTAGTCCTGAAAAGCCAGGGACTTCGCCTGTTAATCACCTTTATTTGAATCAACTGTACGAGTATCCACTTTTAAAACAATACGTAAATATCAACGAAAGTCTGATACTAAGTCAACTCTCAATTAAAATCTTGTAATGTCGTGCTTTACAATTATTACAGGGTGTAACTAAAATTAATGTCAAAACTTTAGGGACGTATTCCTTTCATATAGACAGGGGTCGTCAGCACAGAGCACCCTGGGGCACAATTATTTAGGGATAACTTCTATTAAGACCTAATTCATGCTATTTCACATAAAAATAGGCCTATTTGAAAGATTTCTCACAGCCCCTTAGAAAGAACAGAAATGTGAATTTTCAATGTACTGTATTAAATATAACATTGTTTTCAAGAAATGTTTAAACATGCAACTTAAAGAACTGAGTTAGGTTTCTTTTTGGTGCTCAGCAATTCAGTTCCTCTTCACTTCCCGTTCATTTGAACCTTGCCGCTATTTAAGCAGCATCAGTTAAGTCAGCGTGTCTCAAACTTTTTTTAAGTAGGGACCACTTTTTTAAGTCAGAACAGTTTGCGGACCACCTTACTCTTGTTCCCTTCGAAAGTAAATTTATCATTTTTGTAGCATATTTTAATACCATTATTCTTATATTTTAAATTAGAATTAATTAATTGAATTAATTTAATTCAATTAATTTTATATTAGTATTAACTAATTAAGTCAATGTTAATAGAAGAACATTTTTTTAATAATAATTCAAGACTATTAGAGTTTGGATAATCTTTAACTTATTAAAATAAATAAATAAATAAATAAATGTTGGTACTCACATTAATGAGATGAATGAACCTGTCGATTCTTACACAGTTGTTCTAGACTATATTTGAATGACTAGATATTTCTTTAATGGCACTAGAATCACTGATATTAAGGGAACCAGGTAGTGATTAAGGGTCAAAAAAATCCTATTTTTTATTTTGTGTTTTAAAAACAAGTGCAAAGCATGCTCTTTAAAACAATATAAAATATTGTGGGGGTATTTCTGCAGATAAGCCCGTTAAGCGACCTCTTTAAATTTGGAGTGCATGTAATTCATATGTTCTTCTTTTTTTTTTAATGCAGTTTTCCATAAGTTGACATTTTTCAAACTTAAGTGCATTTTCTCTGAAACTACTGAATCAATTTACATGAAATTTTTACATTGTTTTCTGCAGCCTGTGTTTTACATAGTAGACCTACTGTTTTAAGAATATCGTATACATAACACGAGAAAAAAAAATATATATGCATTGAAAGAAATTGCAAAAATATTAAACAATGTTCAATATTTTTTCTGTTTCACTAGGGGTGATATATTTAACTAAATTTTGCTTTAGAATTTACATTATGCATTACTAGATAACTTAAAAAACTCAGGGTATATGAGTGAAGATTGTAGCAAGTAATGTGCACTTCAAGAATGAGGTAAACTGAGAAAACAGATTATCAGTTAAGGTCTTTATTTTGCACTTGGATACAAAACTAATTAGTCTTCTTTTATACCACTGAATTCTAAATGATTGATTGTATAAGCACGGAAATTTTTATTTCATTCTGAGCACTAAAAGCCTAGAAATATTGAACTGAACTTTTGTACTGAAATTTTTCATTGCACAGGCATCACTACCTACTACCCTTAATATCTTCATTCAGCTTCTCAACTATTAGCAGTGCCTAAATGAATCGTAGGCTATCATCACGTTCCATTCTTTTCAAAGATCCTAATCGAAGCCAGTTTTCCATTATGTATAATGGGCACTATTTAACAGAGACATATACAACTACTAGCGTGTACCACATAAGAAAAATTTAAAGTCATAAATACATGAAAAGGTTCGGTACTTTGGTCCTCTGTAATGAATTCGGGTGGTCCCTGGCTGGGTTACAGGTGCAGCACCAGAAGTGCAGGGAAAAGATGGCGAGAAACACCACGTTCATAGTGCTTTAAATCCCTCTTTTGTTGCTGAGAGTAGGTAGGGTAATAAATTTCATAAAATGTCAGTACTGGGAGAAAAAGTGAAAGCGATTGCCATGTGTAATTTCCAATCTCTGAGATTTTCAGCTATAATGTAATACGCAATTCGTCTGAATTTTATTTTTTCTTATATCTTTTTTAAATGACCACAAGGGCAGACCTCGAGGATCACAGGTGGTCCGCAGACCATAGTTTGAGAAACGCTGAGTTAAGTCATCTTAACTAGTCACTGTAACCACAGTAGTTCATTGTGTCATACAAATCCAAAAAGTAATCTAAGCAGTGGAAGCCACATCTCACATATTCCATTGTCTTAGACCTGACGTAGAGAGCAGCTGTTACAAATCGCAATTGCACCTGCACAAGATGAGACCCTTATGTTAATGAAGGGGTGTCTGCCCTTCAACTGTTAAAAGTTGAGTAGGAGTTGTAGACGCGTTTTCATTCACAAGAAATTCCTTTCACTTCTTGAAGCACGCATGGAGACTTCAGACATTCATTTATAATTCAAATTAAAACATCGAGGCTCCACTACCAGAATTGCTTAAGGAAGTCTATCAGTTAAAAAAAAAGTCCTCCAGTCCTCTCCCCTCTTTTAGCGTGATAGTTTGTCTCCTTTCTTTAACAGAAGATTTATAGCATAAAGTAATATTGTATGTACAGTATACAGGAAATAGAAAGCATGCGGGCTATTCCATATGAAATCGATCAGTAAAAAACCTCGCATTTTTTATACTCTAATTTTTTCCCTATTTATACAAGGTGCTGAGGAGAGTGCATTTGCAGTAAAAAACTATCGAAAGTCAAACGATTTTCGTGTTGTTGAGCGACAAATTTAGCGTATTTTAGAAAAACAAGCCTCTTTCAGCGCTCAAAACTCTGGAACCATTTACTGCAGAACATTGAACGAGAGCTCATTTTGAAGCTGACATTTGGTAGGTTATGATAAGAAGTAATCCTTATTTTTATTGTATACAGAGAGACAGATAATCTGATTTTACTTACTTTTAGGCTTTTTGCCCATTTGTAAAAATGTAAAAAATATTGAGAAAAAACCTTGCATTATTAATAGGGATTCGGCATTGTTTGCTTAGTGGTACGGCAATAAGTTTCGAGGGTATTAAATAGATTATTTTCACACACCTAGACTTGAAAGGCGCAACACAGCACGCACTGGCCGAGAGATGAAGATAAGCGAGGTTTGGGCCTCATTTTACTCCTGTATTTATGATAAAGCTAGCCCAGCTATGCGCTACTAGACGAAACATCACGTGTTTATGTCTCCTGGCCTTGCTTGCCTAGGCTACCTCCCGCCTCACAGTCAGCTGGTTAGCTCACGCACGTACTATTTATTTTCTTTATTTGAGTTTTCAATACTTTCTTATTAACGTTGCACCAGTAAAAATACGTGTTTATTTGTACTTTCAATGCGGAATCTAACCATATATTTTAAAAATATTTTTCCTTGGCAAAGGTATCTTAATTAAGAAAATCTAAATTTCTCCATTTCCATAAAAGTAAGAAAATCTGTTTATATGTCAATATAAACTTTAACTTTTCAGCATCAAAATAAACCATGATTTTGATCATTGGGTGAAAGGGTTTCGGAGCCACAACATTTTAAAGTTGCTAATTTTATGAAAATGCTATGAAGTTCTGATGCCTCAAACTTTGCACAAAGCATTGTATTATAGTTGTCTACGGACAGAAAAAGTTTCATAGTATTTAAAAACTAGCCGTCGTGGAGTAGTGCGCTCCGCTGCACCCGTTAGAAATAAATATAAAGTAATTACATAATTAAAATGGGACATTTGATCCAGGGAACATTCGTGTTTGATAGAAGGATAAATCGTTTAATATGTTACTTAATTTCAATTGGATTCAAATAATTAAAAGTAGATCATTTTGGTCCAGAGACACTCATTTGATGCAATGACAATTCCTTTAATATGTTTCTTAATTTTTATTACATGCAACCATAGTTTAATGAAAATTGACATCATTTAGATTTAATGTGTATATTTTATTTTACTTGTTATAGGTTTCCATTGAATTATGGTAATAACTTAATTTTAACCCTTGTTTTCTACATATTCAGTGAATGGCGCTTGGCCCACTATAGTTCTGAAAACCCTTCAAATAACTTAAATTATATTATATTATATTATATTATATTATATTATATTATATTATATTATATTATATTATATTATATTATATTATATTATATCAGAAGTTACTGTAATAACATTATAGCATTATGTCCATATAGAGAAACTACACTTTCCAATGGTGAAATAATAATTAATTATACAAATCGGTTAATTTAGCTTCCAATATTACTTCATACAAACACAGAAACATTCTCTGTAGGCTATCATTCATAGCTTTCGATTGTTGCTCTCAAGGCCCCTTGTAGACGAAGTCATTTGTTTTTTAATTCATTACACGGCCTTAGATGGCAGTTATTTTAATTTTAAAACTCATTTATCTCATTAAATATCAGTGCTATCAAACTTTTTCAAGGAATAAAACTTATCGCAAATTATTTTTAAAGAAACTTTTGTTATGTAACATTTTTCACAAAAATCAATAATAAGCGAGATATTTCGATTCATTTAATTCAGGCCCCCTTATAACCCCCTTTTAGATAAAGTATTTTGAATGCCATATAGCCTAAAATCTAAGTTACAATGAACTTAATTTATATTCCAATTTTCATCAAAATCCGTTCAGCCATTATCGCGTGAAAAGGTAACAAACAGACAGACAGACAGACAGACAGACAGACAGACAGACAGACAGACAGACATACAAACAAAATTTTCAAAAAAGCGATTTTCGGTTTCAGGTTGGTTAATTATATATGTTAGGAAAATCGAAAATTACCAGAAAAATTTCGGCTACAGATTTATTATTAGTATAGATTGCAAGGTCAATTTTCTCTGTATTTCGGTCGAATAGCCCATACGCTCTTTAGATAATATACAACCACATAGACTGTGTATGTGCTTGTGTGTGTGTGTATGTGTGTGATACAGTGTTTTAAAAAAGTATTTAATATTACCAAAGCAATCTTCAGTTACAAGCCGGGGCATGGGTAGGTTTGGCAACGCTGAATGGAGGCGGGATGTGGCGAAATAAAGGCATGACGTTTGACGTTTTAGTGGTTTGATTTCGTTGACACATGCACATTTTCGACATTAATTGATACAAAACTAAGTGCATATGGTCAAGATTCAGTGCATTGATGTACGTAATTTGTTACGGAGTCCGAAATGGTATTTTATTTTGAGTTTCTGAATACCGCGTAAGCACTTGCATACAGGCACTTATAACTTAAAAAAATTAAACGCATACGTGTTTTTTATTGATGGTACAGGGGAAAATGAATAAATACTTAAAGAAATGTTACTTGTACCAAAAATAAATAAAATAACAACGTACTTTCGCAATCCCCTATTCCAATCAATTAACCATTATGTGCCTAGTAAATTGACAATGTTTTACCGCTTTAAATTATTTCACCTCTGACGTAAAAGGTCTAGAACATCACATACATTTTAATTTTATGTGATTATCTGTCGTGCTTTTCTATAAATTTTTGAGATGCCCAGGAAACCAGTTTTAGCTTGAACCTGGCCAGTCACCATATCAATACTGTTATCCTAAAGTATTTGTTATAAACTTTTTAAAATACGGAATAATCTATACTAATAATAAATCTGTAGCCGAAATTTTTCTGGTAATTTTCGATTTTCCAAAAATAATTGGTCCTAACATATATAATTAACCACCCTGAAACCGAAAATCGCTTTTTTTTTATTTTTGTTTGTATGTCTGTCTGTCTGTATGTTTGTTACCTTTTCACGCGATAATGGCTGAACGGATTTCGATGAAAATTGGAATATAAATTAAGTTCTTTGTAACTTAGATTTTAGGCTATATGGCATTCAAAATACATTATTTGAAAGGGGGTTTATAAGTGGGCCTAAATTAAATAAATCGAAATATCTCGCTTATTATTGATTTTTGTGAAAAATGTTACATAACAAACGTTTCTTAAAAAAATTTGCGATAAGTTTTATTCCTTGAAAAATGTTGATAGGACTGATATTTAATGAGATAAATGAGTTTTAAAATTAAAATAACTGCCATCTAAGGCCGTGTAATGAATTAAAAAACAAATGACTTTGTCTATAAGGGGCCTTGGACAGCAACAATCGAAAGCTATGAAAGATAGCCTACAGAGAATGTTTTTGTGTTTGTATGAAGTAATATCGGAAGCTGAATTAACTGATTTGTATAATTAATTATTATTTCACCATTGGAAAGTGTAGTTTCTCTAGATGGACATAATGCTATAATGTTATTACAGTAACTTCTGATATGATATAATATAATATAATATGTAATATAACTTAAGTTATTTGAAGGGTTCAGAACCATAGTGGGCCAAGCGCCATTTACTGAATACGTAGAAAACAAGGGTTAAAATTAAGTTATTACCGTAATTCAACGGAAACCTATAACAAGTAAAATAAAATATACACATTAAATCTAAATGATGTCAATCTTCATTAAGCTATGGTGTATGTAATAAAAATTAAGAAATATGTTAAAGGAATTGTCATTGCACCAAATGAGTGTCTCTGGACCAAAATGATCGCATTTTAATTATTTGGATGCAATTTAAATTAAGTAACATATTAAACGATTTATCCTTCTATCAAACACGAATGTTCCCTGGATCAAATGTCCTATTTTAATTATGTAATGACTTTATATTTATTTCTAACGGGTGCAGCGGACCGCACGGGTACGGCTAGTTTTAAATAAATATAACTACAGAAAACAAGCTAAGAATATAAATTATGCAAATAAAATAAAAATGTATACAGAGGAAACTATTGACATATTATAATAAAGTATGAGGATGTGAATACAGTTAGGCCAAGTGGAAAGATCTATGAAAAAGTGAAGAAACATATCTTGAACATAATACGTAACAAAGCACATCATTATCTATTAATATGTGCCAATTACCGTAAACTCAGTGAACTTTAAATCCTGTAAATACTAAGTGAAAAGAAACATGTTTATAACTAATTTATTGCGAAAGAAATAATATTAATAAATTATCCTTGAAAACCAACAAATTGAGTGTATGCACCTACAAATTAAAGGTAGTTCTGATGTATAGCAGGCATTCCGAATCTTCAACAAAACTATAACATTTAAGGAATCACAAAACAGCTGTTAACAATGAACTTGAAAATCAACGGCATAACTTTATTGATATAGCAGGCGAGACCCAACAATTTGGCTAGAATTCTGATACACTACAAACCACAAGTAAGACTATAAAAATGTAATTTATACAATATTTAATATTTAGAAGAATTGTCAATCATTTTGTCCTCAATAATAACCGTAAAAATTGCAAACGACTGCAGCCATGCTGTATTTTCATTTATTGTCTTGTTTTTATCGCCAACACGCACTTAGTTTATAATACTTCAACAATTAACGATTGGTACGACCGCGAACATAATTCCATCGACACACACTTATATTGTAACATTAATTTACATTGAAAATCGGCATTAGCACAAACACGTGTTCTGGAAAATAGGCCTCCGGTTGACAGACTAATTACAGTGTTGCCGACCTATGGCTCCGGCTTGTAACTGAAGAAGGCTCTGATATTACTTATATCTTCTTAAATTTTAATTTTAGAAAAAAAAAAACCGCGAGACTTAACCGTTGCTTACGTCATGATTGGAATATAAAGGCTCAACAAACATTGAATATACTGATAATCATGTCCGGGATCGAACCCATGTTCCGTCAACTAATATGTGTAAGTCAAATATTTGTGGTTTGCAACACAATGGGCCAATTGTATAAACCATTTAATCTTAGATCAGAGGTTAAACTGATCTTCGTTCTAGCTGAACTTGGAATTTTGTGTTGTATAAAGTCTAATCTGAGATTAATTTGTCTTAAACTAAAGTCAACTTTGACTGTAGAAATTTCTCTGATTAAATTAGATGATCCAAGTTCAGTTATTTCTTTTCTAAAGTCAACTTTTTAAAGTACCTGATTAAATTAGATGATCCAAGGCAGATTGTGTAAAAAGAATAATAAGCATTATTATTAATATATATGGTAGATACATTTATATATATATATTTTTTCACTTTCTTGCCTTAATATACATTCATTTTCTTATATTTTATAAGGCTTTAACGTGTTCAGCAATATCAAATAATATAACCTATAATTATATTATGTATTTATAACAACCATTAATTATTAATGGATATGATAGGTACAATCATAAATTTTCAATTAACTGTATTACTAAACGAAAATTGTCGTTTTATAAACCTTTATTATGTTTAGCAGTATCAAACACCATAACATAATTTGGAGAACGGTCAATCTTCTTCTTACTGTCCGCCATTATTTACAATGCACAAAACAAACCAGTGTCTCCAACAGAGTGTACGGAAAGTCGCCAAAAAGTAGTTGGAAAGTCGCGAGATTTCTTATTATCAACAAAGAAAGATTAAATTTTGTTACTATGAGGTGCTAAAAAGGTCGCTAAATCCCTATTTAAGCAATATAAAAGTTAAAAGAAATTGTCGTTGAAAAAGAGTTAAAGTCGCTAAATTGGCTACACTGAACAAGCCTGTACAACATGACCCGCGCATCACATACTTCACTTGTTTATGCGATGTTGCCAAGTCCTTTTCACGTGAGCTTAGATTGCATTTGAACCAAGGTAATTTGACCGCAGGAAAGTTTTATGCAATAGAAGAAGTGTCTGAACTCGGTTCACTTTCCGATCTTCGATCAAAATTGACCTTTAGACAGGGAGTTTTATACAATTGGGCCTATTGTTGCAAGCAACTGCTATCTTTACAATCTACATAAAAGCCAAGTACGTGGGGTTCGAATATATTGCCGGCAGAAGACTACATACTTACTTACAAATGGCTTTTAAGGAACCGGAAGGTTCATTGCCGCCCTCACATAAGCCCGCCATCGGTCCCTATCCTGTGCAAGATTAATCCAGTCTCTATCATCATATCACACCTCATCAAATCCATTTTAATATTATCTTTCCATCTACGTCTCGGCCTCCCTAAAGGTCTTTTCCCTCCTGTCTCCCAACTAACACTCTATATGCACTTATGGATTCGCCCATACGTGCTACATGCCCTGCCCACCTCAAACGTCTGGATTTAATGTTCCTAATTATGTCAGGTGAAGAATACAATGCGTGCAGTTCTGCGTTGTGTAACTTTCTCCATTCTCCTGTAACTTCATCCCTCTTAGCCCCAAATATTTTCCTAAGCACCTTATTCTCAAACACCCTTAACTTATGTTTCTCTCTCAGAGTGAGAGTCCACGTTTCACAACCATACAGAACAACCGGTAATATAACTGTTTTATAAATTCTAACTTTCAGATTTTTTGACAGCAGACTGGATGATAAAAGCTTCTCAACCGAATAATAACACGCATTTCCCATATTTATTCTGCGTTTAATTTCCTCCCGAGTGTCATTTATATTTGTTACTTTTGCTCCAAGATATTTGATTTTTTCCACCTCTTCGAAGGATAAATCTCAAATTTTTATATTTCCATTTCGTACAATATTCTCGTCACGAGACATAATCATATACTTTGTCTTTTCGGGATTTACTTCCAAACCGATCGCTTTACTTGCTTCAAGTAAAATTTCCGTGTTTTCCCTAATCGTTTGTGTATTTTCTCCTAACATATTCACGTCATCCGCATAGACAAGAAGCTGATGTAACCCGTTCAATTCCAAACCCTGCCTGTTATCCTGAACATTCCTAATGGCATATTCTAAAGCGAAGTTAAAAAGTAAAGGTGATAGTGCATCTCCCTGCTTTAGCCCGCAGTGAATTGGAAAAGCATCAGATAGAAACTGACCTATACGGACTCTGCTGTATGTTTCACTGAGACACGTTTTAATTAATCGAACTAGTTTCTTGGGAATACCAAATTCAATAAGAATATCATATAGTTCTTCCCTCTTAACCGAGTCATACTACAGTATCTTGAAATAGAAGTGACTTGTGTAGGCCTATAATGTCCATCAGGTGGTGAATATATTGGTTCTTAAGACACACTTTAATTACTGACTGTCTGATAAATATGCAGAGACGGGTCACAGACATTTATACAGGTGCTGAATTTATATCGCTTAATTTCTCATATCGTTATGAAGGCAAGATCGGCCTGCAGCTGTGATGCAGGCACGCCGGAAGTGCTTGGCGATATATCCGAGCTTGGCGTTGTTGTAAGCTGTAACGATCTCTTCAACGGGAAGCAAGTTATTCAAGCGACGATATCTGAAGTTCTTTCGCTTTCATACGAGTATATTATTATAACATATAGCATATTAACAGCAATGTGAATTTCTTAATGTTTATTTATACTTTTAATATGAACAAATTAAAGTTCTTGATAATCCAGGTTTGCAGATCCTTAAAATATCAAGTAACTTTCTCAACGTCACGCAAACACAAGAGGTGCCCTAGTTTTGGAATCATATAATTAAAGCCCGGATGTTTGGCAAAATGCCTTTTTTACTGGGTGGAAGTAAATTATTATTTGCCTGCTGCTGTTTGTGATGATGATGATGATGATGGTGATTATTATATTATATTATATTATATTATTATTATATTATATTATATTATATTATATTATTAATGTACCAGAACAACGGAAGGAGTCCATAATCGTACCTATCTTTAAGAAGGGGGACAAGACTAACTGTAGTAACTTTCGAGGAATATCGCTTTTGTTGACGTCATACAAAATTTTGTCCAATATTCTTTTGAGAAGATTAACTCCATATGTAGATGAAATTATTGGGGATCATCAGTGTGGTTTTAGGCGTAATAGATCGACTATTGATCAGATATTTTGTATTCGACAGCTAATGGAGAAAAAATGGGAGTATAAGGGTACAGTGGATCTGTTATTCATAGGTTTCAAAAAGGCATATGACTCGGTTAAGAGAGAAGTTTTATATGATTTTCTTATTGAATTTGGTATTCCCAAGAAACTAGTTCGATTAATTAAAATGTATCTCAGTGAAACGTACAGCAGAGTCCGTATAGGTCAGTTTCTGTCAGATGCGTTTCCAATTCACTGTGGGCTAAAGCAAGGAGATGCACTATCACCTTTACTTTTTAACTTTGCTCTAGAGTATGTCATTAGGAAAGGCCAGGATAACAGAGAGGGCTTGGAATTGAATGGGTTACATCAACTGCTTGTCTATGCGGATGACGTGAATATGTTAGGAGAAAATTCACAAACTATTAGGGAAAACACGGGAATTTTACTGGAAGCAAGTAAAGAGATAGGTTTGGAAGTAAATCCCGAAAAGACAAAGTATATGATTATGACTCGTGACGGGAATATTGTACGAAATGGAAATATAAAAATTGGAAATTTATCTTTTGAAGAGGTGGAGAAGTTCAAATATCTTGGAGCAACAGTAACAAATATAAATGATACACGGGAGGAAATTAAACACAGAATAAATACGGGAAATGCCTGTTATTATTCGTTTGAGTAACCTTTATCATCCAGTCTGCTGTCAAAAAATCTGAAAGTTAGAATTTATAAAACAGTTATATTACCGGTTGTTCCTTATGATTGTGAAACTTGGACTCTCACTTTGAGAGAGGTACATATGTTAAGGGTGTTTGAGAATAAGGTGCTTAGGAAAATATTTGGGGCTAAGAGGGATGAAGTTACAGGAGAATGGAGAAAGTTACACAACGCAGAACTGCACGCATTGTATTCTTCACCTGACATAATTAGGAACATTAAATCCAGACGTTTGAGGTGGGCAGGGCATGTAGCACGTATGGGCGAATCCAGAAATGCATATTGAGTGTTAGTTGGGAGGCCGAAGGGAAAAATATCTTTAGGGAGGCCGAGACGTAGATGGGAAGATAATATTAAAATGGATTTGAGGGAGGTGGGGTATGATGATAGAGAATGGATTAATCTTGCTCAGGATAGGGATCAATGGTGGGCTTATGTGGGAGCGGCAAAGAACCTCCGGGTTCCTTGAAAGCCAGTAAGTAATTATTATTATTATTATTATTATTATTATTATTATTATTATTATTATTATTATTATTATTACGACGACGTTGATGCTGGAGGACTGGTGGAATAATAACAAAGGAAAAGAGACTACTATCAGAAAACTTACCCGAAAACCGATGTCATTCATGCATGTAAACTCTACTTAGGCTCGCCAACTGGCGTTCTAGCAATGTGTCTTCTGCTGTGCAACATACATGCATACATACATACATACATACATACATACATACATACATACATACATACATACATACATACATACATACATACATACATACATACATACATACATACATACATACATATTTATTTATTTATTGTGGTGTAGTTAAGGCCATCAGGCCTTCTCTTCCACAATACCAGGAATACAAATACAATAATAGAAATAAAAAGAAAAAAATACACTCTATACAAAGTAAAGCTACACAAGAAATAAAAAGAGAGAGAGAGAAAAAAAACACTATAAACAAAGTAAAGCCACACAAAAATATACACAGGTTGCAGTCACACAAACTTTAAATAAGTGATTAATTATCATAATTAATTGTATCCTAATTAACTAACATAAACAATAAACTTGCAATTTTAATCTAGATTAAAAAAGAAAAAGAAAAAAAAACACAAATAAGTACTTCTAGCAATGCCTAAAAAACATTAACTAAGACAAAATTTTCCAATTTAATTTTGAATTGGGAGAAAGTCCGGCAGTCCCTGACGTCATTAGGTAACGAATTCCAGAGGCGAGGTATTTCTACAGTATAGGAAGATGAGTATAAAGACGTTCTATGATGAGGGGTAGAAAGAAGTGCTTGATGCCGGTTTCGAAGAGTTGTAAGAAATTGAAAGCGCGTTAACAGATAATTCGGAGTAGAAGTATGCATGATTCTAAACAGAGAGACGTACATACATACATACATACATACATGTTATAATGTGGTGTTAATGGACAATAAGAGGAGTGGAGAAGAGTTTTAAAGAAAATCTCAGCGCTTCACGAACTTCACTTGAACTCGGGTCCTTGGCGTGCTAAGTCACTCAAGATTCAAATGAATGATGAGAAACATTTGTGTGTGGAGCATGGAAATGTAGCTCCGTTGCGGGTTATGAAACGGCAACCCTGTTAGCAGTAGAGCGTGTGGTGGCTGTGCCCGCAGGCCTGGCCACGTGACCGGAAGTGGACGACAAATGATTGTCGGAGACCCAGCAGAAGCAAAAGCAATCTTCGAGAAAATAAAATAAGAAAGAGCGTGTAAAAAACTTGAGGCTACGCAGCTTCTCGGACGTTTACATCCAGGAACGAATTAATCGGCAGGATACAGGCGCGTAACGCAGGAAAGGCCTATGTCGCATCTTGTTATCACAGGTGAGGAGACTTCACGAAATACGCCGGCAAAGTAAGAGCAGCTTGTATTATGCATCTTTATATGTGTAATTTATCTTAGTATTGTTTTTCACAAGCCTTATTCACAAAGAAAATTAAACATAACGTAAGCGTTAACTTAAAAATGTAAACGTTACGGTAAAATCAAGAACATTCACGATGGGAACATAAACATAACCGCAAAGGTACTGGGTAACCATGGAAACATAACAACGACGCCATTTCCTCATATTCTGTCGTATACTTCAGCGCTTCACGATTGTGTACTGTTTGCGAATCACATAAGCATAAGCATGAAAGTTTGGAGTTTGCAAACTTTCATGTTGACGTCTAACGGTAATGTTTATGTGAATGATCCCATTTGATAACCTGGCCGCAAACTTCTGTGTTTATGCTACGGTTATGTTTAATTTTCATTGTGAATGGGCCTAATTAAAAATGTAAACGTTACGGTAAAATCGAGAACATTCACGATGGGAACACAAACATAACCGCAAACATACTTGGTAACCATGGAAACATAACAACGACGTCATTTCCTCATACTCTGTCGTATACTTCAGCGCTTCACGATTGTGTTCTGTTTGCGAATCACGTAAGCATAAGCATGAGAGTTTGGAGTTTGCAAACTTTCATGTTAACGTCTAACGATAATGTTTATGTCAATGTTTATATGAATCATTGTGAATGATCCAATTTGATTACCTCGCCGCAAACTTCTGTGTTTATGTTACGGTTATGTTTAATTTTCATTGTGAATGGAGAAACATTCACGATGGGAACATAAACATAACCGCAAAGGTACTTGGTAACCATGGAAACATAACAACGACGTCATTTCCTCATATTCTGTCGTATACTTCAGCGCTTCACGATTGTGTACTGTTTGCGAATCATTTAAGCATAAGCATGAAAGTTTGGAGTTTGCAAACTTTCATGTTAACGTCTAACGGCAATGTTTATGTCAATGTTTATATGAATCATTGTGAATGATCCCATTAGATTACCTCGCCGCAAACTTCTGTGTTTATGTTACGGTTATGTTTAATTTTCATTGTGAATGAGCCTTAACGTCTTTGTTCAACTTACACTCATGGAAAACATGGGAGTATAGGCCCATTCACAATGAAAATTAAACATAACCGTATTTATTCCCAATACTTATCGATTGCTGGTAAAATTCATGTTCTGGGAATAATAAGTTAATTAAGTAGTAAAATATCGCTGCAATCGAAAATTATTGGGAATAAATTTGAATAAGGAACAAAAAAGTTCCTTCCCAGGCAGGATTCGAACCACGACAGTCTTAGTTACCAGTCTATCGTGCTCTGGAGTGAAAAAGGCTCTGAAATCAGCTACAAGGGTCGGTCCGGTTTTTTTGCCACTACTGTACATATACAAGCAAAAAAGGGCAAAAAATACATATTAAAGCGAAAAAAAGCGTTAACGGCAAAAAAATAAGATCAAACTTCATCAGAGTGCTTCATTTCTCGTGATTCGCGCACATTTACTAATAGTCTTTAAATATGAACATTCAAATAAAATAAGCATTTTTCTAAACATCCGATGTCTAATTATCATCTCTCGCACATGTAGATACATTTCCTTTTGATTCACACTGTAGGCTATGTATCATGAAGGATAAGTGGAACAGAGAAAAATTCTCCCCGGCACCGGGATTTGAACCCGGGTGTTCAGCTTAGTCACTCATAACGAGTGCACCTCTGCACATGTGTGGACATTGTGCCACTGTCATACATCTATGACGCAGTGCATGGGGGTAGGCCGCTAGAGGGAACCCAAGAGGTGGAACTTAAACTGAGAGGATATATAGAGCTGAAAACCCGGTTCAAATCCCGGTGCTGGAGAGAATTTTTCTCTGATCCTTCATCCTTCATCATATGATGACGCAGAATTTCTGAACGGAAATGTCGTATATACTTCGGTACATCGTAATAATATCTGTATGTATCAGTTTCAGTATTTTGTTATTAATTTGAGTGGTCATCATTTATTATACAGAGTGATTTATATAGAACTGACACATTTCTTTCATTAATTGTTTGAAAACGAATTGTGCTAGCGACAACTTATTATACCTAAAATGTAGAGGAATTTTGGGAGATTATTTACCTCTATAGCAAATGTTGTCCGGCGTTGTCAAATCCGGAGATCTCGGTGGCCACAGGTTCCTGGAAATTATTCGGTCGTCACATAACCGGGTAAATGGAACCATGCTTCATCTGTGAACCATGTGATGGACAATATGGCAGGATTTTGCACAATGAACGTCTGAAACCAACGACAATAATTCAATCTTTTATTCTTATCTGGTTCCTGTAGCTGATGAACCGTAACCCTATATGGCTTTAGGCTCTCTGACACATTGAGTAGGTGTATCCTGTCTCCTGCGACAAACGTTTTAATTATTTTTTGGGTGACTGCTCCAGTCGTGCTCTTATGTCAACAACAACCGTGGGAAGCCTAGATGAACGATGCTTGCCCTTTTCACTCACCAGAGATCCAGTTGTTTCCAATTTGTTTACCAGTCCCAGTATTGTGTTTCTTTTGGGAGGATTGCGAACACCAAATTCTCTCTGGTATGCCCTTTGAGTAGCTGTAATTGAATTCGCAATCCAGTATTGCTTCACAAGGAAGAGTCGTTGATTTAATGTGTACTGCATTTTCACGTTGACACAAAATGTCGAAAACAGCTGCCAACAATAGGAATAAAACATAAACATCTGCGCATCTAGTGACAAGGAATCGAAACTCCAGAACATTCTGCTGTTGGTTTCAGACGCTCATTGTGCAAAATCCTGCCATATTGTCCATCACATGGTTCAGAGATGAAGCATGGTTCCATTTATCCGGTTATGTGACGATCGAATAATTTCCAGGAACCTGTGGCCACCGAGATCTCCGGATTTGACAACGCCGGACAACATTTGCTATAGAGGTAAATAATCTCCCAAAATTCCTCTACATTTTAGGTATAATAAGTTGTCGCTAGCACAATTCGTTTTGAAACAATTAATGAAAGAAATGTGTCAGTTCTATATAAATCACTCCGTACAATGAAAGTAAAAAATAAAAGCACAAAACTATACAGCATTTTAAATACAGTGTATGACGTTCTGTTAACGCAACTGTACAATGTTTTCTCATGTAACGTGTACGTCAAGTACTCGGCTACGTAGTATTCTTCATAAACAGTTACCTATAGCAACTCAATCTTCGACTTTTTAATGCTGGATTGTCCTAGCCCTAGTTACGAAGTTCTCATTTGTATGGACCGACACAGCGAGGTTAACAGATGTTTCGTCGTGATAAGAAATTTCTAAAAATATGTACACTATACCAGGAGAAAGACGCAACTTCCTTGTAAGGCGAACTGGGTTGAATGTAATGCCTAACAAACTGAGAAGTACTCCACGGCGGCTTTGAAGGGGAAGACTCAAACGTCAGTAATTACAACCTACGTTCGTCTGTTTAACAGGACATTATGATACATTAGCGCTTAATGGGCAAGAAAATAATCCTGGTTACAGCGTTGCTGTTGATTGAAAACGTCTCGAAACCCAGTGCAAATTAGAAACTCCGATCTTAAAAGCCAGGAAACATGGTGATAAGGCAGCATTAGTCATGTTACTTAGGTTAATAGGAGCTATTTTCTGTAGAAGATACCACATATTCGATTTTACATTAATGTCGATAAAACTTTCTTTAATAGCAACGAGTTTCAGCAACAATTGATCTTAACCTAGGAAGACATAGAATATGGTTGTAAGTTTAACATTTTTAAATGGTACAAACCTTAGCTACGTTTATCTAGAGAAAATCGAAACTCGAGTGGAATTTAATTGACTATTACATGTTTAGAAGAAAATACATCGAGTATAAATGACTTCCCTGGTTACGAAAATTATTTGTGGACAAACGACTGAACGTAAAAAATTGTTAAATATACGAGTGTATGGAGAAACTCTCCAAGTTTTTAAACATACCTTATAGGTGCTCGATATGGGCTTCTCTTGCAGTATTTAGTAGTATTTATTTATTTAACCTGGTAGAGATAAGGCCGTCAGACCTGAGTGGCGGGTATATAGTATATATAGTATATGTTACTGAAAGCTATAAAACTTACGTAAGATAATAATATTATTAAAAATCAAATATTTTATAATTATTCTCTGCCCATCTACCAGGAGATTCCAACTATGATATGAACAATAAAATGACAATTAGTATTAAATTTACAATTAAAATTACAAATAAAATTGAAATTAGTATTAAATTTACAATTACAATAAAATCAAAGTACGAAAAGATTACCTGACTAATTAAAGCTAGCTAATTTATCATAGAAAAACAAAGAATATTTTATATTTACTGAATTACAAATTAAACCTAGAATAACAAAATTGTATAGTGACCTTGCAGATATCAAGCCAGTAGTTCAATTCGTCCCACACACGGCTAAGTGTATCCATATCGATTGCAGCGATGGCGTTGATGATGCGGGCGCGTAGCTCTGGCAGATTTCCCGGTAATGGAGGTACGGTGTTAAGTCAGGAGAACGTGGAGGCCAGGACAAAAGGTTAATGTCGTCTTTGTCATTGCACTTTCCAAGTCCAAAGTGTAAGCCCCTTTCTTTTTTCTCGAACCCACGTGTCAGGGCATTGTTACCTGGATATGTTAGAAGAGTGGCTGATGTCACAGCTGGAGAGTGATAGTGCTGACTTCATATATCAACAAAATGGCGCTCCACCTCACTTCCACAACGAACTCCGGACATTCCTGAACGACCGATTGCCAAACAGATGAATTGGTCGCACGAGGAGAGACGACATGCAGCTCTTGTCCTGGCCCCCACGTTCCCCTGACTTAACACCGTGTGACTTCTACCTTTGGGGGTATGTTAAAGACTCTGTTTTTGTACCTCCATTACCGGAAAATCTGCTAGAGCTACTCTCCCGCATCATCAACGCTATCGTTGCAATCGATATGGACACACTTAGTCGTGTGTGGGACGAATTGAACTACCGGCTTGATGTCTGCAGGGTCACAAGGGAAGTCCATGTCGAGCACCCATAAGGTATGTTTATAAACTTGGAGAGTTTCTCCATATACTACTATATATAAATTTTTTCTACGTTCAATAGTTTGTCCACAAATAATTTTCATAATCAGGGAAGTCATTTATACTTACGCTGTATATAAAGATTTGAAGAAATAAAGTATACTCTAATATAATAAAATATTAATTGACTTACTGAAATTATATTTCACTAATGTTAGCTTCACCAAAACGTTTGAACGAAGCCGCCATTTTCTATGCTGTAAACAAATGACGATTGCAAAGCATGTTTTATAGTACCGTAAAGAATTTGTAGTTTGAAATGTTGGCAAACAAAGAAACAAATGCTAGGGGTAAAAACAAACAAAGCTGATAAAAACAAACAAATGCTAGGGAAGCGATAAAATTAAACAAATGCTAGGAAATGGATAAAATTGTGCTATGAGTAGCCCAGATTGGTTGAAAGACGTCCTTTCGTACCGTTTTATTGGTCAAACGTAGTATGACGTAGTAAAAGTGTAATAGTCTACAGTAATCTCACTAGATGTTTTGATTCATCTAGAGAAAATCAAATCTCGAGTGGAATTTAATTGACTATTATTGTACACGATTAGAAGAAAGTATATAAGATTAGAAGAAATAAAGTACTCTAATGCAATAAAATATTAATTGACTTACTGTCTTGAAAATGTATTATTGTACCACCTCATCATTACAAATATTCCTCTAGATGACAGTAGTGTGTTGCGATGAGCTGTTCTCTTGTTATCAGTTGTGCCAACTATACAATCTTCATTGAACTCTGTGGACGGTTACTAGTCAAGAAGGCTTTGTTGATTCAGTTTCATTTTTATTAAGACACTTGTATTCCACTTCAGTTTATCAATATACGTATATTGAACAATCTCTGATACGTGACTATCCATAATCTCATACAGCAGAAGCTATAACATAATCTAAATAATATAAACAAGATAAATTATAGAAAAATTGTAATTAAGAATAATGAAATAAACATGAATCATTTTAAAAGTACAATTATTGAAAGTACAATGTTCGCAAACAAAGAAACAAATGCTAGGGAGGTGATAAAAACAAATGTTAGAGAGGTGATAAAATTGTAGGATAAGCAGCCATGATTGGTTGAAACACGTCCTTCTTACGGTTTTATTGGTCAAAAGTAGTATGACGTAGTAAAAGTGTGATAGTCTACAGAAAATACTTGTTTGTGGCTGTTATAACTTAGATATTTTAATGATTCAGATTTCATTTGGAATTTTAACTGAATCGCAAAATGAAAAAGGTGACATTTCCACTTTTTGCAAAAATAAGTTTTGTAGTCTGTAGATATCTTCAGGGGTAAAGTCATCGTTTCATGCAGAAAATAGTCTTCATCCCTTCTCTGACATTAAAAATATTCTAATTATAATATTAACCACAAAAATACTTTTTACACAAATAAGATTCCATTTTCTTCTGCCCCTAGTCCAGTATCTGCTAATATCCTAATTATTCTTAGCCCCAAATATTTTCCTAAGCACCTTATTCTAAAACGTTCAACTATGCAAGGTCTATTCCGGGATCGAAACCCGATTTAAATAATTTCAAGGGAAAAATGTTTGGCCAGTTGGAAGAGCGCTTATTTCAACCAGAATCCCGGGATCTTTACCCGGGGAACAATTTTTCCCTTGAAATTATTTAAATCTAGATTTGCATGAAAGAATAGATTTATACGTCACTGTGTACGTTAACAGAAAACCACAATTCCAAGTCACACAGAGATTGTGTGCACTCGATGTGGGTCTCTGGCGTTTCGTCAGCCCACGCGAGTTGTGTGGATATAAAGGGAAAAGTTGAGACGGTGTCGGGTAGAGTTCCCGGGTAGCTCAGTTGGCAGAGCGCTGATACGTTCAACCAGAGGTCCCGGGATCGATACCCTGCCCCGGAACAATTTTTCCCTTGAAATTATTCAACTCTTAACCTATGTTTCTCTCTCAAAGTGAGAGTCCAAGTTTCACAACCATACAAAACAACCGGTAATATAACTGTTGTATAAATTCTAACTTTCAGATTTTTTGACAGCAGACTAGATGATAAAAGCTTCTCAACCGAATAATAACAGGCATTCCCCATATTTATTCTGTGTTTAATTTCCTCCCGAGTGTCATTTATATTTGTTACCGTTGCTCCCAGGTATTTGAATTTTTCCACCTCTCCAAAGCGTCGTAAAATAACCTACTAGAAAAAAAACTATGTCGGTGGTGCTAGGTGTTGTTTGAAGTCCTATTATCAACACTGAAACATGAAAAGCCTTTAGAAACTGAGTTTTCATTGAGTAAAACGAGAAAGTTTCAAGATTATTGTATTTTCACAAGAATACACATACGGACAATTATTTTTTCGCCCTACACATTGAGACGTTTGTCTTATGGATGCATCATTTTTTTAGATGTTCTAATCGAAATGATTTGTTTCCAGTGTACCAAAGCAGTTTTTCACTACCTTTGATCATTACCCCGATCCTACACTCCCTGGCTTGAAACCTTTATTTTAACTTCAAAAGGTTTTTAACAAAGTACGCATTCAAAGGAGATAATAGCATGAGGAATTGAATCGGAAACTTGATGGTAGACTCCTTCATGGAGGTATAGGAAAAATTGTGCATGGTGTGACAAATATCACAAAAGATTTTTAGCGAAGTGTGTATTCAAAGGGAATAATAACGTAAAAGATTGACTCGGAAAACTGACGGCAGATTCCTGTGCTAGGTGTGACAAACTCTCGAAACAGATGATATACATACTGTATGTAGAATTTGTGTAATACGAGGGTAGCAAATAACATCAAACATCAAACTGACATTTAATTACTTTAGAACCAATGAGGCTTAGCCTCCTAGATTATCATTATGTAATATTTGAAATTATATATTTATTCGCTCGTTTTAATACTCTCTCTCGCTATCATAACATTAATACTCGATCACAACGCGATAACACGCTAGAAATTCCACTTCACACATCATCTCTGTATTCCTCATCTTTCACTGTTGCTACCTCTCGTCACTGGAACTCTCTGCCGCCTGAAGTCAAGGGCTGCCGAATCTTGAAATCTTTCAAATCCAAGTTAGAAAATTATCTTATGACGAGTTGCCAAACTAACTTACTGTTATGACAAGTGTTGTATTGCATATTTCTACGTATTTTTTATGTTCTAGTGATATTTAACTTATTTTGTCTTTTTGTTTTCATATTTTCCGAATATGTTATATCTATAATGTGACAACTTGAGCTATATATAATCATAATTTTCCTTATTGTGTGTACCTAAAAATATTGTATTCATTGTATGCTTTGTACTTCACTATTTTATTATTACTACTACTACTACTATTTTTATTATTACTTACTTATTATTATTACTTACTACTATTATTATTATCGTTATTATTATCATTATTATTATTATCGTTTTTTATTAATTTATTTATTTTATGTCGCTTTAACTTAGGAAGTCATATCGCGACAATACGTAAACAATTAAACTATTATTATTATTATTATTATTATTATTATTATTATTATTATTATTATCAATAATTGCCTTTATTTTTGTACTTTGTTTGTCTCATTTATTTTGACCTACTGTTCACATTTTATTATACTTTTTCCTTTCTTTCTGTATGTTATATATTATGTCTGATTTCTACTTACTTGTTGTTTACATTATTATTATTATTATTATTATTATTATTATTATTATTATTATCTTATTCAGTTTTGTGTGTAAAATTGTAGTGTACTTTCTAAATTTGTAGTGTCTTTTGTAACTCAGTTTAACTCCTGGTTGAGTGTTAGAGAAGGCCGTATGGCCTTAACTCTGCCAGATTAAATAAACCATTATTATTATTATTATTATTATTATTATTATTATTATTATTATTAAAGGTAAAGGTATCCCCGTAACATGCCATTAAGGCACTTGGGGGCATGGAGGTAGAGCCCCATGCTTTCCATGACCTCGGCACTAGAATGAGGTGGTGTGGTCGGCACCACGCTCTGACCGCCTTTTACCCCGGGAAAGACCCGATACTCAATTTTATAGGAGGCTGAGTGAACTCGGAGCCGTTCTGAAAGTTTGGCAACGAGAAAAATCCTGTCACCACCTGGGATCGAACCCCGGACCTTCCAGTCCGTAGCCAGCAGTTCTACCAACTGAGCTACCCGGCAGCCATTATTATTATTATTATTATTATTATTATTATTATTATTATTAATTAGAACATAATACCTGACATAATTAGGAACATTAAATCCAGACGTTTGAGATGGGCAGAGCATGTAGCACGTATGGGCGAATCTAGAAATGTATATAGAGTGTTAGTTGGGAGGCCGGAGGGAAAAAGATCTTTGGGGAGACGTAGATGGGAAGATAATATTAAAATGAATTTGAGGGAGGTGTGATATGGTGATAGAGTCTGGATTAATCTTGCTCAGGATAGGGACCAATGGCGGACTTACGTGAGGGCGGCAATGAACCTCCGTGTTCCTTAAAAGCCAGCAAGTAGTAGTAGTAGTAGTAGTAGTAGTAGTAGTAGTAGTAGTAGTAGTAGTAGTAGTAGTAGTAGTAGTAGTAGTAGTAGTAGTAGTAGTAGTAGTAGTAGTAGTAGTAGTAGTAGTAGTAGTAGTAGAAAAAAATAGTCTAGTTCATGTCCGTGTTCCATGACCTCGAAATTCTCATCCTTATGGAAAAAGAAGTATTTCAGTTTCGGACCGACAACCTTGCAACATATATCCAGTATCCGTATCAAATGATCTGTCAGTTTTCCTAAATTCCCGCAAATTGTAGACTTAAGAATCATTAGATTATTTCTGGCTCCTCTTACAAGTTTGATTACCCCTGTGCAATATGTTTTCTTTTTTTTTTTTAGAATTGGAGGAAGGAGGAGGGAATGTGCAAAAGAGACTGTTGTTGTCACTCATTAAGAGATAACAGTGGTTATCTGTTTTGCTCATGCAAAAATAAGACCATCTGAATGACAGCAATGTTGCCAACTTTGCAATTAACTCACCATCTCTTAATGTTTATGTGTGTCATGTCTCCTTGGAGATTAAAGATCTATGTATTAACTATTATCGAAGTTTTCACATTTCCATAAATATTATATATTTATGACCTGTAAAAGAGCAGGAAATAAAACCAAACTCGTTCTACTTTATCGGTTTACTTGCATTGTTAAGAAATTTTATATTAATTTCCCTTATTTACACATACACAATATGTATTGATTACATATTATATAAATACGAGCAAAATCCCATCTGATTACATTATGAACAGCTGACGAGAGCCACCGACATAGCTCAGTCGGCTAAGGCGCGTAACTGCCGATCAAAACCTGTAGTGAGATTACTGTAGATGTCAGCTAAATGAGTCCAGGGTCCAGCGCCGAAAGTTATCCAGCATTTACACTTAATAAGACGATGCAAAACCCCGGAAAAAAACCTCAACCAGGTAACTTAGCTCAACCAGGATTTGAACCCAGGCCCGAAACTGAACCCTCCCGTTTCAAGGTCAGACATGCTAACTGTCAACAGCGTGGACTCTCAGCTATTATCAAAAAAAAGTGTATCATCGTCTTCAATGCACTACCTAATCATTAGGAAGCGGATTTTTATGTGCTAAAAAATTTAAATATATTTATATTTATTTGCTAAAAAGTACAAAAATATTTGATAAAAATAAAAAAAATATTTTCTTTTTAATATGAAAAAAATACCTTACTTAGCTTGAAAAAATAATACATTACTAAGTACTGACCAACCACACTTGAGTGCTAGTAGTTGGCCGAGAATTGCAGTGAACAACAAAGGTCATCTCCAAATTCTCCATCACAAATGCATGCCGATTATCTCTGAACAACGACTTATACTGTGAAAACGATCTTTCCACATCACAGGACGTCAGACGTGCATATTTAAAAAGAGGAATGTCACAAACACAAACACCACAGTTTCACCTACAGGCACACCCTCCAATACCTGAGCAACTTTACACATTTTTTTATATTGTTTTCCCAAACACAAATTTGTCCTTTTATACTTCTGAACCTGTTTAAAAACCTCCTGTTTCAGACAACAGGTTTTGGATGTTTTAAAAGCTTAGATTTGCTAATAGGAAAGCCAAATCGTTTTTAAACAACTATCTTTCAGTATGTCTTGAAGGATATCGATTGACGAAGCCCGATAACAGGGAATCACAACAAGATATATTGCCTTACTTGATAGACTTGAGCGAGAGGCGAGAGATTTGTTTAAATTAAATAATGTTCATACCCAGCTCTTATCTGTTGTGTTTCACAAACAAAGCTTGGAATGAAATCATCTTCAGCAACATTCCTGATTATAGGTATTACAAGATCTCTCCTCCTTGTCCATGTTAATTTATTCTCTAATAATAACACTGATATGCTGCCTAGCAGTTCTCAGAACTTGAGGGCGATACTATTACAAAAATGGATCACGGATACACCACACAGCGCTTAGAAACACGAAGCAACCAAGAATTCTTCAAAAGTTAACGTACTTCTGAATGATATAATTGATTTAGTTTTAATATATTTAAAATTTCTTCTAAAAAAATTATTTAAGTAAAAAACTCTAAGATTTATGTGTTTGTAACAGATTTCCTGAAAGTAGGTATTTACATAATTTTTGTGAAAATATGTGTTTTTATGTGAAATAAAATTCGGTTTTAAACTTGAAACTCCATGTTCGGAATTTTTAACTTTGTTAATTGTGTTTTATCACACGCAAAAACAATACTTAAATACATAGGAATCCGCTCTTACTAATCATCTCACAGCTTTAAAGGGCCAAGAATAGATTCAGAACAGATTTAACGTATTTTCTCCATATTCATTTCTTCTATTTAAATATGAATTGTTCATATCTGTAAATTAAATTAATCTGTTTACTGTGTATAAATATGTATTATATATTTTCTACAATTTTCTGCTTGTTTCACATTTCAAAGCAGCCGTAATGATGAAATGCAATAGATATAATTTAATGTAATGACTAAGGAGCGGATTTCTATGTAATTAAATATTATTTTTGCGTGTGATAAAACACAATTAACAAAGTTAAAAATTCCGAACACGAAGTTTCAAGTTTAAAACCCGAATTTTATTTCACATAAAAACACATATTTTCTAAAAAAATTATGTAAATACATGTTTTCAAGAAATCTATTATAAACACATAAATCTTAGAGTTTTTTTACTTAAATAATTTTTACAATGACTTTTAAACATTTTAAAACTAAATCAATTATGTCACTCAGAAGTACGTTATCTTTTTAAGAATTCTTGGTTGCTTCGTGTTTCTAAGCGCTGTGTGGTGTATCCGTGATCCATTTTTGTAATAGTATCGCCTCAAGTTCTGAGAACTGCTAGGCAGCATATCAGTGTTATTATTAGAGAATAAATTAACATGGACAAGGAGGAGACATCTTGCAACACATAATTAGAAATATTTGTTGTTGCTGAAGATGATTTCATTCCACACTTCGTTTGTGAAACACAACAGATAAGAGCTCGGGTATGAACATTATTTAATTTAAACAAATCTCTCGCCTCTCGCTCTTGTCCATCAAGAAAGGCAATACGTCTTGTTGTGATTCCCTGTTATCGGGCTTCGTCAATCGATATCCTTCAAGATATACTGAAAGATGGTTGTTTAAAAACGATTTGGCTTTCCTATTAGCAAATCTAAGCTTTTTGTGTGACGCCATAAAAAAAACTCGAAATATCCAAAAACCTGTTGTCTGATACAGGGAGGTGCGTGGCGTGGAAATTAAAATACACTCGCTACCAGGTTCGGAAGCACAAGTACTAAGGGACAAATTCCAAAATGTGTTTGGGAAAAACAGTGGTTATAAAAAAATGTGTGAAGTTGCTCAAATATTGGAGAATGCGTCTGTAGATGAAATTGACGGTGTATGTGTTTGTGACATTCCTCTCTTTAAATAAGCACGTCTCACGTCCTGTGATGTGGAAAGATCGTTTTCACAGTATAAGTCGTTGTTCAGAGATAATCGGCATGCATTTGTGATGGAGAATTTGGAGATGACCTTTGTTCACTGCAATTCTCGGCCAACTACTAGCACTCAAGTGTGGTTGGTCAGTACCTAGTAACATTTTTTTTCCAAACTAAGTAAGGTATATTTGTCATATTTAGTTACTTACTTACTTGCTTACGTATTGGCTTTTAAGGAACCCGGAGGTTCATTGCCGCCCTCTCATAAGCCCGCCATTGGTCCCTATCCTGAGCAATATTAATCCACTCTCTACCATCATATCCCACCTCCCTCAAATCCATTTTAATATTATCTTCCCATCTACGTCTCGGCCTCCCCAAAGGTCTTTTTCCCGCCGGCCTCCCAACTAACACTCTATATGCATTTCTGGATTCGCCCATACGTGCTACATGCCCTGCCCATCTCAAGCGTCTGGATTTAATGTTCCTAATCATGTCAGGTGAAGAATACAATGCGTGCTGCTCTGCGTTGTGTAACTTTCTCCATTCTCCTGTAACTTCATACCTCTTACCCCTAATATTTTCCTAAGAACCTTATTCTCAAACACCCTTAATCTCTGTTCCTCTCTCAAAGTGAGAGTTCAAGTTTCAAACCATACAGAACAACCGGTAATATAACTGTTTTATAAATTCTAACTTTCAGATTTTTTGACAGCAGACTAGATGACAAAAGCTTCTCAACCGAATAATAATAGGCATTTCCCATATTTATTCTGCGTTTAATTTCCTCCTGAGTGTCATTTATATTTGTTACTGTTACTCCAAGATATTTGAATTTTTCCACTTCTCGTAGGATAAATCTCCAATTTTTATGTTTCCATTTCGTACAATATTCTGATCACGAGACATAATCATATACTTAGTCTTTTCGGGATTTACTTCCAACCCTATCGCTTTACTTGGTTCAAGTAGAATTTCCGTGTTTTCCCTAATCGTTTGTGGATTTTCTCCTAACATATTCATATTTGTCATATTTAAAAATATATATATATTTTATTATTTTTAGTAAATATTTTCGTACTTTTTAGCACATAAAAAATAAATATATTTAAATTTTTTAGCACATAAAAATCCGCTCCCTACTAATGAGACTTTCGGATACCCTTCTCGATTTCTAGGATTGAACCCAAGGCTCTAAGACGGTAGCCGAGAGATTTAATTACTGATTAAGATCTGGGAATGTGTTAATATCCTTAAACACGACACTTGTACCTCGGTTCAGGTTTCCTTTAGGGCAAACAAATCTCCTGCGTAGCGTGATGAGGAAGTGGTATATAAAATTGCATTATCAAGCGCCGTACATCCAAGATCAGATAAATTATAATCTGAATCCCTCCCCCTTCACTAGGGGCACTGCCCGACCCCGGGTGAAGAGTAGTTTCAGTGTCAAGGTGAAACAATTTGGCGACGACTGGAATACATGCAAGAAGCGTAAGACATTTATAAACAATGTGCGATAAGATCTGTACGTGATGGCATGAAATCAGTCACCATAAACGAAATCTTCAGATTCTTCGCAAAGTTTATGAAAAATTATTATTATTATTATTATTATTATTATTATTATTATTATTATTATTATTATTATTATTATTATGTGTTAAAATCACAAGCACTATCACCTTTACTTTTCAACTTTGCTCTAGAGTATGCCATTAGGAAAGTCCAGGATAGCAGAGAAGGTTTGGAATTGAACGGGTTACATCAGCTGCTTGTTTATGCGGATGACGTAACTATGTTAGGAGAAAATCCACAATCGATTAGGGAAAACACGAGAATTTTACTTGAACCAAGTAAAGAGATAGATTTCGAAGTAAATCTCGAAAAGGCAAAGTATATTATAATGTCTCGTGACGAGAATATTGTACGAAATGGAAATATAAAAACTGGAGATTTATCCTTGGATGAGGTGGAAAAATTCAAATATCTTGGAGCAACAGTATAGTGCATTATGCAACGAGCCTATAATGGTAGTAATTAAGACGCGAGTATGTTTATGAAACGAGCGCAAGCGAGTTTCATAATTTTCATACGAGCGTCTTAATTACCATTATAGTCAAGTTTCATACGACTTGTTGTGCTCGACCATATTTCTAACTTGAAATTACTTCATTTTATTCTTATCTGACTGAGGAGTGGAACTCACCTTGTGCAATAGCTCGTAAATTGTGAGATGTGCGCAGACGCGAAAGTATTGATTTTTTCCGAGGAACAAATGTCCACATTGACCTTGATATAATCTAGAGAGTAAAATAAACATTAACCTTGATATAACCTTGAAATTGGTTTAGACATTGAAAAACGAGATGACACATTGAATTTATTTGAATATTATTTACAATTAACGCTAATTATTATAGTAACAGAACATAACCTTCTGAGACAGTATTGGATTTCTAGCCTCCGTGACGTTTCGCTAGTTGTCTTTCGATTGCATATCCGAGAATAATCGATACTTGCGCATTCATATTGCTTTCTGATTATTGGAACACCTGAACTTTAATGAATAGGTGTTCTTTAATGAGGTCCATTAAAGGGCTGCTACCAGGTGTATAATTACTACATTTCGGCATGGTCGAGCATAAACAAATATAAAAGATAATCGGGAGGAAATTAAACGCAGAATAAATATGTGAAATGCCTGTTATTATTCGGTTGAGAAGATTTTATCATCCAGTCTGCTCTCAAAAAATCTGGAAGTTACAATTTATAAAACAATTATATTACAGGTTGTTCTGTATGGTTGTGAAACTTGGACTCTCACTTTGAGAGAGGAACAGAGGTTAAGGGTGTTTGAGAATAAGGAAATATTTGGGGCTAAGAAGGATGAAGTTACAGGAGAAAATTACACAACGCAGAACTGCACGCATTTTATTCTTCACCTGATATAATTAGGAACATTAAATTCAGCCGTTTGAGATGGGCAGGACATGTAGCATAGCCTATATAGGCGACTCCAGAAATGCATATAGAGTATAGAGAGTTAGCTGGGAGCCCGGAGGGAAAAAGACCTTTGGGGAGGCCGAGGCGTACATGGGAGGATAATATTAAAATGGATTTGAGGGAGGTGGTATATGATGGTAGAGACTGGATTAATCTTGCTCAGGATAGGGACCAATGGCGGGCTTATGTGAGGGCGGCAATGAACCTCCGGATTCCTTAAAAACCATAAGTAAGTTAGGTGCTAAAATCACAAGCGATGCAAAATTAATCAAAGATTAAAATAATTAAGATTAGCTGTAGCTACTTCAAACGGTATCTCATCAGTTATTTCAGCTCAAAAAATATTAAGAGGGAAACAGAAATAATAGATCTGATCTAAACTCGCCAGAATTTGAATTGGGTCTCTAATGTGAAGAATCCATTTAGACCTACTAATTATTCAGCAAAAGCTGGTAAGAGTGAGGTGTTGATTTTTTTCTCCTCTTTTAGGAGAATCCATCACCTTAAAAAACAGCTTGTTACGAATCCTTCAAATAAGCCTCGGAATGGAACTGATTCTCTGGCACGACCACAGCAAAGGAAATTCTACTTGAAGCAAGTAAAGCGATAGGGTTGGAAGTAAATCCCGAAAAAACTAAGTATATGATTATTTCTCGTGACCAGAATATTGTACGAAATGGAACTATAAAAATTGGAGATTTATCCTTCGAAGAGGTGGAAAAATTCAAGTATCTTGGAGCAACAGTAACAAATATAAATGACACTCAGGAGGAAATTAAACGCAGAATTAATATGGAAAATGCCTATTATTATTCGGTTGAGAAGCTTTTGTCATCTAGTCTGCTGTCAAAAAATCTGAAAGTTAGAATTTATAAAACAGTTATATTACCGGCTGTTCTGTATGGTTGTGAAATGAAACTTGGACTCTCACTTTGAGAGAGGAACAGAGATCAAGGGTGTTTAGAATAAGGTTCTTAGGAAAATAATTGGGGCTAAGAGGGATGAAGTTACAGGAGAATGGAGAAAGTTACACAACGCAGAGCTGCACGCATTGTATACTTGACCTGACATAATTAGGAACATTAAATCCAGACGTTTGAGATGGGCAGGGCATGTGGCACGTATGGGCGAATCCAGAAATGCATATAGAGTGTTAGTTGGGAGGCCAGCGGGAGAAATACCTTTGGGGAGGCCGAGACGTAGATGGGAGGATAATATTAAAATGGATTTGAGGGAGGTGGGATATGATGGTAGAGACTGGCGGGCTTATGTGAGGGCGGCAATGAACCTCCGGGTTGCTTAAAAGCCAGTAAGTAAGTAATTAAGTTTAGGAGAATAAATAACAGGAGACTTAGTATTTCAGATGTCCTCGACTTATATGGACTCTGTGCATCCTATCGTACTCGACGGGTCTTTGCCGCCCAACAGGACTTGAGCCCTTGCTGCACGCAGGCCTGCACTTCCCGTGAGGCGAGTTTTCAAGTAAAGATTACTGTTAGCCTATCCAGTACACAGCAGCGTAGTACAGACTCGCGAGCGATTGTTCCAAGATATTCGGCCTAATGGCGTTGCAAACAGCCGAATTAGAGCAGGGTTCGCGAACACAGGTTACTCACCTTGCTTACAAGTTACAAGTTACAAGTTACAAGTTACAAGTTACTAGTTATAAGTTATAAGTTACAATTTAGTTAGTTACTAGTTACAAGTTAGTAGTTACAAGTTAGTAGTTACAAGTTAGTAGTTACAAGTTAGTAGTTACAAGTTACTAGTTACAAGTTACTAGTTACAAATAACTAGTTAAAAATTACAAGTTACAAGTTACAACTGAGAATTTTTTTTAATATACAGTGTTATAAAGGACTAATTGCTATGAACGAAAGTTATAAGAAAATCGATAGATTCCACTTCTGAACTAATATTCATGTTGCTTTCTTAGAATAAACAAATATTAGTTAAGGTAAACAGAGGTAAGCGGAAACCATAAATTTAATAGTTTAGCTTTGATATTTAATAACTTCCTGAATACTTATTTACTTACTTACTGGCTTTTAAGGAACCCGTAGGTTCATTGCCGCCCTCACATAAGCCCCCCATTGGTCCCTATCCTGAAGAAGATTAATCCAGTCTCTTATCATCATATCCCACCTTCCTCAAATCCATTTTAATATTATCTTCCCATCTACGTCTCGGCCTCCCTAAAGGTCTTTTTCCCTCCGGCCTCCCAACTAACACTCTATATGCATTTCTGGATTCGCCCATACGTGCTACATGCCCTGTCCATCTCAAACGTCTGGATTTAATGTTCCTAATTATGTCAGATGAAGAATACAATGCGTGCAGTTCTGTGTTGTGTAATTTTCTCCATTCTCCTGTAACTTCATCCCTTTCAGCCCCAAATATTTTCCTAAGCACCTTATTCTCAAATACCCTTAATCTCTGTTCCTCTCTCAAAGTGAGTCCAAGTTTCACAATCATAAAGAACAACCGGTAATATAATAATTGTTTTATAAATTCTAACTTTCAGATTTTTTGACAGCAGACTGGATGATAAAAGCTTCTCAACCGAATAATAACACGCATCTCCCATATTTATTCTGTGTTTAATTTCCTCCCGAGTATCATTTATATTTGTTACTGTTGCTCCCAGGTATTTGAATTTTTCCACCTCTTGAAAAGATAAATTTCCAATTTTTATATTTCCATTTCGTACAATATTCCCGTCACGAGACATAATCATATACTTTGTCTTTTCGGGATTTACTTCCAAACCTATCTCTTTACTTGCTTCAAGTAAAATTCCCGTGTTTTCCCTAATCGTTTGTGGATTTTCTCCTAACATATTCACGTCATCCGCATAGACAAGAAGCTGATGTAACCCGTTCAATTCCAAACCCTCTCTGTTATCCTGGACTTTCCTAATGGCATACTCTAGAGCGAAGTTAAAAAGTAAAGGTGATAGTGCATCTCCTTGCTTTAGCCCACAGTGAATTGGAAACGTATCTGACAGAAACTGGCCTATACGAACTCTGCTGTACGTTTCACTGAGACACATTTTAATTAATCGAACTAGTTTCTTGGGAATACCAAATTCAATAAGAATATCATATAAAACATTTCTCTTAACCGAGTCATATGCCATATTGAAATCTATGAATAACTGATGCACTGTACCCTTATAATCCCATTTTTTCTCCATTATCTGTTGAATACAAAATATCTGATCAGGGCCTTCTATGCCCAAGGTTGCGGGTTCGATCCCGGGCCAGGTCGATGGCATTTAAGTGTGCTTAAATGCGCCAGGCTCATGTCAGTAGATTTACTGGCATGTAAAAGAACTCCTGCGGGACAAAATTCCGGCAGATCCGGCGACGCTGATATAACCTCTGCAGTTGCTAGCGTCGTTAAACAAAACATAACGTTTTTTTATCTGATCAGTAGTTGATCTATTACGCCTGAAACCACACTGATGATCCCCAATAATTTCATCTACTTATGGAGTTAATCTTCTCAAAAGAATATCGGACAAAATTTTGTACGACGTCAACAAAAGTGATATTCCTCGAAAGTTACTACAGTTAGTCTTGTCCCCCTTCTTAAAGATAGGTACGATTATGGACTCCCTCCATTGTTCTGGTACAATTTGCTTTTCCCAAATATCAAGTACAAGGTTATAAATTTCGTTAGATAATGCACTTCCGCCCTCTTGTATTAATTCTGCTGGAATTTGATCGATACCTAGATACTTATAATTTTTCAGATTTTCTATCGCAATTTCGACTTCAGGAAGTGTGGGTTAGGGTCTAAATGGCTCAGCAGTTTGTATTTGAATTTCGTCCCGATCATTTATATTTGGTCTATGTATATTTAGTAGTTGTCCAAAATAGTTTTTCCATCTGTTCAGGTTTGAACGAGGATCTGCAAGCAAGTCACCACTATTATTATTATTATTATTATTATTATTATTATTATTATTATTATTATTATTACTATTATTTTTGCCGCGTACACACTGTAAGAAACAGTATTTCCAAATCTACTACAGTTTAAACTTGTATGGATAAGTTTTTTAAGATGATATGAATGGGATTTTTAAATGCACATTGGCTCTTTCCACAAAAAATGTCTTTGAACTATAGTTCTTGTATGAAAACCACTCCTATAACATAGGACTATGGTGTCCCCCCCCCCACTAACAACTAATTCAGTTTACGGCCGCTACAATTCTCACCACATGCTTTATATCTCAAATTAGCATTTTTTGAACTATGGTTCTTTTCTTTAAAAAACCTTCAATATAATTGTTATCGTAATTGTTTTCTTTTCTTTTTACCGTTGACATCGTATAAATCTTGGAGGTTCGAAGAAAAGGCTTCGGGGTCCGGATTCGAATCGGAGTCCGCCATTTGAAGACCCCTAGCCTAAACAATGTAGAAGCCTTTTAACCTCTCGTGTGCCTCCATGGCTTATAATAGGGATAATTCTAAATTTTAAGTATACTAATAAAAGGGCTTATTTTGGCAACATTCAGTCTAGACTTAGATAGGTAGTGAAGACTTTTTTAAGGTTAGGGATTTAAGTTTGTGGAATTGAGTTACGATTTCGCTAAATATAGAAGAAAAGAAAATTGATGAGTTAGGGGCACAAACCTAAGTTGGTGACGGTTTCGCCGCTCCGCTCCGCGCCGGGGAGCCTGGCGGGAAATCCCGTGTGTGACGGAAGCCACTGCTGCACGCAGCCCGGGGATCGTAGCGCAGTGTTCCCACGGTATCAGTGAGTGCCCCCACCACGCGCCACCGGAAGTCATCTCCTGCCCTCGCCCTGCCGCTCTGGAATCCGACCTGAGCATCCTGCCCCCCCCCCCCTCACGCTTTACAACTTCATTTTTTCGTCCTCAATTTTTATCTATCGTCTTGCATCCTATTCATTATCCATCTTAATTGAATTCAGTTTACATCACACCACATTTTTCCTGTTTTCCTCGCTCGTTTGACGTGTGCCTGCGTATCAAGACACCTGGGTTCGATTACAGGTCACTCCTTATCACACGCTATGTCAAACAGTATAACGACACACACTTCGCGGTTTTTATTTCACACTTCATTTCTTGAGATATTCTTCTCAAGTTGTAGTAGCTTGGAGGAAGGGCCAGTCGGACCTCTGGCGATATCAGAGGAACAAAGTTCTGATCCTCATAACTAGGGATAGAATTTTGATGACGTATATCTCGTGACCAGAATATTGTACGAAATGGAACTATAAAAATTGGAGATATATCCTTCGAAGAGGTGGAAAAATTCAAATATCTTGGAGCAACAGTAACAAATATAAATGACACTCGGGAGGAAATTAAATGCAGAATAAATATGGGAAATGCCTGTTATTATTCGGTTGAGAAGCTTTTGTCATCTAGTCTGCTGTCAAAAAAACTGAAAGTTAGAATTTATAAAACAGTTATATTACCAGTTGTTCTGTATGGTTGTGAAATGAAACTTGGACTCTCACTTTGAGAGAGGAACAGAGATTAAGGGTGTTTGAGAATAAGGTTCTTAGGAAAATATTTCGGGCTCAGAGGGATGAAGTTACAGGAGAATGGAGAAAGTTACACAACGCAGAGCTGCACGCATTGTATTCTTCACCTGACATAATTAGGAACATTAAATCCAGACGTTTGAGATGGGCAGGGCATGCAGCACGTATGGGTGAATCCAGAAATGCATATAAAGTGTTAGTTGGGAGGCCGGCGGGAAAAAGATATTTGGGGAGGCCGAGACGTAGATGGGAAGATAATATTAAAATGGATTTGAGGGAGGTGGGATATGATGGTAGAGACTGGATTAATCTTGCTCAGGATAGAGACCAATGGCGGGCTTATGTGAGGGCGGCAATGAACCTCCGGGTTCCTTAAAAGCCAGTAAGTAAGTAAGTATAAATCATGACAGAATGTCCTAAAAACAATGCATTTATGACCTACTGTACTCCAATCACGAGAAAGTCTTCGGGGACTGAGACGAAGCGGGGTAATGCTGTGAATGAATGTTGATGTCATAAGCTGTCATAAGGTCACACACGTGGGTACTCTTATCTCTATTGGCTAGCTCTCACAGCACAAACCATAACATTGATCACACATATTGATACTACCCTTGTTACAAAATTAGATCACTGTTAATCTCCTGGTCTTTTAATCTCTCCATACAGGAAATAACATATGCAGGAGAGCGCATGGTTTTTAAACTGACTTTATAACAGTAATATTATCTATCTACTTCGTTCCAATAGATGACGCAATAGTAAGCACATTCCTTTCACGGTTGATCTCCTGCTTGGAGAACGTAAAAATCTTTCAAAAATGCCCTTAAAATTGCCCTAAAAATTGATCTTACATAATTGGCTTACTAGGAAAAGAGGTTTTGTACTAAATATTTAGACTAGTAATTAAATTAAATTTTACATAATTTTTTTCTAGTAGTACACTTTAATTAATTATTTTACCTGATCTAGTTTCCATGTATGATCGTTCACCTCTGCTTTGGCATGATGACGTGAGGTCAGCTGTCATCTGATCGGTCTTGGCCCTTCATGGGCTGTAGCGATATGGATTTACTTTACTTTTAGTTCCCATGTAATCTACCACAAGGCCACTCTTATCCGGAATTAGCAGGTATAGAGGAGTCCATATTGAAGGGATGGTTGGACTGATCCATTACATGAGGTGTACTACATTAAAATGGCAATATTTGTATAGAAAAGCGATTAAAATATTATACAAAATAATAGGTATTAATGGACAAAATATGTAAAGAAAATATCAAAGGAAATAAACATTATTTTACATTAATAATGGGGATTTTTGGCCAAAATTAAGTGAAAATGCCTAAAAAATGAGCGAATAAAACAAAAGATGCTCTTATGAGTTGAAACAGGCAAAAAATGCAAAAAATGCCCTAACAAATATGTCTTAAAACACTCAGTTTACCACATAACATATAGAAACTAAAGCAGCTTGGTTTCTGGCTTACTAGGAAAAAGATGCAATTTCATCAAAATCCTATCATGCTCATAACAGTCTTTGAAATTTATGATGGTCTTGGTTTCATGACTGCTGTTCTTCTACCATTGCTCCATTATAGCCATACAAGAATCATTCCACAGTCAATAATTTAAGGGAAACATTTCTCCGGAGCCGGGTATCGAACCCGAGACCTTTGGCTGAGCGCGACAACTCTCTATCGACTGAACTACACAGGAACTATACTAGACCTCGGCTCATTTATCTCTTTTCAGTATAGTTCCTGGGTAGCTCAGTCGGTAGAGCGTTGGCGCGCTCAGCCAAAGGTCCTGGGTTCCATACCCGGCCCCGAACAATTGAAAAATGTCATTAAAAGATAAGTTGATGACTGATGTACAATAAAGTAAACACATTTAAGTATTAATACAACTCATCTGAAATAAAAATAATAAGAATGACCTTTTGATCCCCATAACAGTCTATGAAATTTGTGATGGTCTTGGTTTCATGACTGCTGTTCTTCTACCATTGCTCCATTATAGCCATACAAGCATCATTCCATAATAACTTCAAGGGAAAAATTGTTCCGGAGCCGGGTATCGAACCCGAGACCTTTGGCTGAGCGCGCCAACTCTCTATCGACTGAACTACTCAGGAACTATGCTAGACCCCGGCTCATTTATTCCTTTTAGTATAGTTCCTGGGTAGCTCAGTCAGTAGAGCGTTGGCGCGCTCAGCCAAAGGTCCTGGGTTCCATACCCGGCCCGGTACAATGAAAAAATGTCATTAAATGATAAGTTGATGACTGATGTACAATAAAGTAAACACATTTAAGTATTAATACAACTTATCTGAAAGTACAAAATAATAAGAATGACCTTCAAATTAAATGAAGAGACTACATACATGTATGTCTTAATTAAAAGTGTAATTGGCTATGAGGTGAATTGAGGTCAAAACCAAGTGTTTTAAGTAGGTCTTTTTACGACGCTTATCAACATCTCAGGTTATTTAGCGTCTGAATGAGATGAAGGTGATAATGCCGGTGAAATGAGTCCGGAGTCCAGCACCGAAAGTTTTCCAGCATTTGCTTATATTGGGTTGAGGGAAAACCCGGAAAAAAACCTCAACCAGGTAGCTCTCCCAGACCGAGGTTCGAACCCGGGCCACCTGGTTTCGCGGCAGGACGAAAACGAAGTGTTCAGATTCATATTTCAGTGAGATTTGTTTCTTGAGATCCACCAGACTGTTGGAACAAGGCAATAATAATCCACATTTTTTTTAAAGAAGGAAGAAAGTGTGAAAATTACAGAGGGATAAGTTTACTTACAGTAATGCTGGATACAATATTTATTCATCTATTGTGAAATAGAAGTTGACTATCGTTAGTAACTGTACAACATTGATTACTGAAAATGAAGATCATATGCTGATGGTTATTTCACTTTAAAGCTTTTGTTAGGATTTTATTTAAGACTACATATGGCTTTCATAGATTATGAGAAAGCTTTTGACAAATTAAACAGAGAAAGACTATTAATTATATTAACAGAAAACGAGATCCAAAATCAAATATTACAGTCTATTTAAAATATGGACAAAAACACAAAAATTGCCGAAAGAGTAAATAATAAACTGTTAGCACAAGTAGAGATGAGCTTAAACGATATTTCCAAGTATCTGTGACAACTGTGACTGTGACAATTAAATATCTGTGACTTTTATCGGTGATTTTGTCACAGCGATAAAAATTAACAGGAAATATTGAAGAGCAGTGAAATGTGAATACGATTTCTCTATACACGTCACACATCAGTGATTTATATGGGAAAATCCAACAAATTAATTATGTACATGTACCATTAACAAATAAATACTTACCTAACTGAACAGTAGGGTAACATGTCAAAAGTTAACCTCATGTACCAAGAGGTTATATTGTAGATATGGAATTAAATGTCGTTGGGTATGGAGAAATTGAGGTTATGCGAAGACGGACTATTACCTTTCTGAGAATAGAGGAATGCTCTTTAATGTATAAAGACTTGTAAATTCTTGCGTTCTATGTTTCAAATAATATATACAGGGTGTTTCAAAAATACGGGGCATAATTTCAGGTATGTATTTCACACATGTAGACAATCAAAATAGTTCATTACAACATGTGTCCGGAAATGCTTTATTTCCGAATTATGGCCTTCACAACATTGAAATTCACCGGAACGTTTTTCTTTCCTCAGGTCGTTGTCATTATAGAAGATGTTCAAAATGTCCACCTCCTGCTTGAATACAGACCTCACATCGATGTCTCATTGACCTGCGAACACGATCCCAAACTCCAGGAGTATTGCGTATGTCCTCAGAACATGCCACAATTCGACTCCGAAGGGATTCCAAATCAGGCACCGGAGACGAATAAACCAATGATTTTAAATGGCCCCCACAATTAGAAATCGAGAGGGTTCAGATCAGGTGAGCGTGGAGGCTAAGCAATTGGGCCACCTCTACCTATCCATCGATCAGGAAACCTTCGATCCAAGTACCGGTACCGGCGAGCCGTACGACTGAAGTGTGCAGGAGCGCCATCATGCAAGAAGTGAATGTGTTGACGATTGATCAGTGGAGTGTCTTCTAAAACATGAGGTACCGGTATGGTGTTTTCCAGGAAGTTTGTGTACGCCTACCCCGTAAGTCTGTTTACAAGTACATGGGGTCCAACTAATCGATCACCAATGATACCGGCCCACATGTTGAGGGAGAACCGCACCTGGTGATGAGATGGAACAGTTGCACTTGGGTTTTCATACGCCCATACATGCTGATTGTGGAAATTTGTTATGCCATCTCGTGTGAACTGTGCTTCATCTGTAAATAATACTAAGGCAGGAAAGTTCGGATTTACATCACACTGCTGCAAGACCCTAACTCGTGCAGGGTAATCTGCTGGTGACAGGGCCTGTACACGTTGCAAATGATAAGGATACAATTGATACTCTTTCAACAGTCTCCAGACAGTCGTATGAGGAACATTGACTTGCAACGCTACCCTTCGTGTGCTGATAGAAGGAGTCATGTTCACGGCCTCCAGAATCTCCTCCTGTACTTCTGGAGTTGTAGATCTTGGTCGTCCCCTTCCCAAACCAGGAGAGTTAAATTTTCCATACTCGCACAGACGGTAATGGAGACGTACAAATGTCTTCCGATCTGGACATTGTCGCTGTGGGTACCTCTCCTGGTACAAACGACGAGCCAGCGCAGCATTGCCGTCCGCCTTACCGTACATAAAGTGTATCTCTGCCAGCTTGATTTGAATACATGTCGCACAGTCTAACGCCTACACAACACTGAATGTAACCTTCGCCTCGGAATGAACTGTCAGAGTGCCCTCTTAATGTCTCCTTTGACGGCAACGACCTGCGGAAAGAAAAACGTTCCGGTGAATTTCAATGTTGTGAAGGCCATAACTCGGAAATAAAGCATTTCCGGACACATGTTGTAATGAACTATTTTGATTGTCTACATGTGGGAAATACATACCTTAAATTATGCCCCGTATTTTTTAAACACTCTGTATAATAAGAAATATTAACAAATAGCGTAATAATAAATAAGTGTTTCAGCTGTATTTGTTGTATTTTGAAAAGGTTCTATTCAGTTTGTGTTTCTAGTACTGATCTAATTTACAAAGCTAGGAAATAATATAATTTTGTTATATGTGTCTAGGTACAGTCTGTCCAAAATTACTATAATTATTGTAGCATGCGTCATTCTGAAATTCAAATCATGGAGTAGATATCACGACCACCTGCATGAGCCGCCAGAGCGCACCGTGGCAGTGAACTGCTTTTGCAGCGAAACTACAAACAACTTGTAACTGTTGCGACTGGCTCCGTCTGTCTGCCTTTCTTTGTTTCTTTAGCACTTTGTGAGTACGAGTTGCCCATCCATGGATATCCCAGTAGTACGACAGATTTTATGGAAGCTCCGTACTGTCCGTCCAATTCGACCGAGACGTACTGCAGGTTGTGCTACAACGCCACACAAGTTGCAATTATCGAACTAAGGACAGTTATACACGACGAATCGTAGAACCGATCGTTGCGTCTGTAGACTATGAATCGTAAATATATCTGCGCCATCGATCTATGCCTTGAGGCTTGGGTTTGGGCGAAGGAAGATCTTGTGAATGAAAATTCAACAATACTCGCAGCTGCGGGGGGAATGGGCAGACATCCCTTCATTAACATGGCCGTCTCATCACGTCAGAGGTCTTTGCAGGTGCGTTCGCAATACCTTATGTTGCTGCAATTGTCTTCAGGGTCGCCACCTGCCCCCAGATTATCTCTAATTCTTTAACCATTGTCTGGCGCCCTAGTAGAAAGTTTAGGGGTTCAATTTTTTATGTTTTGTAGAGAATTCACGCAACCATAAATCCCTTTGCATTAATACACTTTTTCTTTTTTTCAAGGATTTTCGTCTGCTGTCGGGTTATGCCTTAAGTTCATATTTGGACTCTTTTCTACCCACGTACTTTATCGAACAAAGGGAGAATCAAGAATAGCTGAGTTTGAAAGCTTAAAATAAATGGACCAAGAGTAAATAATAATTTTTCTAAAATCCACTTTCTTTTCTTCATAATCATGATTGTAGCTATTAACATCCTATGTTTTTATTCACTGACAGATACTTGAATTTGCGTCATGATTAAACTTCGGATATTAGGTTAAATGTCAATTTTTAATAGATGTAACTATACTCCTATATTTATTATATTTTGCATGTTATTGTCTTTTATTGTACTTATTGTTGACCATGTCTATAGCAACCTACTGGTTGCTTACGACAAGACTATATATGAAGGTTCAGAACCATAGAGGCCATTTATTAAAAACGGAGAAAGCAAGGGTTAAAGTTAAGTAAATACCATAGTTTAATGAAGACTGTCATATCATTTAGTTTGAATGTGTATACTTTATATTCCTTGCTATATTTTTCCATTGAATTATGCTGACTATTTCGTTTATATGACGTCATTCCATTTTCGACCAATGAAGTGTAATGAAATTTTGAATTCCAACCAATCAGTCACACTTTGCGATAATTTTTGCACCTAGATTTATCGCTATCAATTTATCGCATGATCGTTCTTTTGTTTAGTCGTTGTCGCCAACTGTTTCCCCGTAAATTGATGATCATGAATAAATTAAGATGCAAGTACACGGTTAAACTTTTCTTTCAACTTTAAAGCAATGAATGCGAGATTGATATTTAATATTAATTAATATATTTACGCAGTGAAGACGACGTTCAAAACGGCGCACCATGTAGACACAGAATCTTCATGCATCTTAATTGAACGTACCTTTTAAACTTGATTCTTTCAATATTCTTCCCAGATTGCACGCATACGCGATTGGAATATTGAACTGTGTAGATGCAGCTTTAGTTCCGTTACACACTACAGCGACAATGCGTTTGTCGAGCTATAAAAATGCTTTTGTGTAGCACTGATTGTAACGGTCGAAATAAGGCACAGCTGACATTAGTCCTGTTCCCACAGGTAACTTAACCTGTAATTGTAGCCTATAAAATTTGTATTTTGTGAATGAAATGAAACAATTAATAGAAAGTCAGATGTTCACATTTATGTAACATCATCGCATATCAAACCCAAAGACCTTGCATTGTAATTATGTCTTTGATCAAATTGCCTTCCGTATGGCATAATAAAATTCGTGTTTTAATTAGGCCTATCTATACAGAGATGGCTTCACTGTGTACCAACATGTCTCGCTGAGAATACATAAGCATTGGTATATAGCTGTCCCCACTGTTACTATTAAATTAAATTATGATTTCAGCAGATAATGAAATTGTATTGATGTTATAATAATAAGAGAAAAGTGCAGTACATGTAATTAACATTGTTAAACCTGTATTTCGCTTTTCGCAATTGGCATTACTGAATAATATCGAATTTCTTCATTGCAGTAATCGATATTCATCAACGGGTATCACAATGTCTGAATAGGTTAGGTATTCGTTAATATACAATTATTAACATTTTGTAATCGAATTTTAGGGATATATTATTTACATTTTTATTTTATTCACGAAATAGTCTTAATAAATGTCGCTCGAGGTCTGAGATTTCCCACATCGCTCGTGGATTTATCGGCAAATCTCAGACCTCTCGTGACATTACTACAGATAACTTCATGTTAACCCTTGTATTCTACGGTTTTAGTAAATAGTGCTTGGTCCACTATGATTCTGAACCCTTCATATAATAATAATAATAATAATAATAATAATAATAATAATAATAATAATAATGATAATAATACCATCAGTGTCCTGGAAAGAGTCGAAACTACGGTCGTGATAACCGTGGAAAAAAGTGTACATAACTGGAAAACAATCTTGAGTGGGAGAAAAAAAAGTCGAAACAACAGAAACCCAGCTGGAGGTCGAAACCAACACCAACACAAATAATAATAATAATAATAATAATAATATAATACAATCAGTGTCCTGGACAAGAGTCGAAACTACGGTCGTGATAACCGTGGGAAAAAAGTGTACATAACTGGAAAACAATCTTGAGGGGGAGAAACAAAAGTCCGAAACAACAGAACCTACCACCCAGCTGGAGTTCGAAACCAACACCGCGAATACGCGGAGAATGGAAAAACATCAAATCGTCACATCGCAAAAAGAATGTTCCCAATATCACATTCTGTCGGATTACAATGAAACGAAACATTCACAGACATACCATTGCAAAATCATACAGGGTGATTCACTGAATTTAACGTCACTTACGGAGCTTATTTTCAAAGACATTCTGAGCAAGAATGTATCCTAATCTCAATATTTTCAGAATTAGACTAATTTAAAGTTGTTAGTAAAATACCTTTTTTCTTTAGTTTTAAGGGCAATAGTAATATGCGTTACAAGAGCGGTATGTTGACGTTTTCATGTTCGAGGAAAAGATTGAAAAAGCGAAACGTAGTTGAGCTTTTTAATTTCCGAGAACATGAAAACAAACATACCGCTCGTGTATCGTACATTATTTTGTGCGAAGATCGTTTATTACATACCTGAAAGAGAAATTTCTAATTAGCTGCAATGAAATCTCCATCTTGGTTTCTGTTCAATGACGGCAACTTTGGAAAACAAATATATCTATCTTCAACATTGTTCCTATAAAATGTTTTCTGTGTTTACTATACTGCAGCAGGCCGTGATATACGTCTGTCTTTCCCCCAGTCTATGATGAGTCTGGAATCTTGTTGATTTTTTTCAAGGCTTCCTTAATGTTACTTGCATTACAAATGCAGTAACTTTTGTGGTACTGTAGAGTTTACTTAATTTTTGCAAATATTTAAAAATAATAATTAACAGTGCAATTTAGGTGAAATTGCAGTGGTAAGTTTCAATTTATAATTATTACTATATTGAACGTCTTTAAAAATAATATGTTAAAAGCCTAAAGCAGTAAAATGAATATGACGCTTAAGTGGTAAGAATAGGGAAATTGTTATGTGTGTTACGTTGGGAATTCTGAATGTGGTATTTCACACTTACCGCGTATTGGTTGTGTGCGGAAAGCAAGCAAATACGCACGATCTCGCACAAAAGAATATTACAAATAGAGAATGAACTATTCAGAAGTATCGTTTCTTTAATTGGCCAATGTTCTGAAGATAAAAATGTGTTGTTAATTCCTTTGTACAGATTTTGTTGTACAATTTTTAACAAAAAATTACATTATTCTTACGCACTTATCACAAAAATTGTTACAAATCATACGAATTTAGGAACTTGATTCTTTACAGTTTAATTATGCATCCTAATGTACAGTCTTGAAGAATTTACAAGAGTGGCGTGATTTGTAACAATTGTTGTGATAAATGCATAAGAAAAATGTAATTGTGTTTTTAAAAACAGAGAAAAATTCTGTAGGCTACGGAGCAACTATGGAATTATCAACACATTTTTAGCTTCAGAATACTAGGTATTTAAAGGAGTAGTCCACACCTGTGCAGTAACGGTCAGCGCGTCTGGCCGCAAAACCAGGTGGCCCGGGTTCGATTCCCGGTCGGGGCAAGTTACCTGGTTGAGGTTTTTTCCGGGGTTTTCTCTCAACCCAATATGAGGAAATGCTGGGTAACTTTCGGTGATGGACTCCGGACTCATTTCTTCACCGGCATTATCACCTTCATCTCATTCAGACGCCAAATAACCTAAGATGTTGATAAAGCGTCGTAAAATAACCTACTAAAATGAAAATTAAAGTAATAATTCTCCTGAATAATTCATTCTTTATCTGAAATATTATTTTACCCTTAAAACTAAAGAATAAAGGTATTTTATAAAAAAAAATTCAAATTATTGTAACTCTGGAAATATTGAGATTAGGACAAATGTTTATATAACGTTTTTTGCTCATTATGTTTTCGGAAATAAGCTCCGTAACTGACGGTAAATCCTCGTGAATCATCCTGTATATGGACACAATGTTTAAAATTCCTCAATCTTTTTCACAGATTTTCTTCCTTCTTCCCTTCAGATACCTGGATGTAATTAAACTTGAGAATTCACTTATGTAGCATTAGCACTGTTCTCTTCTCTCCTTTTTTAAACTACTTCCTGTCCCCAGGATACGAGGTAATCTTCTTTCTATTACTGAACATGTTATTAATCTCGTTTCTGAAGTAAACATGAACCTCATTGAGAATGTCATCAATACTTGCGTGGGCATAATTTTCCTCTGATGATTTACATATACCGTATTCGAGACGATTTTGACCTGATTGATTGTTTCCTTGATCATTTATATTAGTAAGTTTATTGTGTATGATGGGATTTAGTAGGTTATTTTATGACACTTTATCAACATCTCAGGTTATTTAGCGTCTGAATGAGATGAAGGTGATAATGCCGGTGAAATGAGTCCGGGGTCCAGCACCGTAAGTTATCCAGCACTTGTTCATATTGGGTTGAGGGAAAACCCCGAAAAAAATCTCAACCAGGTAACTTGCCCCAACCAGGAATCGAATCCGGGTCACCTGGTTTCGCGCTCAGACGCGCTAACCGTTACTCACAGGTGTGGACTGTATGATGGAATAATTTCCGTTTGAGCCACCGCCGTAGCTCAGTCGGCTAAGGCTCTTGCCTTCTTATCCAGAACTGCGCTCGGGTGTTGGTTTGATTCCCGCTTGGACCGATTACCTGCCTGGGTTATCTTCGAGGTTTACCAGCCGTGAGGCGAATGTCAGGTAATCTATGGCGAATCCTCGATCTCATCTAGCCAAATGCCATTTCGCTGTCAACAATTCCATCCACGCTAAATAACGTAGTTGTTGATATAGCGTCATTAAATCACCAACTAAAAGAACCTGAGTCCCATTTGTTGGGAAATTTTGCCTAAACTTTTCAGGTAAGGGAAAATAGTTAATTTTAAAGACAACAAGTAAAAGCAGGACAGTAATAGGTAGAAATCTCACAAATTTAATTACGTACACGAACATTGAAACATAAGAATTGGAACCTTATTGCAATAAAACAGAACAAAATCTGATAGAAGCAGGTATCTAGCAATTTACATTTTATGGCCGAAAAAAAAATACTGTTTCGAAAGCTCTCTTTATTACCTTTACATTCTTTTTATCATTTGTAATGATTACGTTTTGATAATTATTTACCTAAACATTTGCACTGTTTCTTTTTAAAATGAGTACTGAAAGATGAATAAATAAAACATAATTAAACAAAAACCAAAATAAATAAATACATAAATAGATAAATAAATAAATAAATAAAATGAATAAATCCTTTGAGGACACCTAATAAGCTCCAGTTTCCACCCTTAGATGAGTACCTGATAAGCAAGAAGTCCCATCCTTAGACGAGTACCTGATAACCAGGAAGTCCCATCCTTAGACGAGTACCTGATAACCAAGAAGTCCCATCCTTAGACTAGTACCTGATCGGCAAGAAGTCCCATCCTTAGACGAGTACATGATAAGCAAAAAGTAACATCCTTAGATGAGTACCTGATAAGCAAGAAGTCTCATCCTTAGACGAGTACCTGATAAGCAAGAAATAACATCCCTAGACAAGTACCGGATAAGCAAGAAGTCTCGTCCTTAGACGAGTACCTGATAAGCAAGAAGTCCCATCCTTAGACGAGTACCTGATAAGCAAGAAGTCTCATCCTTAGATGAGTACCTGATAAGCAAGAAGTCCCATCCTTAGACGAGTACCTGATAAACAAGAAGTCACATTCTTAGACGAGTACCTAATAAGCAAGAAGTCCCATCCTTAGACGAGTACCTGATCGGCAAGAAGTCCCATCCTTAGACGAGTACCTGATAAGCAAGAAGTCTCATCCTTAGACGAGTACCTGATAAGCAAGAAGTCTCATCCTTAGACGAGTACCTGATAAGCAAGAAGTCACATTCTTAGACGAGTACCTAATAAGCAAGAAGTCGCATCCTTAGACGAGTACCTGATCGGCAAGAAGTCCCATCCTTAGACGAGTACCTGATAAGCAAGAAGTCTCATCCTTAGACGAGTACCTGATAAGCAAGAAGTCCCATCCTTAGACGAGTACCTGATAAGCAAGAAGTCACATTCTTAGACGAGTACCTGATAAGCAAGAAGTCACATCCTTAGACGAGTACCTGATAAGCAAGAAGTAACATCCTTACATGAGTACCTGATAAGCAAGAAGTCCCTCCTTAGACGAGTACCTGATATGTGAGAAGTCTCATCCTTAGACGAGTACCTGATATGTCAGAAATCCCATCCTTAGACGGGTACCTGATATGTCAGAAGTCCCATCCTTAGACGAGTCCCTGATATGTCAGAAGTTCCATCCTTAGACCAGTACCTGATATGTCAGAAGTCCCATACTTAAACGAGTACCTGATAAGCAAGAAGTCCCATCCTTAGACGAGTACCTGGTAAGCAAGAAGTAACATCCTTAGACGAGTACCTGATAAGCAAGAAGTCCCATCCTTAGACGAGTAACTGGTAAGCAAGAAGTAACATCCTTAGATGAGTACCTGATAAGCAAGAAGTCCCATCCTTAGACGAGTACCTGATAAGCAAGAAGTCACATTCTTAGACGACTACCTTATAATCAAGAAGTCTCATTCTTACACGAGTACCTGATAAGAAGTCACATTCTTAGACGAGTACCTGATAAGCAAGAAGTCTCATCCTTAGACGAGTACCTGATAAGCAAGAAGTCCCATCCTTAGACGAGTACCTGGTAAGCAAGAAGTCACATTCTTAGACGAGTACCTGGTAAGCAAGAAGTCTCATCCTTAGACAAGTACCTGGTAAGCAAGAAGTCACATTCTTAGACGAGTACCTGGTAAGCAAGAAGTCCCATTCTTAGACGAGTAACTGGTAAGCATGAAGTCCCATCCTTAGACGAGTACCTGGTAAGCAAGAAGTCCCATTCTTAGACGAGTACCTGATAAGCAAGAAGTCTCATCCTTAGACGAGTACTTGGTAAGCAAGAAGTCTCATCCTTAGACGAGTACCTGATAAGCAAGAAGTGTCATCCTTAGACGAGTACCTGGTAAGCAAGAAGTCACATTCTTGGACGAGTACCTGGTAAGCAAGAAGTCCTATCCTTAGACGAGTACCTGAGAAGCAAGAAGTAACATCCTTAGACGAGTACCTGGTAAGCAAGAAGTCCTATTCTTAGACGAGTACCTGGTAAGCAAGAAGTAACATCCTTAGACGAGTACCTGATAAGCAAGAAGTCACATCCTTAGATGAGTACCTGATAAGCAAGAAGTCACATCCTTAGATGAGTACCTGATAAGCAAGAAGTCACATCCTTAGATGAGTACCTGATAAGCAAAAGTCACATCCTTAGATGAGTACCTGATAAGCAAGAAGTCACATCCTTAGATGAGTACCTGATAAGCAACAAGTCACATCCTTAGATGAGTACCTGATAAGCAAGAAGTCCCATTCTTAGATGAGTACCTGATAAGCAAGAAGTCCCATCCTTAAACGAGTACCTGATAAGCATGAAGTCCCATCCTTAGACGAGTCCCTGATAAGCAAGAAGTCCCATCCTTAGACGAGTACCTGATATGTCAGAAGTCCCATCCTTATCGAGTATACCTACCTGATATGTCAGAAGTCCCATCCTTAGACGAGTACCTGATAAGCAAGAAGTCCCATTCTTAGACGAGTACCTGATAAGCAAGAAATCTCATCCTTAGACGAGTACCTGATAAGCAAGAAGTAACATCCTTAGACGAGTACCTGGTAAGCAACAAGTCCTATTCTTAGACGAGTACCTGGTAAGCAAGAAGTAACATCCTTAGACGAGTACCTGATAAGCAAGAAGTCACATACTTAGATGAGTACCTGATAAGCAAGAAGTCACATCCTTAGATGAGTACCTGATAAGAAGTCACATCCTTAGATGAGTACCTGATAAGCAACAAGTCACATCCTTAGACGAGTACCTGAAAACCAAGAAGTCCCATCTTTAGATGAGTACCTGATAAGCAAGAAGTCCCATCCTTAGACGAGTACCTGATATATGAGAAGTCTCATCCTTAGACGAGTACCTGATATGTCAGAAATCCCATCCTTTGACGAATACCTGATATGTCAGAAGTCCCATCCTTAGACGAGTCCCTGATATGTCAGAAGTTCCATCCTTAGACCAGTACCTGATATGTCAGAAGTCCCATACTTAGACGAGTACCTGATAAGCAAGAAGTCCCATCCTTAGACGAGTACCTGGTAAGAAAGAAGTAACATCCTTAGACGAGTACCTGATAAGCAAGAAGTCCCATCCTTAGACGAGTACCTGATAAGCACGAAGTCACATTCTTAGACGAGTACCTGATAATCAAGAAGTCTCATCCTTAGACGAGTACCTGATAAGCAAGAAGTCTCATCCTTAGACGCGTACCTGATAAGCAAGAAGTCACATTCTTAGACGAGTACCTGGTAAGCAAGAAGTCACATTCTTAGACGAGTACCTGATAAGCAAGAAGTCCCATCCTTAGACGAGTACCTGATAAGCAAGAAGTCTCATCCTAAGACGAGTACCTGGTAAGCAAGAAGTCACATTCTTAGACGAGTACCTGGTAAGCAAGAAGTCTCATACTTAGACAAGTACCTGGTAGCAAGCCAGAAGTCCCATCCTTAGACGAGTACCTGATAAGCAAGAAGTCTCATCCTTAGACGAGTACCGGATAAGCAAGAAGTCTCATCCTTAGACGAGTACCTGGTAAGCAAGAATTCACATTCTTAGACGAGTACCTGGTAAGCAAGAAGTCCTATCATTAGACGAGTACCTGATAAGCAAGAAGTCTCATCTTAGACGAGTACCTGATAAGCAAGAAGTCACATTCTTAGACGAGTACCTGGTAAGCAAGAAGTCCCATTCTTAGACGAGTAACTGGTAAGCATGAAGTCCCATCCTTAGACGAGTACCTGGTAAGCAAGAAGTCCCATTCTTAGACGAGTACCTGATAAGCAAGAAGTCCCATCCTTAGACGAGTACCTGATAAGCAAGAAGTCTCATCCTTAGACGAGTACCTGGTAAGCAAGAAATCACATACTTAGACGAGTACCTGGTAAGCAAGAAGTCTGATCCTTAGACGAGTACCTGATAAGCAAGAAGTCTCATCCTTAGACGAGTACCTGGTAAGCAAGAAGTCACATTCTTGGACGAGTACCTGGTAAGCAAGAAGTCCTATCCTTAGACGAATACCTGAGAAGCAAGAAGTAACATCCTTAGACGAGTACCTGGTAAGCAAGAAGTCCTATTCTTAGACGAGTACCTGGTAAGCAAGAAGTAACATCCTTAGACGAGTACCTGATAAGCAAGAAGTCACATCCTTAGATGAGTACCTGATAAGAAGTCACATCCTTAGATGAGTACCTGATAAGCAAGAAGTCACATCCTTAGATGAGTACCTGATAAGCAAAAGTCACATCCTTAGATGAGTACCTGATAAGCAAGAAGTCACATCCTTAGATGAGTACCTGATAAGCAACAAGTCACATCCTTAGACGAGTACATGATAAGCAAGAAGTCCCATCGTTAGATGAGTACCTGACAAGCAAAAGTCCCATCCTTAGACGAGTACCTGATAAGCAAGAAGTCCCATAATTAGGCGAGTCCCTGATAAGCAAGAAGTCCCATCCTTAGACGAGTACCTGATATGTCAGAAGTCCCATCCTTATCGAGTATACCTAATATGTCAGAAGTCCCATCCTTAGACGAGTACCTGATAAGCAAGAAGTCCCATCCTTAGACGAGTACCTGATAAGAAGTCCCATCCTTAGACGAGTACCTGATAAGTAAGAAAGTCCCATCCTTAGACGAGTACCTGATAAGCAAGAAGTAACATCCTTAGACGAGTACCTGGTAAGCAAGAAGTCCTATTCTTAGACGAGTACCTGGTAAGCAAGAAGTAACATCCTTAGACGAGTACCTGATAAGCAAGAAGTCACATCCTTAGATGAGTACCTGATAAGCAAGAAGTCTCATCCTTAGATGAGTACCTGACAAGTCACATCCTTAGATGAGTACCTGATAAGCAAGAAGTCACATCCTTAGATGAGTACCTGATAAGCAACAAGTCACATCCTTAGACGAGTACCTGATAACCAAGAAGTCCCATCCTTAGATGAGTACCTGATAAGCAAGAAGTCCCATCCTTAGACGAGTACCTGATATATGAGAAGTCTCATCCTTAGACGAGTACCTGATATGTCAGAAATGCCATCCTTTGACGAATACCTGATATGTCAGAAGTCCCATCCTTAGACGAGTCCCTGATATGTCAGAAGTTCCATCCTTAGACCAGTACCTGATATGTCAGAAGTCCCATACTTAGACGAGTACCTGATAAGCAAGAAGTCCCATCCTTAGACGAGTACCTGGTAAGCAAGAAGTAACATCCTTAGACGAGTACCTGATAAGCAAGAAGTCCCATCCTTAGACGAGTACCTGATAAGCACGACGTCACATTCTTAGAGGAGTACCTGATAATCAAGAAGTCTCATCCTTAGACGTGTACCTGATAAGCAAGAAGTCTCATCCTTAGACGCGTACCTGATAAGCAAGAAGTCAAATTCTTAGACGAGTACTTAGCAAGCAAGAAGTCACATTCTTAGACGAGTACCTGATAAGCAAGAAGTCCCATTCTTAGACGAGTACCTGATAAGTCTCATCCTTAGACGAGTACCTGGTAAGAAATCTCATCCTTAAGCAAGAAGACGAGTACCTGATAAGCAAGAAGTCTCATCCTTAGACGACGAGTACCTGGTAAGCAAGAAGTTACATTCTTGGACGATTACCTGGTAAGCAAGAAGTCCTATCCTTAGACGAGTACCTGACAAGCAAGAAGTAACATCCTTAGACGAGTACCTGGTAAGCAAGAAGTCCTATTCTTAGACGAGTACCAGGTACGCAAGAAGTAACATCCTTAGACGAGTACCTGATAAGCAAGAAGTCACATCCTTAGATGAGTACCTGATAAGCAAGAAGTCCCATCCTTAGACGAGTACCTGATAAGCAAGAAGTCCCATCCTTAGACGAGTCCCTGATAAGCAAGAAGTCCCATCCTTAGACGAGTACCTGATATGTCAGAAGTCCCATCCTTATCGAGTACCTAATATATCAGAAGTCCCATCCTTAGACGAGTACCTGATAAGCAAGAAGTCACATCCTTAGATGAGTACCTGATAAGAAGTCACATCCTTAGATGAGTACCTGATAAGTACCAAGAAGTCACATCCTTAGATGAGTACCTGATAAGCAACAAGTCACATCCTTAGACGAGTACCTGATAACCAAGAAGTCCCATCCTTAGATGAGTACCTGATAAGCAAGAAGTCCCATCCTTAGACGAGTACCTGATAATGAGAAGTCTCATCCTTAGACGAGTACCTGATATGTCAGAAATGCCATCCTTTGACGAATACCTGATGAGTACCTGTCAGAAGTCCCATCCTTAGACGAGTCCCTGATATGTCAGAAGTTCCATCCTTAGACCAGTACCTGATATGTCAGAAGTCCCATACTTAGACGAGTACCTGATAAGCAAGAAGTCCCATCCTTAGACGAGTACCTGGTAAGCAAGAAGTAACATCCTTAGATGAGTACCTGATAAGCAAGAAGTCCCATCCTTAGACGAGTACCTGATAAGCACGAAGTCACATTCTTAGACGAGTACCTGATAATCAAGAAGTCTCATCCTTAGACGAGTACTGATAAGCAAGATGTCTCATCCTTAGACGCGTACCTGATAAGCAAGAAGTCACATTCTTAGACGAGTACCTGGTAAGCAAGAAGTCACATTCTTAGACGAGTACCTGATAAGCAAGAAGTCCCATCCTTAGACGAGTACCTGATAAGCAAGAAGTCTCATCCTTAGACGAGTACCTGGTAAGCAAGAAGTCACATTCTTAGACGAGTACCTGGTAAGCAAGAAGTCTCATCCTTATACAAGTACCTGGTAAGCAAGAAGTCCCATCCTTAGACGAGTACCTGATAAGCAAGAAATCTCATCCTTAGACGAGTACCTGATAAGCAAGAAGTCTCATCCTTTGACGAGTACCTGGTAAGCAAGAAGTCACATTCTTGGACGAGTACCTGGTAAGCAAGAAGTCCTATCCTTAGACGAGTACCTGACAAGCAAGAATTAACATCCTTAGACGAGTACCTGGTAAGCAAGAAGTCCTATTCTTAGACGAGTACCTGGTAAGCAAGAAGTAACATCCTTAGACGAGTACCTGATAAGCAAGAAGTCACATCCTTAGATGAGTACCTGATAAGCAAGAAGTCTCGTCCTTAGACGAGTACCTGATAACCAAGAAGCCCATCCTTAGACGAGTCTCTGATAAGCAAGAAGTCCCATCCTTAGACGAGTACCTGATATGTCAGAAGTCCCATCCTTATCGAGTACCTAATATGTCAGAAGTCCCATCCTTAGACGAGTACCTGATAAGCAAGAAGTCACATCCTTAGATGAGTACCTGATAAGCAAGAAGTCACATTCTTAGACGAGTACCTGATAAGCAAGAAGTCGCATCCTTAGACGAGTACCTGATAAGCAAGAAGTCTCATCCTTAGACGAGTACCTGGTAAGCAAGAAGTCACATTCTTAGACGAGTACCTGGTAAGCAAGAAGTCTCATCCTTAGACAAGTACCTGGTAAGCCAGAAGTCCCATCCTTAGACGAGTACCTGATAAGCAAGAAGTCTCATCCTTAGACGAGTACCCGATAAGCAAGAAGTCTCATCCTTAGACGAGTACCTGGTAAGCAAGAAGTCACATTCTTAGACGAGTACCTGGTAAGCAAGAAGATCTATCCTTAGACGAGTACCTGATAAGCAAGAAGTCTCATCCTTAGACGCGTACCTGATAAGCAAGAAGTCGCATTCTTAGACGAGTACCTGGTAAGCATAAGTCACATTCTTAGACGAGTATCTGATAACCAGGAAGTCTCATCCTTAGACGAGTACCTGATAAGCAAGAAGTCCCATCCTTAGACGAGTACCTGATAAGCAAGAAGTCACATCCTTAGACGAGTACCTGGTAAGCAAGAAGTCCCATCCTTAGACGAGTACCTGGTAACCAAGAAGTCACATCCTTAGACGAGAACCTGGTAAGCAAAAAGTCACATCCTTAGACGAGTACCTGGTAAGCAAGAAGTCCCATCCTTAGACGAGTACCTGGTAAGCAAGAAGTCCCATCCTTAGACGAGTACGTGGTAAGCAAGAAGTCCCATCCTTAGACGAGTACCTGATAAGCAAGAAGTGCCATCCTTAGATGAGTACCTGATAAGCAAGAAGTCCCATCCTTAGACGAGTACCTGATAAGCAAGAAGTCCCATTCTTAGACGAGTACCTGGTAAGCAAGAAGTCCCATCCTTAGACGAGTACCTGATAAGCAAGAAGTCCCATCCTTAGACGAGTACCTGGTAAGCAAGAAGTCCCATCCTTAGACGAGTACCTGGTAAGCAAGAAGTCCCATCCTTAGACGAGTATCTGATAAGCAAGAAGTCCCATCCTTAGACGAGTACCTGGTAAGCAAGAAGTCCCATCCTTAGACGAGTACCTGGTAAGCAAGAAGTCCCATCCTTAGACGAGTACCTGATAAGCAAGAAGTCACATTCTTAGACGAGTTAGTATGCTTGATCGGGTTCAAATTCTGGTTAGAACAAGTTACCTGCTTGAGGTTTATCCGCGGTTTTCCCTCAACCCATTAAGAGCAAATTCTGGATGACTTTCAGATCTGGACCCTGGACTCATTTCGCTCGCATTATCACCTTTATCTTATTCAGACGCTAGGAACCAAAGCAGTTGACAAAGCGTCGTAATATAACCAATTAAAAAAAAGTACAGTACCGGTATTAGAGTTACATAATAAAAGATGTTTAAATTGCATTTGAAGATTAAGGAAGAATTAAGACAAGTAGGCTATAATAAACCTAGTTACAGTTTGCAATACACATTGCATGACATAATAATTACTTCGTTATTTCTAAAATCTTAAAACGTATGAGTTTTCCCGCACTACCTGTGCAGACAACAGTTAATCAGATAGAACCAATCATTTTTATTTACTAACTAGCCGTACCCGTGCTCTCCGCTGCACCCATTAAAAATAAATATAAAGTAATTACATAATTAAAATAGGACATTTGATCCAGGGAACATTCGTGTTTGATAGAAGGATAAATCGTTTATTATATTACTTAATTTAAATTGTATTAAAAAAATTGAGATGCGATCATTTTGATCCAGAGACCACTCATTTGGTCATAAAAATTATTTTAGGAAATACAGGAAACGAATGCCTATCAAGTTTTCTGTGCATAACAAGCTATTTTAATCTTACCTGTCCTCGATTCACTCATAAGTTACTGTAATAATATTATAACATTATGTCCCTCTAGAGAAACTAAACTTTCCAATGGTGAATCAATAATAAATTATACAAATCGGTTAATTTAGCTTCCGATATTACTTCATACAAACACAGAAACATTCTCTGTAAGCTACCGTATGTTTCATAGCTTTCGATTGTTGTTGTCCAAGGCCCCTTATAGACGAAGTCATTTGTTTTTTATTTCATTACACCGCCTTAGATTTCGTTGTTATTGTAATTTTGAAACTCATTTATCTCTTTAAATATCAGTCCCATCAAAATTTTGCATGGAATAAAACTTATCAGAAATTATTTTTAAAGAAACTTTTGTTATGTAATATTTTTCATGAGAATTAATAATAAGGGAGATATTTCGATTTATTTAATTCAGGCCCCCTTATAACCCCCTTTTTAAATAAAATATTTTGAATGCCATATAGCCTAAATTCTAAGTTACAACGAACTTAATTTATATTCCAATTTTCATATAAATCGGTTCAGCCATTATCGCGTGAAAAGGTAACAATCATACAGAGAGACAGACAGACATACAAACAAAAATGTCAAAAAAGCGATTTTTGGTTTCAGGGCGGTTAATTATATATGTTAGGACTAATTATTTTTGGAAAATCGAAAATTACCAGAAAAATTTCGGCTACAGATTTATTATTAGTATAGATGGGGAATTGACACTACGTTATTTTCGACGATGGTTCTTGTGAGCAAGTGCTGAAACAGCGATACTAAGTTGCCTTAGAATAAATATACACACTTTTTTTGCGATCGGCTGCATAATTCTTATGAAAATATACTGAATGTTATTCCTGTGGATGTAAGCCAAGTATGAGACGTAATCTTGCATGTACGAGGTTCCCAATTATTATTGTGGAATCGGCTGTATTTCTGCCACGAAAATCTACTACGTATGATTTTTAAAAGGAAATTAGCTGCACATAGACGAAATATTGAATAGTGCAGATTGTAGAACCTTTAATAGACAGTACCGTATTCTTTTGTTTACCCAGGAAATGTTCCAGACAATCTATACTAATTAATAAATCTGTAGTTATGAAATTTTTCTGGTAATTTTCGATTTTCCAGGAAAATAATTGATCTTTAACATATATAATTACCACCCTGAAACCGAAAATCGCTTTTTTAAATTTTTGTTTTATTGTGTCTGTTGTCTGGATGTTCGTTACCTTTTCACGCGATAAGATGAACCGATTTATATGAAAATTATTTTAAATTAACCTTCGCTTAACAAGCTTTTAGGCTATATGACATTCAAAATACGTTATTTAAAAGGAGGGGTTATAAGGGGCCTATGATTAATAAACACGAAAATTCTCGCTTATTTTTTTTGTGAAAAATGTTACATAACAAAAGTTTATTTAGCAATTATTTCCGATAAGTTTTATTCTTTGAAATTATTTTGATAGGACTTTAAATATTTAATGAGATAAATGAGTTTTGATTAAAATACAATGCCATCTATTTGTAATGAAATGAAAACAAATGACTACGTCTATAAGGGCCTTGGACAACAATAATCGAAATCTTGAAATATAGCCTACTCTTTCATCTACAGAGAATGTTTCTGTGTTTGTATGGCCTAATATGGAAAAAGCTAAATTAACCATTTGTACAATTATTATTTCACCATTGGAAAGTGTAGTTTCTCAGATGGACTTTTTCAATGTTATTACAGGAACATCTGCTCTCTGGACCAAAATGAACGCATTTTAATTATTTAAATACAATTTAAATTAAGTAACATATTAAATGATTTATCCTTCTATCAAACACGAATGTTCCCTGGATCAAACGTCCTATTTTAAATGTAATTTTATATTTCTTTCCACGAAATGTTTTAGACAATTAGTTAACTTTAAGATTGTAGTTATGTATTTTGAAGAATGTTAGAAGGAAACTAGTTTTCTTTAAATTGCATATATGAAATGGCTTACTTAAACGTGTTATTGTTCTTTGTCAAATCGCAAGAAGAAAGATGGCGTTATTAGTATTATTTTAAATAGTAGACCTACGCCTTTTCTTTACAAAATATAATAGGTAAGTGATAATAATTGTAGGATAAGCAGCTATGATTAGTTGAAACACGTCATTCCGTACCGTTTTTTTTTTTTTGGAAAAAGTATTATGACGTATTAAAAGTGTAATAGTCTTTGTTAATAATTCTTCAATTATTCGTGATGTCACTTACATAAATATTTTAAAAATGGTTGATGAAGTACTATTTCTGTATTTGTTATGAATTATACTGAAAGTTTAGAGTAATATTTTGATATATGTTTTTCAGTACATGTATTAGTGTTGTGAGTGGCCTTTACTTTCCATTATGGACAATAATTTACTACTATTAATATCGTCAATTGCTTTTTCAATATCAATAAAAGGAACATCTGTCCCCAAGATAAACCCTTTATTTTCTCAAATATTTGTTGTAATCTGAAATACTACCTAATATAGAAAGTTGAGTTCTAAAACCATTCTGCTCTTTCCCACGGAATGTTTTAGTTATAACTTTAAGTCTTTTATTTATATTTCATTATAGGGCATCGTTTGTATTATGGCATTAAAAGTTGCACAGTTAAGTATTCATAAACCATTGTTCGGCAACATGAGACAGTCCACATAAAACCTTACACTTGCATGTACTGTATGTATTTTAGTGTTCATAAAGCGTAGCTTAGCAACGTGAGACTAAAGCTATGTATGAGTATGCAATTAAACGTCCTGAAGGTGACTCTATAGCGTTTCCAGACATAAATTCAGCCAAGCTACGTTCGATTCCTGGCAGGGTAGTGAATATTTCCATTGGGACCGAGTGTGTCCCTCTTCTTCTTCTTCTTCTTCTTCTTTCTTCTTCTTCTTCTTCTTCGTCTTCTTCTTCCTCTTCCTCCTCCTCTTCTTCTTCTTCTTCCTCTTCTTCGTCTTCCTCTTCTTCTTCTTCTTCTTCTTCCTCTGCTTCTTCTTTCCTCTCCTCTTCTTCTTCTTCTTCTTCTTCTTCCTTCCTCTTCTTCTTCTTCCTCTTCTTCTTCTTCTTCTTCTTCTTCTTTCTTCTTCTTCTTCCTCTCCTCTTCTCTTCTTCTTCTTCCTCTTCTTCTTTATTCTTCCTCCTCCTTCTTCTTCTTCCTCTTCTTCTTCTTCTTCTTCTCCTCCTCCTCTTCTTCATTCCTCCTCTTCTTCTTCTTCTTCTTCCTTCTTCTTCTTCTCCTCCTCTTCTTCTTCTTTTCCTCTTCTTCTTCCTCCTCTTCTTCTTCTTCCTCTTCTTCTTCTTCTTCCTCTTCTTCTTCTTCTTCTTCTTTTCTTCTTCTTCCCTCTTCTTCCTCCTCTTCTTCTTCTTCCCTTCTTCTTTCCTCTTCTTCTTCTTCTTCTTCTTCTCTTCTTCTTCTTCATCTTCTTCTTCTTCCTCTTCTTCTTCTTCTTCTTCCTTCTTCTTCGTCCAGTCTTCTTTTCCTGTTATTTATTTATTTATTTATTCTGGTGTAGTTAAGGCCATCAGGCCTTCTCTTCCTCCTCCAGGAATACAAATCAATAATTCATTCATTCATTCATTCATTTATTTTATTCCATAGATCTTTGAGCTTCTTTTGGAACATGTCAACCAATATTTCAATTACAATTTTTACAAATTTTTTAGTTTTACAATTTAGTAATTTTCTACAATTTTTACAATGTTGTACAATTTTTTTACATTTTGGCGAGATCTAGTGAGATGAAATTCTTCCAAAATATTACCCGGCATTTGCCTTTTCGGTGGGGGAAACCTCGGAAAAACCCTTCAGGTAATCTTCAAAGGGGGTAATCAATCAAAGGTGTTGATTCAAGGACTCGCCTAGACCATCTGGCTTCAGTCTTCCACGGCTGTGGAAAACCTCGGAAGAAACCAAAGTCAAAGGGGGATTCAACTCAAGCTCTTCAGCTCCGGAACAGCAGCCCAGCGAGTCTGCCGACTGAGCTACATCGATGGCTCTACTAAAAGTATACAATACATAGCCAATCAGATTATTAAATTTACAAACGCAAACGATCATTCATAAGTTGAGCTATATTATAATACAAAACAATTTAATTAAATTTCTATAAACAATTCAACCAGTTGTGATATACAGAAATTGATAATACATATCATTCTTCTACTTCAAATTACAAACACAAACAATTTATCTAGAGCTATATAGATTACTATTCAATTTAAAGCATTACAATTCATCGGCCAAAACTATACTTAACTTCCTCATCTTTTCATTCTTACCTCTTCTTCAATTTTAATCATTCAAGTTGAGCTATACATTAACCATTCAATTTCCTCCTCTTCTTCTTCATCAGCCAAACTATACAAACTTTCTTCTCTTCTGTGCAATTCTTCAAGTAGATTAATTCAATTTATAATCATAAACAATTCAATAACCATTCAATTTCCTCCAATACTTCATCACTAGAGCTACACAGACTAGTAATCATTTTAAGAACATATATAATTCATCAGCCAAACTATACAAACATATACAATCAAATTAGTTCAATTTACAAACTTATTTTCGTTAAGCTATACAATTCATATTAGATTAATTCAATTTATAAGCTTAAACAATTCATCAGTTGACTATACAGTACATACAATTCATCAGTTATGCTAAACAAAAATACAATACATAGTAAACAGATTAAGTCAATATAAAAACATATTTTAGTTGAGCTATATAAAATTGTACATGTCATTTAAGTAGGATAATTCAATTCACAAGCATAAACAATTCATCAATTGTGTAGAAGGTATGAGTATGTAGAAATTTGGTTAATTCTTTTCTGAACCTTTTCTCGTTGTTCTTCAAATCTTTAAGATTATTAGGCAGTGCATTGAAGACTGTTATACATGAATAGCGAACTCCTGAAAAAAAATACACTATAAACAAAGTAAAGTTACACAAGAAATAAAGGAGAGAGAGAGAGAAAAAAAACACTATAAACAAAGTAAAGCCACACAAAAATATACACAGGTTGCAGTCACACTGATTAAGTATCATAATTAATTGTATCCTAACTAATTAACTAACATAAACAAGAAACTTGCAATTTTAATCTAGATTAAAAAAGAAAAAGAAAAAAACACAAATCAATACTTCTAGTAATACCTAAAAAAACATTAACTAAGACAAAATTTTCCAATTTAATTTTGAATTGTGATAAAGTCCGTCAGTCCCTGACGTCATTAGGTAACGAATTCCAGAGGTGAGGTATTTCTACAGTATAGGAGGATGAGTATAAAGACGTTCTATGATGAGGGATAGAAAGAAGTGCTTGATGTCGATTTCGAAGAGTTGTACGAAATTGAAAGCGCGATAACAGATAATTCGGAGTAGAAGTATGCATGATTCTAAACAGAAGAGACAGTGAATGTATTGTTCTTCGTTCCTTCAGACGCACCCATGAAAGTAACTGCAGGGAAGGTGTTATATGGTCAAATTTACGAGTATTGCAGATGAATCGTATGCACACATTATGAACACGTTGTAGTCTCTCAGCTAAGAGTGAACTTACATTAGTTAGCGAGGAATCGCAATAATCAAAATGGGGCATTACAAGCGTCTGAATAAGATTCTTTTTTAGACTAAGTGGTAGAAATTCTTTCATATGAAATAAGGAGTCAAGTTGAGAAAAAATATATATATTTTTTTTGTAGGTTGTGACATTACAATATACAGTGTTTCAAAAAGATTTAAGGGATTAAAGGCTTTATTGTGAGTAAACTATTGAACTTAAGTTAATGAAACCAGTCCAGAACGAACGTGGAACTCAAACAGTTTTTTTACACCTACAAATGTTCAATGTGTGTACCATGGCTGACACGGCACACATTCACAAGATAGTCTAGTTCTTTCCACACTCGCATCAACATGGACCAGTCGATAGTGTGTGATGATACGCTGCCGTAGGCCTCCGATATTACGGTGTCAAGTCCGGTGATCGTGGGGGCCACATTGTTTGTGACATGTCCAGTTCTCCAACTACAGTTGCTGTTCATTTCTGTGCGTTGCGCACAAAACATGTCCGAACACGATCCCTGTCTTCCTCTGAGGTTAATAGGCGACCTGATGATTTTCCTGTTCACAGAAAATCTGTTTCTTTCAATTATTTTCAAATTCAGTTTTTTCTAGGTGGGTTCCTTTCGAATTTTATACGAAATTCACATAGGACAGTAGTGTGAAATTCCAAAACGTAGAACGATTTCTCCACCCGTGTAACAACCATTGCACGGCAATAAGGAATACGACCTACACTGAACAAAACAAAACGGCCTAGCGGCAGGAATGTGAACTCTGGGTTTAACAAAACATACACACAAACTGTTTGAAACGTAAGTTCAATAGTTTACTTGCAATAACGTTTTGTAATCCCTCAAATCTTTATGAATATGAAATATGGCGTACAATACATGTTATTTGAATGGTGAAGGAATCCAAGTTATTATGTTTGTCTGGATCGATTTAGGCATATAATTATTACAATGGCTATAAATGAGCGAGACAAAATTTTCAACTCTGAAAAATATAGAATAGTCACTCCATATATTCCCTCACACAGCAATCTCAGCGGAATTTTCTGTTAGGGCCTATACAGTATATTCGCGCGTATAAGACGCACTTTTTTTTAACTAAATCATTGATTCAAATATTGGAGTGCGTCCTATATTCGAGACAATTAAAATCATGCTACAGACTTACTTTATAAAACACTAGCTGAAAGCATCCGCCGTTGCCCGGGTTTTCCTTTCTGCTTCTATTTTTAATTAAACTGGTTATTAAATTTTCGGAAATCTCGGAAACCCAACTATACACAACCAAAAGTAATTGTCTTTACTAAGCTTTCCTCGCCCATAAAGATGATTCTTTATGTAACGTCACTTACATGAATTTATGAACTCCTTAGCCAAATGCCTGCCAGGGTTAACTCGATTTAAAACACTTGTAAATCAGCCACCGAAAAGAAAACATTTCATCATGTGCCTGACGTTAAATTGTTTTTTTTTTAATTTATATATTTATTTGTTTTTATATATTTATTTGTTTTTTTATTTGTTTGTTTTTATTTATTTATTTATTTTATTTATTCTGGTGTAGTTAAGGCCATTAGGCCTTCTCTTCCACCGCCAGAAATACAAATAAAGTAATAGAAAAATCAAACTATAAACAAAGTAAAACCCAACGAAAATATAATTCCTTCTCCTCTTTCTGATCAGTTTCAGCATCGAATCAATATATACATATATAATTTAATTTATATTGGAAGATTTTTAACTCTTGACCGCTGTACATCCACTTATATCATACCCAGGTTTTTTTAATACAACTTGAAACTGTATCTCATAAATTCAGAACATATTATATTAATTGTAATTTTATACACAGAATACAGGTACAATATAAACTCGCAATAAGTCATTTTTTAACATAAAGACTAATATTCTGAGAGACGTATAGGCCTACCGGTATTTTAGAAATTAAGAGATTTTTATTTCCACAACGCTTAACATACTAAATTTGCAACGTGAACAACAATATTTTGAGAATTAATGCAATGTTATTTTCAGTATGCTTATGTACATTCACATACCACATTAGCAACATGACAAAAGTATCATTGAATTGCTTATTGATATGTGTAAAATCATTTTTTTTTCACTTCTTTGCGTAAAATATAGTTGTGGATGTGAAAAACACGCAGTTTTTAAGTTAATGTCTGCAACTTTGAGCGACTGTCCTTGAGCTTCATTTTAATATGGCCATTACAAATGCTAGTGGCATTGAAATTGCGGTTGCTTCAAATCGAATGAGTATCCTATCAATACGTGGAATAAAAACATCTCTTTCTATTTTTCCAGTTAATATTACGTTTCGTGCGAGTTTTTCACACCAATAAAATTCTTATTCGTGCATAATTTTGGTGGGTCAATATTTCGCGATAGTACTATTGGTTATTCAATATTAAGTAAATTATGTGGTAGCAATCCTTGTAGTTTCAAAGAATTCTAGAATTCAGTTGGATAAAACAGTTTGCTCACTATCTACAAAACTGCATCGAGAAATTCATAATACGGTCTTGGACTGCATAAAGATATTTATTGCATGAATTATCTAGTTCTAGCCTTCATGATGTGTAACAACAATGTAATTTAATTTCGTGTTAAAATTTCCAAGGCCTCGTGAAAGTCGATGTTGAATACAACAGACAATAAAAAACAATTGACTGTAGAAGATTTTGCATTTTAATATTATACATGAACTAGTGGCTTGTGCAGCAAATGCTGCTGCAAACTAAGTTCGTTTGACGTTCAAATAAAAATTTTTCAGATTTATTTTCAATGAAGAATACTTGTCTTTTTGATAGTTACTTGTCTTTTTGATAGTTATTTGCTTCCATAATAATGAAACATACTCCCTCTGAATGGATTTTTAGTCCAAATACTTTTTCTTGAACCTATCCAACTTCAGTTTTTGAGTTTCAACGCGAAAACGCAAGTATCAATGTCAGGACGATAGCAGTAGCTATTTCAGGTCATTGTAGATTGTACGCAAAAGTTAAAAAATGTCAGGTTTGCTAAGCTTTCGAACAAAAGCATTTTGGTATAGCTGTTGCATGTAGAACTTGAAATGTAGAGCGTAAAATCATTTTATCCTACTAAGAGATCTTGCTGAAATTACCTGGAGACTACAACATTTTCTAGGCCTCTTATTTTATCAGTAAGTAATACCTTTTTATCTTTCCTTAGGAACTGTAATTTTTGCGCTCTCTCGAGCCAATACTGAAGACAATGACACATATCAATATCTACACTACACCGCCATTAATTATATGAAAAAGACCCAACCCCACTGGTTTAATAAGTATAAAAATATTTGATTTTTAATAACAATATTATTATCTTACTTAAGTTTTGTAGTTATATATAGCAGTCACTCAGTAAATTATAGAAATGAAGATCTAAATTAAGATATTCTCTACATTTACTTACATAAACTCAAAACGTTTCACTTTCATATCATCAATGTAGCATTAATATGTATAATTAATGAAAAATAGTCACATCATGATGTTAACTATAATACTATTTAATTTCTAATGGTAATAATGTCATCATGCCACCTCAAGTTTCATAGATTTGAATATCCAATACACAGCTGTACTCAGAAAATTATACACTGCAGAATCAGTTTTTAATAACAAATTGAATTGAGCTTAAATATGTCGGCAATCCTGCAGGTCATGGCCTTCGTGTAATAGCCTATTGTTGATTGTAGTGTGTGTTTTGTTCTGAAATTCAATCAAGTCGGCCGTGATTGAATAAAGTTAGTTCTCAAAACTGACAACAGATGGATTTTGGAAAATAGGAAAATTATGTAGGAAAATTGACATTTCACTGAAAACTACTACTTTTCCGAAAAACTTTGGATGCCAGGCATGAAAATGAGGGGTCACTCATTAAAATCCGTTCAGCCGTTTTCCCGTAATTTCCATTACCAGTTCAAATTATATATAGATATTTGATCTATTTATTTTTATGTTTTATAATTTTAATTCTTTAACAACCATTTGCACAATTTTAATGTTGCCTATGCTTTTCTCCTGGTTATGAAGGTGAAATGTGCATACTTTGGCACATATTGGTCAAAGGGTGTAGATTTGTATAGAGAACATACACACAAACATAAATACATACATCCCACATTCAATTTTATATATTAAGATTATTTATTCTTAAGTGTAAGTTTATGTAACCTAGGTAACATTAAAATTGTAACCAGTGTCCCCATTTCTGTATTCACGCTGAAGTACAAAATCTTGTTACAAGCCTTCGTGTGTACTCCAGCCCACACAACCATCATATTTTGTGTTCAATCTTCGCCCAAGCAAACTATATTGGAATCCTATGAATTTCTACGCTCTATTATAGACTGTGCAACACATCGCAGTATTTTATTGTTTAATATTTTACTTATATAATAATTTATACATGGATTGTATCGATGTTTTAAATTTTATATTAGTATTGACTCATAACAGATGCTTGCGCTTTGTTTAATGTTATTACTGTTTCAAAATACATTGGTTCACATACATGTACATTATATTTAAACAGATGTATTTCTGTATTCATTGGCACAATTTCTAAAGATGACTTAGTTGAATCGAAAACGTTAAATATTCATTAAACAAAATGTGTACAAATAACTTCTAGTTAATTGTTCCAAACAGATAAGTATAGACGGATCTTGTGTTTAATTAATAAAGCAGCTTATCGGATTTCCAATACGGCTTTTAAATTCAAATAGTTGTATTTTAGTTACAAGACCAACGGATCCGAAATCGAGGTTTGTCCCTTTGTTAGGAACTGGGTGTGTTCCTTCCTGTTTTACATTATTTGTGGGTGTTTTTTAAACTATGGCACTGGGACTGCTAATTAAATACTTACTTACTTACTGGCTTTTAAGGAACCCGGAGGTTAATTGCCGCCCTCACATAAGCCCGCCATCGGTCCCTATCCTAAGCAAGATTAATCCAGTCTCTATCATCATATCCCACCTCCCTCAAATCCATTTTAATATTATCCTCCCATCTACATCTCAGCCTCCCCAAAGGTCTTTTTCCCTCCGGCCTTCCCGATTAACAATCTATATGCATTTCTGGATTCACCCATACGTGCTACATGCCCTGCCCATCTCAAACGTCTGGATTTAATGTTCCTAATTATATTAGGTGAAGAATACAATGCTTGCATTTCTGTGTTGTGTAACTTTCTCCATTCTCCTGTAACTTCATCCCTCTTAGCCGCAAATATTTTTCTAAGCACCTTATTCTCAAACACCATGAACCTATGTTCCTCTCTCAAAGTGAGAGTCCAAGTTTTACAACCATAAAGAACAACCGGTAATATAATTGTTTTATAAATTCTAACTTTCAGATTTTTTTGACAGCAGACTGGTTGATAAAAGCTTCTCAACCGAATAATAACAGGCATTTATCATATTTATTCTGTGTTTAATTTCCTCCCGAGTATCATTTATATTTGTTACTGTTGCTCCAAGATATTTGAACTTCTCCACCTCTTCAAAAGATAAATTTACAATTTTTATATTTCCAATTCGTACAATATTCTGGACACGAGACATAATCATATACTTTGTCTTTTCAGGATTTACTTCCAAACCGTGTTTTCCCTAATCGTTTGTGGATTTTCTCCTAACATATTCACGTCATCCGCATAGACAAGCAGCTGATGTAACCCATTCAATTCAAAACCCTCTCTGTTATCCTGGAGGCAATTAAATATTACACAATTTATTAAAATAGTAATTGTTAAAAACTAAAATTGTACATAATATTTTAAGTCTCTTGTTACTTAACTAGGCGATGTAGGCGAGGAGATAATGGCCATTATATAACAGAAAATTCTTTTAAGGTAGCATATTAATGAACAGGTTCTATCGAATATAGGCCGAGAGACATGGTGGCTTTTGATAGTGTCAAATGGGACGACGTTATGTGCGGAAGTCGATGACGTACATCCGGTTTCGACATCCGGCGACCTGGACTTTGTTTCGTGCTATGCCATTGATTATTCTTATCGGTACCACGAAACCATTCAGCCCAGAGCAAATGGCATTATATGTATATTTACCCAATGCTGTATGTAAAGCGTGTCAACTGTTCGGTAGGATATTGTTTTATAATTATGAATGATTGATTCCTTCTACGCACGTTGTCTTCATTCACTTCCTGTAAGTAGGATAGTATAACAGCACTCCTCTACAGTTTAATAGGAGTCTCTCTTTCGATACTGGATGGACATTTTTAAAAGACGTGTAACGAGATTACAATAATACGGAATAATGCACGTATTATTTATTAATTTTCTTTCTCGATTCGTAAATGCACTGTTACAGATCACCGACTCTTGTGACGTACAAGATTTCGAGTTTTCAAGCATCGATATTTTCTTTCTTTGTACAGGGACATCATTTTATTTTTACTAACATTTCTAATATTAACTAGGCTATACCTTTGGATTAACTGTTGAGAACCGGAAACACCGTTTGCTACCCCCTTCCATGACTGCAGTTGGATGATACTGACATAAAATACAAACAAATCACTTTACTAGGTATAGGAGGAAGAAAAGTAGTTCATCCATTTACGTAAACTAGGAAATATCGCGATTTTGAGTTTGATAATTTTCATTAGGTTTTTGTTTAATCAAAATATAGTACAGTATTAACAATAAGTGTTTTTACTCACGAATTGAGCTATCTATTCGGACGTATTCATAATGCAGTGTATATTATACTGTCTACAGCACATTAGCGTACAATTTAGAGAATGAAGTTAAATTGAAAAATAATCATAATATGGATATTTAAACACATTTTTTAAAATGATGGACGTTCATTTCGATACAGGCTTCAGTTCTTTTGTGCATATTATCGCACTATAGACTATTGTACCTAATTCCAATTACCAGTTTCGTACTAATAACTCATGTTGAAATAATTCTGTCCCTACTGTATAAAATAGTAGGTCTACCTTACATACTGTAAATTCAATCTTCACTTCTGCCCGATCCGAAAAGATAAAATTACTCAGACATGCTATCTAATATCCGTCCAAGTGATTTTGTCGCAGGATCGTAGAAAGGGGGCATATCACGTGACAGTTAATTATTTAACGACGCTCTTTTATTTAAGTTATTTAAACAGTTGTATAATATTACGTAGACGTCCAATTCCTAACAGAAATTAATGTTTTCAGAAAAGAGCTAAGACAGCCCAGCCACTAGCCTTTACAGAGGGGCGAACAGAAGCGGGTGGGGGAAACCGGGATGCGACGTAGGCAAACGGACGATAGTACCTGTGCGAAAATATGATTCAATATTGAAAGTTCTTTCGTCACTGGAAAACGCGAACATATTTCTGGAACGTTCTATACTCACTAACCCAGTACTCACTGCATACGCGGCCTTGATTCTGTGTGGAGGACGTTTGGAAGTTTACTAGCAGAGAGGGTGGGAGTGAAGTACATTGAAAAACTCGGGTACAATAAAAATTGAATTAAAAATAAAATGATGTCTCTGTATAAATTAACTCTTTTGGATGAGGTAGCCTACTGCTTGAGATAGACGTTGAATTATATTCATAAAAATCAATAAATTTAAGGGGGTACATACAGCATCGAGTACTGAAAAATTAGTAAAATTCGATATTATGTTTTCTCAGCAATGTATAACTCTGTAGTCTTCAAATCTGTTATGCTCAATAAACTTTCTGCAGGATGAGCTGTAACTACTGTCATTAATTGAATGGGTGAGTGGAAAAAGAGTAACATTCCAAAAAATGCGAAAATAAACTGAGATAGCAAAGTTGTTCATATATCATAGTCGTACCTATTGAGCAGAAAAAGAGTAACATTCCAAAAATGCGAAAATAAACTGAGATAGCAAAGTTGTTCATATATCATAGTCGTACCTATTGAGCAGAAAAAGAGTAACATTCCTACGAAAATGCTAATGCCAATGGCAGAAAAGAGTAACATGACCTGAGATAGCAAAGTTTTCAGTTGAGTAGTCGTACCTATTGAGCAGAAAGAGTAACATTCCAGAAATGTTAAAATAAACTGAGAGTGGAGCAAAGTTGTTCTATATCAGTAGTCTACCTGCTTCCAGCGCAGAAAAAGAGTGTACATTCGTTTAGTTTCTTAACTGTTTATTAGTGCTTTGTTATGCGAAAATAAATCATAGCAAAGTTGTCATATTCATAGCAGAGCAGAAAGTGTTGCAATGTTTGATCATTCTTTTTTAGTAGATAATATTTTAGGACCTTTATCAACATCTAGCTTATTTAGCGTCTGAATGAGATGAAGGTGATAATGCCGGTGAAATGAGTCCAGGATCCAACACCGAAAGTTAACCAGCATTTGCTCACTATTGTGTTTGAGTTGAGCGCTGGCAAGGTAAAATCGTTTAGAAAAACCAGGTGTTCATCATTCAGGTAACTCGCTTTATCCCAACGTCGGATAATCGAACCCGGGCAGCATTTGTTCTGGTTTCAACCAGGTAACTCGCCAGACGCGGGCCATCTGGTTTTCCGGCCAGTTACTCCACAGGCTTGGACTGTTTGATCGTCGTTATTCTGTCTGCAAGATTTGGAAAATAGTTTCTGAAGTTAGTGTCTTCCAGTAAAAAACAACAATGTCAGAAGAGGAAGATAATGAGCCAAGAAGAAAGAAAGGAAAGGTGAACAAGAATACACATACAAAATAAATGGAGAAAATATCTAGGAGTACGGGAGAAGAGTTTGTAACCTACAAAGGTGTGTTAGTTGAGACCAAAAAACAACATTGTAACACCGTTTTTATGATTGTTTCTCTTTCCACATTGAAAAAAGTATTTGTACACTTTTTTCGACAGTTACGCTATAAAGAAAACTTAGTAATTTTTCAAAATATTTCTGTTCATTTTAAGAAAAATTTCATTTGACTGGAAGAAGAGTAACATTCCCAAACTTTAAACAATCAAATCTAAAAAACCAATTTATATATTAACAAACAAATATAAAGGCTGAGATACTTGTAACTAGTAGTAAATGTGACCCATTACAAGTTTTTTGATTAAATTAAAAATAAAGTCACAAAACAGTTTTCTTTTATTATCTCGAAAGCATGATTTTGGAATGTTACCACTTTTCCACTCACAGATTCAATTATAGGAGGTTATTCTTTGAGATATTTTAAACAAAAAATTTTAATACAATTTTGCTCGTTTTCTTCCTTTTCGAGATAAAAATTGTTTTATATTAAATATTTCATAACGTGTTTTGAGAAAGCCATTAATTTAATTTCCAATATGCTCAGTCAGTTTTAGAGAGCAGGCTATTATTAATAATTAATAAATGACTGAAAGAATTTTAGTTATGTCCTTTAAATGTGCAGAAATTTGATGCATTTGGAATACTACGAACAATCGGCGAAAGATACCTAGAGAAGAATAAAGAAGTGTACGTAGTATTTGTGGACCTAGAAAAGGTTTTTGACAGAGTGGATTGGAATAAACTGATGGGGATTGTTCACCAATCTTTAGGCCTATATGAAATAAGGAATTAAAAAGTCAGGATAGCAGAAGAAATATCACAAGGAAGTGAAATAGGTAGAGGAGTACGTCAAGGATGCCATTTATCACCAACCCTGTTCAACATCTACATGGAGGATTTAGTAAAGAACTGTTTTCAAAATATGGGAGGAGTGATAGTAGGAGGAAGAAGAATAAAGTGCATAAGATTTACTGATGATATGGCGTTATTAGCAGAAGAGATGATGCTAAAGATATGTTACTGGAGCTAAATAACTGCTGTGAGCAGTATGGGATGACGATAAATGCAAATAAGGCGAAGTCCCTGGTCATAGGAAAAAAAATAAAGAAGGTAAACGTGCGAATTCTAAATGAGGCAGTAGACCAAATAGACAGCTTCAAATACTTGGGGTGTACTATAAGCAGTAACACGAGCTGCTGCCAGAAAGTGAAAAGGAGAATAGCAATGGCAAAGGAAACTTTTAATAGAAAAAGGAGCATCTTTTGCGGACCTCTGGAAAAAGAACTAAGGAAGAGACTAGTGAAGTGCTTTGTATGGATTGTGGCATTGTATGGTGTAGAAACATGAACATTACGATTAAGTGAATAGAAGCATTTGAATGGATATGGAGAAGTATGGAACGTGTGAAGTGGACAGAAAAAATAAGAAATGAATCTTTGTTGAAAAGAGTGGATGAAGAAAGAATGATGCTGTAACTGATCAGGAAGAGAAACAAGAATTAATTGGGTCACTGACTGGGAAGAAACTGTCTGCTGAAGTATGCACTGGAAGGAATTGTGAGTTCGTGGTAGAAGAAGATATCAGATGATAAACGACATTAAGATATATGGATCATACCAGGAGACAAAGAGGAAGACAGAAAATAGGAAATATAGGAGAAAGCTGGGTTTGCAGTGAAAGGCATGCACTTGGACAGAACACTGAATGAATAAATGAATGAATCAGTCATGTCAATTGATGCCCATGGGAGCAAGCGCGCGCTTTAGAGCTCAGGAGAGCCTGAGCGCTTTACAATGGAAAGGAAAGAGACAGACGAAAAAGGTAGTATATGCTGCTTGGTCGAGCTATAGAGAACTATAGAGAACTTATTAAAGCTGTATCCATGTTAATTTTTAGATTTGTCTGAGAAGTATAAGTGCATTATAAGAATGTAAGTTTTAATTTTAATGCTCATTTTTCACAAGTTTGATTTTTTATTCAAAATAAATATTTTCTCAACTTTTTTTTATAGAAAAGTGAAATTTTCAGATATGGGCCTATTTATTTAGTAGCCTTACAGAATGTTTTCATAAATCTAATGTACCGTAAATACGTATGACTGAAGATAATGTATTGAACATTTTTTTTTAAATATTCGCATGGAAATTGTTTGTAAGGAAATGAATTAACAAAGCAACTACTGTTACATCATAAACAAAAGATATGTGCCCATGTGTTGTAAAAATATCAGCTCTATAGCTTCAGCACATTTCGAGAAAATAATTTAATATTGCGATGTTAGGAAGTTGCTAATCAATATCATCTTAAAAGCGTAATGCGATAAGAGTTTTGTTATGTAATATTATTTACACTTAAAACATATACAGCACCTAGATAACTTTGCTTTCTACTATAATATTGTTTTGATTAGTTTGGTTACTTTTATAAGACTAAAGGTACTATCAATATCAATTCCACCTTATCATGTCATACTCAGTCTCTCTCTCTCTCTCTCTCTTTTTTTAGTATTTCATCCATTTAGTACAGTATAGCAGTATAGTTGTACTACTATGGAATTTATATGAATATTTCTTCTTAACTCTTTATTATGTTATTAACGTTTAAAACACAAGTGCAATATTAAGAAATCAGTGTTAGTACTTTTGTTTTACAGACAATATAGATAATATCAAACATAAAGAAGCCATATAAAAATAACGACATAAAATTTCACGTTCCGTTTGAAGTTTGTGCACCACTGTTTTTCTTAATCCAACAGGCTGCTTATTCATATACATAACCAGGCTTCGAGACTTCGGACCCAATAGAGCAGTTCAGTGGGAAATCCGCATAACTTCGTTCTGAGTATAGTGGTAAAGCGTACAGTGATTGAGGGTACTGTAGAATGAATGCCAACAAATACGCAAAGGAAAACGCTCTGGATTTGAAAGTTCTGACGAATATTTTGGTTTTCTTACAAACCTATTTTCAAACTGTGTCTGAAACTATTAAACGGTTAGAAAAGTCAGAGCAAGAGATGCCGGACGCCCTCAAATTAATTGAGGAAATGACACAGAGAATTGAGACTCCAAGTACAGGTTATTAAACAGAAGTGGAAATCAATTTTTTTGTAAAAATAACAGATATGGAACATTGTGTAATATAAACAGCAAATTAGAAGACATTTATTTATTATTTTACTTGGTTATTTAACTATTTAACGACGCTGTATCAACTACGAGGTTATTTAGCGTGGATGGGATTGGTGATAGCGAGATAAAGCCGAGGATTTGCCATAGATTACCTGATATTTGCCTTATGGTTGGTGAAAACCTCGGAAAAAAAACCAACCAGGTAATCTGCCCAAGAGGGAATGGAACCCGCTCCCGAACGCAACTCCGGATCGGCAGGCAAGCACCTTAGCCGACTGAGCTACACCGGTGGCTTTAGTAGACATAGTCACTCGAGAATACAGGACTGTCACTTAGAGACTGCAATGATGTTAGGTTTTTTCGTTTTGCTCCTATCACGTCATGCGACGTAGAACGCAGCTTTTCACAGTACAAACTGTGTTTGGCAGATAACCGAAAAAGATTTACGTTTGAGACACTGAAAATGTATCTTGCAGTACATTGCAATTCGGTACTGTAACTGCACTTCCTAATTACGACCAATAGGATAAATGAAGGAATTAAAATTGATACATGTTTATTTCCACCATTAACACTGTGTATAATTAAACACAAATGCTTATAAAAGACAGGAGAATAAATGTTTTTCATATTCTCTTGACATTGTCATTGTGTAATGTATATTTACTTTCAGAATGTACATATGTGTGCGTTCCCCCATACTACCGTACTCTGCTCTAAATAGCAACGTTGTTACCTCAACACATCTCTACCTTTCACTATCTGCAGCGAGTCAATAACCTATAGTACATGCACAGTAAACTTATTGTATCGGGTCCAAAGTCTCGAAGCCTGTACATAACCCTTCCTCTTTCCATACTTAGCGCTTGATGCCCGCGCACGACGTCAAGGTCAGAAAAATGCGCTTGCTTTGACATCACTGGAATAAGTGAATGAATGAATGTTCCCAAACGATGACGAAATCAAAGACTACCTACTAAAAGATGAAACAACTATAATTTGAAGCCAGGACAGATCATTTGCTGGTGTAATTCTCATGGTTGATGATGATGATGATGTTTTATTATAGTTGTTAGTAATCAGAGTGAATAAAAGCGGAGAGAAATTGGCAGTGATAGTGCTATTGCCTGAGTCTTGGACTTCCCAAGATTGAGAGATGCTTTTCGGACGCACCTAAAATATCTAACGATGGAGTTGCGGGAGGCCAGGGATATGCAAATGCTCACGTAGACGTGATTAACGTAGATCGGAGGGCGGTATGCTGGAGGATGCATGCCGTGCGTTGCCGCGGTTCCGCGAAGGTCGGACGTTAATCTGGGACATGCCTGCAGATACAATTGCCGCCGCCACCGCTCCGCCCCCCGCTTTCACGTATTCGGGCCTCTGGAGACCCTCGGTCGACCGGCCAGCCTATCTCAAGTCATGGGACTTCTTACTAAATGAACTGATTCCTCATCACAACGTACGCTATGAGCCTATAAAATATTTAATGATGAAACTTGGGTTTTGACATAGAATATAGTCCGGGTCAGCTTACTTCATACCCAAAGGTTGAAACCTAACTATTTTACCCCATTACTATAAAGAGTGTTTCTGAGGTGGTGTTACAAACTTTCAGGGATGATGGGGAAGGACACATGTATCAATTTGAGATAAGGAACCATGGTCCCGAAATGACCGAGTCGAAAGTTACAAGCAAAAACAGTTCTGTGGAAATGAAATAATTTTATTCCTCTGTACACCTAATTTATCTGTATTTATCCGTACATCTTAGACATGGGCTATTCCATCGACCGAAATATAGAGAAAATTGACCTTCCAATTTTTAAATACAATGAAACTTTTTCTGTCCGTTGACAACTGTGATACAATGCTTTGTGCAAAGTTTGAGGCATCAGAACTTCATAGTGTTTAACTTAAAAATATTTAAATTTATCGTATTTTCATAAAATTAGCAAATTTAAACTGTTGTGGCTCCGAAACCCTTTCAAGCAGTGATCAAAATCATGGTCTATTTTGAGGCTGAGAAGTTGAAGTTTATATTGACATGTAAACAGTTTTTCTTACTTTTTATGGAAATGGAGAAATTTAGATTTTTCTTCATTAAGACGCCTTTGCCCACGAAAAAATATTTTTAAAAGACATGGTTAGATTCCGCATTGAAAGTACAAATAAACACATATTTTTTACTGGTGCACCGTTGATAAGAAAGTATTGAAAATATCAAATAAATAAAATAAAAATAAATAACAAAGGGTATTTTAAAGGAAAACACAATTTTTTTTAAATTTAATTTACCGGAAACAACAATAAAAGTGGGCGAGTGATTTAAAAATCCATATTGCAGGAAGTTTAAAAATGGTGATCCACACATATCATAGGGTATTTTAAAGAATTTTTTTTTTTTTTTAAATTTAGTCATTTTTCATCAAAAATACCATCCTCTCCCCTTAAATTAAGGACATCAGTCGTTGTGTTCATTTTGTGTTGAAATGGATAGTGACATTTATATAAACTTTCAAGGTTCATTACTTAAATGCTACAAATTTATGTTTCCACAGGTAATGAAAGGAGGAAAGTTTTGTAAAATCTAAAGCAGGCTAGGTGCAAAGAAATGTCAAAGAAACCACCAACAGTAAATCTAGCATAATCGTAAACCTTGAAACGACATAACGCATTATAATTACAATGACTTTATTACAATCTTTTTTTTTTTTTAATTACAGTGCCGCCACTGATAGACTTTCCCACATGCAAAGAATATCAACAACTCTACGTAGAAGTCAATCATTCCCTAAAGAAGTGAAGTGAGGCTGACGTCATATTTCCCCTACTTACGAGTTGTGCAGGCCTGTTATAGGGGGTAACGGGACCGATATGGCATAGTTGCGCCCCGCGGTCAATTGAGAGACCTAGGCATGGCATAATTGCGCCCCAAAGAAATCAGGTAGCATAATGGACATGGCATAGTTGCGCCCTGATAGGCATAGTACACACGAAAATGATTGTCATAATATAAATAAGTTACTTAAAAATGTTGCATTGAAATCAGGTAGGCCTAGCATATGATCAATTTTGCTATTTAAAATAACACTTTTTTATTGATCACACACAATAAATGAACTGCATTTTTTGTTTCTACATCGATATCTTAACCCTACGGTACAGGGTTTCGAAAATTTAAACTTAGAACCATTGTGAATTATTAACTCTTTACCCTTTTCACTAAACTTAACATTCATTTTAAATTAACCTCACTATACGCCACAGACGGTGTGAAAATCACTAATAAAATGTCAAGACTGCTAAGGCCCCATATTCCAACGACTCACTCATTTGAATATGTCAGTTAATAAAGTACTGCCAACTTCATGGTGTCCATTTTAACGGTAGGCTATTGATAATAATCACTGCATAAACAGTAGAAAAACAGTTAATGAAGTACTGCCAACTTCATGGTGTCCATTTTAACGGTAGGCTATTGATAATAATCACTGCATAAACAGTAGAAAAACAGTTAATGAAGTACTGCCAACTTCATGGTGTCCATTTTAACGGTAGGCTATTGATAATAATCACTGCATAAACAGTAGAAAAACAGTTAATGAAGTACTGCCAACTTCATGGTGTCCATTTTAACGGTAGGCTATTGATAATAATCACTGCATAAACAGTAGAAAAACAGTTAATAAAGTACTGCCAACTTCATGGTGTTCATTTTAACGGTAGGCTATTGATAATAATCACTGCATAAACAGCAGAAAAACAGTTAATAAAGTACTGCCAACTTCATGGTGTCCATTTTAACGGTAGGCTATTGATAATAATCACTGCATAAACAGTAGAAAAACAGTTAATAAAGTACTGCCAACTTCATGGTGTTCATTTTAACGGTAGGCTATTGATAATAATCACTGCATAAACAGTAGAAAAACAGTTAATAAAGTACTGCCAACTTCATGGTGTCCATTTTAACGGTAGGCTATTGATAATAATCACTGCATAAACAGTAGAAAAACAGTTAATAAAGTACTGCCAACTTCATGGTGTTCATTTTAACGGTAGGCTATTGATAATAATCACTGCATAAACAGTAGAAAAACAGTTAATAAAGTACTGCCAACTTCATGATGTCCATTTTAACGGTAGGCTATTGATAATAATCACTGCATAAACAGTAGAAAAACAGTTAATAAAGTACTGCCAACTTCATGGTGTTCATTTTAACGGTAGGCTATTAATAATAATCACTGCATAAACAGTAGAAAAACAGTTAATAAAGTACTGCCAACTTCATGGTGTTCATTTTAATAAATATTAAATCGAATAAGAAATCAATAAGGTTGGTTGATTACGAGGCTCGAGTTTCCTTAGTCTCTTTCTCTCTATCTATTTCATCGGGGCGCAACTATGCCATGCCCTTTTCTCTACCTGATGGGAACGGGGCGCAACTATTCCCACAAAACAGGGACTCTTTTTTATCTGCTGCATCTTATCTGACCGTGGGGAGTCACTATGCCCTGCCCAACGGGACTTCGTGCCCAGTCTGTACTATTTAAAACAGTGACCGGCATGTTCCGTGCTCTGTGACGTCATACGACGTAGCCTCCTTGCTCTTTGCTCGGCAATCTCTGCATACTGAGCACAGCGAGGAGAGAAGGTTCATCTGAACAGTGGTGTGCGGCGTCTATGCACTGACAGAGCGCGATCCATTCTTCTGAGATAGTATGGGAACAGCACAATTACAATACATTTGTACGAAAACAAAACTGTACAACCTTCATAAATCAATGTAACAAAATATTTTGGTTTGTAATCAAATTTAATGTACTTACAATAACATTAAACTCATAATACAGCCACTTGCAGAAGCGTTTGCATATATAAATGAAATTCCGAAACTGCTATAAACATACAAGCATATAAATAAATACTTTAAGCAGTACTGAAACACTTTATCTACTCGGAAACTTGAAAACAGTTCAAGTGTTTTTAACACACATTTCTCTACATAATATACAGATTAAACTATATAGGCCCTATCTTGGTGAGTAGTATGCAAAGTATACTGTATTTAAACTTTTGAAACACACCATCACTTTGTGTAACTACTGTGCCCAAGCTAAACACTTTGTCGAGATTTTTTTCCTCTTTTTTCGCGCACTAATTTTGCAATATTTGGAGTCATAATCTGGCTAACACACAAGCGAAGAAATGTTTCAAGTTCAGATCAGACAGGTGGTTTCTATGTTGTGGTTTGCAGATCTTCATACAAGAAAAGAACTGTTCACATACATACGTAGATCCGAATATGCTCAACATCCTAGCAGCAAATCTATGCAATCGAGGGAATCTTGCCTGGGGAAATCTTCTATAAAATGTAGATAGATCCTTTTTGTTTTCAAAGCGGTCTTTCATTTCAATATCATTTTGCAAATCAATGACTTTCAGTTGCAATGATGATGGAACACTGTCAATATTCACTGAAAATGTTGTCGCAAATATGGAAATACCAGATTGAAGATTTGCAAACTCTTGAAATCTGCATTCAAATTCCTGACTCAGTTCTTCTAATATTTGTACATACTTATTCGTGCCTGTAATTGGGTGACATACTGTAGACAGACTCAACTGCTCGCTCTCCCAACGTCACAACTGCAGCATCTGCCGGCCACTGATTTAAAAGTAACCAAAAATCATAATATTTTGATTTATTTCGATTTTCATTTTTTTTTCAAATATTTACTATTTATTTCTATAAGCTCTTATATATAAATAAGATTATTGTTTGCTTCTCCGGAAAAATATTCTAAGTTGCAATTACGTCGTTGTCCCTCCGGAACCTGACCAGTATATGGAATGAAGTAAAGAATAAGAGGATGGAGGAATGTGTCAGAAAATTAATAGAAAAAGGGATGGATTAGGAATGGAATAGAAAGATATGAAACAAAGAAAGAATTAAAATACATAATGTAGACGGAGACGGAGAAAAAGTCATAGACACACAGCTAGATATGGAAGAATAAGAGGATGGAGGAATGTGTCAGAAAATTAATAGAAAAAAGGGGATGGATTAGGAAGTGGAATAGAAAGATATGAAACAAAGAAAGAATTAAAATACATAATGTAGACGGAGACGGAGAAAAAGTCATAGACACACAGCTAGATTGAGAAGAGAAGAGAAGAGAAGAGAAGAGAAGAGAAGAGAAGAGAAGAGAAGAGAAGAGAAGAGAAGAGAAGAGAAGAGAAGAGAAGAGAAGAGAAGAGAAGAGAAGAGAGAAGGAATTTAAATAGAATAAGAGGAAAAGGAAAAAGAAAATAAAGGAAAAAGTGAGGGCACAAAGTAAAAGAAACAGGAGGAAACGAAGGAGAAAGAGGTGAAAAAATACAAAGAAGAAATGCAGAAAGGTGACGGCACAAGTGGATGAGAAAAAGTAAGAAATAAACATTGGGCAGGAAGTGAAATAATGGGGAGCAAGGAGAGGAAATAGAATTGCTTCTGCAGGATACAATGTTTCCTGTACTTGGAATCACTGAATCAAGTCGTCGCTTCCCACGAGTTAGCGCAGGTGCCGGTATTGAAATGCATTTCATTGATAGGACTTGGGACGAGATGAATGGGCAATATGCAGGCTGCCGTCCGCCGCTTCCCGTGCATTCACTGCGCCGCACCGCGGATATGAATCAAACTGCGCTGGCTGCTACTATTGCGACCCATTTCATACATGCTAAGAAGCTCCGGTTTCCCTCATTATGTACCGTGTGTTACTGTTTAAAGAATCTATTTGCATTAGTAGCTACTGAATTACTGTTCTCATACATATCGTGGCGTTCAGTAAATTGATATGTGTACATTTTAGAAATGATTTTACGTCCTTTATTGTATCTTTTTCTCCCCTTTTTCTTTCTGAGTTTCTTTTTCTATATTCCGCTTTTCTTTAATTTCCTTCCCTCATACATTTCCTCTCTTATTTCCTTGTTTTATTACCTCAGTCTATACTCGTACATGTTCTGTTTTTGAATCATTTCGAGGGAAAAATTGCATCGAACCCGGGACCTTTGGTTAAACGTACCAACGCTCTACCAACTGAACCACCCGGGAACTCTACCAGACACTGATCCAATTTTTCCCTCTATATCCACAGACCTCAAAGTGGGCTGACAACCGTCAAGCAACCAACATTGAGTACATACTAACTCTGTATGACTTAAATTGTGGTTTTCTGTTAACGAACGGTGATGTTTATTATGCAAATCAAGCTTTCAGATATAACTCTTGTAAAGGTGATTTGAATAATTTTGAGGGAGTTATACCTGAAAGCTTGATTTACTTGTTCTGTTTTACTTAATTTCTCTTCTCTTCTCTTCTCTTCTCTTCTCTTCTCTTCTCTTCTCTTCTCTTCTCTTCTCTTCTCTTCTCTTCTCTTCTCTTCTCTTCTCTTCTCTTCTCTTCTCTCCTTCTCTGTTCTCTCTTCTCTTCTCTTCTTCTCTTTCTCTTTTCTCTTCTCTCTTCTCTCCTCTTCTCTTCTCTTTCTCTCTTCTCTCTTTCTCCTCTTCTTCTCTCCTTTTCTCTCTTCTCTCTCTCTCTCTCTCTCTTCTTCTCCTCTTCTCTCTCTCCTCTCTCTCCTCTTCTCTCCTCTCCTTCTCTCTCTCCTCTCCTCTCTCTTTTCTCTTCTTCTCCTCTCTCTCTCCTTTTCTTCTCTTCTCTTCTCCTTTCTCTCTCCTTTTCTCTTCTCTCCTCTCTCTCCTTTCTCTCTTCTCTTCTCTTTTCTCTCTTCTCTCCTTTCTTCTTCTCCTCCTTCTCTCTTCTCTCCTTTTCTTCTCTCTATGAAGATAATTCTTTATCTCCTCTTCTCTCTCTTCTCTTTATTTTCTCTTCTCTTCTCTTCTCTTCTCTTCTCTTCTCTTCTCTTCTCTTCTCTTCTCTCTCTTCTCTCTTTCTCTTCTCTTTTCTCTTCTCTTCTCTTCTCTTTCTCTCTTCCACTCTTCTCTTTCTTCTCTTTTTCTTCATTTCTCTCTTCTCTTCTCTTCTTCTTCTCTTCTCTTCTCTTCTCTTCTCTCTCTCTTCTCTTCTCTTCTCTTCTCTTCTCTTCTCTTCTCTTCTCTTCTCTCTCTTCTCTTCTCTTCTCTTCTCTTCTCTTCTCTTCTCTTCTCTTCTCTCCATTCTAACTGCCTCTTTATATGCATCTCTTTACTGTTTCACTCTGTTCCTCTTTTATTTACATTGTCTTTATTCTTTATTTAATTCGTTTGTGTCTTTCCTCGATGTTTTTTCCTACACTATTTCTCTTCCTTTTTCATTCTTTCCTTTTTTTTTTTTTTTGCTTTACTTCCTCTTTTGACTTTAAATGTCTATGTTAGATGTACAAAGAAAAATTGTACATTTCGGGTCGAATTATTTAGTCGTCACTTACAAACTGAGGAAACACTTATATAATGAGCGTTTCCTTAGCACTTATTTTGGATCGTATTGCAAGACAAACTCTTTGATATGCACCGAGCATTTCCTTGACATCGAAATAAATATGGCAACAAGGCTAGACGTGAGCGCGTTCGTACATTCAATTGTTTTCCAGCGCCTTCAATTGTTAAATCGGCATTATTATCGTACACAAATACAGAAGTAAATATTATAGAGCTAGAAATTATACAAATGTCGAGAAATCATTTTACAGAAGAAAGAAGTGAGCTAACAGAACTAATTATGGACTATAGAGATATCGTCGAAAGTAAAAAAAATCTGATAATTGTTCTCTCCTAGACAAAAAAGTGACATGGTACAAACTTGCAGTTGAGTTTACTGTAATTTCCGGAAATATTCCTGTATGTAAATCATTATAATTTATTTTTCAGTTATTTTTATGGTAAATAAAGTGGAAGTGATATAATTACGCAGATTTTATCAGCTTATTTATTGGATAGAATACATGAAAATAACACTTTCTTGGGGCGTGAATACTTTTGTGAAAAAAAATACCACTTAAAATTACCTGAAATGATGCTGTAGCATAAAATCTCAAAGCGACCAGTATTTTCAGCAGTGGTGAAACCGGTAAGCCTCATGGCTGTATTCTGAATTTCAATTAGAGACACCAGAATATCCATAACAGTGTTCTTGTTGAAACGGTATCTCCTCTTAAATTGTTGTATATTGTATATCTATAAAGGGTTTTCCATATCTCTGATATATAGTGAAACACATTTTCATTTTCTATTTATAGGTAAATTGTATACTGGATTACAATGCATATGAGGAAACTAAATGTAAGCTGACAAGCTACCTTTTGAATAAGTGTTCACTTGAGTGGGATTTATGAATTGGAAATGATTATCAACGTAAGGGCACTTACGATAAGTGTTGACTATGAATTCGGCCCTTAGGGTCGTATTCATAGACAAGACTTTGGACCAAAGTTGACTTTGGAAAGTACAAAGTCACCATTTTCCTATTCACAGTCGACACTTTGACGAAAATAAACTTCAATCGTGACTTTACTTCGAAGTCGCCGAAAATCTAGACTTTGACTTTGACTTTCGTTCGTGGACATAAGAAAAATGGCTGATTTTTCGAAAATTGTTGAATTTTCCGAGAATATTGAGGACATATAGAGGATTATTAAAGCTGTTCATGTTCTTTAGCGTATTATTAGATATAGATAATAAATTCAAATCAAGGTACAGAGTTGATAAACAGACGTATTAGATATCCTCGTCATGTTTCAATATTCATTGATGAATAATAATCAACTGGAAAAGGTGTAGAGCTTGAAATGGATGATGATGATTATAATGATGATGATCTGTTATATTAGGAGACTTGTGGGAGAGAAAGAGGTTACTGTAGATGTATGTATGTATGTATGTATGTATGTATGTATGTATGTATGTATGTATGTATTAACACTACAATTGTATACACCCGGTGGCAGTGATATATAATATATAATTACAATTACTGCAATAAACCTAGGACTATAAATAAAAACTATTTTATAATAACGCCTACGGTAAGTAAATCTAACTTACAAGTACTTCTATTTCACCCAACTATTACCAATTTAAATAATTACATATCACCTTAATTAATTACATAGCAACTTAATTACATATCATCTTAATTAATTACATATCACCTTAATTTATTTATATATCAACTAAATTACATATCATCTTAATTAATTACATATCACCTTAATTTATTTACATATCAACTAAATTACATATCATCTTAATTAATTACATATCAACTCAATTGATTACATATCAACTCAATTAATTACATGACACAACTTAAATAATTACACTGCATCTCCAATTAAATTTTCAGCTAATCTTCTCAACCTTTCCTTATGTATGTATTTATTTTAAGAGGACCACCCGCAGGTAAGCTGTTCCAGTCTACTATTGTGCGGTTAACAAAGGAAAATTTTGCCACGTCCGTTCTTTGTTTTCTACATTTAAACTTTCTAATATGATCAGCCCTTCCTAGCTATGGTGGTGTTGCTAATTTAGCATTGATATCGGTCCATGCTTTGTGTCCCATTTGTGCCTTAAACAATGGGGTGAGTCTGGTTTTTCGTCGCCTTGATTTGAGAGGTTCCCACCCTAAATCTTTCACTATCTCCTCACCATGTCCCTTCCCCATTTATACATATTTTGCTGCCCTGCGTTGGACATTTGAGCAAAGGTTGAGAAGATTAGACTGAAAATATAATTGGAGGTGCAGTGTAATTATTTAAGTTGTGTCATGTAATTAATTGAGTTGATATATAATTAATTAAGTTGATATGTATAAGACAAACTTCTTCGAGTGTTTCCGTTTAGACTTTCCCTACTGTTTTCTTTTCACGATTGCTTCATTGTCCCCACATAATCATTTCATCGTCGCATAATGTCTCCTGCAGTTGACAAGGACGGTAACTAATAGCCAATTGACATATATGCAATATGCATTTGCATGTAAATCAGATATGTATTAAAAATCGAACGTGTCTGTATCGACGTCACATCCGTTTCTGGTTCGAGCAAGACCCAGGACTGGAAATCCGTTGCATTCCTTCATATAGTCGAGGGAAGGGGAAGCTGAAAAATGGGCTATAGTTGATGTGGAGGATGTGGGCGTGGGGACCTCCCCTTCTTCCTGTACGACCCGCTTCCTTTCATCAAGACGTGGCGCTCATTCCAGATCATCTTAACAATCCCTTCAGCTGACATTTCTTCCTCATATTCAAACTGAAGGCTTCACAGAAACAACTATGTGTATACAAGTGATATTATTATAATTATTACTATTTCATGTAAATATAATTGGATGTACCTACAAAAGGAAACTAAATGTATGGACATGTACGTTTTCACCGGCATACTCAATGCAACATACTGATGTAAATGATACATTCTTACGTAATTAAGCACGGGTACATAAGTAGAATCTTAGGGTCGTATTCATAGACGAGACTTTGGACCAAAGTTGACTTTGGAAAGTACAAAGTCACCATTTTCCTATTCACAGTCGACACTTTGAGGAAAGTAAACTTCAATCGTGACTTTACTTCGAAGTCGCCGAAAATTTACACTTTGACTTTGACTTTCGTTCGTGGGGGGAAGAAAAAAAAGAGGCTGATATTTGAATTTGCCGAGAATATTGAACAAATACCTTACTATAATAATACCGGATAGCTAGCAGTTTTACGTGCTAACGACGATGGTGCTGCTACCTACCTTCCGGGATAGAGATACTCGCGAAACAAGCTGTAATCAACTGCAATGTATATTGTTGCTGGGCTAGTTAATTTGTTAATAGTTTTATGAATTAGTACTAGTGTTAAAATGTCAGGTGTATATGTGCTGTTTATAATTGTGACAATTGCAGCATTACAAATTGCTCCAGATCGTACTTTAGATTTCCGACAGTTCATAAAACGTGAGTCAACAACATTCTTTAGTAGGCCTAATTCCTTCGTCTTTGTGTTGATAGAAAAATAGAAATTATATTTTTTATTTAGACTTATAAATAAAGAGAAGTTAAAATTTATTGGATTTTAAGGTTTTATCAAATTAAGTTTTATTGTTGTCCACATGCCTTTACTAATTATTACAAGCATCAGATTACTAGCAATTTTATCTTTGCAGTTGTTAGCAATGCGTATATAAAACATTACTGTAAATTCATTCCTAATATCAGATTGATTTTGTCTCGGTAAACCAAAGAAAAACTATGTAACAATTAATTACGGAAAGTAATATGAAGTATGCAATATTTCTCATAATATGCAGCTTTGATATAAGATAATAATTTTACATTAAATATTATTTAACATTTCTTAAGTGTTTCATATATAATTCCACATTAGTAACTCACGTTTTAAACAATAGTCCGAATAATATTTGTATATGTGGACGTAATTCCATTCCTCTGCGCTAGATGTCAGGTCCGCGATTTTTCGCACTCGCGCCAATGCTGCTAGTATACAGCTGTCCGGTATTATTATACAGACGTGGACAAATTATTAGACTAAATTAATTATATGTGCAACGAAGTTGTATTTATCGGTAGAAATAATGAACAAAAATGTATTTTGCACAGATATAATGAACAGAAAATTGAGGCTTGAGATTTCTAATATTTTGTGAACATTCCCTTATTCTTTATCAACATGTTGATTTTGTCAGGGATGCTGGAAACCAAAATCTGACACTTTCCTTGCATATCAGCATCATTTAGCCAGATATCAGACATTGCTTAAATGAGTCCATGTTTTGTTGTAAGCCTCTTTTTGTTCACTTTCCTCTTCAGTATAGATCACAGATTTTCATTTTCGTTCATGTCCGGTCTTCTTGCAGGCCATGGGAGAATATCTTTTGCAGTATATAATTGAAACACCAGTAGTACCAACATTGCCAGAAAAAATATACTTAACCATTGGAAAAATATACCAGAAGATGTAAACAATCATATTTACAACAATAGAGACTCTGTGAATTATACTGATAGTTGATATGACAAATTATATTATGTTTCCAAGAAAACGTTTCAGTATAATAATTTGTCCACGTCTGTAGTAAGATATTTCTATTGAGGACATCCAGGAGATTATTAAAGCTGCTAATGTTCCTTAGCGTATTATTATAGATTATAAATTCAAATCAAGGCACAGATTTGATAAACAGACAGTATTAAATATCCTCGTCATGTTTCAACTTCATTGATGAATAATCAAAGAGGATTATCTGTTCCACTAATAAATAATACAACTTATTTCATCGCGATTTTACGCTATAGGTAAGGATTAATAGCTTAATATTGATTCTTACTATTTAATTCTATAGAGCAAGCATGTCAATTGATGCTCACAGGAGCAAGCGCGAGCTTTAGAGCCAATGCGAGCGCTTTACAGCGGAAAGGAAAGAGACAGACGAAAGAGGTGGTATATGCCGCTTGGTCGAGCTATATTCAGGGATGGCCAGCACTGATTCAATAGATAAAGGGAAGAGAACTTATTAAAACTGTATCCATGGTAATTTTTAGATTTGCCTGAGAAATATAAGTGCATTATAAGAATGTAAGTTTTAATTTTAATGCTCATTTTTCACAAGTTTGATTTTTTATTCAAAAGAAATATTTTCTCAACTTTTCGTATAGAAAAGTGACATTTTCAGGTATAGACCTATTTATTTAGTAGCCTTATAGAATGTTTTCGTAAATGTAATATACCGTATATACGTATTACTGAAGATAGTGTATTGAAAATTTTGAAAATATTCGCATGGAAAGTGTTTGTAAGAAAATGAATTAACAAAGCAACTACTGTTACATCATAAGCAAAAGATGCGTGCCCATGTGTTGTAAAAATGTCAGCTCTATAGCTTCAGCAGATTTCGAGGAAATAATTAAATATTCTGATGATAGGAAGTTGCGCACAAATATCACCTTAAAAGCATAATGCGATAAGAGTTTTGTTATGTATTTTAGTTACAGATACAGTACCTAGGTAACTTTGCTTTGTATTGTAATATTGTTGTGATTAATTTATTGATTACTTTTGTAAGGCTAAAGATACCATGAATATTAATTCCAACTTATCATGTCATACTCAATCTCTTTCTTTGGAATATCACTTTCTTTATGAATGATGTGTTTCATCCACTTAATACAGTATAATATTATACTACTATGGAATTTAAGTGAATATTCCTTCTTAACTCTCTATTATGTTATTAAGATTTAAAACACAAGTGCAATGTTAAGAAATCAGTGTTAGTACTTTTGTTTTACAGACAATATAGATAATATTAAACAGAAAGAAGCCATATAAAAATAACGACATAAAATTTCACGTTCCGTTTGAAGTTTGTGCACCACTGTTTTCTTAATCCAACAGGTTGCTTATTCATATACACAACCCTTCCTCTTTCCATACTTAGCGCTTGCTGCCCGCGCACGACGTCAAGGTCAGAAAAATGCGCTTGCTTTGACATCACTGCTATAGAGGATAGGTTATACAGTTGGAAATGCAGTTAACTTATAATCCTTGCGGTCGTCATAATAATGTTTTCTGCATATTAATTTCAGATAATTTTAAGTAGTTTCTGCAGACATGTAGGGAATAACTCTGCCAACTGTCAGCAGGATAATATGTCTCTTTCGTAGTCTGTCATTGGTCACAACAAAATTCTTAACAGACAATACTGTTTCAGATAAACTATACCATCATGTTTTGTAGTTATGAACTGTGTTATATACAAGACTGTTCGAACTGAGTTACGATTTCTTGTGGCCGGGTAGAAGAACAAATTATTATCGATTGGTGTAAAGACCTAAAAATGTCAATTTTTGTACTTACGTTAGTTTCACAATAAGCCCTCGAATAATATTATTCTTATGTAAAGCTGCAAGAACGATTAAGAATTGCTTAACATGTACCGATGTTCAATTGTTTCATTGATTTGTGATTCAAAAGATGGCTTTAATGGTGGCAGTGCCTACTCTATTTCAACTATCTATTAATTTAATTCGTTTAGAAGGCAGTGATTGTGATTGCCAACATTAGAACTAGATCGTCAAATCTCGCAGGCTTTTTGTTGTCCCTGTCGCTTACTTTACAATGTAAGGCAATGAAGTCAGCATAACAAAATTGTAACAAGTAGGCTAACTGAGAAAATATACAATTTTCAATAAAAATCACAAATGATCGATTTTACACCCAGTGATTGACTTTACCCACTTCTACGTTACCCAACGCCGGGAAAGCCTCAAGTTCTACGACTCAACATGGTAAAATTCCTTTGCAGAACGAAAAGTTACATTTGTCAGGATGAAATGTCTGCACATTTAAAGGACAAAACTAAAATTCTTTCAATAATTTATTATCATAATACACTGCTCTCTTAAATTGACCAACATATTGGGAATTCAATCGATGGCTTTCCCAAAAAACACTATGAAATGTTTCACAAAAACAATTTTTATCTCGAAAAGAATCCAAAAACGAGGAAAATTGTATTAAACTTTTTTGTTTGAAATATCTCGAATAATCCCCTAAAATTAATGACACCACTTACGGTCCTCTCTGTATAATGAAGTAAGTGACCATATGAATCCCATTGAATTGGCACGAACGTTCTACTGTTTTACTTCACTTTACTATTTATGGCAAAAGAAGTCGGGAACGATAAAATTAAGATTTTCGTAGTTTTATCTGTTTGAGAATAAACTTAGCAGCAAAATACAGGGTGAGTGGAAAGTATGGAACAATACTTGTAACTTTATTTCTTATTTTATGAAGAAACTATTTATACAAAAGTTGCAGAGCATCAAAGAAGGAATATTTTGAACATCTTTTCAAATACTACGCTTTTCATTTGTAAAGGTTGTGCCAAAGAGTCTGTTTTTTTTTAAATGGCACCATATACTTATTTCCTCATCTTTGGATTCTTCAGGTCTCAATACGTACAAAATCACATATTTACCATTCATAAACTAATGTTTTGTAAACTTTACCTCTTTTGATGATAATGTATGTGTCCTGAACAAAGGGAAATTTCAATGCTTCAGTGTATCAATTTGAGTAGTCTTTGGAAATAATTGCAGACAAAAGCAAATAGAAACAAGTGAATAAAGTTAATAAAAACAATTGAATAACAATGGTTGTTTCATTCCAATATCTTCCTGAAAGTAATTATTCATGGAAAATCTTACAGAAAAGCAACTGAAATCAACATAACAATGCTAATTTTACTTTTAATGGATTTTCTTGCTTTAAAATCCATGTATTGTTTTACTATTGCAGTTAAATTTCAATGGTGCATATCCTACAATGTGTCTTTTTTAAATTATAAATTTAAATGATATTACTATTGTTATTCAAATTGTTTTTATTAGCTTCATTCACTTGTCGGCACAAAATGTATTATTATTCAACACATAATAATATTCAACTTTATCATTTCATTAATAGTATTTATATCACTAATAACACTATACTACGGTATCGTGTAATACAATATCAATTGATGAATTTGCTAATACAACACCTGCTAAATCTTCAATAGTGAAGAGGAATACAAATCTTGTTTAATCCAAAGCCTTCTCAAATTGATTTATTGAAGCATTAAAATTTCCCTTTATTCAGTACACATTCATTGTCATCAAAAGAGGTAATTTTTACAAAACAATAGTTTATAAATGGGAAAAAAACGGACTCATTGGCACAGTCTTTATAAATGAAAATCGTAGTATTTGAAAAAAAGTTAAAAGTATTCCTTCTTTGATACCCTACAACTTTTGTATAAATAGTTTCTTCATAAAATTGGAAAATAAGAAATTTACAAGCATTGTTCCATACATTCACTCACTCTATATAATATAACATAAATGAAATTGCAATAATATTTTCCTGGGTTTGTACTGTGTATAATACAAAGTGTAACATTATAGAAGTCGAAATACGATTTTTTACGTCATTAAATTGAAGTGGCTGACATGGTTTAAATAATACAGAAAATCAGGTCCACGGTTTACTTAGAAAGGTGGCGCCACGTCTCTCACCAATTCCATGAATACGCGCCGAACATCTCTGACTCACATACGGAACACTTTCTTTTATGACGAACCGCTGCAGGATCCGTGACTCGAAGCAGATCTTAAGGCTGACCAGGGTTCACGGCCTGGCACACTACTCTAACGACTGCCAGAGTCGTTGTAATTCTTTGACGTTACTTTTCAACTACAGAACTATTCAGGGACGGTGATACAGTAGCCTAATAATGAAAAAATAAGGGTAAAGTATCCATGTACACTCCATTGAGACACAGAAGTACAGTTGCCATGCTGATCTGAGCACTACACTCATTTGCAGTCCTTGAAATTACTAAACTGGATGAACAATCGGCGAAAGATACCTAGAGAAGAATAAAGAAGTGTATATAATATTTGTTGACGAAGAAAAGGCGTTTGACAGAGTGGATTGGGACAAACTGATGGGGATCATGAAGAAAATAGATGTGGATTCGAAAGACAGGAGGCTGTTCAGTATCCTTTATATGAAACAATGATTCAGTCAGGATAGGAGAAGAAATGTCTGAAGGTAATGAAATAGGGAGAGGAGGGAAAGCGGAATTCTCGTCACCGGAACTCTCTTCATTATACCACATAGTCACTGCAATTTTGCCACCCAGTGTTTTGGTCACTTCGACTTTTTGGTCATCCGATATTTTGGTCTCCAGTACATATTTTCTTAAAAATAATCATCTATTTTGACAGGTAAAATATCCATAGGTATACTGTATAAAATGTTATGTGATTACTGTTTCAAAATTGCCACACAGCATAAAATGTTACATGACTTGTTTCAAAATTGCCACCTAAATTGTATCTGATGGCTCTGAGGTATGTAAGAACATCATCTTTATAATCAGGGTATCGTTCTGCACCCCACTAATCCTTCTGTCTAAATCCTCCACTTTCTTCTCTTTACGTGTTGGGGAGTGATCCTTCGCATTACTCCTAATACTTCGAGTGAATCGAAATTCCTCTACGTGATGCTCCACCAATATAATAAATTTGATAACTAAAATAATAAGAGTGTCACCTTACATCTAATTTTTTTTTCCAAATACTCATATCCGTAACCACGGAAACAACCTTACATTGACATTTAAATCTCGTTCAATTTTTCCCATAAGACATTAATATTAAATTTAATCGGTGACGAGAACGCCGGTGGCTAAAATGTAATCGGTGGCCAGAAGGTATAATGACGTCATCTCCTATGACGAGAATTCCTAGACCCGGAGAGGAGTACGACAAGAGGGCACGGACACTCAACATTGCTCCTGGACAGGGCAAGCGGGCATTACCTCATCCTCGGCATTATGCAACCCTATCTCCCGTTCAGTAGCGACTCTTGGCAGAAGCTAGCTGCAATGTTGAATAGAAGTAGTATACAGGGTGTTAAAAAGTATCCAATATTTTAGGAGGTGCTAGTATGCATCAAGAAAAAATCTAATAAACATGAGTCCTACAACACATACTTTCTGAGATCTTAACACTTTGTTCATAGGAGGTGCTCAATATGACGTCCATTCATGGCCTTCGGCGTATGGAATGACGCACTCTTTGAAATTGATCCGGTTGTTCTTGATAACCAAAAGTCTAGGGTATTTATATTTGACGAACGAGCAGGCCAAAGTGTGGGGTCTCCCCAATCAATCCAACGGTCCTGAAATATTAGCGTCAGGTGTTCACGCTCATTGCGGAAAAATGTGCTGGTGTGCCATCATGCATGAACCACATCTGTAGCCTTTGCTGACATGGCACATACTCCAGCAAGGTAGGCAATACGTTAATAAGAAAGTCCTGATAACGAACTGCAGTTAATCTCTGTGGCAGCACTATGGCCCTTAATCTATCGCAATAATGACTGCCCATGAGTTGATTGAGTATCGGTGCTGATGCGTTATTTCTTCAACTGCATGGAAATTTTCATCACCCCACACATGCTGATTACGAAAATTCACAACACCATCTCTGCTGAACTCTGATCATATCCGCAACCAAACTTTTCTTTTCAGTATTCCTTGCGACGTATCAGTATTCCATGCCAGAAATATGATTATCTGGTAGTCTGTTTTATTGTAGGACAGAAAAATGCACTGCCATAAGAGGACGTCACATTGAGCACCTCCTATGAAGAAGTGTTCAGATCTCAGAAAGTATGTGTTGTAGGACCCATGTTTATTAGACATTTTTTTCTTGTTTTGATGCATACTATCGCCTTCTAAAATATTGGATAGTTTTTTTAACACCCTGTATGTCTCAACGGTCGTCGTCTGCTTCGGGAGCAATTTCATTCATAATTTCAAGACTTGAACGCATGGAGTCAGATTTCAAGATTTTCATAGCCTAGTGTTGGGAAAAGTCCTTCTTTTCCCGGAACTTTTCCGAGTGTTCCGGTTTCAAGAAAGTACTAATTCCAAAGAAAAGCAATAAAACTTAAACTATATATGGGTAGGACATTAATTTGCCCAGTAACTTATGGAGCAGAAATATGGGCAATGAAACTGCAAGATGAGAATAGCCTTCTCATCTTTGAAAGAAAGAACGGATAGAGAGATTTATCAGCTATTGGAAGGCGAGAATATGATGAGCTTTATTAAATCTATTGGACTGAGATGGTTAGGACATGTAGTGAGAATGGAGGAAGGAAGGCTTTCTAAAATTATAATGAACGCAAGAATGGAGGGAGACCGAAGTGGATGGTCGATGTATTGCGAGATGTTACAAGCCTGGGAGTGAGGAATTGGAGGTCTGTGGTTGAGGACAAAGTGAAGTGGAGAGCTGTTGTGAGAGAAACCAAGGTCCATTTTGGACTGTAGTGCTATGATGATGATGGTGATGATGATGATGATGATGATGATGATGCTGATTAGTTCCAAAGATAGTTCCGAAATAACTCCAAGCGTCTGACACAACGTAATAATCACCAAAATATTATATTGTTTCGGAACTATACCTATTTCTGTTAAAGATGGGACATGACTGTTAGGCGGCCGAGTTGGAACTATAGCGCCATGTTGCCAATATGGACTACCACGCTCAGTGGCGTGCCGTCAATGGACTAGTAGGACTAGCCTAGTCCTCTAAGTATCATCAGCTTATAAAATTTATTACATTTCATGTTTGAATTTTAAAAAGTTTCAAGAAATGACAATTGACAGAACCTTCTTCAGTTACAAGCCGGAGCCATACGTCGGCAACACTGTAATTAACTGTCAACCGGAGGCCTACGATACAGAACACGTGTTTGTGCTAATGCCGATTTTCAATGTAAATTAATGTTACAATATAAGTGTGTGTCGATGGAATTATGTTCGCGGTCGTACCAAACGTTAATTGTTGATGCATTATAAACTAAGTGCGTGTTGGAGATAAAAACAAGACAATAAATGAAAATAAAATGGTTGCAGTCTTTGGCAATTTTTACGGTTAATGATGACAAAGTAATTGACAATTCTTTTAAATATTAAATATTGTTTAAACTACATTTTTATGGTCTTACTTGTGGTTTGTGGTGTATCAGAATTCTAGCCAAATTGTTGGGTCTCGCCTGCTATATCAATGAAGTTACGCCGTTGATTTTCAAGTTCATTGTAAACATATTGTAGCATATCCTTAATTAAGGCCTTCTGAGTGGTATAAATTACCATTTTCAGTGGACAAGCAAAACATGGTTTATTTCTCATTATTTAATTTCAACCATAAATTTTGTTCAGATATTTATATTCCTACGGTATAGGTAAAAGGGTATTTTGTTTTATAAACAAATGTACTGCACATAGAATGCAGATGTGTGCTACTGATTCTTATATTTAATTTTTTTACACAATGAATATCTCGATAACAGTTTCTGTGGACTTGCATCACTTGTATTCTGAGCGCTTCATATTTCACTATATCTTATTAATATCCGATACATTAAGTGTCTGAAGATCAAGTGAAGTTGATATCTTAAAATTCACTTGCTCACTAGTTCTTCCTTGGCATAAAATGTCCCACACTAACCAGAATTTCCACTGCATCATAGCAGATAGAGCTTCCCGTGCTTTTGACTGAGCAAAACACAATCAATTTACCGTTCTGTGCGTGGTCGTAATTTTAAATATTTGTACCGCACTTCCTGCAAGTGCATATATTTGAAAATAAGCTCTCTAAATTTGACTGAGTTGGCTGTAGATGCAGTCCAGTTAGAATGCTTGTAAGAATTAACAGTACATGCGTACCGAATTTAGGTAATAACTCCTCCAGCTCATAAAAATTGAAATGGAAATATAGGCTACAGTTTTGTGTAATACAGTGTTACTAAAAATGATCTTTCCTATTACAAACTTGGATAACTATCGTTAGGAGACAATTAGAATCATGATATTGGCACAGTCTAGTATATATAGAGTCGCGAAGCTTGGGACAATTTTTTGCATTTCTCGCGATAGTTGCTAGCCGCTTGGAGCGCTATGTGTACTAGGAACAATAGACTGTGTCACTGGCATTGTGATCTAATACAGGCCATAAGACAGACCATGTGACTCGCTTAACCCGATCACGAAGGGCGGCGTTTCAACCATATGCATTAATTGGAATGCATAAAAAGTAACATATATTTCTCTAAAATGTAGTGTAATTGCATTAATAAAATTTAAAACAATGATTAGGAGACACTTCAGACATAATTCCTTGCGAGTTAAGGTGTAATATTATTTTTGGTGTGAAAATTACGTTGTTCGTATGTGTAATAGACCTACCTGCTTTTATTTCGATTAAATAGTGCGAAATTATTGTACATTCATTTATGCACGATTCAATAATTTTCAGTTGCACCGTACGAATATTTAGATGTGTTGAAATTATAGGTTATGTTTACTGTACCGGTTGCCCCTTTCTGTCTAATTTTAGTTGTCTCCAATGCCCTGCAATTCATATGGAAATATTATAGGTTATGTTTACTATATCTTATATTCCTAAATTCGCAATTACACATGCACATTTTACGAAAAGGTGAAAAGAGTCTGTGATGAAGCGATAGTAGCGATTCTGGTGGCTAGCAACTATCTATGGATGCATATTTCAACTGTCTATGTTTGCATATTTAGTAAGTATTGAGCTTCGCAACTGTATATACTAAACTGTGATATTGGTATCAATGGAAAGAGAAACTCAAATATTTTTTGTTATCCATTCGGTTAAATCACATGTGCTATTCTTAAATCAGCAAAAATTAGAAAACATGAAATTGGTATCAACAGAAACAGAAACTCCAGCAATTTTTTAATTTTTGCACGGGAAAACATAAAACATGAAACAGAAAGACAAAAATTTGGTTCGCAACCGTAAATAAGTCACGTGTGCTCAATGTGAGCTCCTTGTGTCACACGACACACATCAAGTCTGTAGTCAATTTCCTGCCATACACGTTGTAGCATTGGACCATCCACCAGTGCAATGTTCTCTGTGATGCGGACACGAAGATCCTCAATGGTAGGTGGTAATGGTGGCTGATACACTTGTTGTTTTATAAAACCCCACAGAAAAAAATCACAGGGAGTGAGGTCGGAGGAACGTGGAGGCCAATGCAAACATTCTAAATCTTTACGGCCAGCACGTCCAATCCATCTCCTTGGAAGTCGTGTATTCAGTTCGTTTCTGACATCTAAGTGGTAATGGGGTGATGCCCATTCTACAGAAAAATGAGACCTTCGATGTCCTGTTCCAGTTGTAGAAGAAACCATCCCCTTGTTTTGAAGTCAGCGTACCGCTTACGGATACTGGGCCCACTGGGTGGTTGAACACCAAATTTACTTCTAAAATTGCGTTGTACAGTGACAACAGACTGGGATATGTGAAAATCTAGCACACAAAATGCCCTCCTGTCTTCGTTTGCAGCCATTTTTCTGTTATGTAGTCTCCTAGCAACGGAATTAATAAATATGCGACAGGTTCACCAACATAACAAAAAATATTTGAGTTTCTCTTTCCATTGATAACAATATCATGTTTCTAAGTGTCTCCTAACGATAGTTATTCAAGTTTATAATCGGAAAGATTTTATAGTAACACTGTATTACAAATTATGCATTTAATGGACTGAAGTTTTAACTTAAGCAAACATATCTCGTAATATCTCTGTATGGAATTTCATGATATAATCTCAGAAATCGCAAAATTTGTACTTAGCATACATTACCGTACCTGTAAGGTACAGATGTGTGCTATAATATTATGTAGGGCTATTATTTGAGAAAATGATAAATATTCCACACGATATTGTTAAAACCGATTTTGAGAAATTATTTTTTAGAGCTTTCTTTTTCTCTGGAGTTGAACATAAATTGAAATTCGCCTATCCGTTTATGTCATTTTCCTCTCCTTTATATTTCTTTATTGTTAATTCGCTATATGCAACATCCGACGATACGATCTCATATCACCGTCCTTCGCAAGTCTTTCGTGGCTCCGACTTGAAGAACGTAGAAATTTACACTCCTTGTCATTGCTCTTTCAATTCTGCACACTTCAACACCAAATTACCTTTCGTCTCGTTTCTCTTATCTATACTCTAACCACGACGTAAATACCAGATCACTTATCTGTGGCGCGTTAAGTATACCTCTTCATAGAACATCTCGTTATTCATCATCTTTTACAGTATCCACCTCGCGACAATGGAATTCCCTGTCACAAAGTATTAGGGGCTGCAAGACAATAAACACTTTTAAAAACAGCTTAAAAGATAACCTTCTTAGCATTTCACTCCAATCATACTGACTTAAACTATCACTGTCTACATTGTTACTCCTTCCTTTAGACATGCATCCTGATAGTGCTGTATTTTCAAAATTGTCTCATAATAATCTCTTTCTATTATCTAACATTATTTGAAATATATTAACATTCTATACATTTTAGCTTAATTCTGCTACATAGTTTGTATTTCAGTGTTTAATTAATAGTTCATAGTATTTTGTTGTTTAATTCGTAAATAACTCTTGTATACATGTAGCTCTTACCTAAATCAAATTGTTGAATTCTTTGTAAGTTGATACATATGTATGTATACTTTTGCTGGTTGAGTGGAAGAGAAGGCCTTACGGCCTTAACTCTGCCAGCTAAAATAATTATTATTATTATTATTATTATTATTATTATTATTATTATTATTATTATTATTATTATTATTATTATTATTTCGTTATAGAGGCTGAATTTTAATGGGTTATTCTTTGAGATATTTCAAACAAAAAGTTTGATACGATTTCGCTCGATTTTGCTTCCTTTTCGAGATAAAAAAATGTTTTACATGAAACATTTCATATCGTGTTTTGGGATAGTCATTGATTGAATTCCCAGTATGCTCAGTCAATTTAAGAGAGCAGTGTATTATGATAATAAATGACTGAACGAATTTTAGTTTTGTCTTTTAAATGTGCAGAAATTTAATGCAAACAAAAGAAGTTATCAGATGATAGAAGACACGAAGATATACCGGCATGGATCATATGAGGAGGTTAAGAGGAAGACAGAAAATAGGAACGATTGGAGAATGCTGGGTTTGCAGTGAGAGATCTGCCCTTGGGCAGAAAACCATGAATGAATAAAACGAATGCTTTGTCTCTTTTTTTCGCTTATTCTTCCTTCGCTGTATCACTTCTTTTCCCTTTCTATGTAATAGAGTTCAGACTATCACTGTCTTCATTCCATACAGCAGCGGTGACCAAAATGGGTGTCGTGATTACATCGTGTAATCACAGACATTCAAATGGGTACGAGGAGTTTCCTGTACATTGCTGTGTGTTTCAATCACGTACTGTAGGCGAGCAGTGGCTGTATCATGTCGCTCTACAAGCTTTGTCTCTACAAGCAGTAAGAGGTGGTTTCGTAAAGAATGAGAAAGAGAACTTCTTTGTTGTTCTGTCGGACAAAATGTAATATGTTTACTTTGCTCAACGGTTCAATTAGGAGTATAAAGAAACATTAATTGCCACTTTTTTCATTTTCATGTTGTAATATGCCGATAAGCTGTTAATATTTGACTATAATTATTTATTTACTGTGCCACCTTAGCTTATCTTAAAAGTTAATAATTCACATTAACGTTTTGATACAAGGTATCATCTTCAGATGTAGAGTATTAAATGAACATTTATGTTGAAAACCTTGCCTTATGATATGGAACTTTTTGACATGGTTTTCGGATCATGTTGTGAACCAACTTAGGTTGGCATGATACACTTGTTATATTAAGTTAAGATTTGCAGTGCATGTAGTACAATTAAAAAGATTTAAAATATTTAGTTATATAAAACTATAAATGTGATCAGAGAAATGTGAAACATTACAAAAACACTTTTAAAAACACTTTAAAAAACACTGTAAACACTTGAAACATTTAATACAGACACGCAAGGCTGTATTAAACTCATGGACTCGACAACATCCACCTTGTACCAGTAGCATTATCTACGATTTTCACATTTATCGACCACACCTAATGAAATGCTTCAACAATATACATTTAATAATATAGATATGTTAGTGATAAAATTGATACTGTGTTTTAGGTCGTTGTTAAACATCAAGAACAACTGAAGCAGTCCCATCTAACGAAGTCAAAAACTGGCTAACAAGTGTTTACAGTGTTTTCTAAAAGTGTTTTTAAAAGTGTTTTTTATAATGTTTCACATTTCTCTGATCACATTTATAGTTTTATATAACTTTTAAATATTTTAAATCTTTTAATTGTACTACATGCACTGCAAGTGATCTTAACTTAATATAACAAGTGTATCATAGACCAACCTAAGTTAAGTTAGAACAATTCACACTAACATGATCCGAAAACCATCACAAAAAGTTCCATACCATAAGGTAAGGTTTTCAACATAAATGTTCATTTAATACTCTACATCTGAAGATGATACAAGTGTATTGAAAACGTTAATGTGAATTACTAACTTTTAAGATAAGCAAAGGTGGCACAGTAAATAAATAATTATAGTCAAATATTAATTGCCACGCTGAATAATGTATTATTATTATTATTATTATTATTATTGACCACTAAGTATGTGTTTCTATAATTCTTCTGTACGTACATAAATATTGATATTTTGAGCTCTTCTCCCTAGAAGGATAAAATTATTAGATTTTATCTCAATTTTAATCTTCTTAATCTTCAGATGAGGGTAATTATTTATTAGTTATTCTTTCTTTCTTTCATTCTCTCAGTTTAACCTCTCCCTTCTAGGTGCATTTACACGACCCACGCCACCCGGGCCTTACAGGGCGCGACCTGTCGGGAGAGGAATTAATCTATGGATCACATACATACTTTTTTGACCACACAAGGACATGGAGGGCCTCCCCGGATGAGGGATCAGCTCTATGCCAGGGCCACCTCCGATACATCACAAACTTTTAAGACATTACAGAGCATTCACTCACACATATGAAAGGATTAAGGGAAGGATCGCCGTCCACGGCCGGACTTTTAAGAGGTACAATCTCGGCATTTGCCTGGAAATAACTGAGGAAACTATGGAAAACCTCAGTTAGGATTGCCGGCCCCTGGGATCGAACCCCGGACCTCCCGAATGCGAGGCCAGCCCTGTACATGCCGCTAGTATTAGTTATTTATTTAATAATAATATTTTAGAAAAACTGATTCAATGTTATGTGCCAACGAACTGTTAAACGGCAGGAATTGACATGTCTTAAACCATAGACAGGAAGAGAAATATGATATAATAGTACATTATGCAACGAGCCTATAATGGTAGTAATTAAGACGCAAGTATGATTGTTTATGAAACGAGCGCAAGCGAGTTTCATAATTTTCATACGAGCGTCTTAATTACCATTATAGGCAAGTTTCATACGACTTTTTATGCTCGACCATTTTTCTAACTTGAAAGTATTCAAAATTATGGTTATGTGCGAACTGACCTGAATTGTGAGATGTGCGCAGACGCGAAAGTATTGATTTTTTCCGAGGCCGAATTTCATTGACCTTGGCACAGAATAAGATGAACATTACTCTGGTATAACCTGAAAATTGATTTAGAATTGAAAAACGAGATGACAAATTGAATTTATTTGAATATTATTTACAATTAACTCTAATTATTATAGTAACAGAACATAACTTTCTATGTCTCGTGACCAGAATATTGTAGGAAATGGAAATATAAAAATTGGAGATTTATCCTTCGAAGAGGTGGAAAAATTCAAATATCTTGGAGCAACAGTAACAAATATAAATTCGGGAGGAAATTAAACGCAGAATAAATTGGGAAATGCGTGTTATTATTCGGTTGAGAAGCTCTTATCATCCAGTCTGCTGTCGAAAAATCTGAAAGTTAGAATTTATAAAACAGTTATATTACCGGTTCTTCTGTATGGTTGTGAAACTTGGACTCTCACTCTGAGAGAGGAACATAGGTTCAGGGTGTTTGAGAATAAGGTGCTAAGGAAAATATTTGGGGCTAACGGGATGAAGTTACAGGAGAATGGAGAAAGTTACACAACACAGAACTGCACGCATTGTATTCTTCACCTGACATAATTAGGAACATTAAATCCAGATGTTTTGGGCAGGGCATGCACGTATGGGCGAATCCAGAAATGCATATAGAGTGTTAGTTGGGAGACCGGTGGGAAAAAGACCTTTAGGGAGGCCGAGACGTAGATGGGAGGATAATATTAAAATGGATTTGAGGGATTATGATGATAGAGACTGGATTAATCTTGCACAGGATAGGGACCGCTGGCGGGCTTATGTGAGGGCGGCAATGAACCTTCGGGTTCCTTAAAAGCCATTTGTAAGTAAGTAAGTAAGTAACATAACCTTCTGCGACAGTATTGTATTTCCAGCCTCCATGACTTTTCGCTAATTCTCTTTCGATTGCATATCCGAGAATAATCGATATAACGGTACAAAGCTGACTTGTGATTGGCTGAAGACCTGTACTTTAATGAGTAGGTGTACTTTAATGACATGCATTAAAGGACTGCTACCAGGTGTATAATTACTACATTTCGGCATGGTCGAGCATAAAATATAATATATACTTTATGAAAATAATATATAAACCTTTGTATTTGAAGAGTTCGCGGGAAAAACGATGAATGTCACAGTTTTGTTAAGGTTGATGTCATCATCTAATTCAATGGATCACTACGAAATTTAATGTTGTTCTTATGAAAAATGCTAAAAAGGAGAATTATCACCACGAATACAGTAATCCTTTCCTTTATTTTCTATAGAAACAGCACTACATCTTGCAGTTATAGACTCAATTAGATCATTATCTAATCCTTAACAGAAATGTGACATTCATTGTTTTTCTCGCGAACTCTTCATTTCATATTTCAATAGTGGAAGGAAGGTGTTAATTTTTCCAAAAGAACACGATATCGAAAGTACAATGCATTTTATCGTCTGCTAGGGAAAGGGTCTGTGATGAGGCGATAGTAGCGATCCTTGTGTTTAGCAACTATCTATGGATGCATAGTTAGTAAGTATTGAGCTTCGTAACTGTATAATATACTAGACTGTGCTATCACTAGAGATGAGCTTAAACGATATTTTCAAGTATCTGTGACAACTGTGACTGTGACAATTAAATATCTGTGACTTTTATCGGTGATTTTGTCACACCGATATTTTATATCGATACGTAAGCACAATATGCATGAATTACACCGATATTTTGTCACACCGATAAAAATTAACAGGAAATATTGAAGAGCAGTGAATTATGAATACGATTTCTCTATACACGCCACACACCAGTAATTTATATGGGAAAATCCAACAAAGAAATTCTGTACATGTACCATTAACAAATAAATACTTACCTAACTGAACAGTAACATGTCAAAAGCTAACCTCATGTACCAAGAGGTTACAGTATATTATAGATATTGAACCAGTTGGTCATTTTTAAACATAGTTGTGTATAGAGAAATTGAGGTTATATGATTATCCTAATCGTTTTAAAAATTTATACTTTTTATTGCATATAATATAATGGATAACTGGCCAGCCTCATGGCCTAGTGGTCAGAGCTTCTGGCTATAGTTCATGAGGTCCCGGGTTCGATTCCCGATTAGAGCACAGAAATTTCCTGTGTTCGTCCATGGTCTGGAATTTAGGTTAAGTTTAGATTTAAGACCTCTCCTGTCAATACATTATCATAATCATCCTATCACATCATCGGGGTAATGTAACTCCGCCTTCCAGGCGCCCCAACCTCAGAAGTGGGTTACAATTAAGCCACAGCCAGGAGAGAAGACCAGAAATGTCGAAAAGACAACCTGGTGGCATTAGATAATATATATATATATATATATATATATATATATATATAATGGATAAATTATTTTAAGTCGTGCATTAACATTATAATATTGAGTCATAGAATAAAAATTAAACATAAGTATTCGGAAAAACATTGGAAAATAATTACAAAACAAAACAGTTGTTCAGACAGGATTTTCTACAAGTATACAAGTACTGGTAACCAATAGTGTTATTATTTAAATCGTGTAATAACTACATCATTTATAGTAAGATGGAGAAACTACCGCCATATTGCTGTTATTGTAGCATGCGCACGCGCAAACCTACGACGTAGAGGAGAAAATATCAGTCACAGAGTACTGAATACGGAGCAGATTCGATAGCGATATTTTGTCACAGATATTTCGCGTCACCAGTCACAGGTTTATCTGTGACTATTACACTTTTACTACGTCACACTACTTTCGACCAATAAAACGGTACGAAAGGACGTCTTTCAAACAATCATGGCTGCTTATCGCAAAATTTTATCGCGTCCCTAGCATTTGTTTAATTTTATCGCGTCCCTAGCATTTGTTTATTTTTATCACTACCCTAGCATTTGTTTCTTTGTTTGCCAACATTTCAAACTGCACTGATCTGGACATCAAAAACTAGAAAATTACAAACCACTCCAGTCGATGCACAGAACATTCAAATATGATTCGCATTGGCATTCAAGAACAATAATTAATAAAGATCACTGGTCATATATGAAGAGCACCATTCGGAAATCCTGAATAAGTTGAGGGATACACCATGTACATTAACGAGTTCACTTCTTTTACGCACACGTCCAATATAACATTAACTGAACCACCAACCACTAAAACATTCAAATTTGAAAATTGTACTTTCAATAATTGTTTCTTTTAAAATTATTCATGTTTATTTTTTATTTCATCATCGTTAATTAAAACGTTTATTGTTTATTTTATCATCCCCAATTAAAACTTTTCTAACACTTGTTTATATTATTTAGGTTATGTTTGTTATAGCTTCTGCTATATGATATTATGGATAGTCACGTATCACAGATTGTTTAATACTAAGATTTATTGAAAATCATCTGTCAAGTGACGTTGTTACTGGGATCCGGATGATTGAAGTGAAATGCAAATGTTTTAATAAAAATGAAACTGAATCAACAAAGCCTTCTTGACTAGTAACAATCCACAGAGTTCAGTGATGATTCCATAGTTGGCACAACTGATGGTAACAAGAAAACATAATCATAAAACACTACTGCCATCTAGCGTAATGTTGAGATGGTACAATAATACATTTGAAGACAGTTGTATTTTCGTAAGCCAATTAATATTTTATTGTATTGGAGTACTTTGTTACTTCTAATCTTCATATACTTTCTTCTAATCGTGTAATAGTCAATTAAATCCCACTCGAGTTTTGATTTTGTCTAGATAAATCAAAACCTCTAGTGAGATTACTGTTGACAAAAAAATACCTGTGACAAAATATCGGTTTGTGAAATATCGGCCATCTCTAGCTATCACTGTCTTCATTCCATACAGTATATCCTTCGGAAGCACGTCGTACTCTTGTTGCTATTAATTTTATTCTTATTACCGTACTATGTTTTCACTTCAGATCGCATTTGAAATCGTTCATTCAGTCGCTATGTTTCCAGAGCCTTCTGTGGTGTAAGTCACCGGCCACAGGTTGGGAACCGCGGGCGGTAATAACCGAGAGTAACATTATTCTACGGAGAGCGGCAGCCATGTTGCCAGACCCGTGTCCTTCGCAAGGTCAGCTGTAGCTGCTGCCTTCTCTCTTTTTATTAGTCTTTCTTTTCTTTTTTTAGAGGTTCTTCATTGGCTTGGCTTAAGTTAACACATACTGGCTGGATTTGCTTTGACTATCGCTGCTATCCCCTCCTCTCCTCTGAACAACAACACTATTCTTCTGTACAGCTACATAGTTTTGAAGGTCCTCACAGATATGCGGTGCCTCTCCACTGGCATCCACTTTTGAATTTTTATAGAATCCGTCCGTCTCAATGAGAGCGGATAGCCAGTTAATTGACTATGTGTAACGGCCTTAATTTCAAACGTATTGACTTGCTGCCTGGTACTGGTTCCTGCTCCTCTCTATTCTGTCTCTGATTGGTTCGTTCTGCAGCCCACACTTTGGCTGCGAGCTATGGGATTTGTGTACAGTATATTCCAAACCTACGTCGGCAGAGTTTCTCTCTTATTTCGTCAATCATTTACCAACTAAGTGCGTTGAAAAATTTAACGATCGTCGTTCACAGTGTATACCTTCCGCTCATTTCTTCTTAAAATGAAATAAAAAAATTCTGACTTGTGTGTCTTTCGCTGCTATTACACTATCAAAGTTCTTTGACAAAGATCTTTTATAAAATATATGACAGTGTTATGGGTTTTCTTTTATAAAAGTTTCTTTGACTATTACACTTTTACCACGTCATACTACTTTTGACCAATAAAACGGTACGAAAGGAAGTCTTTCAACCAATCATATCTGCTTATCGCACAAATTTATCGCTTTCCTAGCATTTGTTTAATTGTATCGCTTCCCTAGCATTTGTTTAATTGTATCGCTTCCCTAGGATTTGTTTCTTTTTATCACTACCCTAGCATTTGTAATAAATTACATAAAATAGTATATTATTTTGTTTTATTGAGGAGTTACTTGTCAATAAGTTTTTTACTTACAATATATTTAACTTTATTTCAATCGGTAATTATGTATGAAATTATAGGATGGCGTAGCTCATTTAAATCCAATTTTAATCCACTTTATTTATTACAGAAGAATATAATTAAAATATGTCTTCATAAACCTATTTATTTTCCATCTCAAAATATGTTTCTAGACTTTAATGTACTTAACGTAAGACAGATTTATTATATTGTATTAATAAAATTTATACATGAAAATCGAAATAATTTTGAATTGTTTTCTCATAGTTATGAAACAAAAGGTATGAATTCTTTAAGATTGTTTGAACCAAACTGCAACACTGTTACAGTATTTAATCATAGCAGTAATTTAGGCCCAAGAATATATAACAAATTTATATTTAAATTTCCTAATCTTGTCAATTCTAATAGTTCTAATATTAAATTAAAAAAGTTATGTATGGATTTTATAAAAATTGAAAAATTGTAAATTTAAATTTATATACTATAATTGCACAGTAGACATAAGACAAATTGTATTGTATAATTATTAATTTCAATTCAGGAATCCGCCCCTGAGCACGAGTTCTACTCTTTCAGGGGCGAGCTAGAGTTGTTGTATATATATTATATTTTATGTTACAATTATTAGAAAAATAATAAATAAATAAATAAATAAATAAATAAATAAATAAATAAATAAATAAATAAATAAATAAATAAATAAATAAATAAATTTGTTTCTTTGTTTGCCAACATTTCAAACTGCAATTTCTTTACGGTACTACAGGGACATCATTTTATTTTTACTAACATTTCTAATATTAATCTGGCTATACCTTGTTGAGAACCGAAAACACCGTTTGCTACCCCCTTCCACGACTGGAGTTCGATGATACTGGCGTAATATGCAAACAAATCACTTTACTATGTATAGGAAGGAAGAAAAGTAGTTCATTTACGTAAACTAGGAAATATCACGCCTTTGAGTTTGTTAATTTTCATTAGGTTTTTGTTTAATCAAAATACAGTACTGTTTTAACAATAAGTGTATTTACTCACGAACTGAGCTATCCATTCGCACGTATTCATTATGCAGTGTATATTATACTGTCTATAACACATTAACGTACAATTTAGAGAATGAAGTTAAATTGAAAAATAATTATAATATGGATCTTTAAACACATTTTTGAAAATGGTGGCAGTTCATTTCGATTCAAGCTTCAGTTTTAATCTGCAAATTATTGCACTATATACTATTGTACGTAATTCCAACTACCAGTTTTGTTCTTCATGCCAGTAACTCATGTTGAAATAATTATCTACCCACTCTATAAAAGAGTACCTCACGTACTGTAAATTTAATCTTCACTTCTGCCCGATCCGAAAAGATAAAATTACTCAGACATGCTATCTACTGTCCGTCCAAGTGGTTATGTCGCAGGGTCGTAGATGGGGGAATCACGTGACAGCTAATTACTTAACGAGGCCCTTTTATTTAAGTTATTTTAAACAATTTTATGGGTATAATATTGCGTAGACGTCCAATTCCTAACAAAAATTAATGTTCTTAGAAAAGCACTAGGACAACCCAGCCACTAGCCTTTACAGAGAGGCGAATAGAAGCGGGGGGGGGGGGAACCGGGATGCGACGTAGGCAAATGGGCGACAGTACCTGTGAGAAAATGGGCTTTCACCCTTTCGTCACTGGAAAACGCGAACATAGTTTTGGAACGTACTGTTTACTATGACCGTAAGGCTACTATGACTGTATATGCGGTCTTGGATCTGTGTGGAGGACGGTTGAACTTCGTTAGTAGAAGGGGTGGGAGTGAAGTACATTCAAAAACTCAGGTACAATAAAAATTGAAGTAAAAATAAAATGATGTCCCTGTATAAAACACGCTTTGCGATCGTAATTTGTTTCCCGCATAGTCGACTGAAAATGGCAGTTCCGTTCAAATGTTTTGGTGAAGGTAACATTAGTGAAACAGAATTTTAGTAAGTCAATTAATATTTTATTGCATTAGAGTACTTTATACATAGGTTAAGGGTCTTTGAGAATAAGGTGCTTAGGAAAATATTTGGGGCTAAGCGGGATGAAGTTACAGGAGAATGGAGAAAGTTACACAAAGCAGAACTGCACGCATTGTATTCTTCACCTGACATAATTAGGAACATTAAATCCAGACGTTTGAGATGGGCAGGGCATGTAGCACGTATGGGCAAATCCAGAAATGCATATAGAGTGTTAGTTGGGAGACCGGAGGGAAAAAGACCTTTAGGGAGGCCGAGACGTAGATGGGAGGATAATATTAAAATTGATTTGAGGGAGGTGGGATATGATGATAGAGACTGGATTAATCTTGCACAGGATAGGGACCCATGGCGGGCTTATGTGAGGGCGGCAATGAACCTTCGGGTTCCTTAAAAGCCAATTGAAAGTAAGTAAGTATTAGAGTATTTTATTTCTTCTAATCTTTATATACTTTCTTCTAATCGTGTAGTAGTCAATTAAATCCCACTAGAGTTTTGATTTTCTCGACATAAATCAAAACTTCTAGTGAGGTTACTGTTGATAAAAGATTTCTATACATTGAAACAAATATGGCGGAACGCAAATATAACTGGACTGTTGCTACCACAAAAATTCTGATATTGAAGTGTGAAGCAAATTAAATGTTGTAAAGAAATAATTTGTATAATAAAATATTATCCTTTGATTGAGGTTCTGGCTGATATGTTCATCTATTATCAAACAGTACATCTCACTTGACGATATGTGTCAGAGAAAGAACAATTTCTTTGTTTGTATGCATCTGAAGTCTGACTAGTGTAATATGTAGTTAGTCGGCGATGTATACAATGGAGGGGGAAAGGAACCGACCATCCTACACCATTATCTCCTGGCCTAGTTGCCTCATAAGTGTTGCCATGTTGGTATCACTTGTGAGGTTCAGACCTGTCTTCGGACAGTTGACTAAACAACAAATAATAATAATAATAATAATAATAATAATAATGATAATGATAATGATAATGATAATGATAATGATAATGATAATGATAATGATAATGATAATGATAATGATAATGATAATAATAATAATAATAATTAGGGTAGGATTTTGATGAAATTGCATCTTTTTTCTAGTAAGCCAGAAACATAGCCGCTTTAGTATTTATATGTTATGTGATAAACTGAGTGTTTTAAGATGTATTTGTTAGGGCATTTTTTTGCATTTTTTGCCCGTTTCAACTCAAAAGTGCATCTTTTGTGTTATTCGGACATTTTTAGGCATTTTCAGTTAATTTTGGCCACAAATCCCCATTATTAATATGAAATAATGTTTATTTCCTTTTATATTTTGTCTACATATTTAACCATTAATACACTTTATTTTTTGCTTGGTTATTTAACGACGCTGTATCAACTACGAAGTTATTAGCGTCGATGGAGTTGGTGATAGTGATATGATATTTGGCGAGATGAGGCCGAGGATTCGCCATAGATTACCTGACATTTGCCTTACGGTTGGGAAAAACCTCGAAAAAAACTCAACCAGATAATCAGCCCAAGCGGAAATCGAACCCACGCCCGAGTGGAACTACAGATCGGCAGGCAAGCGCCTTAACCGACCGAGCTACGCCGGTGGCTAATACCCATTATTTTGTATAATATTTTAATCGTTTTTCTACACAAATATTGCCCTTTTAACGTAATGGGTCAGTCCAACCACCCCTTCAATATAGACTCCTTTATACCTGCTAGTTCCGGATAAGAGTGGCTTTGTGATGGACTACATAGAAACTACATCAGGTAAAATAATTAATTAAAGTGTACCACTTAGAAAAAAAATATGTAAAATTAAATAAACTTAAATGTTGGTACTAGAATTTAATTTAATTACTAGTCTAAATATTAAGTAGCACAAAACTCCTTTTCCTACTAAGCCAATTTTAGAATGTAAGATCAATTTTTAGGGCATTTTAAGGGCATTTTTGAAAGATTTTTAGGTCATAAATGCATTATTTTAGGACATTTTTTATGACGTATAGGTCATCAAAATCCTAGCCTAATAATAATAATAATAATAATAATAAATAATTATAATTATTATTATTATTATTATTATTATTATTATTATTATTATTATTATTATAATTATAATTGTAATTAAAATTATAATTTGTATAACTTTTCAAGTCCTCGCGTTGTAGCGCTTTCAATAAGTTCTGACTAGATACCTCTCTTATCACGTTTTGCAATCCACGGTTTAACCCGAAGGCGTTTATTTTTCGGTTTCTTTTTCAGTAAAATGCTTATATTGCAATAATATTGAACTAATTGTAGCTAAACAAATATAATACTATTCTTCATTCATGGTGTTATAAACTTAACGCGTAAATATTACCTATAGTATCAACAAATCATAAACTTAACGTGTAAATATTAGTATCAATAAATCATAAACTTAACGTGTAAATATTAGTATCAACAAATCTTCGAAACACGTGTTAACTGTTGTGAAACAAGTGTTACGTGAGCTTTTGTTCCTAATTTTAGGTTATTTTTGATAAAAGATTTTATGTAGTATAACATACCCCCAAATCCTATCTTTAATAAAATATTTTAGCACATTCTTTGTCAAAGAACTTTGATAGTGTAATAGCAGCCTTTGCCAGTATCTTTTGAGTCCCCATAATGGCTTGTATATTATCATAGGTATTTCATAAGGGATTTTTATTTTGTCGAGTGAATTTATCCAAAGGAAATAGTATAAAAACCTTGCGTGATATTTAATAAGACTATTCCACGAATACAATAATAAAGTAAATCAACATAGCGCTTATTACTGGTTTCAATCGTATCCCTCCAACGGAAGCGGGTTCGATTTAAAAATACGACTAGAGCCAGTTTGTGATAGCTGATTACCATAACGGTTAGTAATTTTCATTTTTATTTTCATTAACATTCAAGGTTTTACCAGGTAATCTATGGCTTTTTCAATCTTTCCTATTTTCGGCCTCATCTTCGCCAAATTCCATTTAATGTCTTCTATCATCTGATATCTTGAGGGAAAGAAGACGACGCTAAATAACCTATCAGGGACTGGAAGTTGATACAGCGTCGTTAAATAACAAAAATGTATTTAAAAATGATAAAGGACCTTAATCAAATAACGGTAATTATACACAGTATTTAAATCGTATCCTATTTTTTATTGAAGTGTTCCTAACAGTGAAGATGTTGTAAAATCAGTTAGTGTATTTAAAAATACGACTAGAGTGAATCGTGTTTGTGATAATTACACTAATCATAATGGAATAATGGTAATAAGTGTTTTTATTATTCATTAATTCATTCAGTAGTGAGTTTTGCGAAGGGCAGGTAATGTGGAAAGCCCAGTTTTTCCAGATCTTTCCTATTTTCTGGGTTTTCTTCTTTGTTTCAGATATGAATTAGATTTATTTTAAATGTTATTTTCTATCATCTGATATCTTATTATGCCTTGAACTATTTTATTATAAATTATTTTAGTATTAATAATTGTATTTTTAATTAATAAGTTTATCCATCATTATTGAGTGTAATTAGTTACCACTTCTTCTCATATACCCATTGCAGTTTTCATACTGATCAGTTTCAGCATCATTCTTCGTTCACCATTGTTTCCAGTTCATCAGCCTAAGTTTCTTTATTCTGTCTGTCCACTTCCTGACAGTTTCCATTCTTCTTTATATCCACATTTCAAATCCACATTTCAAATGCTTCTATTTGTTTCTCTTCACTTCGTCGTAATGTCCATGTTTCTGCCCCATACAATGAAGAATAGAGGATAACAAAAGCCGATGTTTGGATTTACGTTATTTATAATTTTGATAATATGACATTTCTACGTAGAAGGGTTCCGGAATAGGCTGTATTAAAATCTAGCCTGCAGTGGAGTACATTTTGAACATTTAAATTAGTAGGCCAAATTTAATCAATCAAATGTAGAAAATCTCCCAAAAATTTATATATATAATTTGAACTGGTAATGGAAATTACGGGAAAACGGCTGAACGGATTTTAATAATTGACCTCACATTTTGAAGCTTGAAACCCAAAGTTTTCAGAAAATAGTAGTTTTCAGTGAAATGTCAATTTTCCTACATAATTTCCCTACTTTCCAAAATCCATCTGTCGTCAGTTTTGAGAAATAATGGCTTTTCAGAATAAAACAAAACACAAACACACTACAAAAAAACAATATTACACGAAGGCCATGATCTGCAGGATTGCTGACAGAGTTCAAATTCAATTGGTTGTTAAGAACTTCAAGGTTTACAAAAAATAATTTACAGGTCTGATTCTGTGGTGTGTAATTTTCTGAGTACAGCTGTGTATTGAATATTAAAATCTACAAAACTTGAGGTGGTTTGATGACATTATTACTATTAGAAGTTAAATATTGTTATAATTAATGCCATAATGTGACTATTTTTCATTAATTATACATATTAATGCTACATTGATGATATGAAAGTGAAACGTTTTGGGGTTATATAAGTAGACGTAGAAATATATGAAATTAGATCTTCATTTCTATAATTTACCGAGTGACGGCGATTTAGTGTATATGTATTTATGTATTTTTAACATTAATTTGTCCACACCTGTGGAGTAACGGCCAGCGCGTCTGGCTGCGAAACCAGGTGGCCCGGGTTCGAATCCCGGTACGGGAAAGTTACCTGGTTTATTTTTCCGGGGTTTTTTACGAGCAAATGCTTAACTTTTGCTGGATTTTCATTTCACCGGCATTATCACCTTCATATCATTCAGACGCTAAATAACCTAGATGTTGATACAGCGTCGTAAAATAACCCAATAAAATAAAAAAATAAAAAAACATTAATTTACATTTTATTTTTTGTTCACTTGAATTGATTAGGATGCCAATATTTTAAATCCAAGATTTGGACGGCTATCATTTCGATGATATATATATCAAGTGGGTTGGGTCTTTTTCATATACTTAACGGCGGTGTGGTGTAGATATTTATATGCGTCACTCTCTTCAGTATTGGCTCGAGAGAGCGCAAAAATTACAGTTCCTAAGGAAAGACCAAAACGTATTACTTACTGATAAAATAAGAGGCCTACAAGATTTTGTAGTCTCCCGATAATTTCAGCAAGATCTCTTAGCAGGATAAAATGATTTTACCCTCTACATTTCAAGGTCTATATGCAGCAGCTATACCAAGATGCTATGTCTATTGTTCGAAAGCATAGAAAACCTGACATTTTTTTTAACTTTCACCTAGAATTCAAAATGACCTGAAATAGCTATTACTTTACTCCCACATGAAAAACCCACTGATCGTCCTGACATTGTTACCTGCATTTTTGCGTTGAAACTCAAAAACTAAGGTGGGTAGGTTGAAGAAAAAGTATTTGGCATAAAAAAACCATTCAGAGGAAGTATGTTTCTTTATTATGGAAGCAAATATCTTTCAAAATGTCTGATGTTCTTCATTGAAAATAAATCTGGAAAATTTTTATTTGAACGTCTAATGAACTTAGTTTACAGCATTTGCTGCACAAGCCACTAGTATGCTATATTTTCATCCTACAACCAACTGACAATAACAACAATCCAGGTTCCCAGGCGACGATAGAAAAAAAAATGAATGATATGTGTAAACAATTGAATACTGTTTCAAATGTTTCAGAATATGAGTGTGTCATTTGAAATTTCAAAGGCGGTTAGAGGTACGGGGGTGAAAAATAAAATCTGACTAACACTGGTTTTAAACTTCCCCTCCTAAGTTGACGTGTTTTTTTGTTTAAACTATATTAAACTAGTGGCTTGTGCAGCAAATGCTGCTGCAAACTAAGTTCATTAGACATTCAAATAAAAATTTTTCAGATTTATTTTCAATGAGAATACCAGATATTTTGAAAGTTATTTGCTTGCATAATAATGAAACATACTCCCTCTGAATGGTTTTTTTTATGCCAAATACTTTTTCTTGAACCTATCCACCTTCAGTTTTGAGTTTCAACGCGAAAACTCAAGTAACAATGTCAGGACGATCAGTGGGTTTTTTTTTTCATGTGGGAGTAAAGCAATAGCTATTTCAGGTCATTGTGGATTGTAGGTGAAAGTTAAAAAAAGTCAGGTTTGCTATGCTTTCGAACAATAGACATAGCATCTTGGTATAACTGCTGCATGTAGACCTTGAAATGTAGAGGGTAAAATCATTTTTTCTGCTAAGAGATCTTGCTGAAATGATCGGGAGACTACAAAATCTTGTAGGCCTCTTATTTTATCAGTAAGTAATACCTTTTGGTCTTTCTTTTGGAACTGTAATTTTTGCGCTCTCTCGAGCCTATGTTGAAGAGAATGACGCATATAAATATCTACACCACTCCACCATTAAGTATATTAAAAAGACCCAACTCCAGTTGATTAATAACTATAAAAATATTTCATTTTTAATAATAATATTATTATCTTACGTGAGTTTTGTAGTTATACTACATAGCCGTCACTCAGTAAATTATAAAAATGAAGATTTAATTTCATATATTCTCTACATCTACTTATATAACCCCAAAACATTTTATTTTCATTCATCAATATAGCATTAATATTTGTAATTAATGAAAAATAGTCACATCATGGCATTAACTATAATATTTATTTTGTAATGGTAATAATGTCATTAAACCACCTCACGTTTTGTAGACTGTAATACCCAATACACAGCTGTACTCAGAAATTTAAACACCGCAGAATAAGACCTGTAAATTATTTTTAGTAAGCCTTGAAGTTTTTAATAACCAATTGAATTTGAGCTCTAAATATGTCAGCAATCCTGCAGGTCGTAGCCTTCGTGTGATATTGTTTATTTTATTGTGTTTATGTTTTGTTTTATTCTGAAAAGCCATTATTTCTCAAAACTGACGACAGATGGATTTTGGAAAATAGGAAAATAATGTAGGAAAATTGCCTTTTGACTGAAAAAATACTATTTTTCTGAAAAACTTTGGGCTCCAAGCTTCAAAATGAGAGGTAATTTATTAAAATGCGTTCAGCCGTTTTCCCGTAATTTCCATTACCAGTTCAAATTATATGTAGATTGAAATAAATAATTATTTAGATGGGAAGTTTTGAAATAAAAGCCTTGTATACTATAAATTTGTGTTTTTTTTTGTCTGCTCCATTAAGTTGAATTTAACGTACCCATTAACTTTCTCCCTTTCACTATTCTACAGAAAGTCGTAATGTCCGAGGGTAGAAGGGGGATCGTTGCAATATACAGTATACAGTTAGCTCAGCGAGCTGTCTGTCTTATTCTGCGGGTAGGTAGAGACGTGTGCAGGTTGATTTCGATAGGTTAAGAGCAAAACAGTTGTGAAGCGGCTGTGATTCAGTGAACTTTTTTCGTATATTCTGTTTTATTGTGCAATTATTACGTATTCATTGCGTGAAATTTATAATATTTGAAACTTACCTAAAGAACAATCAATCGTGTGGCAATTGGAGAAAATTTGGACGTAAATTTCGTGAATGCCCAGTAGAGGCATAATATTAGAAATAGCGGTTAGTTTAACAAAACGGGTCCTGTGAATAACCGGAAAAGCCAACGAAAACCTCGTAGGTTTACTCAAGAAAAGCTTGGTGTAATAAGCTGCCTTGAAACGTAGTCCTTGAAAGTCCCTTAGACGTCCAGCAAAGAAAACAGGAATTTCTAGATGAGCAACAAAATTACTAAATAGTTAAAGCCCTGCGTAATTACAGCGATTGTATGCAACAATTCCAGGAAGGGTGAGTACCGAATTCTGTTATTTGCCAGTACCTAAGTTTTAATCAGGTGAAGTTGAGGATTCGCGGTGGTAAATAGTGACATCGGCGTGTTATGTTACAACTGGCTGTTCAACGCAAGGAATATTTTCCTTGGGTCGACGTATTTATATTACGTCAAGGTTCGTTGAGACATTTCATTTTTTTTTATCTCCTGGCCTGTTATTTTGCGTCATTTTATTGCAGTCCCTAAGTAATTTTAATTAATGCATGCTACTACTGTTTCTTTTTATTAAAGTTTCATCTTCCATCATCTTCACCTACGCACAGTGATCCGAAACGCAAGTCCAGCTGGGTAAAATTTCTTCCAAGAAACCATGTTCAGTAGTTACAGGTAGTATATTTGTTTTGTATACGAACTCAGATTGTTTATATGAAGGAAACTACCCCTTCTAGCGAAAATTAACTTTTCAGCTATCTAACAGATTTTCATGAAACTTTGTTCAGTAGTTACAGGTAGTATATTTGTTTTGTATACGAACTCAGATTGTTTATATGAAGGAAACTACCCCTTCTAGCGAAAATTAACTTTTCAGCTATCTAACAGATTTTCATGAAACCATGTTCAGTAGTTACAGGTAGTATATTTGTTTTGTATACGAACTCAGATTGTTTATATGAAGGAAACTACCCCTTCTAGCGAAAATTAACTTTTCAGCTATCTAACAGATTTTCATGAAACTTTGTTCAGAAGTTACAGGTAGTATATTTGTTTTGTATACGAACTCAGATTGTTTATATGAAGGAAACTACCCCTTCTAGCGAAAATTAACTTTTCAGCTATCTAACAGATTTTCATGAAACTTTGTTCAGTAGTTACAGGTAGTATATTTGTTTTGTATACGAACTCAGATTGTTTATATGAAGGAAACTACCCCTTCTAGCGAAAATTAACTTTTCAGCTATCTAACAGATTTTCATGAAACTTTGTTCAGAAGTTACAGGTAGTATATTTGTTTTGTATACGAACTCAGATTGTTTATATGAAGGAAACTACCCCTTCTAGCGAAAATTAACTTTTCAGCTATCTAACAGATTTTCATGAAACTTTGTTCAGTAGTTACAGGTAGTATATTTGTTTTGTATACGAACTCAGATTGTTTATATGAAGGAAACTACCCCTTCTAGCGAAAATTAACTTTTCAGCTATCTAACAGATTTTCATGAAACTTTGTTCAGAAGTTACAGGTAGTATATTTGTTTTGTATACGAACTCAGATTGTTTATATGAAGGAAACTACCCCTTCTAGCGAAAATTAACTTTTCAGCTATCTAACAGATTTTCACGAAACTTTGTTCAGTAGTTACAGGTAGTATATTTGTTTTGTATACGAACTCAGATTGTTTATATGAAGGAAACTACCCCTTCTAGCGAAAATTAACTTTTCAGCTATCTAACAGATTTTCATGAAACTTTGTTCAGTAGTTATAGGTAGTATTGGTTTTGTATGCAAACTTTGATTACGTTTGTGTAAGAAAAACTACCCTTTATAAGTGGCATGCATTTAGACCAATGGTGGGCATTCCTGTGACGTCAGACCTCAGCGAAGCATAAAACATACCCCCCTACCTTCCCCTTCCCCCACTCCATGAAAATACTGCGCGTGTACGTGGCGGATTATACTGGATTGCTGTACTTCGGAGCTTCATTAGTGATACAATGTCTTTCGCAGAATCATATGAATCGAGAGGATATCACACTTACAAGAAAGGCGGTTCTTTCATTTCTCATGTTTAGGATCAGTTACAAATATTCAGGACGCGAACTTAAATATGTACATTCTTAAAATAGATCACCTGTTATACGAGTTCAAAGAACACAGATTCAGTGATTTTCAAAGGATGGAGAAAGATTTCAATATTTTTGCCACTCCTTTTCATGTTTAAATTGAAAATGTTGTCCCAGAATTGCAGTTAGAGGTACTGGATTTGCAGAATAATGGCTTCTTGAAAGCAGAATGTGAAGGTCTACTGGGGGCTAAAAGTTTTTAAAAGATGTTCAGTACTACATATCTACTGCTTAGACAGTTTGCTTAAAAATAATGAGTACCGTCATTTTCCATAAATATGGTCCTGGAACATAACTATTGTCCTCGATACAACCACAGTCTATATATACAGTCGCGAAGCTCAATACGTAGTAAATATGCAAACATTAGATAGTTGCTGACCACTAGGATCGCTAATATCGCCTCATTACAGGCAATGCAAAATAGTACCGTCACAGTCTATTGTTTCTAGCACCCTCAAAACTCAAGCTTCGTGACTGTATAAAGCGATGCTCATCTCCTTGCGCAACTGAAAATAGCATGCACAGATATAAATCCATCCAAATTTCGAAGAAATTGCTTTGAAAAATGATTAATTAAATATCACGTGAATGGACTATTCTAATTACATATGGTGGGTAGGAGTGTAGTGGCGCAACTGTCTGTAAATCCGTCACTGCACTGTAGAGTGCAACCCCTCCGCAGTATGTAGTTGCCATTTAAATCCTGTCTTGTGGGTTGCGTTCATTTTGCCCACCACTGATTTGGACAATATTAAATTAATTTAGTAGAATTAGTAACTTTTATTCTATCTAAAACGGACCCATTCAACAATGAATCCGACATAAAGACTGTGTGATAATGGGAAGTGATGGGCGCTTTCTTGATTCCCCTTAAAATACTAATACCCACACTGCATACGCATTTTTAAATCTACAAATATTAAGTGCAAAGCTTTATCCGAATCGAATTTCTTTTCTGCAAGCTGTGTAATGCAGCGTATTATGTTATCAGCACATGACCTTCCTGCACGGGAACTAGCTCGTTCATTCTCTCTGTAGCTAATTATTTTCCTCTTTGGTATTTATAAATTACAATTTATATTCCTCAGCATATGACTGCACACACTACATCGCAATACCACAGTCTACTATATACAGTCACGAAGCTTGGGATGATTTTTTGCAAATCTCGCGATAGTTGCTAGCCGCTTGGAGCGCTGTGAGTACTAGGAACAATAGACTGTGCCACAGCATCGTGATCTAATACAGGCCGTAAGGCAGATCATGTGACTCGCTTAACTCGATCACGAAGGGCGGCGTTTCAACCATATAAATTAGTTGGAATGCATAAACAGTAAAATATGTTTCTCTAAAATGTAGTGTAATTCCATTAATAAAATTTAAAACAATGATTATGAGACACTTCAGACATAATTCCTTGCGAGTTAAGATGTAATATTATTTATGGCGTGAAAATTACGTTGTTCGTATGTGTAATATCTGCCTTTATTTCGATTAAATATTGCGAAATTCTTGTACATTCATTTATGCACGATTCAATAATTTTCAATTGCACTGCACGGATACTTAGGTATGTTGAAATTATAGGTTATGTTTACTATACCAGTTGCCCCTTTCTGTCTAAATTTAGTGATCTCCAATATCTTGCCATTCATATGAAAATTATAGGTTATGTTTCTATATTTAACTTATATTCCTAAATTCGCAATCATACATTATAATTAAGCATACTGTCATGTATGATACCCCGGACATTCAATTTGTTTGCATTTTAATACTACAATTGAGTACTGAATTATTGTATTTATCTACTACTTAAGAGACGAAGTAACACAATTGTACGTACACTAATTTCATAGGAGTGGTATGGTAAATGTTTTGTCTAAAATTAAGGAAGGTAATGTGCTAAATTGAAGTCACAATATAAATTCTTTTTTATTAAACCTCAAAATAGCTCCCATTCTAAACTTGAAATGTTGACGCGAACAGATTATGTTAACATGTAAAATTCTCTTCACATTAAAATAACACAGTTTTGTAATTTTTTCTGCAACAAGAAGTAAACGGAACTTATGGACACATTGTACTAAATAAAGCTTAGCAATGATACGCAATAAAGGTATAATATAATATTTCACTGAGCTCCATACACTGAAATAGAAAACCCGAACAAACATTACGGCCTGGTCTAGATCGAAAAGGCATTGACTGTGCCGTATTTCGCTTTTTTGTGAAAAGCTATGTAAACTGTGAAATGTTCGTTATCGGTTGTAATAACTGTAAATAGCTAAAATACAATAATTTGAATAATAATATGGGACAAGGAGACGTTTGTAGTACTATAAATTGTAAGAAAAATAGGTTAGAGTTATCCTTCTTCCGAAAGATCCAGGAAGGTGAGTTTATAGAATATAATATATATTTTATGAAAATAATATATAAAGCTTATGTATTTCATATTTCAATAGTGGAAGGAAGGTGTTAATTTTTTCAAAAGAACACGATATCGAAAGTACAATACATTTTATCGTCTGCTAGGGAAAGAGTCTGTGATGAGCAAAGAACTTGGGGAGTCTTTGATGAGGACTGGATGTCAGCAATTCCAGCACGGAGGTACAGTCAAGTCTGCTATAAAAGTAGTTTGCTGTAACAACGTATTGATAGTATTTAGGTTGAAACACGTAATTTTACAGCTGAAAATAAACACGAGAAAGATATCAGATTTACTGTTCTGCTCTATACATTTTATTACAGTGTATGACTACGTACATTCGAAGATTTTCGAACCCATAACTTCTTCGCCTGTTAGTTAAACATGATTTGAAACGAGAGAAACTTATTTCCACTTCACATGAAGTGACGGGAACAAACTTAAAATACTGAATGTTTTTCACTGTTACTGTTTTCTATTTCATTTTCAGCAGAATCTCGTATCTGAGAAAGATAAGCATATCCCAAATTTTTCTCGAAAATAGTTTTCAATTTGTGTGTCACTACTAAGGCAGGTCTCTGCGACTTGTTCCATGGCTGTGGACAAATTTTCCACCGATTTAAGGGACTGCAATGTCTTTCACCGTTCCGACCTCTAGTTTATGTGTGGCACAATTTGCAGAATATAAACTTTCCATTCGAAGAAAATAATGTATCTCCTCCGAAGTCCTCCACGAAATTCTGTACCTGAAATTCAAACAAATGTATTTTCAAACTTCTATAATACCCATTCGAATAACACGTATTTTACAATTCCTTAAACAAACGTTTTCCTGTAACTGAATGTCATTGGCTTCGTCATGATACAATTCCCTCGTCCGTCTTCTTGTCGTTCGATTGACCACTTTCTTAGTACACGACTGTCCCTGAGCACTTGCAGGGTGAGCTTTGTGTACGTTGTACCTGTACCCTACTCATGCACACGACACACAAGTCCCCAAGTTCCGAGCTTTAGTGATGAGGCGATATTAGCGATCCTGGTGGATGCATATTTCAACTGTCTATGTGTGCATATTTAGTAAGTATTAAGCTTCGTGACTGTATATAGCAGACTGTGGCAATACTTTCGTTATACTGAAATCTCCCTGTTAGTAACTCCTGTTACGTTGCAGCGACTATAGGCCAACTACATTGAAACTCCACGTGGCTCTTTGGTCTCCGTTACTCTACTAAAAATATGTAAAAACAATCCCTGCTATTCCCAACAATTTCCTTTTTTCTTGATTCCCCTTAAAATAGTAATACCCATCCTCATCTGTCTTAGTTCTTTATGAACTTGAATTGCTTTTGTACTCGGTCTTTGAGGACTGAGGACTTTGGTCCAGGTGCACTTTTTATTGACTTGTTCCATGGCCTTTGTTGTTTTCTATTTGATCCGTCTGGTTCATTCTTGACGTTTGGTTTTATAGCCGTATATAATTTTTATGAGTGCCAGGAGCTAACCCGATACCTTAACCCCCTAACACGAAACCCAAGGTCTCTTTCTTCGTCTGGCAGCTACCCTTTGACCTGTCCGACTTCGGAGAGTCTAGCATGACATTAGCTACGGTGTGGCTGAAACAATTCTCAGCCAGACATACGAAACTGTCTCAGCACGTGAAGTTGGAGAGTACCAGAACAATGGAAGGAGTGCATAATAAAATTGTACCTATCTTTAAGAATATTCGAGAAATATCACTTCTATGGACGTCATACAAAATTTCGTCCAATATTCTTTTGAGGAGATTAACTGCATATGGGCTATTCGATATGAAATCGATCAATAAAAAACCTCGCATTTTTTATACTCTAATTTTTCCCTATTTATAGAAGGTGCTGAGGAGAGTGCATTTTCAAAAATATACTATCGAAAGTCAAACGGTTTTCGTATTATTGAGCGACAAATTTATAAAATCAAGCCTCTTTCAGCGCTCAGAACTCTGGAACCATTTACTGCAGAACATTGAACGGGGCTCATTTTGAAGCTGACATTTGGTAGGTTATGTTAAGAAGTAATACTTATATTTATTATACATAGAGCGACAGATAATCTGATTTTACTTACTTTTAGGCTTTTTGCCAATTTGTAAAAATGTAAAAAAAAATTGAGAAAAAACCTTGAATTATTAAGAGGGATTCGGCATTGTTTGTTTAGTGGTACGGCAATAAGTTTCGAGGGTATTAAATAAATTATCTTCACACGCCTAGACTTGAACGGCGCAGTACCGCATGCACTGGCCGAGAGCTGAAGATAAGCGAGCGTTGGACGTCATTGTACTCCTGTGTTTCTGAAAACCTGTGATAAAGCTAGCACAGCCATGCGCTGCTAGACGACACATCACGTGTTTGTCTCCTGGCCTTGCTTCCCTAGGCTAGCTCCCGCCTCACAGTCAGGTGGTTAATTCACGGGCGTAATATCTATTTTCTTCATTTGATATTTTCAATACTTTCTTATCAACGTACCATTAGTAAAAAATGTGTATATTTGTACTTTCAATGCGGAATCTAACTATATATTTTAAAAATATTTTTTCCTTGGGGAAGGCGTCTTAAAGAGAAAAAAATCTAGATTTCTCCATTTCCATAAAAAGTAAGAAAATCTGTTTATATGTCAATATAAACTTTAATTTCTCAGCATAAAAATAAATCATGATATTGATCATTGGGTAAGAGGGTTTCGGAGATACAACAGTTTAAAGTTGCTAATTTTATGAAAATACGATAAATTTAAATATTTTTAATTTAAACACTATGAAGTTCTGATGCCTCAAACTTTGCACAAAGCATTGTATCACAGTTCTCTACGGACAAAAAAGTATCATGGTATTTAGAAATTGTAAGGTCAATTTTCTCTATATTTCGGTCGATTTGAGATGGAATAGCTCATATGTAGATGAAATTATTGGGGATCATCAATGTGGTTTTAGGCGTATTAGATCGACTATTGATCAGATTTTTTTCTATTCGACAGCTATTTGAGAAAAAATGGTAGTAGCCTATAAGGTTACATTACAACAGTTATTAATAGATTTCAAAAAGGCATATGACTCGATTAAGAAATAAGTTTTATATAATATTCTTATTGAATTTGGTATTCTCAAGAAACTAGTTCGATTAATTAAAATGTGTATCGGTGAAAAGTACAGTAGAATCCGTATAGGCCAGGTTCTACCAGATGCTCTTCCAATTCACTGCGGGCTAAAGCAAGGAGATGCACTATCACCTTTACTTTTTAACTTCGCTCTAGAATATGCCATTAGGAAAGTCCAGGAAAACAGAGAGGGTTTGGAATTGAACGGGTGACATCAGCTGCTTGCTATGCGGATGACCTGAATATGTTAGGAGAGAATCCACAATCTATTAGGAAAAGCACAGAAGCAAGTAAAGAGATAGGTTTGGAAGTAAACCCCCGAAAGGACAAAGTATATGATTATGTCTCGTGACCAGAATATTGTACGGAATAGAAATACAAGAATTGTGAATTTATCCTTTGAAGAAGTAGAAAAATTCAAATATCTTTGAGCAACAGTAACAAATATAAATGATACTCGGAAGGAAATTGAACGCAGAATAAATATGGGAAATTTCTGTTATTATTCGGTTGAGAAGCTTTTATCATCCAGTCTGCTCTCAAAAAAGCTGAAAGTTAGAATGTATAAAACAATTAAATTACCGGTTGTTCTGTATGGTTGTGAAATTTGGACTCTCACTTTGAGAGAGAATCAGAGGTTAAGGGTGTTTGAGAATACGGTGCTAAGGAAAATATTTGGGACTAAGAGGGATGAAGTTACAGGAGAATGGAGAAAGTTACACAACACAGAACTGCACGCATTGTATTCTTCACCTGACATAATTAGGAACATTAAATCCAGACGTTTGAGATGGGCAGGGCAGGTAGCACGTGTGGGCGAATTCAGAAATGCTTATAGAGTGTTTGTTGGGAGACCGGAGGGAATAAGACCTTTAGGGAGGCCGAGACATAGATGGTATGATAATATGAAAATCGATTTGAGGGAGGTGGGATATGATGGTAGGGATTGGATTAATTTTGCCGAGGATAGGGACCGTGTGATGTGTTCACTCACAAATTCAAAGCTATAGACAATTCTTCAAGTAGTTTACAAAAAAATTCGCTCATGTCACTGAAAGATTGCAGTGAACACAGAGTAATTCTATGTTATAGTATACAGGGTGTTTCCGAGGTGATGTTACAAGCTTTCAGGGATGATGGCGAAGGGCACATGTATCAATTAGAGATAAGGAACCATGGTCCGGAAATGACTGAGTCGAAAGTTATAAGCAAAAATAGTTGTGTGGAAATGGAATTGTAATTTGGCACCATGTGCCCTCCTTCCCTTAACTTATGGAACAGTCGTGGAAAAATTATATGGGCCGGATGTCTCCTACGTGGGTACTTGTCCCGATACAATCTGTGAGCTTACCTACCGTTCCCATTGGCTCATCCGTATTCGAAAATCAGGTCTGCATATTCCGCTCTCGTGTACTCCTCCATTTCACTAGGACTGATCGACTGGACACTGCAACTTGTACACATACACTGCTGTCTACAGACGTGCATATCAGGACCGACCATGTCCGTTACACATTACGCTATCTGCATTGCTTTAATGTAGTTTCCTGTCCCCATCCCTCAGACAGCGCACTGAATAGAATACTGCAAGTAGACAACGTAAACAACGTCAGATGAATACAGTATGTGTAAGATGTACAGATAAATACACATACACTGGTGGCCATAATTCTGGAAACTTTTTGTTTCTGTACTGAATTATTATAACATTTGTATTAATTCACAGATTTATACAATAGAAAATGTTATTCGTGACTGACCCGTTACCGATGGGTTTATAATAAAGGTATTATATTAAATCCTGACTATTTTAACAATAAATTATCATTACTAAGTGGGAAATTATGTTCTTGTCGTTTAAGATCTAAATATTAATTTCAGATTTCATTATAATTTCCCATTATTTACTGTTATAAAAACTAGTCCATTGTTGAGTTTATGATTATTGTTGATCAGTAGAAGTATTGTTGAGCACTGGTAGCATAAAATATGGACATTATTAATTTGTTTCTATCATTAGTCTGACTTAAGATTTCGTTAGGTGAACACCTGATTGCTTTACAACAAACTTTATTGATCATTTTATCACAATGGCTCCACGAAAGGACTGAACACCTTCTAGGGCAGCCATACTTCGAGAAGAAGGCTACACAATCAAGGAAATTGCAAGAAAACTTGGTAATGGTGCTACATTGCCTGGAGTCCAGAAGATATGTGAGAGGTACAAATCCATAGAATCTTGTAAAACAACACTTAGGACTGGTAGAAAACCTAAAGTAAGTCCAACAGAAGTGAAGCAGATTTGTCGATTAGCATTGAAAGATCGAAGGGAAACTTAAAATGAAAATCTGAAATTAATATTTAGATCTTAAACGACAGGAACATAATTTCCTACATAGTAATGATTATTTATTGTTAAAATATTCAGGATTTAATATAATACCTTTGTTATAACCCCATAATTAACGAATCAGTCAAGAGAAACATTTTCAATTGTATAAATATGTGAATCAATGCAGATGTTATAATAATTCAGTACAAAAACAAAAAGTTTCCAGAATTATGGCCACCAGTGTAAATAAGGTGTACAGAGAAATAAAATTATCTCATTTCCACACAACTATTTTTGCTTGTAACTTTAGACTTTCCGGACCAGGGTTCCTTATCTCAAATTAATACATGTGCCCTTCGTCATCATCCCTGAAAGTTTGTAACACCACCTCGGAAACACCCTGTATATTCTGCCATTTATACTAGTACTATGCCTACATCATCGGAATTACAGTACGTTTGTCGGTGGTGTAATTTCGTGTGATAAATTTAAATAAAAATATCACGAAATTAGCCGTAACACGAAATTAGCAATCTTTGTCCTAAATATGGTAGGGCCTATATTGAACAACGCTGATGATAATAAATATCCTTGGCGTACTCCTTATGTTTAGTGATTTCGTCAGACAATTTTGAGTTATAATTGATTACATATTTGATTTGGTTAGTTTTATCCACTACTAATTACACTAAAACTTTCCGTATTCCAGTTTTTTAGAGTGGAAACCCGGCACTAAGTTCCAGTGTATCTATATATACAATTTGAACTGGTAATGGAAATTACGGGAAAATGGCTGAACGGATTTTAATGAATGAACCGCCATTTTAAAGCTTGGCATCCAAGGATTTTCAGAAACATAGTAACATTCAGTGAAACTTTACTTTTCCTACATAATTGCCCTAATTTCCAAAATCCACCTTCCGGCAGTTTTGAGAACTGCATTTCAGAATAAAACAAAACACACACTACAATAAACAATATTACAAGAAGGCCATGACCTGCAGGATTGCTGACATATTTAGAGTTCAAATTCAATGGGTTATTAAAAATTTCAAGACTTGCTAAAAATAATTTACAGGTCTGAGTCTGCGGTGTAATTTTCTGAGTACAGCTGTTTATTGGATAATAAAATCTACAAAACTTGAGGTGGCTTGATGACATTATTACAATTAAAAATAAATTATTATTATATTTGATGCCATGATGTGATTATTTTTCATTAATTATACATATAGTAATGCTACGTTGATGATATGAAAGTGAAACGTTGTGAAGTTATATAAGTAGATGTAGAGAATATCTTAAATTAGGTCTTCATTTCTATAATTTACTGTGTGGCGACTATTATATAAAACTACAAAACTTAGGCTACGTAAGATAATAGTATTATTATAAAATCAAATATTTTTATAGTTATTAATCAAGTGGGGTTGAATGTTTTTCATATACTTAATGGCGGTGTGGTGTAGATATTTATATGAGTCATTCCCTTCCGTATTGGCTCGAGAGAGCGCAAATATTTGTGTTCCTAAAGAAAGACCAAATGAAGGGTACACGGGAAAAACGATCAAGGTCCACCAAAAATCGAAATTGAGTTAATAATGCTATCTTATAGTGGAAAGGAAGTACTATCATGTGGTATAGCTAGTAATAGAAATAATCGTTCTTGACATTCCACTACGTCAATTTCTATTAAATACACACATAACAAAGTATTAAGTGCTTAAATTTTAAAATTCGTTTTTCTCGAAACTTTCTAAAATGGACCTTGATCGTTATTCCCGTGTACCCTTCAAATGGTATATCTTACTGATAAAGTAAGAGGCCTACAAAATTTTGTAGTCGTACGATCATTTCAGCAAGATCTGTTAGCAGGATAAAATGATTCTACATTTCAAGCTCTACATGCAGCAGCTATACCAAGATGCTATGTCTATTGTTCGAAAGCATAGCAAACCTGACTTTTTTTTAACTTTCACCTACAATCCACAATGACCTGAAATAGCTATTGCTTCACTGCCACATGAAAAACCCACTGATCGTCCTGACATTGTTACTTGCGTTTTCGCGTTGAAACTCAGAAACCGAAGGTGAATAGGTTCAAGAAAAAGTATTTGGCATAAAAACCCATAGAGAGGGAGTGTGTTTCATTATTATGGAAGCAAATAACTTTCAGAAAGTCTGGTATTCTTTATTGAAAATAAATCTGAAACATTTTTATTTGAAAGTCTAATGAACTTAGTTCGCAGCATTTTCTTCACAAGCCACCAGTACAGTATAAGTGCAGGGACATCATTTTATTTTTACTAACATTTTTAATATTAACCTGTCTATACCTTTAGAGAACCGGAAACACCGCTTACTCCCCCCTCCAAGACTGGAGTTCGATGATACTGGCGTAAAACACAAATCACTCTATTAGGTATAGGATGGAAGAAACGTAGTTCATCCATTTACGTAAACTAGGAACTATCGCGATATTGAGTTTGATAATTTTCATTAGGTTTTTCTTTAATCAAAGTACAGTACTGTATTAAGAATAAGTATTTTTACTCACGAAGTGAGTTATCCATGCGAACGTATTCATTATGCAGTGTATATTATACTGTCTACAGCACATTAGCGTACAATATAGAGAAAGAAGTTAAATTGAAAAATAATCATAATATGAATATTTAAACACAAGTTTGAAAATGGTGGCCGTTCATTTCGATACAGGCTTCAGTTCTTTTGTGCATATTATCGCACTATAGACTATTGCATCTAATTCCAATTGCCAGTTTCGTCCTTCGTACTAGTAACTCATGTTGAAATAATTCTGTACCTACTCTACGTACTGTGAATTCAATCTTCACTTCTGCCCGACCCGAAAATATAAAATTACTCAGACATGCTATCTACTGTCCGTCCAAGTGGTTATGCCGCAGGATTGTAGAAAGAGAGGAAATCACGTGACAGTTAATTACTTAACGAAGCCCTTTTATTTAAGTTAAATTAAACAGCTGTATAATATTACGTAAACGTCCAATTCCTAAGAGAAATTAATGTTTTCAGAAAAGAGCTAAGACAGCCCAGCTACTAGACTTTACAGAGGGGGAACAGAAGCAGGTGGGGGAAATCGGGATGCGACGTAGGCAAACGGACAGTACCTGTGCGAAAATATGATTCAATATTGAAAGCTCTTTCGTCACTGGAAAACGCGAACATATTTCTGGAACGTACTATACTCAGTAACTCAGTACTGCTTACTATCTGCGGTCTTGGTTCTGTGTGGAGTTGGAACTTCCTTAGTAGGAGGGGTGGGAGTGAAGTACATTCAAAAACTCAGGTACAATAAAAATTGAAGTAAAAATAAAATGATGTCCCTGTATAAAAACGATATAAGATGTAACAGCTATGAGGTTAGAGAAATCGTAATTAACGAAGCCTGCTGAGATAGGTGTTTTGGAGCCAGCCTCATGTCACGTGACCTGCTCCTCTGAGCAGTCTTCGCTAAATTGATGCGTCCGGGATGCGTCACGTGAATTTCGGACAGCGTTAATACACATTTATGTGTCATTCCCTCCTCTGTGCGTCAGTTGCTCAACGAAATCTTGGGGCTAACCTACCCAATTTCTTAGCTTACTTATTTACTTACTTACGGCTTTTACAGAACCCGAAGGTTCATTGCCGCCCTCACGTAAGTCCGCCATCGATCCCTATCCTGAGCAAGATTAATCCAGTCCCTACCATCATATCCCACCTTCCTCAAATACATTTTAATATTATCCCCCATCTACGTCTCGGCCTCCCCAAGGTATTTTTCCCTCCGGCCGCCCAACTAACACTTTATTAACATAACTGGATTCGTCCATACGCGCTACATGCCCTGTCCATCTCAAACGTCTGGATTTAATGTTCCTAATTATGTCGGGTGAAGAATACAATGCGTGAAGTTCTGCGTTGTGTAACTTTCTCCATTCTCCTGTAACTTCATCCCTCTTAGCCCCAAATATTTTCCTAAGAACCTTATTCTCAAACAACCTTAATCTCTGTTCGTCTCTCAGAGAGTCCTATTTTCACAACCATACAGTACAACCGGTAATATAACTGTTTTATAAATTCTAACTTTCAAATATTTTGACATCAGACTGGATGACAAAAGCTTCTCAACCGAATAATAACAGGCATTTCCCATATTTATTCTGCGTTTAATTTCCTCTCGAGTGTCATTTATATTTGTTACTGTTGCTCAAAGATGTTTGAATTTTTCCATCTCTTCGAAGGATAAATCTCCAATTTTTATATTTCAATTTCGTACAATATTGTGGTCACGAGACATAATCATATACTTTGTCTTTTCGGGATTTACTTCCAAACCTATCGCTTTACTTGCTTCTAGGAAAATTTCCGTGTTTTCCCTTATCGTTTGTGGATTTTCTCTTAACATATTCACGTCATCCGCATAGACAAGAAGCTGATATAACCCGTTCAATTCCAAACCCTCTCTGTTATCCTGAACTTTCCTAATGGCATATTCTAGAGGGAAGTTAAAAAGTAAAGGTGATAGTGCATCTCCTTACTTTAGCTCGCAGTGAATTGGAAAAGCATCAGATAGAAACTGGCCTGTACGGACTCTGCTTACGTTTCACTGAGACACATTTTAATTAATCGAACTAGTTTCTTGGGAATACCAAATTCAGTAAGAATATCATATAATACTTCTCTCCTAACCGAGTCATATGCCTTTTTGAAATCTATGAATAACTGATGTACTGTACCCTTATACTCCCATTTTTTTCTCCAATATCTGTCGAATACAAAAATCTGGTCAATAGTTGATATATTACGCCCAAAACCGCACTGATGATACCCAATAATTTCATCTACGTACGGAGTTAATCTTCTCACAAGAATATTGGACAAAATTTTGTACGATGTCAACAAAAGTGATATTTTCGAAAGTTACCACAGTTAGTCTTGTCCCCCTTCTTAAAAATAAGTACCAATATATTCCACCTCCCTTAAATACATTTTAATATTATCCCCCATCTACGTCTCGGCCTCCCCGAAGGTCTTTTTCCATCCGGCCTCTTCTAACTGACACTCTACTAACTTTCTTTCTTGATTCGCCCATACGTGCTATAGGCCTATGAATGTCCATCTCAAACGTCTGGATTTAATGTTCATAATTATGTCGGATATAGAATACAATGGGTGCAGTTTGCGTTGTGTAATTTTCTCCATTTTCCTGTAATTTCATCCCTTTTAGCCCCAAATATTTTCCTAAGCACCTTATTCTCAAACACCCTTAACCTATGTTCCTCTCTCAAAGTGAGAGTCCGAGTTTCATATCCAAACAGAACAACCAGTAATATAACTGTTTTTTAAATTCTAACTTTCAGATTTTTTTATACCAGACTGGACGACAAAAGTTCTCAACCGAATAATAACAGGCATTTCCCATATTTATTGAGCAACTGTTGTTCCGTTTTCACTAAGGTCCAGTGGTCTTCAATCTCCTCAATCTTCTTTTAGGCTCAAAATTCATCATTCTGATTGTTCTTCTCAAAATTGTGAATGTCCCATATTAACCGAATCCTCAGAAGTTAAGTATTTAGGCATTACAATCGACCAACACTTTCGATGGAACAAACATATTACATACTTATGCAATAGATTACGTAAAACAATTTATATCTTTGTTATACTTCGGTCATATTTACCAGTTAATGTTTTACGTCTCATTTATATAGTTTTATTTCAATCCATTCTCCAATATGGAATTTTAGGATGGGGAAATGCTTGTAATTCTAATCTCACTCCACTAATACTTATTCAGAAAAGAATAATTAAAATATGCCTTAATAAACCAATTGATTACTCATCGGAGCTTTTTTTTTACTGATTTTAATGTTTTGAAAATTAAACATATTTATTATATTGTCTTATTAAACTTCATATATAAAAATCGTAATAAATTCAAATTGTATCATCAAAAATATGGAACTAAAAGATCTGATTTTATACGACTAGAGGAACCAAAGTGTTTCACAAGAACAGCTCTTAGCCATGGTACCTACTTTGGTCCAAGGTTTATAATAAAATAATTGAAAAATACCCAAATTTGGAAAATTTTAGTATCAGAAATTTAAAAAATAGCGTTACGAATTTAATTTTTAAAGAATATATGTTGATTTAATATGTGTATGTATTTGTATGATTTAAATTGTTAAAATTGAAATTGTATTTTTAAAGTTAATTAATACCGGTACTTATAATTTTTTTTGACCCACTTTGTGTCAAATAATTATCTTTATTTGTGTTAAGTATATGTTTAGGTAACTCCCTGAGCACGAGTTTTTACTCCTTCAGGGAAGAATTAAGACTGTATTTTTGTACATGTTATTTTACTAACCGTAAACAACAATAAACAACAAACAACAATTTAATTTCCTCCCGAGTGTCGTTTATATTCAACTTCTGTATTGTATTGTATTGTATTTATTAACATTCCATGGTATTCATACATTGCTTACAGCTAGAATATGGAAAAAGTCAAAAAACTTAATACTATTATAAAATCTTAATTTATAGTCACAGTCTAGATGAAATATATACAGACGAGATTTACAATATAGTCTACTAGTACAACACAAAGTTTTAGTATCAATTTCATGAAGTGTTATTGAATGTCATGAATTCACCTACAGAATAGAAGGCGTGAGAAATTAGGTACTTCTTTAATTTGGCCCTAAATAATTTTATGTTTTGAGTTTCATTTTTTATATCGATAGGGAGGCTATTAAAAATTTTTACTGCCATATAACGCACTCCTTTTTGATAGCACGATAGACTTGCCGATGGAGTATAAAGTCATTTTTTGACGTGTATTTACAGTATGCTATGAACTGTTGAATTAGTTACAAAGTTTTCACGATTACATACGAGGAAGCTATTAATGAAAAGATATACTGACAAGCCATGGGCATTATTTGTAGTTTTTGAAAATAGTCCTACACGATTCCCTAGATTTGGCACCTACTATTATTCGAATTACTCTTTTTTGTAATAGAAATATATTGTTACTGTCTGTGGAATTTCCCCAGAATATTATTCCAAAACTCATTACCGAGTGGAAGTATGCAAAGTATATTGTATTGATTTCAACTTTGTGTTTCCTATCTATGAGATATGAGTGAAACCATTGGTGTGCAACACCTTTAATTCCATAATAATCTAATTTATCTAATTTATCTGTGGGGGCATGAGCATTTATAACTACGATATCGCACCATCTACTAAGTACTAAATACGATAACCTGTCACTGATAAATTCAATCTTTTTTACTGCTGATTTTATTCTTTTTATGAATAAAGAATCCTGATTGTTTCCTTTCCCATAATACAAGTAGGAATCTCCTATTTGTGTTATGCCACTCCCATCTAACCTAACCTCCTGTACACCCATAAAGTCTATTCTATAATTAGCTACTGTAGTTCTTTTGCTACTATTGTTACCCCTCCTGTTCTACATGTATAGACTCGTCACTTTTGTCTTTATACTTATGCCAAAACTCCTAGGGCCGAATTCATAGACATTCTTAGCGCGGGCTTCCGGTGGATGATCAGCGAACTAACGTTTTTCGTATTCATAAACCAGTGTTAGCGTTATGATATGATATGAGTCCTGTACAAGTAACCAGTCGATAGCCGGGGCTAGTTTAGCACGCTCGTAGCGCGGGCTAGCGAAATGTCTATGAATAGCACCCCTAATGCTTATACAGAGACCAAATTCCTGTGGGAAAAAAAAATATTTTTACTGCAAATTCAGTCTCTCTATTTATCTTTCAAACTGTGAATTAAATAACAATTTTCCTGTTATGAAAACTTACTGAAAAATTACATTTTTTGTAGGAAAAAATGAATTACTCCAGAATGGATATACTTCTATCAATGAGTTCTAGGATAGACTTAGATGTCTGTACTGCTCGGGAAAAGTGCCACAAGTCATAAATGTTAATTCTACAGGAGAATGAAAAGAAACTGTATTCACACTAGTTTATATCGATTTGATTTTCTTCTGTTTGAATTATTGTAATGGGAGAAATACTTACGTCTCTTTTCACAAGCGAGCAGATGTTCCGTAAGTTGTCAATAAATTAATAAAAATGTTTGTGGAAACTGACTTATGCCACTTTTCCCAAGCATTGCATATATTATCTCAAGTCATTCTTCCACATTACTATAATCTGCCACTTCATGTGCTTACTCGCTAAATTTCGACCCATTGTCACTTGTTTTCAGTGAATAAATATAACTTATCCACACTTGTAACAAACTCCACAACTGTTTTCTAAACATGGAGGGAATAAGGTGATTGACAAGTTTATGCCAACTCCCAATGTTATGATGTAAATAGCAGTGGCGGTCCCTGATCAATTTGCTGCGAATTTCAAAGTCAAGAGAATCTTGGAAACTGGTAATTTTTCCTAAATAAAAGAAAGAAAAAAAACCTGGATTACAATGCGTGAACGAGCCCTCACAAATTTTTAAAATAAAAAGTGATAATTTCACAAGAAATATTTCAGATATCTCTAACTCTGTCCCAAAGTTCATTGATCTAAGTCAGCCGTGGCGAAAATGTAATCGTGCGCCGAGCCACTGTGTAACCTGCAACGTCCATAGCACCTATGGAGGGAGGCGGACACCCGAAGGGGAAGTAAAGCAACTGTCTGACTTATTAACGGATTTTCATTTTCATTACGTCAAGCACTTAAATATAATTTTATACAGTACAAGGCTACAAACTAATGTTTAGTACGTGTAACGAAGAAAAAATGAACAAGAAAACATAGGACACATTATCACAACCTAAAATTAACTGTCTTCAGAATATGTCTGCGACCAAGTTTCAAAATCAGGAATTATATCACTTACTGCCAGTCGTAGTTGATCACGAAGGTATTTGTTTGTCCATCGTTATCTACAATCGTAAGTTGTAGTGAATATGGCTTCAACAGAGCAAGCGAAAAAACGAAGCTTCGGATATTTATTTTTGGCAAAGATTTGAAATATATATTATTTTATTTTAATGTACCGAAGTACATATGATATTTCCATGCAGATATTCTGCGTCATCATACGATGAAATCCCGGCGCCGGAGAGAATTTTTCTCCGTTCCATTACTCTTTCATCGAAAGATTTGAAAGTTCAACATTTGTCAAGTCCTTACATCTAGCTTTCATTTGTCACATAATAAATGAGTTCAAATTGAAGAGCTAACCGCATTATTCGTACATCTGCTGAAAAAGGATCGACGTACAGAGATGATGATGATGATGATGATGATAACACTTAACATTTTTAATGTTTCATGAGTAACATGTAGTATAATGCTGTTTTATGTTACACAACTGAACAAATCATACTTTTAATATTGTCATCAAATTGACAGCAAAAAAATGCGTCCTCCCATTCTATTTGAAACTTTCGTTTTTATAGAGGTTTCGAGAGAGACATATGCCACTCGCAGGTCAGAGACAAATACAAATGGAACGGAGTTTGACTCCAGTGAGTGAGAGGGTGGGGGTTGGGGGAAGGTTAGGAGCAAGAGAAATTCACAGCTATCACTGCGAGCCACAATGTCTCGCAAGTCACAGTCTCGTCATGGCTGATCTAAGTATACTCATTTTGAAGTAATTTTTTTTCTACAAAAATTTAAGTTTTCAATACATAACAGAAAAATTGTTATATAATTCACTGTTTGAAAGATGGAGAGATTCCATTTAAAGTACAGAGTGATTTATATAGAACTGACACATTTCTTTCTTTCTTTATTTCAAAACGAATGATGCTAGCCACAGTTTGTTATACCTCAAATTTATTTTATTTATTTATTTTAGTTATTTATTTATTTAATAATAACATATACATAAAAACGTCACATTAAAATACCCCGAAAGAGCAAAGCTCGTGTTCGGGGACAGTTCCGTTACATAGATACACATACTTTGTAGACAAATACTTAAGGAAAAAGCTCACATAAAGATGATAATAAAATTAGTAAATAATAATACTAATAATAACTGAGTGAAAAAAGAGACGATGTTGAGATTGATGGATTAATATTAAATTATTACTAGTAGTATAATTAGTGCAGGTCATGTTGATATAGTAACAAGATAAAATAAAAAAATACACTTAGGATAGAAATAAACTTGTTTTACAATACATGGTACGTAATATATATACAGGGAAGTCTGTCATATAAATTTTTAATTCTGGATCTGAAAATTTCATTGCTTAAAGTAGTCAATTCTGGATGAAATTTTATTATCGAATTATATAGCCGTGGACCATAATTTGTACTGCGTAGTAAAGCAGCAGATGTGAAACATTTAGGTTCAACTAATTTAAGAATTTCATTTCGTCTTGTATTATGAGCATGTGGCTGAGCTATAAATTTCATTCTATTTTTATGATAGAATTTCATTAAAGAGTATTTATAAATTTGGTCAATTCTAAAAACATTCAATTCAGAATGGATCAAATTTGTTGGATAATCCAGTCGCCTTTTCAAACAAATTTTGATTATAAGTTTTTGCAACATAATTAGAGGAAAAAGAGCAGTTTTTGTAATGCCTCCCCATCCAGTTATATCATATTGGACAACAGATTCAACTATAGCCAAATAAACCAAACGTAATACATGAGTAGGCAAGTAATGGCGAAGGTTTACAAATTTGTAAATTGTTTAAGTATCCTGTTGCATAAAAAGGTGATTTGTCTATCCCATTTCAAGTGCTGATCAACAATAATTCCCAGGTATTTCACATCTACAGATTCTTTCAGGCAAGAGCATTTACAGGTTGTAGAGAGTTTACAAAATGAGTTGTGGATTATTAATTTTAAGTGAGAAAGTGATTTCAATTTGTTCAATCCAGAGACTGTTAAAGAAAATGGCACCAAAGTAGTTTTAGTTATATTTAGAGATATTTAGAGAGATGTAGAGTATCTTTGGGAGATTACTAACCTCTATAGCAAATGTTGAAAATTCTTTATTTATTCGGCTGCAAATTCACTTAATGAGCAGTTTTTAACGTCAAATTAAGCAGGAGTTTTGATTCCCTGTCACGAGATGCGCAGATGTTTATTCTTTATTCCTCATTGTAGGCAGCTGTTTTCGACATTTTGTTTTAGTCACTGAAAATGCAGTACACATTAAATCAAAAGCTCTTCCTTGTGAAGCAATACTGGATTACGAATTCAATTACAACTATTCAAAGGGCATACCAGAGAGAATTTAGTGTTCGTAATCCCCCAAAGAAACACAATACTGGGATTGGTAAACAAATTGGATACAACTGGATCTCTAAAAGAATATGACAAATATACACAATAAAAAAATAAACATCTGCGCATCTCACGACAGGAAATCAAAACTCCTGCTTAATTTGACGTTAAAAACTGGTCATTAAGTGAATTTCCAGCAGAATAAATAAAGAATTTTCAACATTTGCTATAGAGGTTAGTAATCTCCCAACGATACTCTACATTTGAGGTATAACAAATTGTGGCTAGCATCATTCGTTTTGAAATAAAGAAAGAAATGTGTCAGTTCTATATAAATCACTCTGTAGAAACTTCATTTTTCACAGGCATTTATTCTCTGTATAAAGATCTTGGGGTTTCACATAAATATGTCAGGAGTGAAACATCACTTTTGGAGGGTGTCCATAAACTTTTGGTAGAAACTGTTTAAGTTAACTGTATCACCTATAAAGTGTACAAAGATTCGCCACTGACTCTTCGGCTGTTTATTTTTACTTATTTAACGACGCTGTATCAACTATGAGGTTATTTAGCGTCGATGGGATTGGTGATCGGGAGATGGTATTTGGCGAGATGACGCCGAGGAAAGCCATAGATTACCTGACATTTGCCTTACAGTTGGGGAAAACTTCGGTAAAAAATCCAACCAGGTAATCAGCCCAAGCGGGAATCGAACCCGCGCCCAAACGCAACTCCGGATCGGCAGGCAAGCGCCTTGGGCTGTTTCAGTCAATACATAGTCCACTCTTTGCGCATCATTCTGTATTTTTGTGTAATATCCTAAATCAGTCATGTCAATTGATGCCCATAGGAGTAAGCGCGCGCTTTAGAGCTCAAGAGAGCCTGAGCGCTTTACAGCGGAAAGGAAAGAGACAGACGAAAGAGGTAGTATATGCCGCTTGGTCGAGTTATATTCAGGGATGGCCAGCACTGATTCAATACATAAAGGGAAGACAACTTATTAAAACTGTGTCCATGTTAATTTTTAGATTTGTCTGAGAAGTATAAGTGCATTATAAGAATGTAAATTTTTACTATACTACTCATTTTTCACAAGTTTGATTTTTTTATTCAAAAGAAATATTTTCTCAATTTTTTTTTATAGAAAATGAAATTTTCAGATATAGGCCTATTTATTTAGTAGCCTTTCAGAATGTTTTCGTAAATCTAATATACCGTAAATACGTACTTATTACTGAAGATTGTGTATTGAAAATTTTGAAAATATTCGCATGGAAATTGTTTGTAAGGAAATGAATTAAGAAAGCAACTACTGTTACGTCATAAGCAAAAGATACGTGCCCATGTATTGTAAAAATGTCAGTTCTATAGCTTCAGCAGGTTTCGAGAAAATAATTTAATATTCTGATGATAGGAAGTTGCTCACCAATATCACCTTAAAAACATAATGCGATAAGAGTTTTGTTATGGAATATTAGTTACACCTAAAATATATACAGCACCTAGGTAACTTTGCTTTATACTGTAATATTGTTTTAATTGGTTTATTGATTACTTTTATAAGGCTAAAGGTACCATCAATATAAATTCCAACTTATCATGTCATACTCAATCTCTTTTTTGGGATATTGCTTTTTTATGAATGATGTGTTTCATCCATTTAGTACAATATTGTTGTACTGCTATTGAATTTATGTGAATATTCCTTCTTAACTCTCTATTATGTTATTAAGATTTAAAACACAACTGGAATATTAAGAAATCAGTGTTAGTACTTTTGTTTTACAGACAATATAGATAATATAAAACAGAAAGAAACCATATAAAAATAACGACATAAAATTTCACGTTCCGTTTGAAGTTTGTGCACCACTGTTTTCTTACTCCAACAGGCTGCTTATTGATACATACAACCCTTCCTCTTTCCATACTTAGCGCTTGGTGCCCGCGCACCACGTCAAGGTCAGAAAAATGCGCTTGCTTTGACATCACTGTCCTAAACATTACAAAAATGAAACTGTGGATTAAATTAAATCGATTTCGCTTCTTTCTTGTTCAATCCTGTACTCGCAGGCCCCATACAGAATATAAACTTCTCTGAAAATAATAGAAAGACGTGTAAGTTGTATTAATAGACCCTGAATTAATTTGTGCTATCTATCATCTCTACACAGTACTGTATGCTGAAATACTAGCGTAATTGGCCATTCTAATCACACCGCTCGCACCTACTACAAGTATGCTGAATTAATTATATGCTTGTTGACTATTATGCAACTTCCGGGCCAGAGCCCAAGGCTAGCTGTTGATCATTCGTTCTGGACACATGGAGCGCACAGCGAATTTTAACATTCCAAGATTCCATTTCTGTATTGGGGTTAGAAATTGAGGATCTAGCTGCATACAAATGCTGGCCCAAAAAGTAACGGACTTCGTTCAGAAACTCTCTAAAACTTTCATTCAAAGTTAGCTTAGTTAGGCCTTTTAATTATTTTCCTTCTCATTATTATTACTTACTTACTTACTAGTTCAGAAACTCTCTAAAACTTTCATTCAAAGTTAGCTTAGTTAGGCCTTTGAATTATTTTCCTTCTCATTATTATTACTTACTTACTTACTTACTTACTAGTTCAGAAACTCTTTAAAACTTTCATTCAAAGTTAGCTTAGTTAGGCCTTTTAATTATTTTCCTTCTCATTATTATTATTACTTACTTACTTACTAGTTCAGAAACACTCTGAAACTTTCATTCAAAGTTAGCTTAGTTAGGCCTTTTAATTATTTTCCTTCTCATTATTATTACTTACTTACTGGCTTTTAAGGAGCCCACAGGTTCATTGCCGCCCTCAGATAAGCCCGCCATTGGTCCCTATCCTGAGCAAGGTTAATCCAGTCTCTATCATATCCCACCTCCCCAAATCTATATATATATATATATATATATATATATATATATATAATTTGAACTTTTAATGGAAATTACGGGAAAACGGCTGGACGGATTTTGATAAATGACCCCTCATTTTGAAGCTTGGAACTCAAAGTTTTTCAGAAAAATAGTAGTTTTCAGTGAAATGTCAATTTTTCAACATAATTTTCCTATTTTCCAAAATCCATCTGTCGTCAGTTTTGAGAAGTCGCTAATTGCATTTCAGAATAAAACAAAACACACACTACAGTAAACAATATTACACGAAGGCCATGATCTGCAAGAATGCTGACATGTTTAGAGCTCAAATTAAATTGGTTATTAAAAACTTAACTTACTAAAAATAATTTACAGGTTCGATTCTGTGGTGTGTAATTTTCTGGGTACAGCTGTCTATTGGATATTAAAAACTACAAAACTTGAGGTGATTTGATGATATTATTACCATTAGAAATGAAATAATATTGTAGTTAATGCCGTGATGTGACTATTTTCCATTAATTATACATATTAATGCTATATTGATGATATGAAAGTGAAACGTTTTGGGGTTATATAAGTAGACGTAGAGAATAACTTAAATTAGATTTTGATTTCTATATTTTACTGAGTGGCGGCTATATAATATATGTTACTGAAAGCTATAAAACTTACGTTAGATAATAATGTTATTAAAAATCAAATATTTTAATAGTTATTAATCAAGTGGGGTTGGGTCTTTTTCATATATTTAATGGCGGTGTGATGTAGATTATTTATGTATTGGCTCGAGAAAGAGTATCTTTCATTATTATGGAAGCAAATAACTTTCAGAATGCCTGGTATTCTTCATTGAAAATAAATCTGAAAAATGTTTATTTGAACATCTAACGAACTTAGTTTGCAGCATTTGCTGCACAAGCCACTAGTACATTTTAATATTATCTTCCCATCTACGTCTCGGTCTCCCCAAAAGTCTTTTTCCTTCCGGCCTCCCAACTAACACTCTATATGCATTTCTGGATTCGCCCATACGTGCTACATTCCCCGCCCATCTCAAACATCTGGATTTAATGGTCCTAATTATGTCAGGTGAAGAATACAATGCGTGCAGTTCTGTGTTGTGTGACTTTCTCCATTCTCCTGTAACTTCAACCCTCTTAGTTCCAAATATTTTCCTAAGCACCTTATTCTCCAACACCCTTAACCTATGTTCCTCTCTCAAAGTGAGAGTCCAAGTTTCACAACCATACAGAACAAACGGTAATATAACTGTTTTATAAATTCTAACTTTCAGATTTTTTGACAGCAGACTGGATGATAAAACCTTCTCAACCGAATAATAAGACATTTCCCATATTTATTCTGTACTTAATTTACTGCCGAGTGTCAGTTATATTTGTTACTGTTGCTCTCAGGTGTTTGAATTATTTAATTTTATCATTTGTGTTTTTTAATATTTGTGTTGGCGGAGATTGTTGGAGATTAATTTGTACTCTTGGCGGAGATTAATGAAAATTTTGGAAAATATAATTATTTTAAAATTTGAATATTAACTCGGTATAAATATCACTTTCCAAATAATATTAAAGATTCGTTGGATTCTGATAAAGGTGTGGTGTGGCCAATAGACAATGTTTGTTGGACTGAGACTGTATTTAACACACATTCATTAAAAACAAAAACAAAAAAATAAAAAATAAAAAGGACTGCAGCCCTCAAATTAACACTTTTAAATTATTAGTGTAATGTTGAATTCTCCGTCTTTTGAGTTCACTAACGTAATCAGAAACCTGGAATACCATTTAATGTAGCCTACTTGGATGTATAACAAATTGAAGTGAAAAAAAAATCCGAAGAAAAAACCTCCGAATATGAAATTCGCTATAAAATGACGCAATAATAATAATTCGCGAATGTGTTCATATTTCGCTATTAGAACTCTGTTTTGCGATGTTTTTGCGATTGTTTATTCTCATATTATTAATCAGAATCACTTAATTCGCAAAGATTAGTAAAAATTATTTTATATCTATTATGTCGTGATTTTCGCGATCTCTTTACTAATATGTTAGGAGAATATGTTGGGTAAAAATCCACAAACGATTAGGGAAAACACGGGAATTTTACTGGAAGCAAGTAAAGAGATAGGTTTGGAAGTAAATCCCGAAAAGACAAAGTGTATGATATTGTACGAAATGGAAATATAAAAATTGGAAATTTATCTTTTGAAGAGGTGTAGAAGTTCAAATATCTTGGAGCAACAGTAACAAATGAAGAGTCCACTGCAAGAATGATGGATTTCATTTGGAATACATTTTGCAGGAGAAGCAATTGAAAGTTTGAAATGCTTAGCGCTCAAAGCTTAACTGAGATTTTCCGATCATTACTGGACAATGACTATCAGTGTTAATGCCATATAACTCTCTATGTACATTCTATATGTCTTAAGCTATGCATTGACGGTCTTGGTTCATTTTCGACAAGAAAGTGACATCCATCATTCTTGCGGTGGACTCTTCAAATATAAATGATACTCGGGAGGAAATTACACAGGGAATAAACATGGGAAATGCCTGTTATTATACGGTTGAGAAGCATTTATCATCCAGTCTGCTGTCAAAAAATCTGAAAGTTAGAATTTATAAAACAGTTATATTACCGGTTGTTCTTTATGGTTGTGAAACTTGGACTCTCACTTTGAGAGAGGAACATAGGTTAAGGGTGTTTGAGAATAAGGTGCTTAGGAAAATTATTTGGAGCTAAGAAGGAAGAAGTTACAGGAGAATGGAGAAAGTTACACAACACAGAACTGCACGCATTGTATTCTTCACCTGACATAATTAGGAACATTAAGTCCAGACGTTTGAGATGGGCAGGGCATGTAGCACGATAATATGATAAATTGGAAAAAGCATATTAAAGAAATTACCCCCAAACTAAATTCAGCTTGTTTTGCTATTAGATCTATGCAAAAGATAGTAAATATCAATACTTTAAAAACAATATACTTTGCATACTTCCACTCGGTAATGAGTTTTGGAAAAATATTCTGGGGAAATTCCACAGATAGTAACAATATATTTCTATTACAAAAAAGAGTAATTAGAATAATAGTAGGTGCCAAATCTAGGGAATCGTATAGGACTATTTTCAAAAAACTACAAATAATGCCCATGACTTGTCAGTATATCTTTTCATTAATAATCTTCCTCGTATGTAATCGTGAAAACTTTGTAACTAATTCAACAGTTCATAGCATAAATACACGTCAAAAAATGACTTTCATACTCCATCGGCAAGTCTATCGTGCTATCAAAAAGGAGTGCGTTATATGGCAGTAAAAATTTTTAACAGCCTCCCTATCGATATAAAAAATGAAACTCAAAACATAAAATTATTTAGAGCCAAATTGAAGAAGCACCTAATTTCTCATGCCTTCTATTCTGTAGGTTAATTCATGATATTCAATAACACTTCATGAAATTGATACTAAAACTATGTGTTTTACTAGTAGACTATATTGTAAATCTCATCTGTATATATTTAATCTAGACTGTAACTATGAATTAAGATTTTATAATAGTATTAAGTTTTTTGACTTGTTCCATATTCTAGCTGTAAGCAATGTATGGATACCATGGAATGTTAATAAATACAATACAATACATGTATGGGCGAATCTAGAAATGCATATAGAGTGTTAGTTGGGAGGCCGGAGGGAAAAAGACCTTTGGGGAGGCCGAGACATAGATGGGAAGATAATATTAAAATGGATTTAGGGAGGTGGGTTGTGTTGGTAGGGACTGGATTAATCTTGTTCATGATAGGGACCGATTTCAGGATTATGTGAGGGCGGCAATGAACCTCTGGGTTCCTTAAAAGTAAGTAAGTAAGTAAGTAAACCTTTACCAATAACTAAGCCGTACTTTACCAACCTAAGCATTACAATTAGGGGAACTTCTCAACCGTAGAGTGAGAATTATGCAAGACCAAGGCTTAAGACAAAATGAGACAAACACAAATTATCTTGGGTATACACCCAGTCCCTTTGGAATGAAGATAAATTTACACACGTCACCAGCTGAGATACAAGAAGGACTAGCAAATGCAAAGTGGGAATATTTTCGCAGTGATTTCAAAGCTGTAACTGGAAAGAGCCAGAAACTGGTCACATGACCACCGCCGTCGCACCGGTATATGAGCTCCACGTGAAAGTGGCAAACTTCATTCATCTCCTCGAAGGTAGGGGAGAAGGCGGGGCATGAAATGCGTTTGTCCTTGTTGTGCCTCCGATAGCTGAACAAACACATGAGAAAAATCCCACATAGAGTTCGCTACTATAAGGGGCCTATCAAGGCCGCACGCGACAATCCGCCGCATTGTGATGAAGCCAGAGACATAGACTGTTGCTACCCACTGGTTCAAAATATAGCGTTGATTTTGAAGACCAGACGGTTGGGCGAAGAAAGGTGCTGTATCTCTTATCTGAGTTTAGTCACAATGGGTAGTAAGAATAAAACTTAAGTACAGGGACATCATTTTATTTTTACTTCAATTTTTATTGTACCTGAGTTTTTGAATGTACTTCACTCCCACCCCTTCTACTAAGGAAGTTCCAACTCCACACAGAACCAAGACCGCAGATAGTAAGCAGTACTGAGTTACTGGATATAGTACGTTCCAGAAATATGTTCGCGTTTTCCAGTGACGAAAGAGCTTTCAATATTGAATCATATTTTCGCACGGGTACTGTCCGTTTGCCTACGTCGCATCCCGATTTCCCCCACCTGCTTCTGCTCGCCCCTCTGTAAAAGCTGGGCTGTCTTAGCTCTTTTCTGAAAACATTAATTTCTCTTAGGAATTGGACGTTTACGTAATATTATACAGCCGTTTAATTTAACTTAAATAAAAGGGCCTCGTTAAGTAATTAACTGTCACGTGATTTCCTTCCTTTCTACAATCCTGCGGCATAACCACTTGGACGGACAGTAGATAGCATGACTGAGTAATTTTATATTTTCGGTCGGGCAGAAGTGAAGATTGAATTCACAGTACGTAGAGTAGGTACAGAATTATTTCAACATGACTTACTAGTACGAAGGACGAAACTGGCAATTGGAATTAGATGCAATAATCTATAGTGCGATAATATGCACAAAAGAACTGAAGCCTGTATCGAAATGAACGGCCACCATTTTCAAAATTGTGTTTAAATATTCACATTATGATTATTTTTCAATTTAACTTCATTCTCTATATTGTACGCTAATGTGCTGTAGACAGTATAATATACACTGCATAATGAATACGTTCGCATGGATAACTCACTTCGTGAGTAAAAACACTTATTCTTAATACAGTACTGTACTTTGATTAAAGAAAAACCTAATGAAAATTATCAAACTCAAAATCGCGATATTTCCTAGTTTACGTAAATGGATGAACTACGTTTCTTCCATCCTATACCTAGTAGAGTGATTTGTGTTTTACGCCAGTATCATCGAACTCCAGTCTTGGAGGGGGGAGCAAGCGGTGTTTCCGGTTCTCTAAATGTATAGACAGGTTAATATTAAAAATGTTAGTAAAAATAAAATGATGTCCCTGTACTTTTTCAAGGTTTACTTATGCGTATGAGCACTTCCTGTGATTATATACTCGTAACCACTAGAACATACTCATATTCGTAAGAATAAAGACATTCTACCTAACGCGAATATATACTCATCTCTACAGCCTTCTTGATCGTTTAATAGTAATATACGTTACAAGAGCGGTATGTTGACGTTTTCATGTTCGAGGAAAAGATTGAAAAAGCGAAACGTAGTTGAGCTTTTTTAATTTCCGAGAACATGAAAACAAACATACCGCTCGTGTATCGTACATTATTTTGTGCGAAGATCGTTTATTACATACCTGAAAGACGAATTTCTAATTAGTCGCAATGAAATCTCCATCTCGGTTTCTGTTTAATGACGGCAACTTCGGAAAACCAAAATATCTTTCTTCAACTTTGTTGCTATAAAATGTTTTCTGTGTTTACTTTACTCCAGCAGGCCGTGATATACGTCTGTCTTTTTTTTCCCCCAGTCCATAAATGCGAACTTAAAACAAACGGTAAGGTTATGTAATGATTTATTTTTCATTTTGATATTTTAACAATATTATTTATATAACATATTGCAGTAATAACATCGGCATCTGGAATCTTGTTGATTTTTTCACGGCTTCCTTAATGTTACTTGTATCAGGAATGCAATAAGTTTCGTGGAGTAGTAGACTTTACTTAATTTTTGCAAATATTTAAAAACAATAATTAACATTGCAATTTAGGTGAAATTGCAGTGGTAAGTTTCCAATTTATAATTATTACTATGTTAAACGTCTCTAAAAATAATATGTTAAAAGCCTAAAGCAGTAAAATGAATGTCGCTCTTAAGCGGTAAGAAGAGGGAAATTGTTATGTGTGTTACGTTGGGAATACTGAATGTGGTATTTCACACTTGCAGCGTATTGGTTCTGTGCGGAAAACAAGCAAATACGCACGATCTCGCACAAAATCAAATGCCACCTGAATTACGTTTTTGAAGTCCGAGACTTGTTCACGATTCACGTAACCAGCTGACTGCCAGGAATACTGAAGCATAGGGCGGTATACTGGAGCAGACAACTGGTTATGAATAACAGAGTGAATTTTCATTATAAACACTCGATTTCTCAAGTTAAGTTCTGGATTCTCAGCAAGAGTACTTATGTAATCTGTTATCCTCCGAGCATATATTTTGTATTGTCTAAGGAAATAGATATTCAGAGGATGGATATATTTAGTTTTTTAGGTGAAATGATCATACATTCCATGTCTTAGCCTTGGAATGATTCATTTATTAAGGTTGTGTCCTTGTGGACATTCAATGATTCACACAACAGTGTACACTTTTGATTAGCTGCAATATTTTCAGACAGAACGTTGGAGAAAAATGTCCTTAAATGGGCTTTAGACATTTTACCACTCGCACTAGCTTCTAGGCTAGGCTAGGCTTACGGGTAAGGTGTCCCATCCCCTTAACTTGTGCAGTGCTCTCCCCACCCCTCAACTTGTACAGTGCTCTAACAGACAAACCACACATTACACAAACGAATGCTTTTGGGAGCTTTACAGAGATATAGAGATGGGCCTGTATACAAATTCTGGATACGAAATTTCTTTTCGAGCCGAAACCCTTCCTTGTGAGTGTAGTCACAATGTGTGGGCCTTGAACATAGTTGTTGTTTATCTTGTATTCAGTATCGGAATAATTGGCATTTTCCTAGCATTCAGTATCTGAATATCAACTGTATTTATTAAAGGATACCGCGAAGCTGCTATATCAGCAGTTCTCAACCTTTTTCAATGTCACCACTATTTTAAATTTAGAACATTACTTGTACCACTAACCATGGATCAAATTCCAGCAGAATTAATACAAAAGGGTGGAGGCGCATTATCTAAAGAAATTTATAAACTTGTACTTGCTATTTGGGAAAAGAAAATTGTACCAGAACAATGGAAGGAGTCCATTATCGTACCTATCTTTAAGAAGGAGGACAAGACTAACTAGTAACTATCGAGGAATATCACTTTTGTTGACGTCGTACAAAATTTTGTCCAATATTCTTTTGAGAAGATTAACTCCATATCGAGATGAAATTATTGGGGATCATCAGTGTGGTTTTAGGCGTAATAGATCAACTATTGATCAGATATTTTGTATTGGACAGATAATGGGAGTATAAGGGTACAGTGCATCAGTTATTCATAGATTTAAAAAAGGCATATGACTCGGTTAAGAGAGAAGTTTTATATGATATTCTTGTTGCATTTGGTATTCCCAAGAAACTAGTTCGATTAATTAAAATGTGTATCAGTGAAACGTACAGCAGAGTCCGTATAGGTCAGTTTCTGTCAGATGTGTTTCCAATTCACTGTGGGCTCAAGCAAGGAGATGCACTATCACCTTTACTTTTTAACTTTGCTCTAGAATATGCCATTAGGAAAGTCCAGGATAATAGAGAGGGTTTGGAATTGAACGGGTTACATCAGCTGCTTGTCTATGCGGATGACGTGAATATGTTAGGAGGAAATCCACAAACAATACGGTCTCCCAACTAACACTCTATATACATTTCTGCATTCGCCTATACGTGGTACATGCCCTGCCCATCTAAAACGTCTGGATTTAATTTATTCCCAATACTTTTCGATAGCTAGTAAAATTCATGTTCTGGGAATAAGTTAATTAAGTAGTAAAATATCGCTGCAATCGAAAAGTATTGGGAATAAATTTGAATAAGGAATAAAAAAAAAAAGTTTCCTTCCCAGACAGGATTCGAACCACGAAAGTCTTAGATATCAGTCTATGGTGCTCTGGAGTGAACAAGGCTCTGAAATCAGCTACAAGAGTCGGTCCGGTTTTTTTGCCACTACTTAAAGAATTTACAAGAGCTACGTGATTTGTAACAATTGTTGTGATAAATGCGTAAGAAAATGTAATTTTGTAGTTAAAAATCGGAAAAAAATTTTGTACGAAGCGACTATGGAATTTACAACATATTTTTAGCTTCAGAATACTAATTGAAGAAATGTTACTCCTGAATAGTTTAATATTTATCCGTAATATTCTTTACTCTTAAAACTAAAGAATAATGATATTTTACGAACAACTTCAAATTAGTGTAACACTGAAAACATTGAGATTAGGACAAATGTTCATATGATATTTTTTGCTCAGAATGTCTTCGGAAATAAGCTCCGTGAATGGCGGTAAATCCTCGTGAATCACCCTGTATAAGTGTTAAAAATGTAGTCTATATATAGAGCAATGAAGAATTAAAATTTTATTGACTATTTCGTTTATATGACGTCATTCCATTTTCGACCAATGAAGTGTAATGAAATTTTAAATTTCAACCAATCACAGTCAGACTTTGCGATACTTTTTCCAGCTAGATTTATCGCTATCAATTTATCGCATGGTCGTTCTTTTGTTTAGTCGTTGTCGCCAACTGTTTCCCCGTGAATTGATGATCATGAATACATTAAGATGCAACTACACGGTTAAACTTTTCTTTCAACTTTAAAGCAATGAATGCAAGATTGATATTTAATATTAATTAATATATTTAAGCAGTGAAGACGACGTTCAAAACGGCGCACCATGTAGACACAAAATCTTCATGCATCTTAATTGAACGTACCTTTTAAACTTGATTCTTTCAATATTCTTCCCAGATTACACGCATACGCGATTGGAATATTGAACTGTGTAGATGCAGCTTTAGTTCCGTTACACACTACAGCGAGAATGCGTATGTCGAGCTATAAAAATGCTTTTGTGTAGCACTGATTGTAACTGTCGAAATAAGGCACATCTGACATTGGTCCTGCTGCCACAGGTAACTTAACCTATAATTGTAGCCTATAAAATTTGTATTTTGCGAATGAAATGAAACAATTAATAGAAAGTCAGATGTTCAAATTTATGTAACATCATCGCATATCAAACCCAAAGACCTTGCATAGTAATAAGGTCTTTGATCAAACTGCCTTCCATATGGCGTAATAAAATTCGTGTTTTAATTAGGACTATCTATACAGAGATGGCTTCACTATGTAGCAACATGTCTCGCTGTGAATACATAAGCATTGGGTATGTAGCTGTCCCCACTGTTATTGTTAAATTAAATTATGATTTCAGCAGATAATGAAAATGTATTTATGTTATAATAATAGGATAAAAGTGCAGTACATGTAATTAACATTGTTAAACTTGTATTTCGCTTTTCGCAATTGGCATTACTGAATAATATCGAAATTCTTTATTGCATCTACGAGTATTTTAACTTCACAATGTCTGAATAGGTTAAGTATTCGTTAATATAACATTTTTAACATTTTGTGATCGAATTTTAGGGATATATTATTTACATTTTTATTCTATTCACGAAATAGTCCTAATAAATGTCACTCGAGGTCTGAGATTACTACAGATAATATTTGCATTCTATCTTTTCTTTGTTGTAAAATACGGTGATGTGTGCCAAGATCTGGGTTGAGGCAGTGTTCCTCGTGATGCGAACACTACGTATGGTTCCCCTCCATATTCGGTACTTAAATCTGTTAACGTAACCACTGACACGTAACGCAAAAAGAGAACATTCCGCTCAGGTGAAAACTGATGTGACTCTGTGTGTGGAATCCTTATTAGTCTAGGAGTGTCAAGGCGTGAAAAATAGTTCATCAATCTATTCAATATCCAGAAAAAAATATATGTATAATATACATTCGCAATCACGTTAACTTGCTAGTCTCCAGTGGGCAAATGCGAAATTTATGTGCTATATGTGACGGGGCATTATAACCCGTAATTACGAGCATGTAGTGTAGACCTATTACGCTTACCCTCGGGCTAGGTGAATCCCCAGTCCACATCAGCTGACTACACTAAGGTTCGCTGAGTATCCAATTTCGAAGCCGGCAACTCCTCTCGTCCCTAGACCAGACCCCTCCGTGCGTCGACAGCTTGCGAACGGAGAATGCGATGGAATGATAATGGAATGGGGATCGGACTGAATTATGGCGCCTAACGTGGAAAATGATATAACTGGACAAAAATTCCAACTGCGGAACTTTATTCCATCTAATTTTTATACACTTTCTTCTAATCGTGTAATAGTGAATTAAATCCCACCCGAGTTTTGGTGTTGTGCAAGATGAGGCATGATGACCTTAACTACACCAGACTAAATAAATAAGTAAATAAGTAAATAAATAAGTAAGTAAGAAATAAAGTAAGTAAGTAAATAAATAAGTAAATAAATAAGTAAATAAATAAGTAAATAAATAAATAAATAAGTAAATAAATAAAAATAAATAAGTAAATAAATAAATAAGTATGTAAATAAAAAATAAGTTAATAAATAAGTAAATAAATAAGTAAGTAAATAAATAAAGAATAAGTAAATAAATAAATAAATAAATAAATAAGTATGTAAATAAATCAATAAGTTAATAAATAAAAGTAAATAAATAAGTAAGTAAATAAATAAGTAAGTAAATAAAAGTAAGTAAGTAAATAAATAAATAATAAATAAATAAATAAGCAAATAAATAAGTAAGTAAATAAGTAAATAAAATAAATAAGTAAATAAATAAGTAAATAAATAAGTAAATAAGTAAATAAAAGTAATAAAAAATAAATAAGTAAATAAATAAATAAGTAAATAAATAAATCTATACTAATAATAAATCTGTAGCCGAAATTTTTCTGGTAATTTTCGATTTTCCAAAAATAATTGGTCCTAACATATATAATTAACCTCCCTGAAACCGAAAATCGCTTTTTTGAAATTTTTGTTTGTATGTCTGTCTGTCTGTCTGTCTGTC